>OY757927.1:73145806-73290806 GCA_963585895.1 Sepioteuthis lessoniana | reverse complement strand
AGCTGACTTAAATTAGAAAAAATAAATGGATGCCTCACGAGCTGAACGAAAATAAGTCAGATTTCGCTATTAGAAAGTCAGATTTGTGTTTCTTCCGGAAGACCGGGGTTCAATCCCAGGCCGAGTCATACCAAAGACTCAAAAAATGGTACTTGATGCCGCTTTGCTTAACACTGAGTATTATAAGGTGAGAATCAAGGGTAAAGTGGGAGCAATCCTGGAAATGTAGAAGCATCCTCCCCTACACCTCGGTGTAGTAGCTATTGAAAAGGGAGCCTTTGGGTCACCCTCGACTAAAGTCGCCAACTTTACTTAACTTATTCACCCCTAAACGCCGATCATTTATTTGATCACATAGTGACTTGTATACATAGTACATTTTATACTGAAACACAGCAGCACAGTCAGCTTGGGTGGGGGGCTCTCGAATACACCAACTATATCTCTTTTTGCGAGTTCAATCCTGACTAAAAGTAAAATAAACAATATTTACTTTAGTTTAATATTTGTACCTTGTTATGAGCAGCCTGAATTAAATAAAAAGTTTTAATTCGAAATTACGTGAAGGCTCCCGAGTTCGAAATGAAACACCTGAAGAAAGCCGAAGGACGCATCGGTCGAAACATTGTAAATATAGCAATAAAGCTGAAAATAATAGTCCGAATATCCTAATGTATTGGGTTCGTGGTTTCGTATAAGAGTTAGTGAGCTTGCTTCTTATTGAGTGTTAAGAGTTATAGATTGGTTTCTAAGTAAGCTAAGCTTGGTGAATAGCTTGGGTTACAATTAAATGAGGACGAAATTACCGGTTCCAGTTAGATCAGAAAAAATTAATCAGTAATGAACCTGTTTTAGTATTTAGACGGGGTGTGGCACTTAATAGTGGATACCAAAACAACTTTTTGGTAGATTTAGCAAAACTTAGTAAATGATAAGAAGTAAGTTCGCATCTGTTTAGCAAGAATAATGACCAAAGACTTTTTCTGAACTTAATGGTTTTTTTTATTTCGTCAATATTTATCTAGATGTTGTTTTGCTATATATCTATCAATCTATCACAGTTTCTGCTTATCCTCTTTATAACTTTCATTTTCTTTTATCTCGGCATGTTTTTCTTTTTTTTCTTTCTTTCTTTGTCTATTTATTATATTTACATTTAATATATTTGTACATCTCTCAACTTCCTCAAACTTATCTTTAATGGTATCTATCTATCTATCTATCTATCTATCAGTTTGTGTGTATTCTCTTCATAACTTTCATTTTCTTTCATCTTAGTATGTTTTCTTTCTTTCTTTCTTTCTTTCTTGGTCTATTTATATATCCCTCCATAATTTTTTCTAAGTTATCTTTATCGGTATCTATCTATCTATCTATCTATCTATCTATCAGTTTGTGTATATTCTCTTCATAACTTTCATTTTCTTTCATCTTAGTATGTTTTCTTTCTTTCTTTCTTTCTTTCTTTCTTGGTCTATTTATATATCCCTCCATAATTTTTTCTAAGTTATCTTTATCGGTATCTATCTATCTATCTATCATAATAATAATAATAATAATAATAATAATAATAATAATAATAATAATAATAGCTGTTAGCACAGAAAGAGTACGAGGCTTGACATGTCTGTGTGGGCAAGGTGATCCACTCAGAAATGTGCAAGAAATTCAAATGTGACCATACCAACAAATGGTATATGCACAACCCAGCACCTGTCCTAGAAAATGACACACATAAACTCCTATGGGACTTTTACATAAAAACGGATCACCTTAGGTCAGCCAGAAGACTAGACCTTATAATAATTAATAAAAAAATAAAAAAGGAAATTTGCAAAATTGTCGACTTTACTGTCCCGGCTGACCACAGAATAAAACTGAAAGAATGTGAAAAGAGGGATAAGTACCTCGACCTTGCTAGAAAATTAAAAAAAAAACATGGAACATGAAAGTGACGATTGTACCAATTGTGATTGGTGCTTTTGGCACAGTAACTGAAGAATTATTAAAGGGCCTGGAAGATTTGAAAGTTGGCGGCCGAGTGGAGACCATCCAAACAACAGCATTATTGTAGACAGCCAGGATACTGAGAAGAGTCCTGGAGACTTGAGGAGACTTGCTGTCAGTCAATCTCCAGTGAAAGACCATCAACTAACGCTGGTGTGAAAAACTCTAATGAGTAATACTAATAATTATAGATATATATATATTAGTTTTTATATATATTTAATATCATTTAGACTTATCTTCGACCACTGGCTTTATTCCGTCTTATTGCGACAATTATCAGGCAGAAAAAGAAAGATATTGAAGAAATAAAAAAAATCGAAAAATATAGTGTTAGAATGTTAGTGTTGCGTACAACTCTTTTATCTTGTGTGTGTGTGTGTGTGTGTGTGAGTGTGTGTGTATGAGTGTATGTTTGTGTAGATTATATTTGCGTATTATTGTGTGCGGTCGTATAAGTGATTGTTTGTATCTGTGTGTATGATTATACATGTTCTGCGCGGCAAATTTGAGGTTGTCTCCTGGATATACGAGTCGCGAAAGTCGCGACAGACAAGGTTTTAACCGAATAACATTTTCTTTCTTTCTTTCTCAGTCTATACGTATTGCTTTTTCAAACTTATCCTTATTGGTATTTATCTATCTATCCTTATTGGTATCTAGCTAGCTAGCTAGCTAGCTAGCAAGATAGCTTAATAAATGTTAATCTATTGCATTGAAGTTTGATGTACACATAGGCATGTTATGAGAAAGAGAGAGAGAGAGAGAGAGAGAGAGAGAGAAAAAGAGAGAAACAGTGTGTGTGTGCGTGTGTGTGTGTGTCTGAGAGAGAGAGAGAGAAAGCGAGAGAAAGAGAAACAGTGTGCGTGTGTGTATGTGTGTGTGTGAGAGAGAGAGAAAGAGAGAGAGAAAGCGAGAGAGAGAGAGAGAGAGTGTGTGTGTGTGTGTGTGTGTGAGAGAGAGAGAGAGAGAGAGAGAGAGAGTTTTACCAATTCGCAAAGCAAGTAAATCATTATTCTATTTCTTGACTTAGTGAGAGAAAGAAATAGGAGGAAAAGTTTTTCGGTCAAATAGAAAACAAAAATGAAAACAATAACAACAACAACAACAACAACACACACACACACACACACAAATTTATAAAAAAAGGCAAGGGCCTCTGAATTCCTTGTTTTCATGAGTTGATGTTCAACGTGTTGAAAATATCCCGCCTCCCGCCACAAAAATGCAAAACTTGACTTGCGGTCGCAGAAATATAAAGACTTGTGATGCAGTTAAATGTTTACGCATTGGATGCCAGTGTCATTTATTGCCGATGTGAAAGCCATGGATTCTTGAACATCGTACAAGAACATACATCTGCTCAATTACGATAACTACGTCACTAAACGGTTAGCGATAAAATCTTTTCCCAAATTTAAGGACTTCAAGTTGAAGACAACCAAATGATTACACTTCAGATGAAGATACCACAACAAATCGCTCGTTGCGGATTAATAGGGTGGAGTTGTATCGTTGATGAAAAACGGCTTCGTTGCACTGTTACATGTGCATGGGAGTGTCTTCAAATGATTTTTTATGTTCTATTTTATATGCGTTGATAGAACCCACTAAAGATCTAATTTTTTAAAATATATTCCTTGTTAATTAATTCTTCATTTGTAGCTATTATACTTTTACTCAATATCAGAGAATTTTGGCATTTGAGTCAACCGGATTTCGATCCCAGCTACGGGAATCTAGAATCTAGTATGTCAAGCCACACTGATGAGTGCTGATAGAACGAAACAGATCTGTCTGTGGAGAGAGAGAGAGAGATAGAGAGAGATATGATAGTTTTGGGTAAATCTAACAATTTGAGAAAAATAAGTGGAAAAGTGGATAAACCAAAACACTAACAACGGATTTAACCATGATATTTCGTCTTTATTTTAGAAATAGTTCATCAGATTTTTTACCCCCTTATCCTCCCAGCTATGGGTTAAAAAGTACCACTACTGTTCTTCTAGGAGAATAGCTTTGGCATTGAATAACCTACAAAGGTTGATATGTCATTAAACTAAGAAACCAAACCAAACCAAACCAAACCAACAGATTTTTCGTTTAACCACATTTCCATTCATTTTCTCAAATATGCATATATTTATATATATATATGTGTAAGTGTGTGTGTGTATTGGATGTACATAATGTCAGGCATTATTTTAATGTTGTTGGTTGATTTTATAGCAAGTCAACCCTTTCTGGGTTATCTAATGTCAAAATCATTTTTTACAAGCAATTATATGATTTCATATTTGTATTCTTACTTATTAACTTATTTACTACTACTACTACTACAACTACTACTACTACTAATAATAAAGGCTATGGAGATAGAGATGAGACAGTCACTCCCGTAATAAGATAATGCAGCAAAATAGCACAAAAGAAATACAAGACAAGGCACGACTGGGGCGGAGAGATGATCCACTGGAAATCATGCAAGAAATTTAAATGTGACCAAACCAACAAATGGTATATGTACGAACCAGAACCGATCCCAGAAAATGAGATGTATGAATTTCTTGGAGACTTTTTGATACAAATGGATGATTGAACAGCGGCCAGAAGTCCTGGCTTAATTAGAAAAAAATGGATCATCGAATTGGGGCCAGAAGTCATGACCTAATAAACAAAAACAAATGGATCATAGAATTCGGGTCAGAAGTCCTCACCTAATTAAAAAGAAATCAGTAGATCATTGAACAGCGGCCAGAAGTCCTGACCTAATTAGCAAAAACAAATGCATCATCAAAATTCGGCCAAAGGTCATGACCTAATTAACAAAAACAAATGGATCATCGAATTCGGGTCAGAAGTCCTCACCTAATTAAAAAGAAATCAATGGATCATTGAACAGCAGCCAGAAGTCCTGACCTAATTAGCAAAAAAAAAATGCATCATTATAATTCGGCCAGAAGGCCTGACCTGATTAACAAAAAAAAAAACGGATCTTTGAATTCCAGTCAAATGTCCTGACATAATTAACAAGAAACAAAGAACTTGCCATCAATTGGATTTTGTCGTTCCGTTGAGCCACGGATTGAAAATGAAAGAAAGTGAAATGATAAACAAATAACGGATCTTAGCAGAAAATTAAAATGGCTGGGGAACATGAAAGTGACTGCGATACCAATTGTAATCGCTGCGCTTTGAACGGTCCCGAATGGTTGAGAAAAAAGGATTTTGATATCAGAGGACAAATCGAGACCATCTAGAGTGCAGAACTTTTCAGAGAAGCTGGAATACTTAAAACTGTCACAGAAACCATAAGAGACGTCTTTCACTCAGATTCCAGATAAAAATTACTGTTCAAACTGGTGTCAAAAAATCTCATAGACTGATTTGGTTTATGTGTGTTTGGTTTTATGGCATATCAACCATTTTAGTTTAGTTTATTCCAAATCCAATTTTATGCTTACAAACAGTTCTGTATCAAACAAATTAGTTTAGCATAAGTACACATTTTAGTTCTATTTGACTCGTATCAGGTGCTACCACTCCAGGCCAGAGTGAACCTGGGAGTAAGGGTAATGAAGGGGTATTCCGCATTCCCTAAAGCTCTAGCATCACTGGAGCCTCACCATCAAATTGTTTAGGGCCATATCGAGGACACTCATTAGGGAGTCTTACCTCTTTGTAGAGAAGCAGTCGGTGTATTGTGCCACCCAACCAACTGGATCCAAATCTCATTGAGTGAAAATAAGAATAAGGCTTCACAAACCAGAATCTGTCTTAAAAATGTGATGCATAAAATTTTCGAGAACTTTGAGAGAGAAGCCAATCACCCAATCCAGGCTAACAGAGCATACCAGAGCAGACCAGACCAGACCAAGTTTTAGTTATCACCTGTTGTATATTGGATTTTCCTGTGCCCATAAACCACCAAGTAAAAGTAGGAGAAAGCGAAAAGCTGAACAAATTGTAAGACCTGGCAAGAGGGCTGAAAAGGGTGTGAAAAATGAAAGTGACAGCGATACCAATGGTAATCAGGTCCTTTGAAATAGTTCCCAAGAACCTGAAAGAAAAAAAACTGGAAGAAGAATTAAAATCATCCAGACCAGCTCTATTAAAATTGGATAGGATGCTTAGAAGTGTCCTGGAGACTTGAAGAGACTTACTGTCACTCAGATTCAAGTGAAAAATAATCATTTAGAGCCGGTGTGAAGAACTCGTAATAGAAGTCAAATCAAGATTATCCAAACTACAGCATAGTTATGATCGGTTTGAATAATGAGACGAGTCCTGGAAACCCGAGAGACTTGTTGTCAAACAGACTCTAGTGAAATACCACCAGGTAACACTGGTATGAAGAACTCAAAAGGAGTGAAATAACACTGCGCACTAATTCCAGAAGACCAAAAAGAAAGTCGCAAGAGAATAAAAGGAAAAACCAACCTATTATATATATATATATATATATATATATATATATATATATATATATATATATATATATATATATATATATATATGTACCAACACAATCTCAAGAAGCTAAAAATAAAATGGGAAACGTATTCATGACATGGATAGACGTAAAATAGTCATATACCATGATTCCACCTTCTTGGATCATAGAATGTTTAAAAACATTCAAAATATCAGAAGTCATAAACTTTATCACAAAACAATCGAAAACTGACAAGTGGAATCATCAGCAGGAAAACAAACCCTTGCAGACGTTAAAATTCTAAGAGGCATCCTTCAGATAGATTTACTCTCGCCACAACTATTTGTTATAGCTAATGATGCTACGGTGTAATGGTTAAAGCGATGGACTGCGGAATCTTACTAAGCGAGTTCGAACTCCAGTCGCCCTATTACATTCACTTTCGGGCAAATACCGTTGGGAAAGGTATGAATCCCCTTATCCTCCCATCTATGGGTTAAATAGTACCACTACTGTTCTTCTAGGAGAATGGCTTTGGTATTAAATAACCTACAAAGGTTGATATGAAACCTTTGTAGGCGGCTATGATTTACCATGTCATTGGAAAAGATAAACCACCTTATGTATGGATGACTTTACGGACTATAATCATTTATATGAACCATAAGCGGGATGGTTGTTTAGGTTTTACGTCATATCAACCTTTGTGGGTTATTTATTTCCAAATCTATTTTTATCCAAATAATCAGTTCTGTTTCAAACAATTAAATTTAGCATGAGTACGCAGTTTAATTGTCAGAAACATTTCTATTTCAAGCTATTCATTTTAGACACACAGTTCTCATTTAAACAATTCAGTTTAGTATGAATATAGATTTTTTACAGAGAGTTAAATATCAAAACAGTTCTATTTTAAACAATTCAGTTTAGCGTAAGTACAATTTCAATGTCAAAATCAGTTCCATTTCAAACAATTCAGTTTAGCATAAGTACGCAGTTTAAAGGTAAGTACATAGTTTGTCAAAAAGATTTCTTTTTCAAGTTATTCAGTTTAGTCAAATAGTTCTAATTCAAACAATTCAGTGTAGCATAAGTACGCAGTTTAGTTCTATTTAACCCATAGATAGGGCCTTCTCAGGTGCTACCACTCCGAGCCAGAGTAGCAATGGCAATGAAGGGGTATTTTGCATTCCTCAAAGCTCCATCATCATTGGAACCTCACTATCGGATTGTTTAGGAGAAGCAAGGACGAGCTCATAAGCGATGTACTCCTGTGGACCCCCACATATGGATGTGCAAAAGCAGGACGACCAGCACGAACTTACATACAGCAACTATGTGAGGACACAGGATGTAACCCTGAAGACCTGCCGGAGGCGATGAATGATAGGGAGAAGTGGCGAGAAAGGGTCAGGGATATCAGTGCTGGCGGCACGACATGATGATGATGATGATGACCAGGACACTCGTTATAATGGGGGGGGGGAGGTCTTACCCCTCTACAGAGGCCCAGTTGGTATATTCTACATTGGTCTAGGGAACTATTGGGATTTATATCTAAGATCTAGGAATGGAATTTGGGATTGAAAATGTTCCATTCCTATAATGGAAAGGAAGAAAAGAGAAACGATAGAAGGAATAGAACTGTCCGATCTGGAAGCATCAGAACACGAATAAAAAGTAAACAGCGAATTCCATCAAACAAATGAAGATGAAATAAAAAGCAAGAAGAACAGTGTCAATTTTAATAGTTTTTATCATCATCATCATCATGTCGTGCTGCCACCACGAATATCCCTGAACCTCTCTCACCACTTTTCCCTATCGTTCATCGTCTTCAGGGCTACATCCCGTATCCTCACATAGCTGCTGTTTGTATATTCGAGCTAGTCGTCCTGCTTTTGCTCGGCCATATGTGGGCGTCCATAGGAGTTCATCACTTATGAGCTCGTCCTTGCTTCTCTAGCAGTGTCCCGCGTGATGGTTCGTCTAACTTGGATAGTTCGTCTAACTTGGATAGTTTTCGTGATGGGAGGCAGGTGGCCGTATAGTTGGTGCCTTGTGGGGTGTTGCCGCCAGGGCTTGTTCAATATTGCTTGCAGCATTCTTGTGTAATTGCCGTCTAGCTTCTTCTCCAGGAATTTTGTTAGCGTCCAAGTAGTGCATCCATACAGTAGTATCGACACGACCGCTGCCTGGAAGAAACTGCGTTTCATTTTATCAGTCAGGTCTGATTTCCATATAATCGATAGTCTATGAATAGCTGCCCATGCCTTTGTTAGCCGTTGTCTATGAATAGTCTATGAATAGCTGCCCATGCCTTTGTTAGTTGATGAGATATAGTTTTTACAAAGCGTTATAATTCGTAGGAACAAGAAAACTATTAATCTTACAACAGAAATCTCATAAAAGGCTTTAAAAAAACTGAATCAGTCTCCTTTCTTAAAATGGATAAGAGAGACACTCACAGAGATGAACAATAGAAGAAAAAAATTGATAACGATGCTCAAGGCGTTACACCCGAAGAATGACAGACACATTCTATGTGTCAAGAAAAGAAGGGGGATTAGGACTTGTAAACATTGAAGATTGTGTAGATGCCACAATTCAGGGACTGAAGAATATCCAAAAAACACCTAAAGAAAGACTGATTACTGCAACCAGGAACAGAAATATGAACACAAATGACTTGACATACAGAAAAACAAGAAAGAATATAGAAAACAAAATTTGAAAGAAAAACAACTGAATAGATACTTCAAGATACAAACTTTGGGAATTTCACACTATATGACCTGGACATGGCTAGGAAAAGGACACCAGAAGAGAGAAACTGAATCTCTATTAACAGCAGCATAAAATATTGTGACCACCACTAATTATGCCAAAGAATTAATATTGATAAGACAAAAAAAGTATAAGTCATGTGTTGACATAAGAAGAGAATCAAGTTCATTGAAACAAAAGAAAGAAAAAAGCAGGTAGGAAGGTGATCGACTGGGGATTATACTAGAGACTAAAATTTGGCCATGCCCATAACTGTTGTATGCACAAACCAGAATCTGTGCTTTAAGATGACTCATAAAATCCTCAGGGACTTTGAGATACAAACAGATCACCCAATCCAGGCCAGAAAACCTGACGTTACGTTAATCAAGTGCCATCTAGTGGATTTTGCCGTTCAAGTGAATAACAGAGTAAAAAAAAAAAGAAAAGAAAAATGAAGACTGACAAATAACTGGATCTTACCAGAGAGCTGAAAAAAAAAAGAAAAGAAAAATGAAGACTGGCAAATAACTGAATGTTACCAGAGAGCTGAAAAAAAAAGCAAAGGAAAATGAAGACTGACAAATAATTGGATCTTACCAGAGAGCTGAAAAAAAAGCAAAGGAAAATGAAGACTGACAAATAATTGGATCTTACCAGAGAGCTGAAACCCCACCCCAAAAAAACAAACGGTAGAAAGTGAAGGTGACGTTAATACAAATTCTTGTTGGTAAACTTGAAACCGCCCCTAAAAGCCTTAGAAAAGAAATCGAGGAAACTGAAGATGAGAAGAAGAAGGGAGATCATCAAAATCTCACCGTTATTAACATCAGCAAGAATACTCAGAAAAGTCCTGGAGACTGGAGGAGACTAGCTGTCGATCATAGTTCAGAGAAAATACCCCTTTCAAACTGGTGAAAAACTCGCATGAAGTAAGGACTGGAAGACTTAGAAATAAGAGGACAAGTGCAGACCATCCAAGCTACAGCATTGTTGAGATCAGCCAGAATATTGAGAAAAATATTGGCGACTAGAATAAAATTGCTCTCACTCAAACTCTAGTGAAGAACCACACTCTCAAACTGTGGAGAAAAACTCGCGGGAAATAGCCACAGGAACACTTGAAAATAAGAGGACGAGAGCAGAGCATCCAAAATGCAGTAGTGTTATGATCGGCCAGATTACTGAGAAGAGTCCTCGAGATTTGAGGCGATTTGCTGCCATTCATATTCTAATGAAGAACCAGCACCTAACGCTGGTGTGTAAAACTCTCAAAAAAGAAATAATAAACTCGCATAAAAGCGAAGAAAAGAGACAGGGATAAATGGATATCCGAGTAAGAATGGAGACTCTCCAGATTTTAGTACTGTTAAAATTGGCTACTTAAATGAGTTCTAGAGACTTAAAGAGACTTACGGTCACCCATACTCCTGTAAAAAATCACCATTTAGAGAAGGTGTGAACAATTCGTAGGATGCAATAAAATAGCAGATATAGATTATGTGGTGATTGGGACAAAACGATCAATCATATGATAAGTGAAGGCATTGGTGCAAAAAGAGTATAAGACAAGACACGACTGGGTGGGGAAGGTGATCTACTGGGAAGTGTGCAAGTTTAGATTTGACCATACGGACACATTGTACATGCACAAACAAGAATCTGTCCTAGAAAATGTGGCGCACAAATTTCATTGGGTTTTTGAGATACCAACGGATCATTTAATCTCAGCCAGACGACCAGATCTAGTGATAGTCAATCAAAAAAAAGAGAACCTGCCGAATTGTGGAATTTGCCATTCCGGCTGACCACAGAAAAGCGAAAAGAGATATAAGTCCTTAGACCTTGCTAGAGAACTGAAAAAATCATGGAACATGAAAGTGACGGTGATACCAATTGTAATTAACGTGCTCAGTATAGTCACCAAAGGATTTGTACAGGGACTGGAGGAATTGGAAATAAGAGGGCGACTGGAGACCTTCCAAACTACAGCATTGCTGTGATTGGCCAGAATACTAAGAAAAGTCCTGGAGACTTGAGGAGACTTACTGTTACTCAGACTCCAGTGGAAAGCCATCAGATAGCGCTAGTGGGAAGAACTCTCAAAAGAGTAAAAGGATAATAATGATGATAATAAAAAAGCTTAAATAAACTATTCCTTTCTAAAACTAATAATGTGCAAGCATTTTAAACATCTAAACACTTCATATTCATTTGTGATTCTTTTTAGAAAAAATGTATTAATATTGTTCACAACCATTTCAAACTTCTCAAATAGATAATTGTAACCGGCCGACAGAACTCATATATATATATATATATATATATATATATATCGTCCGAGTCCAGATGGGCGTGGGAGTAATGGCAATAAAGGTGTACTCCACACTCCCTAAAGCTCCAGAATTGAATCCTCACCACTAAATGCAGTTTAATGTCTTTGAAAAAAATAAAACAGTTTGTTTTATTTTTGCAGACGTTTTAGAGAGGAATATATATGAGTGTGTGTCACATATAGACTCTTGACGGAACCAGATGTTCCAGCCGTGTAAACATGATATTGCAGGATACACTTGTGTAAAAAGGAAGGCAGCGATGTATTGGTGTAAGCAGCTCAGGTGACCGAGTCGGAAGAACACTGAGTAGGTGTTATGAAATTATATATACACAGGTACTCACAGACTAACGGTCAGTCTCAATCTTGCAACTGGAAGAAGAGGGGTGTGGCTGCCCACAGAAATCTTCAGCCGAGTCTCCTGACTGTAGTCTTGAGTCTGAGAGTCACAGAGTGGCTGCAGGAGACCAAGTGAACCCCTGGCAAAGACTGGTTGAGAACGTCTCGTCAAAGAAGTGGAAGAAGTGCTAAGTTGAGCCCTGAATATGGCACAACCCGGCAAGGAAGTTTTGGGTCAAGATAGCTGTGTCCAAGTGTCAAAGTCCTTCAGTCGTCTCGAAGGAGGGAACGACTGAAGGACTTGGACTCTTGGACACTGCTATCTTGTCTATATATGTCTCTCTTACTCCACAGAAAGATTCGACCTTCTGTCGAAGAAATAAGAGAGAGATACTTTTATTATCAAGTGTTGTGGTTTATTACTTCTTCGTATATGGCTACACAACATGTGCAATCGTAGGTATATGCCAATTCCACTTCCTTGCACAATGAAATCATGTTCTGCAATGAAACTTTAAAAGAAAATTCAACCAAGAAAAATAAGCAGATAAGACAATATGTCAACTCGTAAATAAATTTAAACAAACGAGTTCTGTACATGATGAAGGAAAACGTGGACGACTTCGTAAATCAGAGGAGAATGAGTATGCTGTGAATTGAATCATTAATGAAAATTCATTCATGTCTCTGTGCCACATAATACAGACTCAATCTCTGTTTTTTTTAAATGCTGTTGAACGGTTGGGATCGAGATACTAATAGGCGAAACCTACAACTAATAATTAACCAATTATTATTGACCTTTTATTCTGGACTTAAATTATTTATAATTTCAATATATTTCACTAAAAATAATTTCTGAATTTTATGTCCATCTTCGATGTAGATTTCGTCGGTAAATGGAATTGACAACTTGATTTCAAATCCTGGACGAGGCTTTTAGCGTTTCATTTCGTGTTAAAGTTATTGGGAAAGGCACGAAACAATCTGTTCTCCTTAACTAAAGCTGTAGATAAATAGCAGGGCAGACCAGGTTCATTAGCGTTGGTTAGATAACCATTCTAGAAGAAGGAAAACTTCTGATTCAAACTCGCTCTACTCCGCCAAAAAGTTGACCTTGCGTCACATCTTGCACGTGCCGGAGGGATTGGATATATATATATATATATATATATATATATATATATATATATATATATGTGTGTGTGTGTGTGTGTGTGTGTGTGTGTGTATTTGGGCAGCATTTCTTCGTTAATACATATTTGATTAAACAATATAGACATCCTTTGTCTACACATTTTCGTATTTATCCTTTCGAGCAACCGCATCGATTTTATGATATCCTCCCATAATTAATTGGTTCTCTTGTACTTTCTGCCCGATTTTGAGCCATCATCAGTGGTGTGTATATTAAAATCAATGTGACTTTTGCATGTGCATTACTATTTTAAATACAAAAATGTGTAGACAAAAAATGTCTATATTGTTTCATCAAATACACACACACACACACACACACACACACACACACACACACAACTGGTTTTTGTTTTTTTCTTAAAGAAATATTGCTCTGTAAAAAATTACATTGAGCTCTCCACCAAGAAAATTTAAATGTTCAGCTCCTGAATGATTTTCTTGTCCTGAAGGAATTACTCCCAACTCTGGTTTAACTGGACCGAATAATACTTATATATATATATATATATATATATGGAGAGAGAGAGAGAGAGAGAGAGAGAGAGAGAGAGAGAGAGAGAAATAGAGAGAGTGAAGAGTTCTCTGCATACCTACCATCCATTTATATTGCTCGAATATTTTTGTTCATGCTTATCATTTAAACTTTTAACATTTTTACAGTCAAAAATAATAAAATCTAGTAGTTCAAAAAAGAAAAAAAAAAGAAAAGAAAAAAAAAAAGAAAAGAAAAAAAAGAAAAGAAAAAAAGAGGAAAAATCCTAACAAAAGCCTTCTTATAGATAGTAGATATATGAACCTTGTAGACTTACAATGAAAGTTTCATGAAATTCAATCAAATATTGAATTTAAGTAGATACATAAAGAATCTTAACAGGTTTACAAACACACATATAGACTACCGATTACAAATTTGGATAAATAAGACGTAATGTTGTGGGCTACAGAATAGTTGTCGTCTGCTTTTCCTTAATACTCTAGACATTAAAATATTGTATATTCGATTTAATTTTTTTTACATATATTAATTTGATCAATATTCGATTTTAGCATTGAATGCAATGAAGTTGTATTAAAATACAATGCAACAGTAAATTGTATTTACTTGCATTAAATTGTACTAATAATTATTATATTATATTGAATGGATTTTTAAAGATTCCAACACAATAACTGACTATTTTCGCTTTTCCCTCTAGTTTTCTTCTGTTTCTCTTTTTCTTTGTTTCTTTTTCCCCCTTGTCGTCTATCTGCTCGTTCTTATTTCTTTTTTATCGTCGTTTTCTTCGTTTTCGTCTTTTTTTATTCTTTTCTTTTTACGTTTTTTTAATCATTTTTTTCGTCTTTTCTTTCTTTTCTTTATACTTTCCTCAATCTTTCTTTTTCTTTTCTTTTTGTTTTTTGGTTTAGTCGACGCTTTCTTTGCTTTCTTACTCTGTCATTCTTTTCATTTGTTTTACGTTCTCTGTTTTTTCTTTCGTCTTCTTTTTCTTTTCATTGTACGTCTCTCTATTTTTCTTTTTTTTTTCGGTTTAGTCTCCTCTTTCTTTTCTTTCTACTTCTATTTTTCTTTTCTTTTCTAATCACTTTTCTTCCAAGTTTTTCTCTTATTTTTTCTTTTTTCTTTTTATTTTTTTTCTTTCTGCTTTCCTCTCTCTTTCTTTTCTTGTGGATTAGTCTTTTCTTTCTTTTTTCTCTATTTTTTTGTATCATTCTTTTTTTTCTATTCTTTTCTTGCCTAGTTTTTTCTCTTCCCTTATTTTTCTTTTTTATTTTCTTTTTCTTTTTCTCATATTTTTCTGTCTTTTTTCTTTCTGTTCTTTTTTCTTTCCGTTTGTTTTGCTCTACATTCAACGGTAGTTTTTCTTTTCCTTTCTTTTTCTCTTTCTCTTTGCAATTGCTGGTTCTTCTCAACGAAATCCTCTTCCTCTAATATATTTTTCTTTTTTTCTTTCTTGTCTTTCACTGTCCTCCTCTCTTCTTTTCTCCTTTCTTTTAATATAGACCTGCGAATAGTTCATATTCTCTCATACTTCCATTATTATTATTATTATTATTTGTTGCGTTATTAGAAAAATATGCGAAATGAGCCGGATGAAAAAATGTGGAGGTGGATTTTCCCGCTTCGCCTCAGTCACATGACTAATTCCCGCGCTTCAGCCGTTCCACAGTTGGGCTCCGGTATGTCGGCATGATTCAGCTGATCCAGGTGAGCTGCTTAGTCACAACAATTCAATTTCCACAAATTCCCGTTTCAAATTCTCGTCAAAATTGACAGCCAAAGTAAAGAACAATGAAATCATTGTTTCATTCAGGAAATTTATTTTCATCGAGGCAATCAAAGCGGAGTAGGGGGGATTTTTTAGGGAAGGGGATCAATATAGAATCAGTAAGGACCTGCAATGGTATCCGAATGAGGGGGTGAGGTGTCGTCGCCCGTCACTTGTCATCTTCTGTCTTCACCGTGATATTCAGACACAGTGGATGGGTATTTTGGTGTGGGGGAGAACGACTGAAAATATGTGAAAAAAAAAAAAAACAAACAAAATAAACAAATGAATACAAAAATAAAGAAATAACAATGTTAACGGAAAGCTGACGTTTGAAGTTTGTTTGCTTTTAAACGATCGCCATTTTGACTAACATGTAACGTCATGGTTCATTTCATGACTGGGTGATAGACGCTGATACCACAGGTGACGAATATATAAAGAGTTTAAAGAAGCATACACCCTTCATCGACTAAATGTAGAAGAATTTTATGAACGATATTAGCATAGCTAACGGATATTGAATTACGACGACACCACTTCGCAACCCCACCTAAAAAAAAAAACAAAAAAACAAAAAAAACTAAACAAAGCAAAAACAAAGCAAAACAAAAGAAACTGTATGTATATGGGCCTACTGGGTAGTGTGTTATTGTATAGAATGTTTGAATAAATAAATAAGAATTAGCCAATCGTTAACTGCGATATTTTTTTCAAAGCTAGAAACCTGCTTTTTGTGCTCTGTACCGTGAAACTATATAAAAGTGAGAGTTTTCTTGATTTGATGTGAGGAATATTAAAGAAATAAAAATTGTTAATGCCCCTCTGTTCTATCAGTAACACTTGCTGAATAAATGACATAAATTTCTGTAAAATCAACTGTAACCTAATTTTATATACACATATTAGTAGATTATATCCTTATACAGTAAATATATGTTAAAATTTTGTTCAGGCTATGTTTAAAAGTTAAAGATAAAAAATGTTTCTATGTACGAATATTTATTTCACCCCACTCTCTCTCTCTGTCTGTCTGTCTGTCTGTCTGTCTCTCTCTCTCTCTCTCTATATATATATATATATATATATATATATATATTATTCCAGTGTTGGTTGTCACTAAATCACTTTGTGGGTTTGTGGCGAACCAAGTGCAATATAATATGGAGAGTGCTCAATATCTAGGATACAGCTTCATATACACATGCACTATATACCACTCACACATACACACACAATAATACGCGACTACAACCCCCACACACACCTACAATCACACACACACACACACACAATCACACGTAAAGTTTCCTACAAAATCCCAACGGTTTTTGACTGTATTTTTCGATTTTCGATTCATTTCATTTTGTTAACTGCCTGATAATTGTTGTTCTGTAAAAACTCCATGAAACCCAGAGGTCGCAGACTAAATTCCATGGCAATATATATATATATATATATATATATATATATATTATATGTGTGTGTTCGTGTGTGTTTTCTATGTGTTTCCGTGTGTATGTGTGTGTGTGTATGTGTGTGTGTGTGTGTGTGTGTGTGTGAGAGAGAGAGAGAGAGAGAGAGAGAGAGAGAGAGTCTTTAACACCACCATACACTACAATTCACAACTATTCTCCAGCAAGCCGATACATCCAGTATTGATATACTCCTCATAAACAATCATATATGGTGGACTGGGCACATTACCAGGGTGGAGGACGTTAGGTGATCCAAGCAGCTGTTGTATGGTGAGTTTCAACACAGTAGACGTCCAAGATGTAAACTTAAGAAAGGGTGTTATCAAAAACATTATTGGCGTTGGAGAAAGCAGAAAGACGATAGGTCGATCAATTTGGAGGAAAGTGATCCTCGAAAGTTGTAAAGTATTTGAAACACGGAAAATCAAACACTTCAGTATGAAACGAGTACTTCGGAAGAAGGCCTTGACCTCAGCGCCTGACAGTTAACAACATAAATATTTTTTTGTAATATTTACAGTAGGTCTGTGCGTCAAAAGCTGGACTTGCTAGTCATATGAGATCACATGACAGCAAAATATCGATGAAATGCTTTACAAGAATCTTTCAGCAACCACCCACAAGTATTGGCTGTTTGGTAGTTTTGTTTTATGGCGTATCAACCCTTTTCGGGTTATTTAACACCAAAATAGATTTCAAATAATTCAGTTGAGTATAAGTATAATTTTTGTTTACGAACGGTTTAATGTCAAAACAGTTCTATGTTAAACAATTTATTTTCGAACAAGTATGCAGTTTCAGTCTCAAAAACAGTCCTATTTCAAGCAATTCAGTTTAGGAAAAGTCCAGACAGTTCTATTTCAAACAGTTCAGTTTAGCTTAATTACACAGTTTCAATGACGAAAACAGTTCATTTTCTAACAATTCCCTTTAGCATAAGTACACAGTTTAGTTCTATTCGGCCCATAAATAGGACCCTATCAGGTACTACCACTCCGAGCCAGAGTGGACCAGGGAGCGATGGCAATGAAGAAGTACTCCGCATTCTCCAAAGCTCTAGCATTACTGGAACCTCATCATCAGATTGTTTAGTGTCATATCCAGGACACTCGTTGTGGCTTGTCTTACCCCTCTGAAGAGAAGCAGCCAGTGTATTCTACAGCCCCAGACAACTTGGCCACTGGACTCTTTTTTTTGGGGGGGGGCTAACCCCTCTGTAGAGGTGCAGTCGGTGTATTCTACAAACCTACCAGCCAACAGGGCCACACCCACAAGGAACTTGTGTTCGTTCTGTGACAAAGTGTGTGAGTCTTCAGCAGGTTTAACAAGTTATATGTGGGTACTCTGAGGCAATGTCTGGGGAAATGACAGCTAACTCATTTGTCACATGTGCAAAAGGGTTTACAAGGATATTCTTGGTCTGAAGAGTCATACATGCTCTCAAGAGTACTCTTAGCGAATGGAGGAAATATCCTTCTTGTGCTAAGACGTGGCAGTCTCTATCTATGTATCTATCTATCTATATAATGAAGATATGGAGAGAATAATTGAATACAGTCAGAAAGTTGGCATTGGTGATTGAAGTCATCTTAGAGGCACCAAAACGGGGGTGGGGAAGAGAGAGAGGGGGGAGGGGGAATTTTAAATTGCTAACGTCATGCCATCTCCACAAAGACCCGAGAGAGAAAGAAAGACGAATTTTAAATGACTAAAATAATTCCATCTCCACAAAGACTAGATAGATAGATAGATAGATAGATAGATAGAGAGAGAGAGAGAGAGGAATTTTAGATTGCTAACATCATGCCATCTCCAGAATGACCAGAGATAGATAGATAGATAGATAGATAGATAGATAGAGAGAGATTTTAGATAGCTAAAAAATCATACCATCTCCACAAAAACCAGAGAGAGAGAGAGAGAGAGAGAGAGAGAGAGAGAGAGAGAGAGAGGTAAATAGATAAAGACAAAGAGAAAGGTAGATAAATAGATAGATGAGGAGAGAGAGAGAAAGAGAGAGAGAGAGAGAGAGAGAGGCGAATTTTAAATGACTAAAATAATTCCATCTCCACAAAGACTAGATAGATAGATAGATAGATAGATAGATAGATAGATAGAGAGAGAGAGAGAGAGAGAGAGAGAGAACGAGAGAGAGAGGAATTTTAGATTGATAACATCATGCCATCTCTAGAATGACCAGAGATAGATAGATAGATAGATAGATAGATAGATAGATAGATAGATTTTAGATAGCTGAAAAATCATACCATCTCCACAAAAACCAGAGAGAGAGAGAGAGAGAGAGGGGTAAATAGATAAAGACAGAAAGAAAGGTAGATAAATAGATAGATGAAAAGAGAGATAGAGAGAGAGAGAGAGAGGGAGAGAGAGAGAGAGATATTAATTTTAGATGGAAATGAGGGAGAGGAAAACAAGTAATTAAAACCCCTCGAACATACCAGGAGGTTCGTTGCATTCAGTTTTTGTCTTTCTATACTGACAATCGCGTCACAACGGAAGAAGCCATCGTCTCTGCCCCGAAATGGACGTGGATTTGCCCAAACGACAATATATATCCTTATAATCTCAGTCGATTATTTTGCATTAAGCCCCAAGTATATAATATGCATAAAACAAAGTTATTTTGTAAAGTTTACATAAATTCTTGTTCACGGATCTATTAGCCAATTCGGTTGGGGGTGTAGAATACACCGATTGCATCTCTTTAGAGAGGTTAGACCTCTCCCCAACGAGAGTCCTGGATATGACACCAGACAATATGAAGGTGAGGCTGCAGCGTTAGAGCTTTAGGGAATATAGGTTACCCCTTCATTGCCATTTCTTCCATGCACACTCTGACTCGGAGTGGTAGCATCTGAATGGGTCCTATCTATGAGTCAAATAGAACTGTTTGACATTTAATCTGTGCGTAAAAAAATGATTTACGTAAATCGAATTGTTAGAAATAGAACTGTTTGATCCTTTAACTGTGTATAAAGAAATGACTGATGTTTGATTTAGTTGCTAGGGATACATTGCAATACTTGGAACCATTTAAGTGTATGTAAACAGATGTTTAATGTGGAATAGAATTATTAGTGTGAAATAGCAATACTTAAACTATTTAACTGTGAGCCTGAATTGAGTCATATCATCGCAATACTTGGGACCATTTAACTGTGTTTAATCATTAGTAATACTTGAGTTATATGTTTTCCTGGCACGTTTTTACTTTTTTCGAAATGACCTTGAATTCATAATTCTCATTATGTCCAAACATTAGATAGAGAATATATCGTAATTCAGCATTTATTTTTCGAAATGTTTCTTGTTTTTCTATAAAGTCAGTGCGTATTATACACGAGATTTTTTCGCTGTTCAGATTTTGGTCAACGTGTTGTACAAGAGTGCGTATTATATACACATAATTACGGTATTACTGACCAAAACAATTGTTTTTCTTCCTGATTTAAAATGCAAAACAAAGGCAATGGACTGAAATTGATTAAAACTAGTTATGTGACCGATATTTTGGAATTCAATGTACAAAAATTTGACAAAACATTAAAGAGGTTTTAATTTTTTCGACGGTTTAAGGAAGAATGTTCTGTTTTGTAGAGAAAATTATAATGAGATCATCAAGACACCATACCCAGTTTAGTTCGTCTCGGTTTCAATTGAGGATGTCATGGTAGGGGAGGAGAAGGCTGTTGCCGAGAAAAGAATGTCTCACCGGATCCATTCGGTATTTGATATTTCCTTCTATTGTGAAGGTGTGCGTGTATGAGTGCATATGCATAAGTGACATAGAGTGGGGTGGAGGCTCTGAAAGTGGAGATAAGAGTGTGTGAGAGAGTGGCTTTCAGAGGCACGGATTTTTTTGAAAGCGTATGTTGTACTCTGGCTTGAGGTAATTACTGTCGTTGCTTCTCAAGCAGATAGATAGATATGAACTTAGTTATATATATGTATATATACATATAGTATATGTATATATACATATATATATAGTATATGTATATATACATATATGTATATATATATATATTGGTAAAGAAAGAGGGACAGAGAGAGAGAGAGAGAGACAGAGAGAGAGAGAGAGAGGAGAGAAATAAACTAAGATACATAGATAGGAACTAAGATGTATAAACACACACACACACACACACACACACGCTCATATATATATATATACATATATATATATATATATATATATATATAGATATATCGATAGATAGATAAATAGATATGAACAAAGATACATAATTGCATATATATATATATATATATATATATATATATATATATATATATATATATATATAGATAGATAGATAGATAGATATCAGGTTAGATAGATATATATCATTTAAGATACATAGATAAATATGAACTAAGTTTGATTAATTGATATGAAATAAGTTATAAACTTAGATAGATAGATAGACTGATAGAGAGAGAGAAATATATATATATATATATATATATATATATATTTCTCTCTCTCTATCAGTCTATCTATCTAAGTTTATAACTTATATATATATATATATATATATATATATATATAGTTAGACGGGTTTCGATCCCGGCTTCGAGCGTCCTTCGGTTCTAGCCACACTGAAGAGTTCTGATAGAACGAAACAGTCTGTCTGTGGATGACAATATATATATATATATATATATATATATATATATATATATATATATATATATATATATATATATATATATATCAGATTAATATGAACGAAGATAGTTATTAACTAAAACATATAAATATATACATAGATAGTAAGAAACTGAGATAGCTATCTAGATGGCTATCTAGCTAGATAGAGAAATTGATAGATAGATAAAGATGTTACATATAGAAATACTTTTAACTTCACAAAGAATAGAAGTAGAAATGAAGAGGCAAAAAATAGTGAACGTGCCAGATATTATTACTTAATGGTGTAATGGTTATCGTCGTAGGAAATGGACACGGCGACACAAGTTCAAATCCTGGACGAGACTAATTGCACTTCCCATAGCACAAATACCCTTGGGAAAGGTATTAATCCAATTATTCTCCCTCTAGCTATGGGTAAATAGTTGGACTGACTTGGTTCTTCAGCCCTGGTGAGGCAACTAGTCTAGGAGAAGGAAAACTCTGAATTCAAACCCGATAAACTCCGGTTAAAAATTGACCTTGTGTCATATCCTGCCCGAGTTGAGAGATTGGTAAATAGGATTATTACTTATATCATTACTTATATTATTACTTATATTATCATCCAACAGAGATGAACAGAATTAGAAGCATGATTTTATGCATGTATTTGCCGCCATGTGTGTGAATGAATCTGTTAAAAAATGATTTTAAAAATTAATTTAAAAAAATGTGATAGATGAAAATTTCATCCGCTCTTCGCCCTTAAATGTAGCAACGAGAGATGGAGTGTAATTTGATTAGCACTTAAATGTTTATTAAAGAATTTGTTTCACAGAAAAGGCGATGTTTCGATTTTTTTCTAGGAACGGTGATTCTTTAGGCTGGAAGAACTTCTAAAAAGACGTGGTTAGCTTATTTCATACTGAGCGACGACATTTCTTTTTCCTTTATGTATTTTTAAATCTATAATATTTTATTCATATATTTCTTTTTCATTATTGTCGTCTGCTTTTCCCAACAGTAAAATTTCAGATTATGTTTCGACAATAAATCGCTGTCAAAAAGGCGAAAAGCAGATATACATTGATGGTGTAATATAATCCGATTTTAATAAAAGGTAAAAAAAAAAAAATTGGAGAAAAATCCAAACAGTACAAGGTATATCAATTTGTGCAGCATTATGGTTGTCCATCGATAATCGATAACCTTGATTGATGTTTTAGAATAACTAAGGACCCTGTATAGTTTTTCCGGTGATTAGGCAACCTGACCCATCTTATAACATTTAAGAAGCCTTAATGATATCACATCTTGCATCACGACTTATCAGCATCTGTGATATCAAAATGAGTATGATTTTAAAGGGTTTAAATAAATTTTTCTTGTGTCAATTAATGATTTCGATAGACAGCGCAATAAATCACAGTGATTGAAAGGTCTAAGAAAAATGTGTCTTTTCAGGGAAGGCCATTTCGATGCAGGAGATATGAAATTTTAGAATAAGTTTGCTTCAAAAATGTTGCACAGGCCTTTGATTTGGACATTTGATGATATAACTGAGAGATATTATTTGGCTACGCTGCCGTTCGCTTAAGAGACTATCCACGTGCACTCCGGAGACGTTTCCATTGCGACTTCTTTTGTTCTCTGATCGTCTGTCCAGAATTTAGGTGAGAAAATGGAAGACAGTGGATCCCCCTCCCACATTTTTGAAGTTTGAAAATTATTTGTTTTAATATTTGCGATGAAGCTTGGTAACTGTTATCATTTAGAATATTCGGACTATTGACTTCTTACTTATTGTCATACGCAAAACATTTCGGCAGATATGTCTTTCGGCCTTCTCCAGGTGTTTCATGTAGAACTTGGGAGTCCAAACAGAACCTCGAACTGAATCCTTTATTCAATTCACAAGGGTTGACATCCAATTCTGTTAATCCTGACCAGATACAAGTGATAAATTATAGCAAGTGTTATATCACATATGCCATGGATTTTCGGTTCGTTCCTAGTGACACCGTGTGCTTTGGCAAGCTATCACGTTAGGATCAGTAAACAGGACAGCGCGATCTGGACACTCAGGTCGAACAAGTGTGTAACCGGAAGGAGACAATGTGATGAGAACCACGCAGGCAGATTTAGACTGAGGTAGAGAATCGCAGTCAAGCTTGGGACACGCAGTTGATCGGAGGCATCTCTGACGAATTTGCAAGGGGGTGCGGATGCTTGCACGCCCTGGCTCCTGGAAGAAGATATGGGAAGAAGAAGTCCTCTCTCTGGGTATATGTCTCTCCATCTATCTCTCAACTAACAATAAGCTGTGGGCCCTTTAGAGAATAAAATGAGATATAATTTTATAAAGAAGTGGATTAGTTCGTTCATTGAAGTTCGTAAATTATGTTTGATTATGTTTCCGCTTGCGTTTGTATTACAACTATACAACACAAGTATTCCTTCCTTGCAGTTGGAATTGAACCAGCCAGCTCCAGATGATTTCACCCAGAAGAACTTTCGTCCTTACATATGGTATGTTTCCAGCTTGTTGCTTTCATCATAGAACATATATATATATATATATATATGATGGCCTTCGTAGACTCATTGTTCCTCATCAAATACATGTTTGTGTTTAAAATATCTTAATATCGGCATATATTGCCTTGAGTAACTTCGTAGACAGATAAGGCAAGGATGAACTTGATGCAAAAGGAACATTTTTGTTAAACTTAAAAAGGTTTTCAAGGTTGGTTTGAATATTGGAATTCTTGAGGAGATATTATAAGAATCACCTTATTTAGTTTAGATTGCTGAGAGGGAATTTCATAAGTCCAATAACAAACTTTTTGTCCAATTAAACTGATTATATATGCCTAAATTGATACAATAAAAGGTATATATATATATATATATATATATATATATATATATATAGTCATCCACAGACAGATCTGTTTCGTTTTATCAGAATTCATCAGTGTGGCTAGACAGTAGCTTCCCGTAGCTGGGATCGAAACAAGGTTGACTCAAACGCCAAACCAAAGCCTCTAACCATTCAGTCACGAAGTAAATTTTAAACGGTTATGAATCACAATTACTATTGTTTATATACATCCGTTCAAATGGCTGCCGAGACCTCAATTCATATACGAAGAGGCTTGCAATGAACGCTAATGGCAACACGATTACTTCTTCGCCAGAGAACTCAACCATACGGGGGTAAGGGAGTATATAAAGGTTATATATATATATATATATATATAACCTTTATTGTGTTAATTTAGGAAGACGTAGCCCCGGAGGTGGTAATTTAATAAGCTTTTTGCTTAGATGTAGCACAAGGCCACATGAATGGGGCACCCAATGAGACTCGAACTCGCTCGTGTAGGTTTGCAAGTCAAGCTTGCTCACCAACACGCTACCCGAGGCACCCGACGTAGCCCCGGAGGTGGCCGTGTCCTCTGTAGGGAATACGCACCTTCAAGACTCATTAGGACAAATGGTCTCGCATTGTCACCAGGACTAGTTAATTCGGCTTCGCTTATATGTGACATGAACCGGGAGCCCAGTTGTAGAGTTTCGGCTTCTGCGTACTGTGGTTGTTGGTTCGATCTCAAGAGGTGGAGATCACGGTGTACACTACACCCAGTAAGGTCGAAACAGCTGTTCAGTGTTCCGTTTGTTACATGTAGGTGTTTGTCGGATTTTCTAGTCATGATAATTGTAATATATATATATATAAACACAGACAAGGTGGGATTACTCATTTCTCGCCTGACCGCGTTTTGCGAACTCTTAGTGCAATCATGTTCGTTCAATGAGATCCATGGAAAAGAGTCGGGTCAAATGCATTGAGAAGAAAGGAAATTACGTTGAAAAGTAAATATTTTATGTAAAATCTTTTTCATCGTAAGGTTATCGACATATTGGTGCAGTTACTGAAATGTACACGCACAAGTAGAAAAAGAGATATCATTTAATAAAATATAAGAAAAATATACAAAATGTATGCTCTTCAATGGTTCAGGATCTTACCTTAAAATGTACTCTTTCGCTCATTTCCTCAAAAGGACATTCGCACACACATACACACACAGTCGCACACAAGGTGTTGTTGAAAAACAACCGTTTGATGAAAAGGGGAATGAAACGTATATTCTATTCCATGTATTCATTCAGTAGTCGAGCTCACTCGGCTTATCCTTTATCAATTTTGTTTAATCCTTCCGTACAATAAAAAAAGACTTTTAAAAATGGTCAAATCCTTCCTGGGGATTTAAGAAATTATTATTATCTCCCGGCGAATATATATATTTATATATATAAACTTTTGAATACGTTTAAGGATCTGAAGATCGATTCATATCGTGAAACAGATAGTTTTGATCAAGATCTAGTGACGACCAAGACCTCAAACTTAATATATATATATATATATATATATAAACTTCTTAACAGTTTATATATATATATATATATATATATATACTTTTAAAATTGTTTAAGATCATAATATTTTTTCTCTATTTTTCTCTCTCAAAAATATAGTGAGAGAGAGAGAGAGAGAGAGAGAGAGAGAGAGAGAGAGAGAGAAACAATACACCCCCCACATATATATATATATATATATATATATATATGTATAAAGATTAATAGGTGTTCAAGTAAATTTTGTATTTTTGTTTTTAGTTTTTAATACTTTGCTCGACACGTGTTTCAGATTTTATAGTCATCTTCAGGAGGCTAATAATGGGAGATATTTTTGCCTTTTATAGTGGAGATTGTTTTGATGGAGTTGTTGTTCTTTTTAATTCGAGGATTTTGTGTCTGTGAATCTACACTCACACACATACATACACACATATATATGCACGCGTGCGTGTATGTGATTTTATACATGCATATGTTATGCTGGAGGAGGCATTTTCAGAGCACCCTTTACATGTCTTTTGATAAATATCAGAAGTGTCTGGAGGTGCCCGTGGTGTAATCGTCGTAGGACATGGACACGCCGACACGAGTTCAAATCCTGGACTAGGCTGATTGCATTTCACGTAGCACTAATACCCTTGGGAAAGGTATGAATCCAATTATTCCCCCTCCAGCTATGGGTAAATAGTAGGACAGACTGGGTTCTTCAGCCTTGGTGAGACAACTAGTCTAGGAGAAGGAAAACTCTGAATTCAAACCTGTTAAACTCCGATTAAAAAAAATTGACCTTGCGTCATTTACTGCCCGCACGGAGGGGTTGGTAAATAGGATCAGAAGTGTCTCAGGCGTTTAAAAAGCAAGGTTGAGTAACCAGCTAATTAAGTTTTTAACAGGAGAATTTTCAGCAATGGTAAAGCAAATGGGTTCTCAGTCAATTAACGGAAAAGAATATTTCAAATTGTTGTCATGGTATAATTGAATCATTAAAGTACACTGTATACAATTGCCTATATATATTCAACCAAACTTGAATTCTTAAACTCAGGGAATTGCTCATTACATTATATTCAAATCATATTACATCAGTTTTCGAATAAGAATTTCAACGAGAAAAAAAATTCTTATTGAATAATAAAGTATTTACCCTCCATTTATTCAACTCAAGAAGTGCTCAGAAAACTTTGAAAGTATTTGATGTATTTAATCTTCTGGAAAAGCTAACTATAATCACCAACTATATTTGGGTTGAAGCAACTTTGGTATCATATATATATATATAAAAATATATATATTCTTCAAAGCCACATTCCAGCACTTTAGTTGTTCACACACACACACACACACACATGTGTATGTGTGTGTGTGTGTCTTGACAGAGAATAAAATTTTGACACCTAGATTATGTGATTCAATTTATTCATGAATTTTATGAACTTGTGTAAGAACAATAAAAAAAAAGGGCGTGGAGGAGCATGTGATGTAACGGTTATCGTCGTAAAACGAGAATTGGGCTATCCGAGTTTAAACCCTGACGAAAATGTCTGAATTTCGCCAAGTTAGAATCATGCCTTTTCGAGACTCCTCGAAAAGGTATGACTCCACCTTTTCTCTAATCTAGTTAGGGGTGAATAGTTGGGCAGACAATGCTTTTAACATTAGTATAGCAACTGACCTAGGAGAAATAAAACTCTGAATTCAAACTGATTATATACCTGGATAGGGATGGGCTCTATCAGGTAATTCCTGCTTAAGACAAGAGTAGCGACCCCTATTTTTGCATATTGTCCCTTGACCGAACCGTCAATCAGAGATTCTTTACACAGGAACCACCTGTAAAAATAAGCGCTAGCAGTCACGTGGTTGAACGGAAATGCGTGGGTGTTATAAAATGATATATGAATATGTCCTTGGTAGATACGGGGAGTCTCAGTCTGGTGTGACTCTTACTTGCGGCTAGAAGAGATTCGGTCAGTGACGGAGAGGGCCATCGAGTGGCTGGGCGCCCCGATTGGACGGCGTCTCACAGAGCGGCCTACAGTTGACTTCCGGTTAAAGAAACCCCCCCACCGGTCAAGAAGCAGAAGAAGTGCTTAGAAATAACACTACATGGTATGGTTAATAGAAGAAGAAGTTATGGGTCAATAGGGCAGTCTCCATTCGCCCCTTTCTCTCTCTCTCTCACACCACAGAGCTTTGACTCCAAGAAGAATAAAGAGAGTTATATTTTAATAAAGAAGTGTCATGCTTATTCCTCCATGCCTGTTCATTATTTATCTCTTTGTTAATGCCGGTACGGTTATACAACACCACGACCAAACCATGCTACGTGATAAGACTTCATTTTTTATGTTCAGCAGCATGTGCATCGACTGTATTTGAGTCATCAGGATATAGCAATGTACACTGGTTCCAAAACAAGCCGTCTATCATCAATATGTAGATCCTATGAGAATATACTCTGGTCAGACTCAACACTATACCTCAGGATGTTGCAATTTATATATATATATATATATATATATATATATATATATATATAATTAATCATATATATATATATTGTTCTTCAGGTTGTTGCAGTTGTATTTTTCTTCACTATGTCAACTCCTTTTAAAAAACAAAAATAAAAATCTTTAGAAATATTTTTAAAAAAATGCTTTTTTTCTACACAAAAACTTTTTCTCCGGATGATGACCAATGGTCAAAATAATTGAAAACAAAAAATTTATAACATAAAATTAATATTCCTATTTGTCTTCACCTTTTGTTTGATATTGATGTCGTACAATGACTGATGTTTATACTGCAGCAATGCTTCCAACAAAGCCTTTATATATATATATATATATATATATATATATATAACGCTCCGAGCAACGATTAAACTCATTATAATGTTCGTTGAAAATTTTTTAACCTTCACCGTAATATAAGTTTAATTCTTATTTAGTCTTTCTAAAGAAAAGGGAACTAGCACATTAAGACTGAATCTTAAAATGTTTTTAATTGTGAATCTTAAAGTTTAAATAAAGATAAGTGTATAGATGAGAAAATTATATCATAAGTTGACGATGTCACCAGTCATTGCTATTTCTTGAAGCTTTTTGATCGGCGGTCTTGATACTTTTTCCTTTACAGTTTTTATCAAAATACAGAATTGTGGCTGGCGTCCTTGTGGTGCTATAGTTAAAGCGCTGGACTGCAGAATGGTAATTAGTTCTATTTGGTAAATAAATCTACAGTCTTGCAACTTTCTGAACACACCCAGTGAGTACAGAAGTATTTTCTTACCATTTCCTTACTTCATATCAATCTATCTATCAATCTATCTTAGTTTATTTTTCTTCATCTCCTTCTCTCTCTCTCTCTCTCTCTCTCTCCTTCTTTACCTATATATACTCATACTGATATTCATATATGTATACTTATATATAACTTAGTCCATATCTATCTATCTATCTATCTATCTATCTATCTATCTATCTGCTTGAGAAGCAACGACAGTAATTACCTCAAGCCAGAGTACAACATACGCTTTCAAAAAAATCCGTGCCTCTGAAAGCCACTCTCTCACACACTCTTATCTCCGCTTTCAGAGCCTCCACCCCACTCTATGTCACCTATGCATATGCACTCATACACGCACACCTTCACAATAGAAGGAAATATCAAATACCGAATGGATCCGGTGAGACATTCTTTTCTCGGCAACAGCCTTCTCCTCCCCTACCATGACATCCTCAATTGAAACCGAGACGAACTAAACTGGGTATGATGTCTTGATGATCTCATTATAATTTTCCCTGAAAAAAAAGAACATTCTTTAATAACAAAAAAAAAAATACAACAAAAATCAACAAAAAAATCATTTTTTTTCTTTTTCTTGATCAACCACAATACTGATATTTGCAATGTTTAGTTGAATACGGCACAAAAGAAACTAAGTTTGCAAATAGTATTCCTAATACTAATTATTTGTTCACAGTAATATGATTTCAAATAACTATGGATAATATCAAGATATTTACTATTTGCCAAAAATGAAAAATAAATGGAAACACTGATACAGACAATAAGAATATACAACCAGGATATTGGAACGGAATTTGTCATTGAAAAATATATACCATGGTGATAATCAAAGAGCAAGAAAGAGAACTACCAAATCAGTACGTTTGGGGAAAAGATTTGGTTTGGTTGGGTTCAAAGTCATATCAACCCTAGTAGGTTATGGTTGTGGACCAGTAAAGGGTCCGGAAGAATTACACAACTCGGGTTTGCGTGGAACAAAGTATATTAACGAAGTATAATAAAAACATATGTACAAAGTGTTTAGAAGTCAGCCCAACTGCTGAGTGTTCACCGGGAATAAGTACAGATGTTATATAATTGCGGAAGTTTTTTTTTATATTATCATTTTTCGTTGGTTATATCGTATCATTGGGTTTGGTTAGGCTTAGAACTATTCGGCTTAGTGCAGGGGCAGGTGCGCACATTGAGTACAGTTCACGCTCGTGCGCAGAGGATATGGCAATCACAAATGTCATAATAAAAACGCCGGATAGGAAACGGGACTGGGGTGTGAATGACGTCATGCCCGGAAGCGATGGGCTGGGAATTTTGGTGATTTTGAAAAGAAGCAGTGACTTGAGATATATGAAGCTGGGTAAGGCGGGTACAGTTTGTGGGCTACGGGATGCCCGCGCGTTTGTTGGGTCAGTGAGTGGAGATCTTGACTCTGGGTCGAGAGTTCAGTTGGGATTGACTGAAGAACGATGTAGAAACAGTCAGCATAGTAAAAATTGTGTGTGTCTCTCTCTATCGTGTCGAAAAACTAAAAGTCAAAGAAAGTTAATAAACGTTTCGCACCTGAACAAAGAGAGTCGTCAGTGTTTCGGGATTTCTATGCATAGGAACATTTTACATATTCGTATTATGGCTATATTAAACAGAGCTCGGTATTAATAGTCACGGAAGAGTTCATTACCGATCACAGGTTGGGTACCATAACAGTTATTTAATACCTAATTAGGTATATTGATATATATTAGTTATATGATTTGAAAACATATTTTCAAAACGTGCCTAAGCTAAGTCAAATAGTTTCAAGTATGGCAATGTAACAGTTACAATTTAACATCAGTCATTTATTTACATACATTTAAATGGTCATAGTAAAGTAAAGTTGGTGAGCATAGTCAAGGGTGACCCGAAGGCTCCCTTTTCGATTGTTACTACACCATATAAGGGGTGCCTGTGGTGTAATTGTTATCGTCGAAGGAAATGGACACGGCGACTCGAGTTCAAATCATAGACGAGACTGATTGCATTTCATATAGCACTAATACCCTTGGGAAAGGTATGAATCTGATTATTCCCCCTCCAGCTATGGGTAAATAGTAGGACTGACTGGGTACTTCAGCCTTGGTGAGGCAACTAGTCTAGGAAAAGGAAAACTCTGAATTCAAACCTGTCAAACTCCGCTTAAAGATTGACCTTGTCATATCCTGCCCGAGCGGAGGGGTTGGTAAATAGGACTACACCATATAAGGGGGTTCATAACTTTCCCCACGGTATTTGTCCGAAACTGAACGTAATAGCACGACTGTCGTTTGAACTCACTACCTTCGATGACGCAGTCCATCGCTTTAACCATTACACCACGAGGAAAGAAATCGTCTCGGTGACCCGACTTTAAACCCTGAACGAATGTTTTGCTTAACGTTACTGTCACCGAGAAAGGCATGAGTCTATATTTTCTCCTCTCAACTGTAGGTAAATAATAGCAAACATTGGGTTCTTAAGCCTAGGTACGGCATACAATCTAGGAGAATGAAAACTCTAAACTCAACCCAGTTTTATCCCGCCGAAATATTGAAATTGTGTGACATCCTGTTCGTTGGGTGGGGTTCAGTAAATATTTACGAAAAGTAAACGAAACAAGAACACTAAATATTCCTCTAGGGAATCTCCCTGTTACCACTACCTGGACACTCTACCGATTAACGTTGAAGATGATTATCAGTGTTAGATCCCTATAATTGAAATCATTTAACTGTTTAGAAATAATAGCAATACTTGTGTGCAAACGAATTAGTTTTAACTCATTTAGAAATGAAACCACCTACAAACAGTGTGAAAACAAATGACTGATGCTAAATTGTGACTGTTGTATAATGCTACTTGAAACTACTTAACTTTGTACAGACTAACGACTGATAGTAAATAGAAATACTTAAACCATTTAAATATACGTAAAAAATGTGCTTACGTAACTTTAGAAATATCTTCAAAATGTTTACCAATCATATATTTGATATCTATGTATAAAGAGGATTTGGGATTAAATAACCAACAATGGTTGATATGCCATAAAACCCAACCAAGCTAAATCCTATATATTTAATATATATGTATAAACATGATTTGGCAATGCTATAAAATCCAGCGCAAGCAAAGCAAACAATATAACGCAAATAATTTTGAATAGATATATTCGAGCTATAAAGGAAAGTCTAACTGCAGTACCACTCAAAGTTAGAGTAGACCTGGGAGTAATGAAAAGAAATATGTAATTGTCTTTATTTGGTTATCCTTTTGAGATGAGGCTTCTTAATACGTATAGGTAAAATCTGGCCGAAACGTAGTGAAGAAGAAACAGCAAAAAAAACCCCAGAAAAACTACCAAGATGAGGACACAAAGTCCGCAATAAATAAAAAGAAGAAATATGTACTTCACATTCTTCTGAACACTAGAATTGAAACCTTACCACTGGATGTAGTTTAGTGACATACCAAGGAAACACCGAACGAACGTAAGCTTAGTAAATGACTAATAATCTAATGTGGGCTTCTTTCGAGGAATAATGATATATCAAATTAGCATACCGTTGTTCGTGATTTCGATTCCACATTGGTGCCCCATATTTCTTGTATCATCATCATCATATCGTGCTGGCAGCACGGATATCCCTGACCCTCTTTCGCCACTCCTCCCTATCGTTCATCGCCCTAGGTAGGTCTTCAGGACAACAACCTGTATCCTCACATAGCTGCTGAATGTACGTTCGTGCTGGTCGTCCTGCTTTTGCGCGGCCGTGTGTGGGGATCCATTAGAGTACATCTCTTATGAGTTCATCTCTGCTTCTCCAGCAATGTCCTGCATGTCTAGTTCGCCTAACTTGAATAGTTTTCGTGATAGGGGGCAGGTGGCCGTACATTTGGTGTCTTGTTGGGTGTTGCCGCCAGGACTTGTTGAGGATTGCACGCAGCATTCTTGTGTAATTGCCATCTAGTTTCTTCTCCAGCCGTTTTGTTAGCGTCCATGTAGTGCATCCATATAGCAGTATCGATGTGACCGCTGCCTGGAAGAAACTGCGTTTCATTTTATCGGTTAGGTCTGATTTCCATATAGTCGATAGCCTATTGATAGCTGTCCATGCTTTCGTTAACCTCGTTTCGATGTCCTTTTCGGTTGATTCGACGCTGCTTCCTAGGTACGTGAATTTGTCTACTAGTTTAAGAGGGGTTCCTTCTAGAGTGGAGATGTCCCCCGTTTGGTTATAGCACATATATTCCGTTTTATGTGCATTAACATGGAGGCCTATGCTTGCTGCTGCTCGTTCCAAACTATGCAGAAGTGTTTCGGCTTGGTCAGGTGTATTTGCCAGTATCGCTATGTCATCGGCGTAGTCGGCGTCGGTAATTGTTGTTGCGGGGTATCTTCTGCTTCTTTTCTTCGTCAGTTCGAAGCCATTCTCTTTGATTTTGTCAATCGATGTTCTAAGTACGTAGTCTAGACAAATGATAAAGAGATACGGAGCCAGCGTGTCTCCTTGTAGTACTCCTGCTACTATGTCGAAGTATTCTGTGTCTCCATCTGGTGATCGTACTTTTACTTTAGTGTTTCTATAGAGAATCGTTATTGCCGCTACGGTTTCTTTAGGTATGCCGTACGCTAGTAGGATTTGTTCCATCTTTCCTCTGTGAATGGAGTCGAAAGCCTTGGTAAAGTCGACAAATATTAATGTCGCTTGTAGGTTCTTTGCCCGTACACCTTCCCTAATGGTTATTGTCTAAGGAAATAGACACAGTGACCCGAGTTCAAATGCTGAACAATACAGTTTGCATTTCACTTTCTTATTAATGACTTTCAGAAAGGCATGAATCCATATCTTCACCCACTAATTATTCTCCCCGTTGCTATAGATATAAAGTAGGGCATACTGGGGTTTTTTAGCTTTGGTATGACAAACTGCATAAAAGAAAGGAAAACTCTTATTTCAAACTAGTTGTACTCCGCTCAAAAACTGGCCTTGTGTCACATCTTGCTCGTGATGAAGGCGTTGTATAAATACATTCTTTTAGTCTTGTGGCAAACTAAAGTAAGCACAATGAATGACAATGTGTCCAATATGGGAACCTCACACAGTGTTATGGTTAACAAGTCAGTCTTCCTGGCTATTTTTTGTGAGTACGATTCTTTCTGGCTGTCTAGTGGAGACGCTCGGGGTGTAATTGATATTATCGTTGGAAATGAATTCGGCACCCCAATATTAAATCCTGGACGAAGCTCGTTGGATTCCATAAGGGAAAGGCATGCATTCCAGTTCAGTTTAGTTTGTTTTGTTTTGGTTTGATTTTATGGCATATCAATTATAGTTGGTTATTCAATGCCAAATCCATTTTTATTCGTATAAAAATTCGATTTCAAACAATATACTTTGGCATTAGTACGCAGTTTAAACGTCAAAACAATTCTATTTCAAACAATTTAGTTCAATATAAGTAGATAGTTTAAATCTCAAAAACAGTTCTACTTTAAACAATTCAGTTTTGCATAAGTACAGTTTTTTTTTACACACTCTCAAATGTAACAAAACCGTTCGATTTCAAACAATTCACTTTCACTGCTGTTCTTCTAAAAGAATGTCTTTTTGCAATAACTCACTAAGTTTGATTTACAAAAAAATAAAAACGCTAAATAAAGCAAAGATGCAATCCTTGAACTTCCCAGAGTCTGTTTGAATGATGTTTCATGAACCAAATTGTTGTATCGTGGCAAGGAAAATGAATCACAGTGAAATAAAGTTAATTGCTAATCAATTTAAGTGTTACAGTCCGCCTAGTATTATAAGTCTCGCGTTGTTGGTGTTACGTCCGAAGTTGGTCTTACTACTGACCGACGTCCTTTAAGAGCTATCTCATTGCTTCTCTTTCTGCTTCCCCCTGTCTACGTAGATTAAAAGACACAGCGTCTTTTATACTTCAGTGATACCGGAAGTCATGTGGTACGAGCCACTATACAACAGAAATAAAGACGTTGTTCTTATGGGTTGCATGAATATCTCCAAATAATGGGACGAACCAGGGTCATAGTTCGTAGATTCTTTAATCCCAAACGAATCCTTGAAAAAGAACAGGAATGATACATTTTAACCCATAGCAAGGAAGTTAAGGTATTCATATTTTTCCCAATGGGTATTTGTCCAAAAGTGAATCTAATAGCACGAATTGAGTTCGAACTCTCTTACTACGATGTTGTAGATCAGCAACTGCTTTTTTTTTATAAAGGTTCTAGCCCTTTTTTACATTTTGGAGAGTGAAGGCGTCTTCAAACAGCTCTTGACTTTGGTCCTAAGAATCTAACCAAGCGAATATGAGTTATGTGTCCTAAAAAATGCAACATAAAAAATCTTGCTTTACATGTAAATTAATAATGCAACTAAAGTCTAATTAAAGATTTCCTCTGATTATTTATTTATCTAATTGCAACTATTTATTATATACATTCTGTATAGAAAAAGTGATTCCCCTCTGAGGGTAATGGACGCCGAAGGAGGGCTTTTACGAGAGTAATAAAGGGTAAATATTTTGTATTTGGTCGCAGTGCTTCAATATCATTATCACTCAGTTTTTTGGGCCTTAAGGGAATTTTTATGAAGATTTTGTGAAATATGTTTTATACCCCAGAAATATGATGCTTTATCAAAGTAATTTGAAAGTTCCATTAGCCTGAAAAACTAAAGTCGATTTATATATGAGAAATGTAAAAGATTATTGATTTCTTGACCAAAAATCAATGATCGATTTGCATCGACTTATACACAAATGTCTACGGTAGGAACGTTTTTGCTTTCGATTCTTTTTTATAAAATGGGAATATTCACTATGAAAGTACTCGTCTATATCAAAGATATGACGTCATTAAAAAAGGGCCGAAGCAGCCGATGCACATCTGAGTTGCTTTAAGACACACTTTGTAATGTTAAAAGAAAAAAACAGATTTAATTGCTCAGAAGCAGAAGAAAGAATGAAAGAAAGAAAGAAAGAATGAAAGAAAGAAAGAAAGAAAGAAAGAACTGTCGAATCGATAAATTACTTTGCCTGAAAAATAAAGAAAGAAAAGATTACTGAGTAAATAAAAGAAAGAAAGAAAGAAAGAAAGAATGAAAGAAAGAGCTTTTTAATCAATAAATTATTTTATATAATAAAGAAAGAAAGAAAGAAAGAAAGAAGGAAAGACAAGGTTACTGAGTAAATAAAAGAAAGAAAGAAAGAGCTTTTTAATCAATAAATTATTTTGTATAAGAAAGAAAGAAAGAAAAAAAGAACTTTTTATTCAAAAATTACTTTGTATAAGGGAAAGAAAGAAAGAAAGAAAGAAAGAAAGAAAGAAAAGATTACTGAGTAAATAAAAGAAAGAAAGAAAGAAAGAAAGAAAGAAAGAACTTTTTAATCAATAAATTACTTTGTATTAGAAAGAAAGAAAAAATAAAAGATTTCTGAGTAAATAAAAGAGAAGAAAAACGGAAGAAGGAGAGAAATTATAGTTTGAGAGAAAACTAAAATAAAAGGAAAGCTTGACAAGAAAAGAATATCTAAAAAGTAAATTAGAGTAAATAAAAAGAAAGAAAAAAAAAAAAGAAAAAGGACGAGAGAAATAATTCATTGAGAATAAAAGGAGGTTTGAAATAATGAAAGAAAGAAACCACCAATGAATTAGTGAATAAATTACAGTGAAAAAAAAAAACAAAGAGTTAAATAAAAGCGAATAAGAAAAAAGTTATGATGCAAGTAAAAGAAAAGCAGAAAAATAGGAAAGATTCAAGAAAGAAAGAAAGAAAGAACTGTCTAATCGATAAATTACTTTACATGAAAAAGAAAGAAAAGATTACTGAGTAAATAACAGAAAGAAGGAAAAAAGGAAAGAAAAAAAAAGAAAGGGGATGAATTTGTATAGAGGAAAAGTACCGAAAAGAAGTAAAGGGTTTTTAGAAAAAGTAAAGATGAAAAATTATGAGTAAATCAAAAAAAAAAAAAAATATTATGCACCCTTTTTCTTTCCCTTTTTGTCTCCTTTTCTGTCCCCCCACCCCTCCCAGCCGATGGCATTGTCTCCGTCACTGCTGTTGCTTTTGCAATTCAATAATCCAAAAGGCTACTTAGAATTCCATCAGGATAATGGATTCGAATCGAGGAGAGACACCATAACAAGATGGCGTCAGTGAAACAAGTGTGCATAAAACGAAATGGCGGGAAAAAAAAGCGGAAGAGGAAGGAAGGAAAACGACGAAAAATGCATGGGAGGAACGAAAAGGCAAGGTAATGACGCGAGGAAATGAGGGTTAAATTTTCCTATTCTTGAAATAAAAAAGATTTTTGAACAAAAAAAAAAAGACAGTAAAATAAATAAATAAAAGCAAAACAAATTATTTCGCACCCACTCCTGTTTCATCCAAGACCTTCGTAATAAAGCAAAAAAAAAAAACTGTTTTCATCAAAAAGATACTTAAAAAAAACGATATTAGAATCTGTTAATTGAAAAAAAAATGGATGAGTTTATGAGGCAAGGTGAGTGCTATTTGGAATAAAAATATAATGAATTAGAAAGAGACTTTGAAGGCTGTCGAAATTGAAAGAAATGAAGGAACTAACAGTATTGGAAAGAGAATGGTGTGTTAAAAGCCTTAAAAAAGATTTTCAAAAGGAGGGAAAAACTATAACGAATTGTACCGTAGACAGAAAGGCTTGTTGGCTGAAAGATGAGCAAATAATTTAGAGATTAGGGTGATATGTACTACTTTGAAGAGGAAGAGTTAGAGTGAATCAGAAATGAAATAGTCTAGAAAAACGGGTCATATATAAAGAGAAAGGCTGTTGTTAAAATGAAAGTCAAGAATAAACAAAAGACGAATTGGAGTAAGAGAAAATAAAGAGTGAGCCTAGAAAGAGAGGTTACCGGAAATAACTTAGCTAGAGAGACCAATTAACTGAAAATTATGGAAAATATTTTGAGAGGTAGAGAATTTGATAATCAACTGAATTTTTGATATTCAGACAAGAAATAAAAGTTGCAAGATAGGAATAGGAGGGGTCTATTACATTCTAACTTATCTGGAGGTGCCCGTGGTGTAGTCGTTATTGTCGTAGGAATTAGACACGGCGACACCAGTTCAAATCTTAGATGAGACTGATTGCATTTCACATAGCACTAATACCCTTGGGAAAGGTATGAATCCAATTATTCTCCCTCCAGCTATGGGTAAATAGTAGGACAGACTAGGTTCTTCAGCCTTGGTTAGGCAACTAGTCTAGGAGAAGGAAAACTCTGAATTCAAACCTGTTAAACTCCGCTTAAAAACTGACCTTGTGTCATATCCTGCCAGAGCGGAGGGGTTGGTAAATAGTATTACATTCTAACTTATTTAAAACTTATCTAGATAGGTTAAGAAATCATTCAACCGTAACAACTACGTATACCATAAAGTGACTTCAGTCTTCACAGTCAGCTCATCCAGTCGGTATGGCTCTGAATAGACTAACTGTAGCCCCTGCAAAGGAGTAAAACCCCCGACACACACTAAAAATTTACTCTGCTGGTGGGGCTTAGAACAGACTAACTGTATCCCTTGCAAAGGAGTAAGAACCCCCACCCAAAAAAGTTACTCTGCTAGTGGGGCTGAGAAAAGGCTAACAGTAGCCCCTGCAAAGGCGTATGACAGCACAAAAAATTTTGTCCTCCGTATGACACTAAACTGCATCACGTAGTCATATCGAGGTCATTTACTGCGCTTATCTTAGTTTAACACCTGATCAGTAGTAAAAGGGACCTGGTGAGAATCGAACTCACTTACAACAGTCTGCAACGCTTTGCTCTTTAACCATTACAACAAGTTAAAAACTTGAACTAGTTGAACTACTAGACATTTGATAAACTAACCTCATTTTAGCGTGTCATTGATTCTAAGCGGAGAATCTTATTTGAATCCAGTTTTCCTTCCTATGAATTGGTTGTCATAGAAACACTAAAGGCCCTAGTCTGCCAAACGATTTATCCGTAGATAGGGACACGGGTAGGATGTGACCCAAGTTTGATATGTCCCTCTGGGGTATTATGAATTGACAAAGATTAAAATTATTTCACAGGGGGAGTTCAATGGCTTTAAAAGGTGGTGAGCAAATGCTGCGAGCAATATTGAGCAAAGCTGGTGGCAGCACCCGAAAAAGCAGCTGCTGTACGGCCACCTACCACCCATCAATGATCCAAGTTAGACGAACCAGACATGCGGGACACTGCTGGAGAAGTAAGGACGAACTCATAAGCGGCATACTCCTGAGGACCCTCATCACTGCTAGAACCTAATTACAACAACTCTGTACCGATAAAGGATGTTGCCTAGAGGACCGCCCGGAAGCGATGGACGATAGAGAGGGGTGGCGAGAGAGGGTCAGGGAGGGTCAGAGAGATCCGTGCTGGCGGTGCGACATGATGATGATAATAGATAAGGGAAGTGCAACAAACACATTAGGCAATGAAATTTAACAAGTCAAAATATAGGTTTTTGAGTATATTCAAGTTTAAATATACAGGTAACAAATAGAACTATTTAATCTTTTATTATACTTAAAACCATTTAACAAAAAAGGGGGGTGTCCTCGTGGTGTAATGGTTAAAGCGATGGACTGCGGAATCGTAGTACGCGAGTTCGTACTCCAGTCGCGCTATTACGTTCCCTTTCGGGCAAATACCCTTGGGAAAGGTATGAACCCCCTTATCCTCCCAGCTATGGGTTAAATAGTACCACTACTGTTCCTCTAGGAGAATAGCTTTGGCATTAAATAACCTACAAAGGTTGATATGCCATTAAACAAAGAAACCAAACCAAACCAAACAAAAAATGGCTAATATCAAACAGAATTATTACAGTTAGCTACGAAGACTTGAATTCATTTAACTATGTGCAAACAAATGACCACTGACAAGTCGTTTTAAAATAAACTAACCGACTAACTAATCGCAAACAAATCATTTATGAATAAACAATATTTGGCATGATATCCATGATATCCATATCAACCCTTGTGGTTGATATGGATAAAATTATGAACATAATAAAACTACCATAATTTTTAACAAGCAAAATACTGGCTTGAACATGGGATTAAATCTACTAGGATTACTCACACTGGAGGTGCCCGTGGTGTAATGGTTATCGTCGTAGGAAATGGACACGGCGACTCGAGTTCAAATCCTGGACGAGAATGATTGCATTTCACATAGCACTAATACCCTTGCGAAAAGACTGATTCTTCAGCTTTGGTTGGGCAACTAGTCTAGGAGAAGGAAAACTCTGAATTCAAACCTGTTAAACTCCGCTTAAAAGTTGACCTTGTGTCATGTCCTGCCCGAGCGGAGGGGTTGGGTAAATAGGATTACTCACACTGAAGAAACCCACATAGATTTATAAATAAAGAATAGTTCGAAATAGATAAATACTAAAGAACTGAATGGAATGAACCTGTCCCATGATCGATACAAATGAAAAAAAAAGTAGATCAAAATGATCTGTGCAAAGCTATAAGAAAATATATGAATGCACATATCATTAATTGTCAAAAACATTTCTATTTCAAGCAATAAAGTTTAGTTCAAACAATTCAATTTAGCATAAGTACAGTTTCAATGTAAATAATATTTCTATTTCAAACAACTAAATTGAGCATACAAAAACTGTTCCATTTCTAACAATTCAGTTTAGTATAAGTATGCAGTTTAATTGTCGAAAACATTTCTATTTCAAGCTATTCAGTTTAGTTAAACAGTTTTAATTCAAAGAATTCAGTTTAGTATAAGTATAGTTTTGGTCTACACACAGTTAAATGTGAAAACAGTTCTATTTCAAACAAATCATTTTAGAGTACGTACGCATTTTAGTTCTGTTTGACCCTATCAGGTGCTACCATTTAAATCAACTGTAGACCTAGTAGCAATAGCAACGAAGGGGTACCCCACATTCCCCAACGCTCTAGCATTACTGGAATCTCACCATCAGACTGTTTAGTGTCATATACAGGACATTCGTTGGGAGGGTCTGACCCCTTTTCAGAGATGCAGACGGTATATTCAACAGCCCCATCCGAATGGGCAAAGTTAAGTTTGTTTTATTTATCTAATGGCATATCAACATTCGTCATCATCATCATCATCATCATGTCGTGCTGGTAGCACGGATATCCCTGACCCTCTCACGCCACTTTTCCCTATCGTTCATCGCCTCAGGCAGGTCTTCTGGACAACATCCTGTATCCTCACATAGTTGCTGAATGTATGTTCGTGCTGGTCGTCCTGCTTTTGCACGGCCATGAGTGGGGGTCCATAAGAGTACATCACTTATGAGTTTGTCCCTGCTTCTCCAGCAGTGTCCTGCATGTCTAGTTCGTCTAACTTGAATAGTTTTCGTGATAGGAGGCAGGTGGCCGTACAGTTGGTGTCTTGTGGGGTGTTGCCGCCAGGACTTGTTCAAGATTGCTCGCAGCATTCTTATGTAATTGCCATCTAGCTTCTTCTCCAGCTGTTTTGTTAGGGTCCATGTAGTGCATCCATATAGCAGTATCGATGCGACCGCTGCCTGGAAGAAACTGCGTTTCATTTTATCGGTTAGGTCTGATTTCCATATAATCGATAGCCTATATAGCTGTCCATGCTTTCGTTAACCTCGTGTCGATGTCTTTTTCGGTTGATGCGACGCTGCTTCCTAGGTAAGTGAATTTGTCTACTAGTTTAAGAGGGGTTCCGTCTAGAGTGGAGATGTCCCCCGTTTGATCATAGCACATATATTCCGTTTTGTGTGCATTGACATAGAGGTCTATACCTGCGGCTGCTTGTTCCAAACTATGCAGTAGTGTTTCGGCTTGGTTGGGTGTATTTGCCAATAACCTTCGTACTTTATCTAATGCCAAAGCCATTCTTGTGGAAGAATAGTACCCCTACTTTTTGACCCATAGTTAGGGAGGATGAGTCGGTTCATGCCTTTCTCAAGGGTATCTGTCCGAAAATAAACGTAGTACTGCAAATCGAACACATAAAAGTGTTACATTGCAACACCTTAGCCACCACGCTTTAGAGTCTTCTTGTTTAAATTTTTGTGGGGTCTTGATAAAATACTCAAAAATAGAAAATGTCTCTTCAGTAGAAGACACGTTTTAATTTTTTCGCTAGGTAGCGTATTATTTTTGTCATCATAAAAACAAATACAAGTGGAAATTAAGATTTAGAGTATAAAAATGTAAATACTACATACTGGATCCTCTTCCCCCGCGCTGTAAAAAACATTAAAGTTGAATATAGATCAAGCAACAGAGAACTTGTAAACGCGGAAAGCGATCTAGGGATGTATTTTGATGAGACATTCAATTATATTTTGTATCAAGGGCAAATGGAATAATTTGTTGGATGGCTAGAAATTTTATTTCAAGAGAAGCAAATGTTGTTTTAAAAATATAATCAAAACCCTAATAAGACATCATATCGAATATTGTACTCGGGCCTGGTTTCCTTTGTCGAAGCATATAAATTGCTAAGTAATTTTTAGATTGGAGATCATATAAAAAAGAGTGACAAAAATGATATAGAGAGTAAAAGATTACAGTTACTGAAAGAGATTAGAGAATTAGCATTGACTACTTTCCTAGAAAGAAGAATGAGAGGTTATTTAATTGAAAGTGACGGTGATACCAATTGTAATTGGAGCTCCACGAAAGAATCGATATAGACACTGGAGAACTTGGAAATAAGGGGACGAGTGGAGATTTTAAAGATCGGCCAGAATACTGAGAAGAGTCCAGGAGACCCTGAACGAGTGTTTTGCTTCACGTTACTCTCACTGAATCCATATTTTCTCCTCTCAACTGTTGGTAAATAATAGCAAAAATTGGGTTCTTAAGCCTCGGTACGGCATACAATCTAGGAGAATGAAAACTCTAAACACAACCCAGTTTTATCCCGCCGAAAAATTAAAATTGTGTGACATCCTGTTTGTTGGGTTGGGGTTCAGTAAATATTTACGAAAAAGAAACGAAACTAGAACAATAAATATTCCTCTAGGGGAATCTCCCTGTTGCCCAGTCGGCTGGGGCTGCAGAAAAATACCGACTGCATCTCTGCAGATGGGTAAAACCCCCAACGAGTGTCCTGGGTATGACATTAAACAGTCTGATAGATCGGACTCTAACACTTAATACCAATCAAAGTCAGAATGGACGTGGGCGTGGGCGTGGGTAATGGCAATGACGATGTACTCCACATTCTCCAGCTCTTCATAACAAAGCCCCACCTCGCCTAGTTGACTGGGGCTGTAGAATACACCGATTGCTTCTCAGCAGAGGGGTAAGATCAGCCCACCAACAATTATCCTGAATATGACACTAAACAGTCTCATAGTGAGATTCCAGTAATGTTGGAGCTTTAGGGAATGTACAGTACTCCTTCATTGCCATGACTCCCAGGTCCATTGTGGCTCAGAGTGGTATCACCTGATAGGGTTCTGTCACTGGGTCAAATAGAACTAAACTGTCAACTTAAGCTAAACTTAATTGCTTGAAATAGAACTTTAAACGGCATACTTATGCTAAACTTAATTGTTAGAATTGGAACTCTTTTGATATTGAAATTCTACTTACACTAAACTGAATCGTTTGAAAAAGAACTGTTGTGACATTTAACTGTGTGTAAACAAAACCTATACTTATAATAAACTGAATTGTTTCAATTATAACTATTTGACTAAACTGAATAGCTTGAAATAGAAATGTTTTGACAAATAAACTGCGTACTTATGCTAAGCTGAATTATTTGAAATAGAACTGATAATTTGGTATTGAATAATATACAAAGGTCGATATGCCATGAAACCCAAACAAATAAATAAATCACCCAGATCGAACTGTCTACACTATTTGCTGGATTGCGAAATTAACTTGTTAATCCTTGTAATACGGACAGAGGCAACTCAGGAATTGCATATAAACGTTGATTGATTGATTAGTTGACTTTAACGGCATATCAACCCGTCTAGAGTTGTTTTATGCCGAGAGGTTAGGAAGTCGCGTTCATTTTACATTCATATTTACATTTGTGGTGTAGTTATTTGTACATGGTCCTATCGAGTACGAATCATTTAACCTATAGATGGGACCCTAAAAGGTACTACCATATTTAGTCAGAGTGGACCTGGGAGTAATGGCAATGAAAAGGTACTTCCCAGGTCTCGAGAACTAGAGCTTAATCATCAGATACTGTACAGTACCCAGGACTCTCTTAATTTGGGAGTCCTACTCTCCAAGCAGGGAGATACAGTCAGCATATTATAAATCCCACAGCCAGAGCGTAGGGATACAAAGGAGTGTTTTTAATCCTTCTTTTCTCCTTATTTGAGTTTTCCTCCTCTATATTTTCTTTTTTTTCTATTTATATCAATTTTCCCTCCTCATTTCGAAGTCGTTCGTAACCTACCCTATCCAAAATTTCAATGGAAAATCCACACTTGGTACCATTAACCAATAGCATGACGCTGATGGACATTCTTTCAAGAAAGAAAAAAAATACCTAAGAAAAGTGCCAGATCTCACTGTCGATACTTGGTGCCATGAATCACTGACATCTGTCTTTTTTTTTTACTTTTTTTTTTAAAGGGGCGATAATTTACTGTCTCATTCTCCCACATTATTTTTTTGTTATAATTTTTTTTTCATCTTCCCACTTCATTTTCCTGCGTTTTGTCGACAATCAAGTGTTCCATTTTCTTTCGCGCGGAAAGCCGCGACAGACTGACGGAATCTTCACAGCCCCAACGAATCGCCGTTTTCTGCCTTCTTTCATCGCCGCCGCCGCCGCCGCCGCCGTCTCACTTTGAGGTTTTTCTCTCTTCCCTATCTCCCTCAAAAACCCTTCTTTAAAAGCCCATCCTGTTCCTCTCCTCTACATCCCCTTTTTCACGCTCGAATTTTCCTATCTGTGAGTATTACACACAAATTCTGTGTTCGTTCGTTTGTTAACAGTGGAATCCCTCCGGCACACCCAACTGATGGCTTTCTTTTTTGTTGCACTTGGCATGAATCGACATCAAAACGGCAAGGCATCATTTTTCCCTTATTAAATAAAGATATGACAAATGAATTAAACTATCAATAAGTGGGATGGGATGCAATAAGGTGATTCCAGTACGTTGGAAAGTAAAACGAATACACTCACACAAAAACACCGATATTTGTTTATATATATATATATATATATATATATATATATATATATATATATATATATATGTATTTATGTATGTATGTAGATGTACATATACCTAAAAGATGGTCGAGTGATTGATTACTGATATTGTCATCAAAGAAAGTAGAAAACATGACACCATAAATAATTGGCGGTAAAATCGTGAAAAGATGAAGCTTTGAAAAATACGTCACCAACGATAAGATACGTAATCAAACATTGTATTACAAAAATTTGTTTCCTATCAGATCCTCATAGCTCTGTAAGAAGGGCTTAGGATACATTGACTCTAACTCCTTTTGGAGTGGGGGGGGTAAAAACACTCAAAAAAGGGTATCGTACATATGTCTCTCAACTGCATCTGATGGTGAGGCTTCAGGTTTGGTTTGATTTGGTGTTATGGCACATCAACCATCGTTGGTTATTAAATGCCAAATCCATTTTATACATATAGACAGTTCTATGTCAAACAATTCAGTTTAGCATAAGTACAAAGTTTCAATGTCAAAAACAGTTTTATTTTAAACAAATCAGTTTAGTATAAATATATTTTTGTTCATATACAGTTAAATGTCAAAATACAGTTCTATTTATAACAATTCACTTTAGCGTAAGTATACAGATTCAATGTCAAAAAACAGTTCTATTTCAAATCATTCACTTTAGCATAAGTACATAGTTTCAATGTCAAAAACAGTTCTATTTAGTTTTATTTCAAACAATTAAGTTTAGCATCGGTACACAGTCTAAATGTCAAAACAGTTCTATTTAAGACAAGTCAGTTTAGCATAAGTACACAGTTTAATTCTATTTAACCCGTAGATAGGACTCTATCCGTCGCTACCCCTCCGAGCTACCGTGGACCAGGGAGCTATGGCAATAAAGGGGTACTCTACATTCCCCAAAGCTCCAGGATTACTGGAACCTCACCATCACACTGTTTAGTGTCATATCCAGGAAAATCGTTGGTGGGGTGGTCTTACCCCTCTGCAGAGAAGCAGTCGGTGTATTCTACACCTAAGCAAGGTGGGGCTTGGTTTTGCAGAGCTGTAGAATGTGGAGTATAGCGTCATTGCCATTACTCCCTAGTCCACTCTGACCATATTGGTATTACGTGTTAGAGTCCAATCTATGGGCCATGTGAATATGTCTAAAGTGTCATTTGCATTCGAAAAGACCGTATCCAAAGAAAACCTGTAAAGTGTAAATATGAATGTGATTCCCTGACTTCGCAGCATAAAATAACCTTGATGGGTGGAAATGCTGTTAGAATAACCCAAGGAATCAATCAATTTCTGACGCAGGAGTCGTTTTTAACATTCAGAGATGGTGTTGATTCCTGTAGGATTTCAATTCACAGAGTTCTAAATGAAGAACTCTCTCTCTCTCTCTCTCTCTCTCTCTCTCTCTCTCTCTCACACACACACACACACACACACATATATATTTATATATATATATGCATGAAAATAAATTACTAGGCCAAGTTGGCTGAAGCTGTAAAATGCACTGACTGCACAGCTGCAGGGGGCAAGACCTCCCCCACGATGAATGTCATGGATATACCACTAATCACTTATCAATGGGTCAAATAAAACTGTTTTCCATTTAAACCGAGTGCTAACAAATGGCTTTTGCTAAACTGTATCGCTAGAAAATGGACGGTTTAAACATTTAACTCTGTGCAAACAAATCACTGATGATTAATTGAATTAATAGTGATTCACATCCATACTTGGAACTATTTAACTTTGTGTAAATCAATCAAAAGTGTTAAATAGTAATACTCGTAAAAACTTCAATGAGTGCAAATCAATGAATAGTGATGAATAGTAATACGCCTAACCACTTCACTGTGTGCAACTCAATGAATAGTGTTGAATAGTAATACTCGTAACCACTTCACTGTGTGCAAATTAATGAATAGATTTGAATAGTAATACTCGTAACCACTTCACTGTGTGCAAATGAATGAATAGTGTTAAATAGTAATATTCGTAACCACTTCAGTGTGTGCAACTCAATGAATAGTGTTGACTAGTAATACTTGCAACCACTTCACTGTGTGCAAATCAATAAAGAGTGTTGAATAGTAATACTCGTAACCACTTCACTATTTGCAAATCAATGAATAGTGTTAAATAGTAATACTCGTAACCACTTCATTGTGTGGAACTCAATGAATAGTGGTGAATTGCAATAGTCGTAACCACTTCACTGTGTGCAAATCAATGAATAGTGTTAAATAGTAATAGTCGTAACAACTTCACTTTGTGCAAATCAATGAATAGTGTTAAATAGTAATACTCGTAACCACTTCACTGTGTGCAAATCAATGAATAGTGTTGAATAGTAATACTCGTAACCACTTCACTGTGTACAAATCAATGAATAGATTTAAATAGTAATACTCGTAACCACTTTTTTGTCTGCAAATCAATGAATAGTGTTGGATAGAAATACCCATAATCACTTCACTGTTTGCAAATCAATGAATAGTGTTGACTAGTAATACTTGTAATCACTTCACTGTGTGCAAATCAATAAATAGTGTGGAATAGTAATACTCGTAACCACTTCACTGAGTGCAAATCAATGAATAGTGTTAAATAGTAATACTCGTAACCACTTCATTGTGTGCAACTCAATGAATAGTGGTGAATAGTAATACTCGTAACCACTTTACTGATTGCAAATCAATGAATAGTGTTAAATAGTAATACTCGTAACTACTTCACTGTGTACAAATCAATGAATAGTGGTAAATAGTAATAGTCGTAACCACTTCAAGGTGTGCAAATCAATGAATAGTGTTAAATAGTAATAGTCGTAACCACTTCACTGTGTGCAAATCAATGAATAGTGTTAAATAGTAATACTCGTAACCACTTCACTGTTTGCAAATCAATGAATAGTGTTGAATAGTAATACTCGTAACCACTTCACTGAGTGCAAATAATGAATAGTGTTGAATAATAATACTCGTAACCACTTCACTGTGTGCAAATCAATGAATAGATTTAAATAGTAATACTCATAACCACTTTTTTGTGTGCAAATCAATGAATAGTGTTGAATAGAAATACCCATAATCACTTCACTGTTTGCAAATCAATGAATAGTGTTGAATAGTAATACTCGTAACCACTTCACTGAGTGCAAATCAATGAATAGTGTTGAATAGTAATACTCGTAACCACTTGACTGTGTGCAAATCAAGGAATAGTGTTGAATAGAAATAGCCGTAACCACTTCACTGTTTGCAAATCAATGAATAGTGTTGAATAGTAATACTCGTAACCCCTTCACTGAGTGCAAATCAATGAATAGTGTTGAATAGTAATACTCGTAACCATTTCACTGTGTGCAAATCAATGAATAGTGTTGAATAGTAATACTCGTAACCACTTCACTGTGTGCAAAACAATGAATTGTATTAAATAGTAATACTCGTAACAACTTCACTGTGTGCAAATCAATGAATAGTGTTGAATAGTAATACTCCTAACCACTTTATTGAGTGCAAATCAATGAATAGATTTGAATAGTAATATTCGTAACCACTTCACTGTGTGCAAATCAATGAATAGTGTTGAATAGTAATATTCGTAACCACTTCACTGAGTGCAAATCAATGAATACTGTTGAATAGTAATACTCATAACCACTTCACTGAGTGCAAATCAATGAATAGTGTTAAATAGTAATACTCGTAACCACTTCACTGAGTGAAAATCAATGAATAGTGTTGAATAGTAATAATCGTAACCATTTCACCGAGTGCAAATCAATGAATAGTGTTGAATAATAATACTCGTAACCACTTGACTGATTGCGAATCAATGAATAGTGTTAAATAGTAATACTTGTAACCACTTCACTGTGTGCAAATCAATAAATAGTGTTGAATAGTAATACTCGTAACCACTTCACTATTTGCAAATCAATGAATAGTGTTAAATAGTAATACTCGTAACCACTTCATTGTGTGCAACTCAATGAATAGTGTTGAATAGTAATACTCGTAACCACTTCACTGAGTGCAAATCAATGAATAGTGATGAATAGTAATACTCGTAACCACTTCACTGTGTGCAAATCAATGAATAGTGTTGAATAGAAATAGCCGTAACCACTTCACTGTGTGCAAATCAATGAATAGTGTTGAATAGTAATATTCGTAACCACTTCACAGAGTGCAAATCAATGAATACTGTTAAATAGTAATACTCGTAACCACTTCACTGAGTGAAAATCAATGAATAGTGTTGAATAGTAATAATTGTAACCATTTCACTGAGTGCAAATCAATGAATAGTGTTGAATAGTAATACTCGTAACCACTTCACCGTGTGCAAATAAATGGAGAGTGTTGAATATTAGTACTCGAAAACAATTCACTGTGTGCAGTGCTGAATAGTAATACTCGTAACCACTTCACTGAGTGCAAATCAATGAATAGTGTTGAATAGTAATACCCGTAACCACTTGACTGAGTGCAATTCAATGAATAGTTTTGAATAGTAATACTCCTAACCACTTCACTGTGTGCAAATCAATGAATAGTGTTGAATAGTAATACCCGTAACCACTTGACTGAGTGCAATTCAATGAATAGTTTTGAATAGTAATACTCCTAACCACTTCACTGTGTGCAAATCAATGAATAGTGTTGAATAGTAATACTTGTAATCACTTCAATAAGTGCAAATCAATGAATAGTGTTGAATAGTAATACTTGTAACCATTTCACTGTGTGCAAATCAATGAATAGATTTGAATAGTAATACTCGTAATCACTTCACTGTGTGCAAATCAATGAATCGTATTGAAAGGTAATACCCGTAACCACTTCACTTTGTGCAAATCAATGAATAGTGTTGAATAGTAATACCCGTGACAACTTCACTGAGTGCAAATCAATGAATAGTGTTGAATAGTAATACTCGTAACCACTTCCCTGTGTGCAAATCAATGAATAGATTTTAATAGTAATACTCGTAACCACTTCACTGTGTGCAAATCAATGAATAGTGTTGAATAATTGTACTCGTATCCACTTCACTGTGTGCAAATCAATGAATAGATTTGAATAGTAATACTTCTAAACACTTCCCTGAGTGCAAATCAATGAATAGTGTTGAATAATAATACTCGTAACCATTTCACTGTGTGCAATTCAATGAATAGTTTTGAATAGCAATACTCGTAACCACTTCACTGACTACAAATCAATGAATAGTGTTGAATAGTAATACTTGTAACCACTTCACTGTGTGCAGATTAATGAATAGTGTTGAATAGTAATACTCGTAACCACTTCACTGTGTGCAAATCAATGAATAGTGTTAAATAGTAATACTCGTAACCACTTCACTGTGTGCAAATCAATGAATAGTGTTGAATAGTAATACTCGTAACCACTTCACTGTGTGCAAATCAATGAATACTGCTGAATATTAATACTCGTAACAAATGATTGATGGTGAATAAAATTAGTTGCGTTGAAGAGCACTAATTAAAACCATTTAACAATGTAGAAATAATAGCAATACTAGTGTGCTAACAAATTTTTTGTACCTCATTTAAAAATGAAATTACCGACAAAATATATGTGCAAACAAATGACGGATGTTCAATCAGCAATACTTGTAACAATTTAACTGTGTGCCAAAATATGAGCTCAGGTTCGTTTAATAATTTCATAAACAAAATGTGAACAAATCGTATATATTCAATATATATGTATAAAACAGAATTGACTTTAAATAAACTGCAATGGTTAAAATGTCATAAGACCCAACCAAACCAAATCACATATATTTCATATATTTGTATAAAGAGGATTTAGCATTAAATAACCTACAATGTTTGATATGCAATAAAAACCAACCAAACCAAATCTTATATGATATATATGTATAAAGAGGATTTGGCATTATATAAACTACAATGGTTTATATGCCATAAAACCCAAGTCAACCAGACCAAACCAAATTACTTTGAAGCTATCCAAAAACTAATGATTTCAAACACTAATCAAACTAAATGACAAGAAGTAATGAAACAAATGAATGAATAAAAGTAAAATTAAACAGTAATAACAATTAAAGAACAAAGAAATTCTGATTAAAGCAGCCATTAAGAGCGTTATCAATAAAAACAACTCTTAAATTTCTAGACAGGTCTAGAAAACCACAACCAGAAGTCAAACAACTATGTGGATATTTCAAGAGACAAAATAAGGAAACTGCAAAAGAGGAACTGAATCTCTCTTAAAAGCAAACCAAAATAATGCCACAAACATCAATTATTTCAAAGCAACACTTAATAATACGCAAAAAGATTGCTAGTTTAGCTTATGTGATGACAGAAGAGAAACGTTAATCATATTACAAGCGAATGAAGAAAGCTAGCGAAAAAGGAGTACAAAAAATGAAAGTTATGGTAATACTAATTTTAGTCGGTTCACGTTATCTCTCATAATGAATTATAATGATCAGAGTAAGCGTGAACGAAGACACTGCTCTAGAAATATCAATTTGCAAGTAGGACTTAATCCCGATTAAAATATCAGACCAATTGTTAATTAACAAGAATAAAAGAACTTTTGAGGAATTTTGCAGTTCAAGCGAACCAAAGAGTGAAAAATAAAAGTAACCGAAACGACAGATAAATATTTGTACTTTGCCAGAAAGCTGAAAAAAGCTATTTAACACGAGGGTTACGGTGATACTAACTATAGCTGGTTCCCTTGAAGCATTTAATCATAATCCGTCTTAATGAATTATAATGATCAGAGTGAGCGCAAACTGAGACACCACTTTAAAAACATCAAATTGCAAGTAGGACTGATTTTTTTCACTCAGAGTTAGAACATTTTAGGTCTATTGCGTTAGCTAAACTCTCGCTTTGATGTGCCACTTTCGTCAAATTACATTAGCATGAAGAACATCATCATCATCATCATGTCGCGCCGCCTGCGCGGATATCCCTGACCGTCTCTCGCCATTTCTCCCTATCATTCATCGCCTCCGGCAGGTCTTCAGGATTACAACCCGTGTCCTCACATAGCTGCTGTATGTAAGTTCGTGCTGGTCGTCCCACTCTTGCACATCCATGAGTGGGGGTCCACAGGAGTACATCGCTTATGAGCTCGTCCTTGCTTCTCCAGCAGTGTCCTGCGTGTCTGGTTCGTCGAACTTGTATAGTTTTTGTGATGGGGGGCAAGTGTCCGTATAGTTGGAGTCTCGTGGGGTGTTGTCGCCAGGACTTGTTTAATACTGCTCTCAACATTCTTGTGTAATTTCCGTCCAGCCTCCTCTCCAGCCGTTTTGTAAGCGTCCATGTGGTGCATCCATATAGCAGTATCGACACAACCGCTGCCTGGAAGAAACTGCGTTTCATTTTATCTGTTAGGTCCGACTTCCATATGATCGAGAGCCTATCGATAGCTGTCCATGCCTTCGTCAGTCGTGTGTCGATGTCCTTCTCGGTTGATGAGACGCTGCTTCCTAGGTAGGTGAATTTGTCGACTAGTTTCAGAGAGGCTCCGTCTAGTGTGGCAATGTTGCCTGTTTGGTTGTAACACATATATTCGGTTTTGTTTGCATTGACATGTAGGCCAATGCCAGCTGCAGCTCGTTCCAGACTATGTAGTAGTGTCTCTGCTTGATTAGGCGTATTCGCCAGTAACGCCAAGTCATCAGCGTAGTCGGCGTCCGTGATTGTTTTTGCGGGGTGCCTTTTGCTTCTTCTCTTAGTCAGCTCAAAGCCATTTTCTCTGATTTTGTCTATCGAAGTCCTAAGCACATAGTCTAGACAGATGATAAAGAGGTACGGGGCTAGTGTGTCTCCTTGTAGTACTCCTGCAACAATGTCGAAGTATTCCGTGTCTCCATCTGGTGAACGTACTTTTACTTTGGTGTTTCTGTAGAGAATCATTATCGCTGCTACGGTTTCTTTTGGTAGGCCGTAAGCTAGTAGGATTTGCTCCATCTTCCCTCTGTGTATGGAATCGAAGGCCTTGGTAAAGTCGACAAATAGTAATGTCGCCTGTAAGTTTTTTGCCCGAACGCCTTCCAGGATTCTACGGATGGTCAGTATTTGTGAGGTTGTGGATCTGTTTCTCCGGAAGCCATTTTGGTTTTTCCTAAGGATGTTTTCCATTTTGGGTTCTATGCGGTTTCGTAGTAGGGCATTGTAGATTTTGGCTGCTATGGATGTAAGTGTTATCCCTCGGTAGTTCTTGGCTAGTCCGAGGTCGCCGTTTTTAGGGAATGGAAGGATGCATCCCTTCGTCCATCGTTCTATCCTATTTTGACTATAGACTGCGTTGCATTGCCGGAGCAGTATATCGTCGAATTGTCTCGTCTTCCACACTTCTGGGGGGATCTCGTCTAGCCCCGCCGCTTTCCTATTTTTAATTCTTCTGAGAACTGTGTCGAGTTCTTCTTTGGTGAAAGGACCTAGTTTTACGTCTAATTGCTTACTAATAATTCTGGTGATCGGTTCATCCGTTATTTCCGGTGGGTTTCCTAGTAGATTTTTGAAATGCTGTTCCCACAATTTTATTCTTTCTTGTTGGCTTGCAGCTTTCAATTTTGCTTTGGCTGTGCTCTTCCTTCCACTTACTTCGTTTATTGTTTGCCAGGCTATCCTGGATTGCCTATCTTCCACCGAGTCTCTCATCTTATCTATCTGATTTTGTACGTATTCTGCCTGTTCTTTTAGGTATATTCCTGTTAATTGATGTTGCGCCTTTTCTAGTTCTCGTGCATTTGTATTTGTTGGGTTCTGTTGATAGTTTTTGGAGGCAGTCTTCACGAGTGCACGTTTTTCTCTAGCTGCTGGCGTTTCCCAAGGGACTCTATATTTAGTTCTAGGTTTTGTTGGAATACACTTTTCTGCCGCCTCCAGGTGTGCTTCTACAAAATTTTCATATTCGTCATTTGGGGTGCCTATTTCTACCTTCTCTTGTAGTGCTTCGAATCTGTTTCTTAATTCTAATGCATATTTATCTCTAATATCTCTGTTGTTGAGTAGGGCCCAGTCATAGTGCTTGGTCGTCGCTTTACGTGTGGCGTTTTTTCTTAGGCTTAGTCGTACTTTGGCCGTAACTATTCGATGATCGGAGGACACACCCTCGAAGGAGGAGTATGCCTCGCAATTCATCGCACTATTCTTCCATTTCCTGTTTATAAGGACGTAGTCTATCTGTGCTTTACTCTTATTCGCGTATGTGTAGGTCCATAATTTCCCCTCCCTTTTTTGAAAGTTTGTATTGAGGCAGGTTAATCTATTTTCTATCATGAAATCTATTAAATGCTGTCCATTCCTGTTAGACGCGTAGTGTAGGCTGTATTTGTTGTGTCTGTTTTTCCCGATTTGTGCATTCATATCTCCGCCAATGACTAGCAGGTTGTGTTTCGGAATGCTACGTACTAGGGAGGATAGATCTTCGTAGAAGGTGGCTATTTCGTTTTCTTCGCTAACATTGGTAGGGCTGTAGCAGGAGATAATTGTTGCTTTGGGGTTGCCATTAAACGTTGCGGCCATCATCCTAGGTTGTATTCTCTCAATGCTGTTCAGTGTTTTTATCGCTCTCGGTCCTAGAAGTATTCCCACCCCTCCTACCGATGCATTGACAGAGTTTTTCCATGCCGATACAGTCACCAGCATCCATCCATTTCCAGTTTCGTGATACTTGATATCTTCGGTGTGCGTGTATCGGTGCTCTTGTATGCAAATTATATCTATCTTATGCTCTACGGCTGATGCAGTTAGCTCTGATAGTTGACCTATTCTATTTAGGGTTCTTACGTTAAATGTCGCTATCTGTATTGTTTGTTTGCATTTTAGTAGTTTTTGTTTGTGTTTGAGCTCTGTAGCTGATTTTTCGAACACCGAGGCCAGGGCTCCAACCTCAGCAGGACGCGCCCCTTTTTTACCCGCGCGAAGAGCGATGCGGTTTATGGATCTGGTTTGAGTACTAGTCATGGTTATCTTTCGATGGCTGTTTTTGTTCTCATCTATAGAAGCCACTCTTATAGATGAGCAGCAGTAGTTCCCCGATCGAACTGGCAATCTTGAGCGTTAAGCCGCAAGACTCACACGTACAGCATGCTGCTTCCCATGTGTACGCGGTAGTAATAAAAAAAAAAAAAAAAAAAAAAAAATAATAAAAAAAAAATTCACTTTTTTTATCTTAAGTTTTAACTTAGTTAAAGTCCAGGACTGCTGGATGTTAAAATTCAAAGAAATTTTGTGGTATATTTCATGGTTATCTAGTGGTGGACAGACAGAGAGAGAGAGAGAGAGAGAGAGAGAGAGAGAGACACAGAGAGAGAGAGAGAAAGAAAGAGAGAGGAGGAGTCAACTCTTTTATGGCTTTCGTCTTTAGCACGTGTTAGACTACATTTGAGGTGTTTTGGATTTTTTTTTTCCTTTCTTTTCAGGGGGGGGCAATTTTGGGGGTTTTCTTTAGCAAATTTAGAAGTTCGCCTTCCAAAAGTAAAGTTTTCCTGAAAATTAACTCGCAAAAGTCTTCATTCTTCATTTAAACAACACATAATACAGCTGAGATTTAAGACATTACTATTTTAAATCAAATGTGCATTTTTAAATGAATAGTTTAGTAGAATAAATTTACTGACCTCTGTGAAAAAAATTCTGGAAACGGAATCACTTCCAAACGTATGCATACTATTTCAACAAATGAAGGATTAAATTATTACTAATTTTAGTATTTATATTAAAGGTTCCACTCCTATATCATGGTCAACTGGTGGTGGACAGAGAGAGAGAGAGAGAGAGAGAGAGAGAGACACACACAGGGAGAGAGAGAAAGAAAGAGAGAGGAGGAGTCAACTCTTTTATGGCTTTCGTCTTTAGCACGTGTTAGACTACATTTGAGGTGTTTTGGATTTTTTTTTTCCTTTCTTTTCAGGGGGGGGGGCAATTTTGGGGGTTTTCTTTAGCAAATTTAGAAGTTCGCCTTCCAAAAGTAAAGTTTTCCTGAAAATTAACTCGCAAAAGTCTTCATTCTTCATTTAAACAACACATAATACAGCTGAGATTTAAGACATTACTATTTTAAATCAAATGTGCATTTTTAAATGAATAGTTTAGTAGAATAAATTTACTGACCTCTGTGAAAATGTATGAAGAACAAATTAGGATAATTATGATATTGATTAGCAAATTATAACCATTTTACTAAATATAAAAAAAAGTAACGTTTGTCCCTGGAAAATTATACATCCAGCAGATCAGTTAAGAGAACGAAAAAAAAAATGAACAAACAAAAAACAGTTTCACAAATCAAAGACACAAGGCAATACGAGCAAAATTATAAGCCCGAGATACTACGCAAAACAAATTCACAACACTCTAAAAGAAAAAGAAAGATGGATGAAATTTACTAAACATGGCTGCGCGGAGAACATCCTTAACGAGAAACGACATTACTCTAATAAACAGTCCAAAATTAGAATAAATCATATCAAAGTAAATTTTGCTGAGATCCAAAATATAAAAGTAAAAAAGCAGCTAAAGAATGAAGAAACAAAGCAATCTGAAAACGTTGCCTAATCCTGAAAAAGTAAGAGATATCAAGGTGATGGTTGTGTTTAGAATCTTCAGAAAACGTTGAACAACAACAGAGACACTTTGAGAATTAATTGGAAGAACTAGAAATCAGAAATCACGGAATCATCAGAGTTCGTTTGATGACTCGGAAGACAGCTGAGGATTTAGATAAATTTGTTGTCACTTGTTCTTGTGTTATCATGCAGTCCTCGGATATTGCTGACATATAGGCAAAGGTCGGTAAAGATGATGATGATGATGATGTTCCTCATCTCATAAAGATTCAAAAAAAAAAAAAAGAAAGAAAAAAAGGATAAGGAGGAGAAATGAAGTTGTAGGAGTTATTAGTTTGGCACAAGTCAAGAAGAAGAAGAAGAAGAAGAAGAAAGGAGGAAAATAAAAGAAAGGACGCTGGTCCGCCAAGAAGAAGAAGAAGAAGAAGAAGAAGAAGAAGAAGAAGAAAAAGAAGAAGAAGAAGGAGAAAAAATAGGTAAAAGAAAGAAGAAAAATAAGAGAAAGGACGCTGTTCCACCAAGAAGAAGAAGAAGAAGAAGAAGAAGAAGAAGAAGAAGAAGAAGAAGAAGAAGAAAATTTGACGTTTAAGTGTGTATAAATCTCGATTGGTTGTCAGAATCAGAGAGTGATAAAAAAAATCACAAAGCAACTAATTTTATTCAAATAAAGAAAAACTGAATGAATCGAGGAATTCACAGAGACAATATCGCAGTTCATACACCCATCAATTTTATATAACAGCTCAACTTCCAAGTGTTTGCTAATAAACAACTATCATAGTTAACGACAGACAACAAGCAGACGACAATATTCGTAATACACAAATCGATATGATCAAATAAGGCATTGTAATTAAAAATAAATCAACAAATAAACAAAACAATGATGTCAACTGTCTCGATGGCAACAACATAGTCATTGAAAATGTATCGGAAAAAAAGCAAAAGAAAGAAAAGATGATAAAAAAAATAGTCAAACGATAAAAAAAGATGTGAACAATTATACAAACAGAATGCTGGTTATATCAATTGAGAAATTAGAGAAAGCGACCTAGAAACTTCCTCGTACATTCTTCTAATCTGTAATACTGAATGAAGTGAAAACGGAGACCGCAATTGCAGTCTTGAAATTGAGCTAACATTAAATTGATAAAATAATTTAGAAAGAAGGAAAATTCTCAAAGTCAGACTAAAAACACAACAGATAATTTGTAGAATATTCGAGACAAAAAGGCAAGGGTGGGCTGAACAGTTTATATAAGGATGTCATAAGCACTGTTTATGACATTTTTATCAATAGGATCCAAGCACGGCAACAACAATTGAAGGAGTGTGTAGATCATGTTGAAAAATAAACTTAATTTGGTCACTTTCCAAGAGGGTTTCTTGGTTTTGGTTTAGTTTTGGTTTGGTTTGGTTTCGTATGGTTTTATAGCACATTAACTATTGTAGATCATTGATGCCAAATCAATTTTTAAACATATACACAGTTCTATTTCAAGCAATTCAGTTTAGCATAAGGATACAGTTTAGTTGTATTTGACCCGCAGATAGGACCTTTCAGGTGCTACAACTCCGGGCCAGAGTTGATCTGGGAACGATGACCATGTAGAGGTACTCTGCACCCCTCAAAGTTCCAGCATTACTGGAACCTCACCATCAGATTGCTTAGTGTCATATCAGGGCACTTAGTGGTGGTGGGGGTCTTACATATCTGCAGAGAAACAGTCATTGTATTCTACAGCCCCAATCGACTGGGCCACTGTATCTTGGTCAACTTCAAAACTTATCAGCCGACCTTGTTTTTAGTTCAATGTTTAACGAACTCAGTCAACAGACCATTGTTCGTAAGTTTTATTTTCTCCAAATGTCTAATATTTCTCGCCTTGTACCAAACTAATGACTTCTACAGCTTCTATTAAGCTGTCTTCTGTTTGTAAGACTTGGATGATAAACAACTGTAGAGATACTTGACACGAGAAACAAAAAAAAATTGCACATGAGATGATTTGAACATGGTTAAGAAGAGGACACCTCAAGAGAGATACTGAATCTCTTTTAATAGAAACACAGAATAATTCAATAAAAAACAGTTATGTCAAAGCAAAAATTGGTAATACACAGCTAGAATACTATGAAGAGTAGAAAGAGTGGAAAGCTGAGGAGATTTGCAATCACTTTTACTTCAATGAATGTCATCACTTACTAGGAGTAAGAAAAAAGGGTAAAATAATAATAATAATAATAATAATAATAATAATAATAATAATGATAATAATAATAATAGCAAGAAATTTAAATCTGACCATACCAACAAATGGTATATGTTCAACCCAGCAGCTGTCCTGGAGAATGACACACACAAACTCCTAAGGGACTTTGACATACAAACGGATCACCTAATCTCGGCCAGAAGACCAGACCTTATAGTAATCAACAAAAAAAAAAAAAAGAGAACCTGCAAAATTGTAGATTTTGCTGTCCTGCCTGACCACAGAATAAAACGGAAAGAAAGTGAAAAGAAGGATAAGTACCTCGACCTTGCTAGGGAATTGAAAAAAAAAACTATGGAACATGAAGGTGACGATTATACCTATTGTGATTGGTGCACTTGGTAGAGTAACTAAAGGATCATTAAAGGGCCATGAGGACTTGGAAGCTAAAGGACGAGTGGAGACCATCGAAACTACAACAGAATACTGAGAAGGGTCCTGGAGACTCGAGGAGACTTGCTGTCACTCAAACTCCAGTGAAAAACCATCAGCTAACGCTGATGTGAAAAACTGTAAAGGAGTAAATAATAATGGTAATAATAATAATAATAATCACAGAAAGAATATAAGACAAGGCACGACTGAGTAGGCAAGGTGATCCACTGGGAATTGTGCAAAAAAATGAAGTTTGACCATATGAGCAAATATTATATGCACAACCAAAAATCTGTCCTGGAGAATGTAACGTACAAATTCCTCTAGGGTTTTGAGATACAAACGGATCATCTAATCTCGGCCAGACGACCAGCCCAAATAATAATCACCCGCACCCCCGCCAAAAAAAAGAGAACTTGCAAAATTATGGACTTTGTTTCCTGGCTGACTTCAGAGTAAAATCAAAAGAAAATGAGAAAAGAATAAACCCCTTGTCCTTGCTAGGGAATTGAAAAAAAAAACAAAAAAAAAAAAACAGTGGAACATGAAAGTGGCATTTATACTAATGGTAATTGGTTCTCTTGGTACAGTCACCGAAGAGTTAATAAAAGGGCTGGAGGACTTGGAAATAAGAGGACGAGTGGAGACCATCCATTCTACAACATGACTGAGGTCATCTAGAATACTGAGAATAATCCTGGCGACTTGAAGAGACTTGCTGTCTGTTAAACGATTAAACAATTTTATTTCTAATAATTCAATTCAGCAAAAGTCATTTGTTTGCACACAGTGAAGTGCTTTTTAGTTAACATTAACAGATCAATTAAACACCAGTCATTTTTTTAATATAGGTAAATGATCGAACATTTCTGTTTCAAACAATTCAATTTAGCGTAAGTTATTTGTTTGCACTCAGTTTAAATGTCAAACAGTTCTATTCGACCCACAGATCGGACCTTTTCGGGTGTTAACACTCTGAGCCAGAGTGGATCAGGAAGCGATGTCAATGAAGGGGTACTTTGCATTCCTTAAAGCTGCTGCATTACTAGATGCTCACCAACAGATTGTTTAGTGTCATATCAAGGACACTTGTTGGGGAGTTTTAACTCCCAGTAGAGATGCAGCTAGTGTATTCTATTGTCCCAGCTGACTGGGATTGTTGGTAATAGAGGGAAATTAGATATCGGATCTTGCCAAAGAACTGAAGCTATGGAACTCAAAGGTAACATTAAATGTCTGAACTGTTTGATAACCTTAGAAAAGAGACTGAAGAACTGTAGATCCTAGAGATCGTCTATAATATTTCAATAGATGAGAATATTGAGAAAAGTCAGAGAGAACTGAAAAGAGCCACAAGGACTTCAGTGAAGGTGATTGGATACTTCTGAGGTGAACATTTTCAATACGGTCCCTCACTAAAAAAAAGGGTAACAGCATGAATCAGAAACCGTTCTATAGAATGAGAAAGTGAAAATCTGCGGACTGTCCATCCATCATCGTCGACATTAAGGACACGCGAGGGTACCACATCATTGATATTGCTACCCCAGACGATGGCCGGGTGACAATGAAAGAAATTAGGAATATCACGAAGTAAGCTGAAGTCAAGGTTGATCAATCACGAATGTGGGGGAACAGCATAATGGTTATTTCCCCCCTCATTGGCGCCTTTACCAAGCTACTTAAGAGATTCAAGAAATTCCCAGGACAGCTAATCCTTTAATATGACATTAGCACTCTCCAGAAGTCAGCAATCCTTAGAAGAGAACATATTTTGAGAAAAATACCTGGGTGAGTCAAAGTTTTGCAATTTTTCTGTATAAGCTAGTTTAAAGAGTGTATATCATGTGACCGAAGCAGTTTGAGTCATGGAAGGTAACTTACGGTGTTTGGTAGTATTGTGGTAGTTGGTGCGCTGACACCCTGAGCATTGCTTCATTCTTTGAGGGATTTTAAGCTATGCAGATGAACGTGCAATTCGGTCTGATTGGGAACTGGTTTATGAGTTCGAACGGGGTAATAACGCCGCCGAAGCAACCAGAAATATTTGAGGTCTGAAAGGCGGAGGCGTAGTTGATCACGTTTGAGTAACCAGGAGAAATTTCGCTCGGGCTGCAAAGAACCTACAAGATCAGGAAAGATCAGGTAGGGCCAAATGCATGTATTCCGAGGCCGTGCTTCTAGTCATAAAGACAAATCTGTTGAGTAGCACACGGAGAGTATCAGACGAGCTCGACATCTCACCAGAGCTGCTGAATTCTGTCTAACGTTAGCCAAATATTACATACGTTTTGACTTACCCTGGTACTTTTTGCCTGAGGTCATCGATCTCACGCTAGTTGCGAGCGACACTGCATGAAGCAGAAATTTTAGACATTGAGAATCAAACGGATCTTCCCCTGCCCCGACCATGTTTCTCGTGCGTGATTTATCACCAGAAAAATTCCATAGCTTATTCTCTTTCATTTTGGACTGCTCTAATTTTTATATATTTTCTTCGTGAGTGTCACGTGAATTGACATCTTACATAATTATGCCTTGCACTATAAATACGGTTTGTATTTACTCGACCCCTCCATACGAGCGGAACACAACACAAGCGGAGTTTAACAGGTTTGAATTCAGGATTTTCCTTCTCCTAGACTGGTTGCATTATCAATGTTAAAGATTCCAGTCTCCCTATCTATTTATCCATAGCTGGACGGGGAATAGTTCGATGAATACCTTTCCCAAGGTTATTAGCTTTCGCTGAAATACTAACAGCCTTCTCCACACAATAAATACGGTTGCTTAGAACGGTATTCATAATTATGATATTTTCTTAGATTTTATTCTTGCTCTGCCATTGCAGTCAAGAGCACTTTTTAAGCCAAAGCTTTTTTATTAGCAATTTCTTATTATACAGGATGTCTCAAAATTGATGCAACCCGTTTATATGATAATGATTTATGACTGAGATAGGAAACTCCGTGTCAGCTGGAATGAGTTTTGCTTTGTCTGGATTCTGTATGGCTACAGTTGAAGATCCTTCTTAAAGATTCTTTCCAACGATGCACGTGAAAGACCAATTTCTTAGAAACATCTTCGAAGGGGCTTTTTCGGACTCCTTCCGACAGAATCTCTCACTACATCCACGTTGTCAGGACATCTGGCAGTTAACTTCATACTGATCTGGGATTTTCTGCGCTCTAGTTGAGGTTATTTACTGATCCAGTTGCTTAAAATTTGTGTACTCAACAATAAATTTGCCTTTCCTGAGGAGAATTGTTAAGTTAAAGTTATTGCGAAAATTTCCTGGTACAATTTTGAATGATGTTGTCTGCAAATAAGTAGTGAGGCAAAATATTTTTTCCTCTTTTGTCCAAGGCATTGTGGTCAAGGATTAATAGTTGTTATTGCAGACTATTTTCAAATCTGAAATAAAAAAGAACAGATTATTATTAGTAGAGTTATTAGCAGCCACATGGGTACCATGTTTATTGAGACACTGTATATATATATATATATATATATATATGAGCGGGTTTTTTTTAAAAAAACACTCTTCTTTCGGTTCACTTCAAAAACATCTTCGTTCAGGGCTTGAATTTTTATTTATTTTCAATGCCTAATTCTGGAATATAAAATTAGATTGAGAACGCCGACAATCGGGCATACTGAAACACATTACTCCAACTACGACTATGGTCACCTAACACAATGCTGTGGTTAGTGATTGTATTTTTAGTAAGTTCGAACCTTACTGAGCGTTACTTCCTTATAGCTATATGTATTCATGAGGCGATTTGCATTTGTTTGTAATATCCATATTGTCAGTAGGAGTCGGTGCGGCGTAGTGACTAGATTGCTGTTCTGCGAAATCGTAGTTCGCGCGTTCGTGTCCCAGTCACGCAGTTATTTTCACTTTTGGGCTAATACCCTTTTGAGAAAGGTATGAATCCTCGTATGCTCCAATCTATGGGTTAAATAGTACCACTTCTTTTCTTCTACAAGGATGGCTGTGGTATTCAATAATCTATGATAAGCCATTAAACCAAAGAAACCAAACCAAATCATGTCGTTATTTCTCAAAGTTATAGATTTATCGATCACGTTACTTGGTCTTGCAACAGAGAGATGAAGCATTAGTTTTCATTGTATCTCGTAGCAAGAGAGAGAGAGAGAGAGAGAGAGAGAGAGAGAAAATGAGAGTGACAGTGTGTGAAAGAGAAAGAAAGAGAGAGGGATAGGGAAAAAGAAAAAGAAAAAGAGAGAGTGATAGAGAGAGTGTGATAAAGAGAGGAAATAAGAGAGGAAGAGAGAGAGAAAGTGTGTGTGTGTGAGAGAGAGAGAGAGAGAGAGAGAGAGAGAAAATGAGAGTGACAGTGTGTGAGAGAGAAAGAAAGAGAGAGGGATAGGGAAAAAGAAAAAGAAAAAGAGAGAGTGATAGAGAGAGTGTGATAAAGAGAGGAAATAAGAGAGGAAGAGAGAGAGAAAGTGTGTGTGTGTGAGAGAGAGAGAGAGAGAAAATGAGAGTGACAGTGTGTGAGAGAGAAAGAAAGAGAGAGGGATAGGGAGAAAGAAAAAGAAAAAGAAAAAGAGAGAGTGATAGAGAGAGTGTGATAAAGAGAGGAAATAAGAGAAGAAGAGAGAGAGAAAGTGTGTGTGTGTGTGAGAGAGAGATAGAGAGAAAGAGAGAGAGAAAATAAGAGTGACAGTGTGTGAGAGAGAAAGAAAGAGAGAGAGGGATATGGAGAAAGAAAGAGAGAGAGAGAAAAAAAAAGGGAGAGTGATAGAGAGAGTGTGATAAAGAGAGGAAATAAGAGAGGAAGAGAGAGGATGTGTGTGTGCGTGTGAGTGAGAGAGAGAGAGAGAGAGGGAGGAGGAGGAGGATCCAGGAAACAGGTAGTTTATACTACTTAATCTCTTTGTCATTTACTTTCAGCTTATTTTTTCATAGTTTCACTCTATTTAAGTGGAAACTGGCTTCTGTTAGCCAAGTTGGCCGAGACTGTTGAATAAACTCATTGTACCTCTTCAAAGGAGGAAGACCTCCCCTCTATTGAGTATCCTGAATAGGACACATAAACAATCCGACAGTAAGGCTCTGATTCTGGAGCTTTGAAGATTGTGGAGTACCCCTTCATTATCATTACTTCAAGGTCCACTCTGGCGTGGAGTGGTAGTGCTTGGTAGAGTCTAATCAATGGGTCAAAGAGGAATATTAATTTTCTATAATTGAAACCATTTAACTGTGTGCAAACAAATTAGTTCGAATTCGTTTAAATGTCGTTACCAACAAACTGTTTGTTCATAAATTATATGTATACTAGAATACACCCGTCAATAACGACGGTTAGATTTTATATGAAATATCTTTTTTATGATTCAAATTAAAATATTTCCGAATCTAAAAAGAAAAAAATCAATCAATGAAAAGTATCCCGTATGTTAAAGTAATAAAAAAAACACAACTTTCATGAAGCAAACCTAGAATAATCTGAAAAATCAAATTGTCTGTAAGATAAATGGAAAACTCTTTCTCTTTCTCTCTCTTTCTCTCTCTTCCTTGTTGCTGTCAATGTAGATTGAAAAGATACATAACCACGTAGACGAACTCTAAAACTGAAGAAACAGTTCTGTTGTTACGTCATCCTGCTCTCCCGACAACTTGTCTGCTTTCTTTTTTTCTCTTTCGATGTGGCAAGCTACAAATCAAACCATTCTTACTTTCTTTCTTTCTTTCTTTCTTTCTTTCTTTCTTTCTTTCTTTCTTTCTTTCTTTTAAGATTACAACAAAAATGTCAGAGATATCACCTTCCGTTCTTTCTTTCTTTCTTTCTTTCTTTCTTTCTTTCTATCTTTTTTAAAAATATTATGTATTCAGACTAACAGAAGTACACACTGAACGCTACACCTCTGTTTTATATTATTGGATATATATATATATATATATATATATATATATATATATATATATATATATATATATATATATATATAAACTCTATTTCCCATTAATTATTCTCCAACGGTTGGTAAAACCTACTAACAAACCTTGGCTTCTTTCTTATTTATCTCTTTAAGAATCCGTTTTTTCTTCTAACCTAATCTTTCTTCGTTTTCTTTTTTCTATTATTTCTTTTCTTTCTTTTTGTTTGTTTGTGCTTTCGGCATTTAACGGCATAACAACGTTCGTGGGTTATTTTATGCCAAAGCCATTCTTGTAAAAGAGCAGTAAAAGCGCGATTGGAGTTCGAAATTGCTTACTACAATTTCGAAGTCTGGCACTTAGCTCGCCAACACAACTGAGAAACGATATAAAAACTGTCAAACATGAAAGTTACAGTTGTACTCATGATTAAAAGAGCACTTGGAACAATCTTTGGAGGGCTTTGCACAGAGGTTAGAAGAATTGAAAATCTATAGAAGAATTGAAACTATATATGCAATAATAATAGCACGAATGTTGCTGAGAGTGCCGGGACATAAAAGAAGAGATTTTGTTCTCTTGGTCTCCCGTGAAAATCACCATGCTCTACGACTTGGAAAATGAGTACGAAAAATACATTGTCTAATCTAGAGTTGATGTCGCTGTTATGGCAAATAACAGTAAAACTGATGAAGAGTGATATTCAGATACGACTGGTGTAAGTAATCAACGAATAACTAATAAGACACTGGAGAATCGTAAATACAGACAATCTGAAGAGAGAGGCAGGGATAGAGACAGACAAAAAGAGGAAGACAAAGATAGAGGAAGAGACCGAAAAAAAAGAGAGAGAAAGAGACAGAGAGAGACAGAGATAGATAAAGACAGAGACAAAGAGAGAGAGAGAGAGAGAGAGAAACGGAAGGAGACAAAGAGGGAGTGAGAAAAACAGAGAGAGAGAGAGAGAGAGAGAGACAATGAGAGAGAAAGAGACCGAGAGAGAGAGCGAGAGACATACAAACGAACAGAGATAGAGAGACAAAGATAGACAGAGAGAGACTGAGAGAGAGACAGAGGGAGAGACCGTGAGTGACACATAGAGAAACTAAGAGAGGGAGAGACAAAGAGAGAGAGAGAGAGACAGACAGATATAGTAAGACAGGCAGACAGAGACAAAAAGAAAGACAAAGAGAGAGAGAGGGAGAGAGAGGGGGGAAGAAAGGCCTAGACAAACAACTACGTAATAAATGAATGTAACAAATTGGTCCAGAAAAAATCATTAAAGCAAATAAAACTAAATAGGGCAGTTGCTCCACCAAGAACTTTGCAAACAACTGAATTTACTATCGTCAGACCAATGGTATATGCACATACCGGAACTTGTTTGGGAAAATGAGACTCACAGTTTTCTCTGCGATTTTGAAATAAAAACAGATCACTAAGTCCAGGTCAGGAGACCAGAGTCATTAACAAGAAGAAACTAAATTGTTACGGTTAAAATAGGAAGGTAACCGGTTTAATGGTCTTCAATAATATTTAAAGAAATCCTATTTGTTTGTACACAGCGCGACATGGGGGTGTCCTCGTGGTGTAATGGTTAAAGCGATGAACTGCGGAATCGTAGTAAGCGAGTTCGTACTCCAGTCGCGCTATTACGTTCACTTTCGGGCAAATACCCATGGGAAAGGTATGAACCCCCTTATCCTCCCTGTGGCGGGTTAAATAGTACCACTACTGTTCTTCTATGAGAATAGCTTTGTCATTAAATAACCTACAAAGGTTGATATGCCATTAAACAAAGAAACCAAACCAAACCACACAGTGTGACAGATATACTGCCAACACTTTTTACCTGTGTAGTATAAGTGAACTTAGGCAAGTGGTAATGGTAGTTCCCTCTGTTGCTTATTGACTCTTGACAGAGCCGTCAATAAGAGATCTCTCTGAACAGGATGCACTTGTGTAAATAAGCGGAAGCAGTCACGTGGTTGATCGGAAATCGTTGGCATTATGAAATGATATATGTGTGAGTGTTCGAATCAGTTGGAGACAGTGTGAGTATTGGAGTCTCAGCTTGAAGTTACGATGAGGCTAGTGGCTCACAGCGGTCTCCAGTTGAGTACCCTTCGGCCAAGAAGCAGAAGAAGTGCAAGTGGGGCCTTGAAGATAACATAGCGTGGTATTGTCTAGAGAAGTGGAAGTTATGGCTTAATATAGCAGTTTGTCTTTGTCTCCGTTTGTCTCCGTCAGTCTCTCTCCCACAACAAACATTTGACCTCCTTGACGCCGACTACGCCGATGACATAGCGATACTGGCAAATACACCTGACCAAGCCGAAACACTTCTGCATAGTTTGGAACGAGCAGCAGCAAGCATAGGCCTCCATGTTAATGCACATAAAACGGAATATATGTGCTATAACCAAACCGGGGACATCTCCACTCTAGAAGGAACCCCTCTTAAACTAGTAGACAAATTCACGTACCTAGGAAGCAGCGTCGAATCAACCGAAAAGGACATCGAAACGAGGTTAACGAAAGCATGGACAGCTATCAATAGGCTATCGACTATATGGAAATCAGACCTAACCGATAAAATGAAACGCAGTTTCTTCCAGGCAGCGGTCACATCGATACTGCTATATGGATGCACTACATGGACGCTAACAAAACGACTGGAGAAGAAACTAGATGGCAATTACACAAGAATGCTGCGTGCAATCCTCAACAAGTCCTGGCGGCAACACCCAACAAGACACCAACTGTACGGCCACCTGCCCCCTATCACGAAAACTATTCAAGTTAGGCGAACCAGACATGCAGGACATTGCTGGAGAAGCAGAGATGAACTCATAAGAGATGTACTCTTATGGATCCCCACACACGGCCGCGCAAAAGCAGGATGACCAGCACGAACGTACATTCAGCAGCTATGTGAGGATACAGGTTGTTGTCCTGAAGACCTGCCTAGGGCGATGAACGATAGGGAGGAGTGGCGAAAGAGGGTCAGGGATATCCGTGCTGCCAGCACGATGATGATGATGATGATGATGACGAAAGAATAAAAAGACGAATATATTTTTGTAAAGAAGTATTGTAGTTCTACCTTCATTATGAGTATCTAACATATCTATCTAATGTATTTTTCAGTTACTATCTGTTACGATAATGGCTGGAACCGTACATTTGTTTTTGTACTCATTTCATACTACGTTTGAATGATGCTGTTCTGGATTTAAAATCGATACTGCGCAATGACGTGTTTTATTCATTTGTTGTAAGTCATTGTTCAGACAACATCTTGTTAATGTTGCCTTTTTTCAAGTGAAACATGTGTGTGGTGTTTTGATTTGTTTATTAATTTATTCATTTTACTGGTGAGTAGGGTTGAGATGTATTTGTAAATCAGAAGAGATTTCTGTATATAAGAAGATCAGAGTGGGAAACGAGATTGGATAGAATATTCACAAGAACCCGGAAGACATGAGGAGATTTGCTGTCATTTAAACTCTAGTGAAAGACCACCACTTAAAACTGGTGTGAAAAACTTGCAACAGGTTAAATAATAATGAGATCAGATCATAGTTAAGAAGAAGAAAGTAAATTGCTATTGTTACGAAGGGAACCCATAAGGTTTACGGGTCGATTATCATTTTACAAAAAATTCTCCTATCTAAATTGATAGATAGAACATATGATAGATAGATAGATAGAAGTAATTATAGATAGATTGGTAGATGTTATTTTACATAGATAAATATTGAATAGATAGATAGATGTTATTAACAAGGCTAAAAAACGATCAAGGTTTTATTGATCAAATCCTTACTACAATTCCAAGGATCTTCGTTATTGAAAGATATATATATATATATATATATATATATATATATATATATATATATATATATATATATCATAACAGTGTCGGTTGTCACTAAATCACTTTGTGGGTTTGTGGCGAACCAAGTGCCATATAATATGCATAGGGCTCAATATTTAGGTTAGAGCTATAATAATAAATAAATACACGCAGACTAAATTACATGGCATTAAATATATAAATCTAATCTAATATATATATATATATATATGCTACAACTTGGAAAAACCTAGGCAGCCAAGTACAAGACCAATTGTATTAGAATGAGAAATTGATCGACGTAGGGAACAAGAAGACCCCAAGAAAATAAAAGAATGACTCTATAACAGAAACTTCCTAGAAGTTATGAACCAACCAAAATTGAAGTGGACATGATAAAAAGAAGGATATCAAATGTTTACAAGGTTAGAAGGATGGTGTTTTTGTAACAACGTGCATAGTTGTAAAAACACGGAAGCGATGAGATCGTCTAGTTCGTTGGTAAGACCTGGAAGAGATTATTACAAATTGTGATGGAAGAAATTGGGAAATGGCTTTGTTCAGATGATGACTGCTGCAGTTGTTGTTGTTGCTGCTTCTAATAAAGATGATGGTGATGATTAAAAGATGATCATCATATTTACCAACCCCTCCGCTCGGGAAGGATATGACACAGGGTCAAATTTTAAGTGGAGTTTAACAGGTTTGAATTCAGAGTTTTCCTTCTCCTAGACTAGTTGCCTCACCAAGGCTGAAGAACCTAGTCTGCCCCACTATTTACCCATAGCTGGAGGGAGAATAATTGGATTCACACCTTTCCCAAGGTATGTGAAATGCAATCAATCTTGTCCAGGATTTGAACTCGTGTCGCCGTGTCCATTTCCTGCGACGATAACCATTACACCACGGGCACCTCTATCAAAAGATGATGATGATGATGATTAAATTATGTGCACACATGTGTTGTTTACACAGTGAAATATTCTTAACCTTTGCCAAACTGGACCGAAGATCAACCAAATCGCAGAATAGGTTTAGTTTGGTTTTATGGTGTATTGTTAGTCATTTAATGTCAAATCCTTTTTATACATATATATTAAATATATATGATTTGGTTTTGTTTGGTTTTAGGGCATATCAACCATTGTAAGTCATTTTATGCCAAATCCTTTATATATATATATATATATATATAATTTCTAAACACATTTTGTTGATAACATTTTGAAACGATCCTGACCTCATTTCTCACACAGTTAAATGGTTTCACTTATTTCTATTTCATACGACTAATTCTATTCACTATTAATCAACTGTTTCCCCACAGTAAAATGGTTTCAAGTATTGCTATGTATCATTAACAATTCAGTTTAACATCAGTCATCTGTTTGCACACAGTTAAACGATCAAACAATTCTATTTAAAGCAATTCAGTTTAGCACACAGTTTAGTACACAGTTTACATGTCAAACATTTCTATTTGACCCATAGATAGAACCCTATCAAGTGCTAATGCTCCGGGCCAGAGTGGACCTGGGAGCAATAGCAATGAAGTGGGTACTCCGTTCCCCCCCAAAGCTACACTGTTAATGAAATCTCAACCATCAGATTGTTTCGCGTCATATCCAGGAAACTCGTTTGGGAAGTCTTACCCCTCTGCAGAGAAGCAGTCGGTGTTGTCTGCTGTCCCAGTCAACTAGGACAGAGGAATAGACTTATTTCTGAAAGAATTTTTTTTTATCTATCCTGAAACAGTTTTAATGAAACCCGTATACTGGTAACTACATTTATCTTATTTATTTCCGTCTCTAAGTCATTTTCTCAAAAAAATGTTTATGAAACACTTATAAAGCTTTCTGAGGCAAGCGATTTTACAAGGTGTGGCCCTCACAACCCACTTAAATAGTAATGTGAATCTATTCTTTTTCCACTGATGTGGCGTGGTGGCTAACATGCTGGTCTGCGATATCGTTGTAAGCGAGTTCGAACTCCAATCATGTCATATTCACTTTCAGAATAATACCCTTGGGAAAGATATGAACTCCCTTTCCCTCTGCTATGAGTTAAATGATACATTTACTGTTCTTCTTGAAGGATTTATTTGGCATTGAATAACCCAGGAAAGTTAATACGCCTTTCAAAATCAAAAATCCAATCTAATGTATTTATGTTGCATTTTAAAGAAATGTTGACTTATTTATTACAGTTTATATTTGGTGAATCTCGTTAAATTATAAAATTCGTCCCTTTCAAGCAAAGCCAAACAACTTCTGAATACAGAAACCGGTAATTAATTGAGGGAATCTCCGTGGTATAGTGGGTAAGTCGTAAGCAAGTTCGAAGTTAAATTGTGCTATTACGTTCAATTTCAGAATAATACCCCCAGGAAAAAGTCTGGACCTCCTTATCTTCCAAGTTATGTTAAGTATACCGTTCCTATTCTTCTACAAGGGTGGCGTTGGCATTAAATGACCCACAAATGTTGATATGCCATTAAACAAAATAACTATGACAAACCAGTAATACATTACATCAACGAGATGTTATTTGTCCGGCAGGACACATGGGGCAAAGGATATAGGGGTTTGGTTGAGAACTACTTTGACGTGAAATAATCTGGCAGTTGTAGGTTCAATCCTAACAACAGGTGAATAACAAATAATGGTTATTTTAGCTTAACACTTGTATTTAGTCATGATTAACACAATGAGAACGATCAACCCCCATGGATTAAATTAAGGGATCAGTTCGAAGTTCTATGTAGGCTCCTGAGTTCAACATAAAACACCTGAAGAAGGCCAAAGGGTGCACCGGCTGAAACTTTGTGAATATAACGATAAAGACTCTAGTCTGATACTCTAAGTAAAAAAAAAGGGGGTGTCCTCGTGGTGTAATGGTTAAAGTGGTGGACTGTGGAATCGTAGAAAGCGAGTTCGAACTCCAGTCACGCTATGACGTTCACTTTCGGGCAAATACTCTTGGGAAAGGTATGAACCCCCTTATCCTCCCAGCTATGGGTTAAATAGTACCATTACTGTTCTTCTAGGAGAATAGCCTTCGCATTAAATAACCTACAAAGTTTGATATACCATTAAACAAAGAAATCTAAGCAAAAATAAAAAAGATAAAAAAATAACGAGATCCGTCAAATGTCTAGTTTCTTGTTGTAATGATATGATGTTACTATTGAGGAAAGATTGCAGGATTCCAATAGTCATTTCCATTATAGAAATTCGAAGATAAAAAAATGACTTTCAGTGCAACGTAGACACCACAAAATTATCATTTATTTGCAAATCGGGCCACGAAATACTTTAGTCCTTAAAATAGAAGTTTTTTTAAATGAATGATGTCTATCCGACTCCCCATCACGTCAGATTTGACTTAGAATTATTTTATAGTAGGGAGCCACGCACGAGTTGAAACTCATGCGTGACCATTACAAAAAATGCGTTGTCCAATCGGTATTCCCCATTTTGGAGCGCCTTAGGCAGCGAGCAACAGACTCAACACTGATAAGCGGGAAAAGGCCTTCTAGAACGAATGCTCTTCCGCCAGGTAACTATAAGAACTTTTAATGTGTATTATTCTAATGAAAATTACGCTATGATATTCTGCATTTGCTACGTTTTACACACACACTCACACACACACACACACACACACACACACACACACACACACACACACACACACACACACACACACACACACACAAACACATACCAGTCCAGTCGGCTGGTATTGTAGAATACACCAACTGCATTTCTGCTGAGGGATAAGACGCCCAACGAGTGTCTTGGTTATGACACTAAACAATCTGATGGTTGAGCTTTGGGGAATGCGCATTACCTCTTCATTACCATCGCTCCCGAGTTCACTCTGGCCCGGAGTGGTAGCATTTGATAATGTCACGTGTATGGGTCAGATAGAACTGTTTAACAATTAAACCGAGTGCAAACAAATGAGGTATGCTAAATTGAATTTTTAGAAATTGAACTGTTTGATCATTTAACAGTGTGTAAACAAATGACTGATGTTTAATTGAATTGTTAGTGATACATAACAATACTTGGAACCATTTAACTTTGTTGACTTATGCTAAATTGAATTGTTAAAAATAGAACTGCTGGATCATTTAAGGGTGCGTATCTACAAAATGTGTTTACAAATCATCTATTTAATGTATATGTAAAAATAGGATTTGGCATTTAATAACCAACAATGGTTGATCTGCTATAAAACCAAAACAAACTAAACTCACTCACACACGCACACACATACGCTCACACACTCGTCCACCCATACACGCATACATATCGACCTAAAAAATAGGAGTCTAACGCATACTACCATCCTGTATAAAAGTGGATCTGGGAGTAATACCAATGAAAGGGTACTCCATTTTCTCCAGAGCTTCAGAATTAGAAACTCTCTATCAAATACAGTCTACTGACCCACTCAGTGAAATCTGATAATATCTCCGCGAAAACCAACCAGCCGGGAGTATTATCAAAATTAGCTTGAATGCTGTGGAAAGTTAGGGAGTATTGACAAAACTTGCGGTCACTTGATTTCTAGCAAAAGCTAAACAATGTGACAGTCTTTTTTTTTTCAGTGTACTGGAATCCGTATAGTGCCCACAACTCAAGGGCTTATTTTCTGGCAGTTCATGCCAAAAGAGTATGGTTTAACTATTCAATTACGCAGACATCAGGGTGAGCCCCTAACTAACTGATTCTTAGTGCAACAGAGTATTTTCGTCACCAGGCTTCGAATTTATTTTTGTCTTTCTTTATTGAAAGACGGAGAAAAACTCAATTGTCAGTGTCGAACCACTTGGACTTGGAGTGGAAAACAACAAGTGGCGTAGAACCTCAAAGAGAGTATATAATGAATAAAAAAAGGTATTTATAAGTGTCTTGTGGTGGAGTGATTCATCAGAAGTTTGGCTCCACTGCAAATAAAGAGCATTCAAATCCAAGATGAGAACAAAGAGAGAGAGAGAGAGAGAGAGAGATCAAATTTCTTGGCAGACACTCCCAACTTATTTCTCTGACTAGAACTCGCTGGTTCCTACCTCTGACGACTTTAGGCAACACATGGAGAGCTAAAGCACCCCCCCTAAATTAAATTAAAAAAAGAACAGATAAACAAGCAAAAAAGAAGATAATTGAAGTTCTTATTCTTGCCTCTCACTTGGTTGATTGTGGGAGCGCAACTAATATAGCGTGTCTTGGACGGAAATACCCGGATGTAGCCCATCCTTCTCCAGGTCTATTAGTAGTTTGAATTCAGAGTTTTTCTTCTTTAAGATAGGTTGTCATTCCAAGGTTGAATGGCCCAATCTGCCCTACCATTTACAGATAGTTAGAGGGGGATATTTACATTAATATCTTTGCCAAGAACAGGCTATGCAGAGAGAGAGAGAGAGAGAGAGAGAGAGAGAGAGAGAGAGAGACAGACAGACAGACAGACAGACAGAGAGACAGAGAGAGAGAGAAAGACAGAGAGAGATATGAAATAGCAAACACTGCTGTAGGTAAATGCCGAAAACAAACACCAAAGAAGTCGACGAGTGATCATGCAACTGAGTGGGGAAGGTGATCCACTGGGAAATGAGCAAGAGACTACAATTTTTATTATATAGGCCTCCGACATATATATATATTTTAGAAAAACCGAAAAAAAGACTTCCGTCCCAAGAATTAACTGTCTCTTTCTGATCTGAGTAGATTTCGTTTCCCGTAATTGTTCCATATTCACTCTCTAACATTGTGAAAGAAAAAAAAAGAAGAAATTAAAAACGAATAGAAATGAATAAATTACATGAATTTAGGAAAGAAGTTTCATCTTCCTATTTCCCGATATCGAAGACGCGTGATTATGTTGCTTATACACATTTGCTATTAATTCTAAAAACTCTGAAAGTAACACTGATCACGCAATTATTAAAAAAAAAAAAAAAAATTGACACCCACCGGCAAAAACTAATTAACTTACTTATAAGGCTTTGATCGATTTTCATAAGATTTATATCATTAAAAAGAAATGAAAAATTCTAATATAAAAATGTTCTATTTTATGGTGGAAACTAATTTTATATCATCTCTTGCGCAATTCTACTTTTTAATGTCAAAGTTGTCAGTTATTTTTTTTAAATTGCGTTGAGGTACCTAAAAAAGGGAATATTAATGTGTGATGAATAAATATTGCTTATCTCACCACTTTTTTTATGTTTCGCTTTCTTATAGAGTTTGTATTGTTATATAATTGTGGGGGGATTTTTTTTTATATTATCATTTTTCGTTGGTTATATCTTATCTTTCGTTTTATTTAGGCTTAGAACTTTTTGGCTTAATGCACGGGTAGGGGCACACAATGAGCGCAGGTGTTCACGCTCGCGCGGGGAGGATTTGACAATCACAGATGTCATAATAAAAACCCCGGATATGAAATGAGACTGGGGATGTGAATGACGTCATGCCCGGAAGCGATGGGTTGGGATTCTTCGGTATTTTGAAAAAAAACATTTAGTTGAGATTTGAGACTGGACGAAGCGAGTTGGGATTCGAATCTGGGCGAGGCCAGTCCAGCTGTTTGCTGCGGGATGCACGCGCGTTTGTTGGGTCAGTGGGTTGAGAGCTGACGCTGGACGAACAGTCAGCATAGTAAAAATTGTGTGTGTGTCTCTCTCTCTCTCTCTCCTCGTGTCGAAAACCTAAAAGTCAAGAAGGTAATAACAGTTTCGTACCTGAACCAAGAGAGTCGTCAGTGTTTCGCAGGATTCCTATGCAAGTGAACGTTTAACACGTCCGTATATATACATATCCGTATATTTCACGTATCATGACTATGTTTCCGCATGCATCTGTTTATGTTAAAGTATTGTAAGACTCGAACAAATCTTGATAAAATATCCTTTTTTTACATTGATATATAACTTATGCAATTTGCATATTAAAAACTATTTAAAATATAAATAAAATTATAAACCATTATGCTCTTTGACCATGACTGATCATTTATATATATATATATATATAGTCATCCAAAGACTATTTGGTTATATTACAACTCTTCAGGGTGGTTAAACATGCAGGACGCTTCAAGCTGGGATCGAAACCCAGCAAACTTTATTCTAGAATTTGTATCTTATCGCTCAGCCATTTCGAACTAATTTTTTGCGTACTAGTATTGTTATTGTTTCTACACAGTTAAAAGGGTTCAATTATTGCTACCTTAGACTTATAATTCTATTCAGTCTTAATCATTAGTTTGCATACAGTGAAGTGGTTACAAGTATTGCTATTCAACCTTAATTATTCTACTCTACGTTATTCTTTCGTTTACACACTACTAAAGAGTTTCAAGTATAGTTATGTATCACTAACAATTCATTTAAACATCAGTCATTTGTTTACACATAGTTAAATGATCAAACAGTTCTATTTTCAAGCCGTTCAATTTAGCATTAGTGATTCGTTTGCACACGGTTTAAATGTCAAACAGTTATATTTGACCTATATATAGGACCCTATCAGGTGCTACAACTCAGAGCCACAGGGGACCTGAGAGCGATGGCAATAAAATGGCACTCCACATTCCCCAAAGCTCCAGCATTACTGGAGTCTCACCATCAGATTGTTTAGTGTCGTATCCTGGACGCTCGTTGGATGTGAGGGGGAGTGCAGAGGTGCAGTTGGTTTATTCTACAGCCAAGACACGGCAGCTCAGGATACTTTTGCAGAGGTGGTTTAGATGCCGTGCTCGCCTGATACTCTTCGAGTACTGCTCGCCAGATTTGCTGCTATTGCTTGGAGCCAGCCACGTGAAATTTCTTCAACCATCTGGTGACTCTAGTGTGATCAAATACGCCTTTATCTTTCGCATAAGAAATGTTTTTAGTTGCGTCGCCTGCATTATTGCCCAATTCGAACTTGTAAACTTTAAGTTCACTCATCGGACTAAGTTTCGGGTTCATTTTAAGCAGCTTTCAGATCACATGCAGAGTGAGGCAATGCACAACGTATTCGTGCACCAACTACCACGATACCTCCAGTCACAGAATGTGTCTAACCGCCCCCACCTTGATTTGCTTCTTGGGTCACCTGATATACACGCTGCACAGTAGAAAGTACCAAAATAGTGCAAAACATTTGATTCACTCTAGTCTCTAGTATACACCCTATATATATATATATATATATATATGGTATCTCAAAATAGATGCAAATGATAATTCATATTGCATGAAGTCACCTTCCATCTGAGTCTCAAAAAGCAATCATTTCTCTTCAGAAAAGGAAAAACCAGATGACAAAGGCGGAAACTGATTGACTTTATCCGACAGAGCACGTGAAAAACAAAGTTCTTGGGAACGTCTTCGAGGGTGGGGGGCTTTTTCGGACTCCTTCCGACAGAATCTCTTACTGCATCCACATTGTCAGAACATCTTGCTGTCAACATCCTACCAGATCTGGGATTTTCTGCTTTCTAGTTGAGGTTTTTTTTATTGACCCTGCAGGTTGAAATGTGTGTAAAGTTTGCCTTTTCTGGGGAGAATTGCTAAGTTAAACTTATAACGAAAATTCGCTTGCACAATTTTGAATGATTTTGTCACCAAATATGTAGTGAGACAACATATTTTTCTTGTTTTGTCCAAGGCATTGTGATCAAGGATTAATAGTTGTTATAGTATACTATTTTCAAATCTGAAATAAAAAAAGAACACATTATTATTAGTAGAGTCATTAACTGTCACACAGATCCCCTGTATATTGAGACACCCTATATATATATATATATGAGTGGTTTAAAAAACACTCTTCTTTCGGTTCGCCTAAAAAACATTTTCGTTCATTGCTTGAATTTTTATTTATTTTCAATGCCTAAATCTAAATGTATCTTTTATATGGGTGAAATGTTCCACTTAACAAACCCTCATTAAAATGCATAAGAAACTTTTATTTCTTTATTGTATTTCTTCGTACTTTAATCCTTTCACTTCTGGTTCTAAATTGCTATCTTCATCTATCATCTCCTTGCTTGTAGCAAGCAAGGGACCTATCTAATTACAAAAAAGGTTCCCTGTTACCCGAAGGCTATAAATTAAATAAGGCCACAAAAGTTAGTAGTTATTTAAGTAAAAAAAAAAATTCCCTAAACGTCTGTACATTTATATATTCTTGTCTGTCTGTCTGTCTGTCTATCTCGTTTATTTCTATCTATTTATCTATATAAATCTTCTAGAGGTGCTCTCAGTGTTATGGATACCGTGGTAGGAAATGAATACGCAACCCGCGTTCAGTCCAGGACGACACACTTCGCATTTTACATAGTGCAAATATTCTTGGGAAATGTATGCACTGAACTATTCCCCTTCCTGCTAATAGTAGGGCAGACTAGGCTCTTTCGCGTTAGTAGAGCTACCAGTCTTGTAAAAGTAAAACTCTGCATTCAAGCTAGTTAAACTTCGCCTAAGAATTAAGCTTGTGCCTCGCCCTGCTTTTGTGGAGGGGTTGGGTAAATGCATTTATCTACATTCATTTTTCTAATCTCAACCTAATCCGACCAATCTACTGATTAACTATGAACTATCTATTCATAATCATATGTATTAATGATAGATTTAAGCATTGCGTTGTTTATGATAATTATTCAAAAACATCAGAGTGATTTTTTAAAAAACTTATCTGCAAAAGTCATAACATAAAAAAGCTGTTACTCCTTTTGTCAATCTTGACAATGTTCACTTGTTTCTTTGAAAAAAAAAAACATATCTATACATATGCATAAGTATTTGCTTACTAAGCTCAGATAAACTTAACACAGAGTTAAAAGCAGGAGTCACCCAGTGAGAATCAAACTCACTAATGCTCCTCAGTTTGCTCACCATGAGAGACGCCGGAACCTGTATTATAAAATAAATTGATGCAATGTTCCCTTTAAATATGACTTGTTTATGATTAATATGCAGTACGCTGGGCGCCTAGGGTGGTATAATGGTTATCAAGCTAGATAAGCGAACCATCACGAGTGAGTTCGAGTTTCATTGGGTGCTCCTTTCATGTGGCCTTGTGCCACATCTAAGCAAAAAAGCTGAGTAAATTACGAAAATGCGGCTGATTTAATTTTAAGTTTAAAACACTGCCTACATAATATATTTAGTGCAATATTATAAAATTGGGGATATTCCTTGAGGTAGTGGCTGATGTGTTTCATTATGACGTCTTTGTAAGGGAGTTCGAACTCCAGTTACGCTATAACGTCCACATTCAGAATAATGCCCTTGAGAAAGGCATGAACACTTTTACCCTCCTCCCAGCACCTCTGGATGAAATAGCACCACTTCTCTTGCCGGATGGATTTACCATTAAATTACCCATTAAACAAAGAAACCAAACCAAATATTGTAAATCGGTTTCATTTTTCTAATTTTCTTCAGGTAAGAGGAGTCCGTACTGTTTCCTATCTTGACAAAGACCGATCTCTAATAAAAACAAACACTCACCCACAAACCTTTATTTCTCTCTTTGTACACTATTTGGTTATGTACCATACCCATGATAAGGATATGCGAGACGTACATAGAATGTTCATAACATATATACATAGAATATAGGAATTCCGAAACACGAAAAACACGTAACGACTTCTTAGTTCAGGTTCGAAACTTTTTATTACCTTTGAGTTTAAAGGTTCTTCGACATAAGAAGAGAGATGCACATTCTTTCTATGCTTGCTTTTCCATCTGACCCCCCCCCAACCCGTGTGGTATCCGCCACAAGGCCACTGCGAGCTAGCGAAAATCACCCTTCTTCTTCGGACCACAAGATTCAACTCTACTCACTGACTTTCTTCAAAATCTCCAAAATTCTCCGCGCGCGCTTCCGGTGCATGACGTCATTTACATCCACTTGTCCTGGGATTTTTATTTTTTATTTTGACATCTGTGAACAACACATTCTCCCTGCACGCGCGTTAACATCTGCGCTCAAGTTTGCACCTAACTAACCCATGTGCTGAGCCGAAAGGTTCTCAGCCTAACTAAACCCAAAGGCAAGATATATAAAACGAAATCCATCGGCCATTATATTACAGTTATATACGGACAGGGTCCGGCAGAAAGATCTGTTGCCTTATCAATGAGGTTTAGAATACGCTGACAGCCTTTCCTGTAGAGACGTAAAACTCCCTCAAAAAGAGTTATCTTGGGTATGACAGAAAAAAAGAATCTCGTGGTGAAGTTTAAGTTCTGGAGCTCTTGGGAGTGAGGAGTACTCCTTCATTGCTATTACTCTGAAGTCCGTTCTTATCTGCAGTGCTAGTACTTATGCGGGTCCCACCTAGGGGTCAAGTAGATCTGGTTAAAAATTATCTGTATTTGATAGGAATAAGTAAAAAAAAAAGTTTGTGACCTTAGTCGAGAGTGACCCGAAGGCTCCCTTTTCAATAGCTATTACACCGACATGTAGGGGGGGCGCTATTCCTTTCTCTTGATTGCTTCACTTTACCCTTGATCCTAACCTTATAATTCTGAGTGTTAAGCAAGGCTGCATTAAGTACAATTTTTTGATTCTTTGGTATGACCCGACCTGGGATTGAACCCCGGTCTCACGGACCATTGGTGAACACTCTACTCATTAGGCTAATGATCCGTAGAAGGGCTTGTGGTATAATGGTTATCGACATAGGAAATGGACACAGCGATTCGAGTTCGCATTCTGGATATGGCAGTTTGCATTTCACATAGCGCAAAACTATGAATCCAATTATAGTCTCTCCAGCTATGGATAAATCAAAGGTCATACAGGGCTATTTAATCTTGGTATGGAAACAAGTTTAGGAGAAGGAAATCTGTTAAACCCCGCTTAAAAATCGACCGTGTGTCGTATCCTGCTGCTGCGAAAAGATTGGTAAATATATTTTTGATACTATATAACAGTGTGCAAATTATTTAAGAATATTATTTCATTTGATTTCTTTTTCACTCTACCCATTCCATTCTATTGACTTGTCAGTTTGTCCGTCTCTATGTGTTCATATATATATATATATAAGCTCTATTATTGATATTGAGCACTATTTAAAATTACTTCAGTAATTGGTCCTCAGTTAACTCACGAAATGAGCTAGTGAGAACCATAAACCTCTACAATATATATATATATATATATATATATATATATATATATATATTTCTCTTGATCACTGTTTTCTGTTTCGTTTTCTCTCACTCTCTGTAAATACATTTATATATATATATATATATATATATATATATATATATATATATATATATAAACATATTTCGTCCTGTTGACCTCTCTCTCTCTCTCTCTCTCTCTCTCTCTGTGTTGATGAATTTCCTTATTTTGATATTTCTCTCTTTCTCTTTCTCTCTCTCTCTCTAATTCTCTTTGTCTTTCTTTCTCTCTGTCTCTGTCTCTGTCTCTCTCTCTCTCTACTTCATACAGCTGTCCTCTTCTCTCTCCTACATTCTATTTCATTGTTTTGATTTCTTTTTTTCTGTCAATCGAATTCAGTCTGTTAGTCTTTCAGTCTATCTCTGTCTGTCAATTATTTCGCTGTTCTTTCTTTTTCTCTTCCTCTTCCTTTCCATTTCATTCTGTTGATCATCCTCTCTCTCTCTCTCTCTCTCTCTCTCTCTCTCTTTCTCTCTCTCTCTCTCTCTCTTCCCTTTCTCCTTCTCTCTATCTTTTCAATTTAGCTGATCTCTCTCTCTCTTTCTTTCTCTCGCTCTCTCTTTCTTTGTCTTTATCTATCAAATTCTGTTGATCTCTCTCTCTCTCGCGCGCGCGCTTTCTTTATCTATCTATCTATCTATCTATCTATCTATCTATCTATCTCGAAGATTAGAGTAATGCTGCCTTGAGAGAAATGGAGCAAACAATCGGTGTGTTTGTCAGACTCTTGTGGTGTAATGTTTACTGTCGAAGAAAATGAACACGGTGAACAGTTTTCGATTCCCGGACGAAACGTTTTGCATTTCAAATAGCGCTAATACCTATGAATCCAAATATTTTCTCTGCAGCTATAAGTAAGTTATAGGGCAGATTGGGATCTTTAACCGTGGAATGGCAACCGGTCAAGGAGAAGTAAAACTCCGAATTCAAACCAGTTAAACTCTGCTTCAAAAGTTACCTTGTGTTTCATCTAGCTCATAGGAGAGGGATTTGATATATATATATATATATATATATATATAACTTTGTTAGATCGATCAGGATAGGGATAGTTTTGTATGTGGTCGAGAGAGGATAGTACTTCGGGGTTCACTAATTAGGATTCCAAGAATCAGAGGACGTCTCCACGCCAAAAAAAATATTGCTGAATTATGAAAAATGCCTTTAGTAACAAGTGAAAAAAAAAAGTATTGCCGGCATTTTTCAGTCAGAAATGCTGACATCCACTAGAGTACACTGAACCATTCTGCGCCAGAGTTGCACTTGTTGATGAAGGAGTTGAATTTGGCCGTTACAAAAAAAGACAAAAATCGATCATCTTGCAAGAGTGTGGAAGGAAGAAACACATAAGGAACTTGCTGGGACGGTTCTTTTTTCTTTTTTTTTTTTTTTTCATTTTCCACCGATAAGCGGTTTTTAAAATTGCATAGTGATTTTATTAAGATATGTTCACAAAGATCCATAAGTAATTAAAAATGATCCTCCCCAGAGTCACTTTGAGAGCGACCTATCACTTAAATGTTATTGACTACTCTATCTATCAACACACAGATCGTCAGATCGATAAGGGGGTGTCCTCGTGGTGTAATGGTTAAAGCGATGGACTGCGGAATCGTAGAAAGCGAGTTCGTACTCCAGTCGCGCTATTATGTTCACTTCCGGATAAATACCCTTGGGAAAGGTATGAACTCCCTTATCCTCCCAGCTATGGGTTAAATAGTACCATTACTGTTCTTCTAGGAGAATAGCTTTGGCATTAAATAATCTATAAAGATTGATATGCCATTAAACAAAGAAACCAAACCAACCCAATCAGATAGATAAACAAAATAAAAAAAATAGAAAGATTCATAGATCTAAAGAGAGTTTGGTTTCTTTGTTTAATGGCATATCATCTTTCGTGGGTTATTTATAGAAGAACAGCAGTTATAATATTTAACCTATAACCGGTGGATTGGTGAACGGGTTCATACTTTTCCTCGGGTATTTGTCCTAAAGTGAACATAATAGCGTGACAGTAGGAGGTGCTCGTGGTTATCGTCGTAGGAAGTGGACATGGCGACACCAGTTCAAATCTTAGATGAGACTGATTGCATTTCACATAGCACTAATACCCTTGGGAAAGGCATGAATCTAATTATTCTCCCTCCAGCTATGGGTAAATAGTAGGATAGACTAGGTTCTTCATCCTTAGTGAGGCAATTAGTCTAGGAGAAGGAAAACTCTGAATTCAAACCTGTTAAACTACGCTTAAAAAGATTGACCTTGTGTCATATCCTGCCCGAGCGGAGGGGTTGGGTAAATATGGTAATAGTGTGACTGTAGTTCGATCTTTTTTTTACTACGATGCCGTATTTCAACGTAGTTAGTTAGTTTGGTTTTGTTTTGTTTGGTTTTGTTTCGTGGCACATCAACCGTTGTTGGTTATTTAATGCCAAATCCATTTTTATACATATAAACAGTTCTACTCCAAACGATTCAGTTTAATATAAGTATAGTTTTTTTTTTGTTTACACATATTTAAATATCAAAACAGTTCTATTTCAAACTATTCTGTTTAGCGTAAGTTCAGTTTCAATGTCAAAAAGAGTTCTTTTTTCAAACAATCCAGTTTAGCATACAAAAGAAGTCCCATTTCAAATAATTCAGTTTAGCATGAGTACGCAGTTTAGATGTTAAAACCGTTATATTCCAAGCAATTTAGTTTAGCATAAGTGCACAGTTTAAATGTTAAAACAGTCCTATTTCAAGTAATTCAGTTTAGCATAAGGACACTTTTTTTCTATTTGATCCTTAGATAGGGCCCTATCAGGTGCTACTGCTCCGAGCCAGAGTAGATCTGGGAGCGATGGCAATGAAGGAGTACTCTGTATTCCCCAAACCTCCAGCATTATTGGAACCTCACTATCAGGTTGTTTAGTGTCGTATCCAGGACACTTATTGGGAGGGGGTCTTACTCCTCTGCAGAGCTGCTGTCGGTATATTCTACTGCCTCAGCCAACTGGGCAACATAGATAGATAGGAAGGTCGGTAGGTATGGAGAGAGAGAGAGATAGAGAGAGAGAGAGAGAGAGAGAGAGAGAGAGAGAGAGAGAGAGAGAGACATGAAAGTAAAAGATCAATATCTGCTTGGTTTGATCAAAAACCTTTCATCGCAATTCTTACATATTTACAATTTATTACAGATATTGCAAATATCACAAGTCAATAAGTACCTTCCCTCTTGTCAGGACGCTGACAATATCCACTAGAAAGAATTAAAAACTTCCCCAAAAGTGGAGTCCTGAATATGACACAAAATTACATCTAGATAGCGAGGCTCCAGTTCAGGAGATCAGAGGAGTTTAAAGTACCTTTTTATTGTCATTACACTCTGACCTTGAATCAGAGTACCTGTTAGACTTCTATGAATGGGTTATACTTACTTACTTATCCGATTGAACCGCAAACAAAAAAAATAATTAAGAAAAGACTACACAAAAAATGTAAATAGGAACACAGTTCCCCAATCTCTTGGCATATAGTAACCCTGGATGATTTGACGTGCCATTGAAATCAATTAATATTAATCAATCAGGCCACATATATATCCTGCGATTCAAATCACTAGATACATACAGGATGTCTCAATATAAATGGGACCCGTGTGACTGCTAATAACTCTACTAATAATAATGTTGCTTTTTTTTGCTTCAGATTTGAAAATAGTATACTATAATAACAATTAATCCTTGATCACAATGCCTTGGACAAAAGAGGCAAAACATTTTACCTCACTACTTATTTGCAGACGGAATCATTCAAAGCTGTGCAAGCAACCTTCGCATGAAGTTTAACTTAACAATTACCCCCAGAAAAGGCAAATTTATTGTTGGTTACACAAATTTCAAGCCAGTGGGTCAGTAAACAACCTTATCGAGAAGCCAGAAAAATCGCAGATCATGAAGTTGACTGCAAGATGTCCGGACAATGTGGATGTGATGAAAGATTCTAATCGAAGGAGTCGAAAAAGTCCCTCGGAAATCGTTTCCAAGAACTTGGTTTTTCACGTACACTGTAGGATAAAGTCAATCAATTTCTGCCCTTGTCATCTAGTTTGTCCTTTTTTCTTTTTGAAGTGATATGATTGCTTTTTAAAACTCAGATGAAAGATGACTTAATGCAATATGAATAATCATATAAATGGGTCGCATTTTGAGACATCCTGTATTTCTAAAAAATGTATTTAAAGAGTCATTTAAAAAAAATTAACGGCTGCTTGGTTGGGCCATGAGCTTTTCGGCATGACTCGTAGATATTTATATGTATTTATTTCAAATAGCAAAATTATTACAATTCAATAACTACCAGGTAGATCTCATGGTGTTTAATTTCTAAATGGGGAGGGACTTTATATATATATATATATATATATATATATATATATATATATATATATATATATATATATATATAAAGCAAAAAGAAAACAAACTTGGCTTTGAATTGCAAATTTCTCAGCCAGCGAGCTGTCGAATTTAAAATCACATATTTTAATCACAGGTTGTGCGTCATCTTTTGAATGTTTCATTTGTTTGTTTGTTTACTGTTTAACGCAAGCAAGATATAGGGTTTTGGGGAAAAGCAACTTTTGCTAATTTTGTTTATTTATTTATTCTTTTATTTATTTATCTATTTATTTCAAAAATGTATTCGTTTATTTATTTATTTTTATTCGTTTTTGCCTCGTCATTAGAAACACGAGTGGCATATTTCCGGTAGAAAATGAGAAGAAATTATAGAAAAAAAAAGCAATGAAAAGACGTATCATGAAGTAACCATCTCGATTGACATAGTCGTAACCAAATGATTGAAATTAAGCAAATAAACGAAAAATCGTCTACTGTCATATCTGTTCGGCAAATTCCCTCAAAAGTAAAAAAACCAAAATTTCGAAAATATTAATTATAGAATTAAAAATAAAATTAAAAGAATAAAAGAAGAGATAGATAGATAGATAGATAGATAGATAGAGAGAGAGAGAGAGAGAGAATTTTCTAGTTTCATTCGTTTTTAAAAAATTCAATTTTGTCGTGATCTGTTGGAAATAATTGAGTTTAAGAAAATGGTTTTCCTTACAATCCATCCTCGGCCGTTGAGACATCTTTCTTATTGTCACAATATGCCTCTTGCCATTAGATTATTGTCATTACAACTGATAGTCTTCTTCTTCTTCTTCTTCTTCTTCTTCTTCTTCTTCTTCTTCTTCTTCTTCTTCTTCTCATTATTATTTAATCTTTTAGAATTTTTCACATCAGCGTCAGCTGATGATTTCTCACTGGAGTTTGAGTGACAGCAAGTCTCCTCAAGCTTCCAGGACTCTTCTCAGTATTCTGGCTGTCTTCAATAATCCTGTCGTTTGGATAGTCTCTACCCGTCCGCCAACTGCCAAATCCTCCAGGCCCTTTAATAATTCTTTTGTTACCGTGCCAAAAGCATCAATCACAATTGGTATAATTGTCACCTTCATGTTCCATAGTTTTTTTTTTTCAATTCTCTAGCAAGGTCGAGGTACTTATCTCTCTTTTCACATTCTTTTAGTTTTATTCTGTGGTCAGCTGGGACGGCAAAGTTGACAATTTTTCAGATCCTCTTCTTTTTTGTTGATTATTATAAGGTCTGGTCTTCTGGCCGAGATTAGGTGATCCGTTTGTATGTCAAAGTCCCATAGAAGTTTATGTATGTCATTCTCGAGGACAGCTGCCGGGTTGTGCATATACCATTTGTTGGCATGGTCAAATTTAAATTTCTTGCACATTTCCTAGTGGAACACCTTGTCCACCCAGTCGTGTCTAGCCTTGTACTCGTTCTGTGCCAATTTGCTGCATTCGATTATTATGTGATTGATCGTTTCATTTCTATCACCGCATAGCCTACATTTGCTATTTTGTTGCGTCATATCTATCCTCGCTTTGATATGATTGGTTCTTATGGCGCTGTTTTGTGCTGCCATTAGGAGAGATTCTGTTTCTCTCTTAAAGTTTCCTTTTCTTAGTCATGTCCAGGTTTTGTCGTGTGAGATGTTGTTTATCAGTCGTTTAAAACGCCCATAGAGTTGTTTTTCTTCCCACTCTTGCTTCCTAGTTATTGTCATTCAGTTATCTATCGTGTTGTCAGTATTGTTTCTGATGGCCGTAATCAGTCCTGGTTCGTGTTTTTCTATGTAGTCTTCGAGTCGATGTATCGATGTGTCAACGCTGTCTTCGATGCTGGCAAGTCCTCTTCCTTCCTCTTTTCTTGGTACATATATTCTGTCAACGTCGTCTCCGGGAAGTAATGCCTAGTGCATGGTCATTAGTTTTCTAGTTCTTTGGTCCATTTATCTAAGTTCATCTCTGGTTCACTTGAGAAAGGAACCCGAGTATTATTTTACTTCTTACAAGTTGTGGACACCAGCATTAGCTAATGGTTTTTCCCTGGAATCTCAGCGAGAGTACGTCTCCCCAGAACTTGTGAACCGTTCTCAGTACTCCAGCTACAATTGGTCTCACTGTCACCCAAATGGTCCCCATTTTTTTCAAATTCTCTGGCAAGGTCCAAGTATGTGTCCATCTTTTATTTTCACTCTTTGTTCCCGAGAAACGGTAACATCAATTTGATAAGAACTTCTTTTGTCCTTATCAATCAACACTAGCCGTAGTCTTTCGACCGGGATCAAGAGATCCGTTTTTATCTTAAAATCCCAGAGAATTTTATGCGTCACAGTTTTTGTGCGAAGACTATTTGGTAGAATGATGAAATTTCAGTCTATTGCACAATTCCTAGTGGATCTTCCTTCCTACCCAGTCGTGCCTAGTTTGTATTCCATTTGTGCCTATTAGCTACATTTGCTTATTATGTAACTGGCCATTTTATTTCTGTCTCAACATAACCTACACTTGCAATACTGTAGCGTTTTATCAATTTTCGTTTTAAAATAATTAGTCTTTACGGTATTATTTTGTGTTGCTCTTAAAAGAGATTCAATTTCTGTCTTGAGATTTTCTTTTCTTAGCCATAACGAGATATTCTTGTATACAATTTAAGCAGTTTTTTTAGAATACACACAGTTTTGTTTTTCCTCCTCATTTCTGTTTTCTTGTTGTTCTTCAACAGAACTGGTACTGATGCATCCATGCAATCATCAATGCTGGCGAGTCCTCTTCTTCCTTCATTTTAGACACATATAGTCTCTCTTTGTCATCGCTCAAATGTAACACCTGGTGAATAGTCATCATTTTTTTTTCTCATTTGGTCACTTTGTCTGAGTTCCTTCCTTGCTCGTTATAAGAATAGTCTTGAGTATATTACAAAGAGGACTGACTAAGTGTTTATTACTTTGATAAAACTCCCGCGGCAAAGCTTGGATTCGAGAAGTTTTCTCTTTCTTCTGATGTTTTATTTCCTTTTTTTTTCTTCCATCCTCTGTTTGGTTTGATGGTGTCCGCTTTCCATATTCCCAATTGCTTATAATTTCCCTTCTCTCCAAGCGTTTTGATGCTTTCTTGATTTAGTAGTTTTATCGTTTCCATTGTCTCTTATTTTTCCTTTTTCATTGTTAGAGTTGTACTTTTTTAATGTCTATGTAAAATACCATTCTTATACCTGGACTGTATATTCTTATTGTTTTTACCTAATTCTTTAGTTATTTTTCATTTTTGTCAAACATCACTATCAACTTACTTAGTATCATTAACAGGATACTCGTTGGGGAAGTCTTACCCCTCTGCTGAGATGCAGTCGGTGTATTCTACAGGCCCTGCTTGCTGGGTAAATGAAGAAGTGGACTAGAGAATATGAGAAAAATTTAACCCACCATTATTTCAAAAACAATCGTATACAAAGAGAGTATGGAAAAAAACTTGATGGAAATTTGGTCAGAACCTACAAAATCAAATACAACAAACCAAAGACTTGAGGACCAACTTAAAAGATATTGAGAAAAAGCTGGTTTTCTGACATTCGTATTCTAAAAATATGTGGACAAATAAATAGCGAAGAATATTAACAACATTCCCCACCTCTTTAAACCGAAAGACAAAGTACTGAAAAGCCCACAAACCGAAATGAAACGCAGAATATTGAAAACTGAAAAAGCTATAAATCCCCAGCACTGCATCACAAATGCTATCACAAAGAGACAAAATAAATATAGAATTAATAAAGAAAATAATCACTAAAAGAAAATACTTATGAACTAAGACTGGGAAAAGGTAAACAAATTATTACCAAATATCCCGACAGAAAACATCACTGAACAAAACGAGCTTATATATGCTGTGTTATATAACATATGACATGGATTTTCGGTTCGTCCTTAGTGACCCCGTGTGCTTTGACAAGCTGTCACGTTGTGATTAGTAAACAGGGCAGCGTGTCAGGGCAGTTGGGTCAAACAGGTATGTAACCGGAAGGAGACCACGTGATGTGAACCACGAGGTCAGATTTAGACTGTGCAGAGAATCGAGGGTCGAGCCAGGGACAAGCAGTTGATCAGAGGGTTAGGTCGTCTCTGACGATACGGCTTGCTCGGGGTGCAAGCGTTGGCACCCTCTGGCTCCCAGAAGAAGATACGGGACAAGAAGAAGTCCCCTCTCTGAGTGTATGTTTCTCCATCTATCTCTCAACTTACAACAAACTGTGGACCCCTTTCGAGAATAAAATGAGAGATATATTTTTATATAGAAGTATTTCGTTCGTTCATTATCTTTGATTATGTTCCTCGTTGATCATAAAGACAGAGCTAAGTATACAACAGCAAGAGTGGAACTAATTTCTGATAGAATCGGAATCCCTTAAACGAACCCGAACAGACATGTGAAATCTGGATGGAAAAATAGGTTAGAAATATAAGTAAAGAAATTGCGACAACAAACAGAAGTGCTATGGAAGGAAAATTACTAAGGGATATAGTAAGTAGGTAGATTTAGCGACCGTAGTCGAGGGCGACTAGAAGGCTACCTTTTCAATAGCTACAACAGGTAGATGTAGGGGAGGGCGCTACTCCATTCCCAGGACTGCTCCACTTTACCCTCGATACGTACCATATATTGCTGAGTGTTAAGCAAGGAGGTATCAAGTACCATTTTTAATGTCTTTGGTAAGACGCGAGCTAGGATTGAACACAGGTCTCCCGGACCATTTGGGAACACACTAGATAGATAGATCAATAGATATGTGGGAAAGAAATATATGTAATGGTAAGTCGTAAAAAATACGCTCAAGAAGAGACCCTTACACAAGCTGTAAAGCAAAATCTTGAAAACCAAAATATTACAGAATTCAGCACCATAATATCAAAGAAATAATGAATAGTTAATAAAAATATCATGAGAGAAAAAGAGTTGACTTTAACATTCCTAATTAATCAGGGCTAGAAAAATGTCAAGGGAGAAACTGAAAAGGTAAACAACTTATTCAAAAATATCACAAGGGACAACAATGTCTAACAGAGCAATATAATTTATGGAGGAGCAAAACTTGTCAGTCGAAAAATTGTTATTCTCCTAAAGTAGCCAAACTTGAATACAAGATCTGGATGAGAAATGAGACTTGAAGGACAAGAAACTCTGAGAATTATCGAAAGAACAATAAAAGAAATATACAGAAGGACACTATGGAATGAAAAGACCTAATGAAAAAGACAAGAGATACGTCAGACAATGCAACCGGAAAAATTGATCAAAATATATGAGGCTGTAGAATACACCGACTGCTTCTCTGCAGAGGGATAAGACCCTTCCAACGAGTGTCCTGATATGACATTAAACAATCTGATGGTGAGGTTCCAGTAATGCTATAGTTTTGGGGATCGGAGTACCCCTTCATTACCATCGCTCCCATGTGCACTCTGGGCCGGAGTTGTAGCACCTGATTGGGTCCTATATATGGGTCAAATAGAACTAAATTGCATTCTTATGCAAAACTGAATTCTTTTAAGTAGAACTGTTTTTGACATTGAAACTCGACTAACGCCAAACTGAATTGTTTGAAAAAGAACCGTTTGGACATTTATCTGTGTGTGGAGAAAATTATACTTATACTAAACTGTTTGACTAAACTGAATTGCTTGAAATAGACATATTTTTGACAATTGAACTGAGTAATCAAGCTAAACTGAATTGTTTTTAATACAACTGATTATTTGTATCAAAATGGATTTGGCGTTAAATAACTTACAAAGGTTGATATCCCATAAAATCTAACCAACCAACCAACCACCAAACTTATGGACAAAAGAAGACAGACTCAAACGATATCGGGACAGGACTAAGAAATACAAACAAAACGGAATTTTCCAAAATAACGAAAGAAAATTCTACCAACAAGTTGATGTCAGTGAAGAATGCACAAGAGCAAACTTACAGCCGAATGCAAAAGGCAGAACACAATTCTGGAGTAAAATATAGGAACAGAAATAACATGGCAGAAAGGCTGAATGGATGAATAACATAAAAAAGAATTACAAGAACTTAAAGAAGGCTTTGAGATGACGTCGCGTAGAACAAAACTCAAAAAAGTACCGAATTAAAAATAAACGCTAAACCATGATGATATACATGGATTCTGGTTTAAAACATTCACGTCTATCAATGACTGATGGGTTCAGCAACTGAGTAAATGCCCACAAGAAGCAAGCATACTTGAATGACGAACAAAATGGAAAACTACCCTCATGCAGATTGACCCTCAAAAGGAATCATCCCCCACAACTATAGACCGATAACTTGTTTACTTATGATGCCGGAAATGCTAACCGTACATATATGAGAAGGGGGTTGGATGGTCTCGATTATTCCTTTATTTTTTTCCTTAGTTTTTTAGCATCCATAGAGACAGTTTCAAGTGCACCAACAACAATTGATATCAAAGTCACTTTCACGTTCCTCATTTTTTGGATATCTTGCAAGATTCAAGAATTTCTCCATCTTTTCGTTTTATTATCATTCTCTTTTGGGGGGTTTTCACACCAGCGGTAGCTGATAGTTTCTCGCTGGAGTTTAAGTGATAGCAGGTCTCTTCAAGTCTCCAGGATTCTTCTCAGTATTCTGACTGATCTCAACAATGCTGTACTTTAGATGGTTTCCTCCAGGTTATGCATATACCATTTGTTTGTATGATCAAATTTAAACTTCTTGCACGATTCTCAGTGGATCACCTTCCCTACCCTATCGTGTCAAGTCTTATTCTCTCTTTGTGCTAATTTACTGCTTTCGCTAATTATGTAATAGATCGTTTCGTCACAACATAATCTACATTTGCTGTTTTGTTGCGTCTTGTCTATTCTTGCTTTGAAATAGTTAATACTTATGGCGTTATTTTTGTTGCTATCAGAAGAGATTCAGTTTCTCTCTACAGGTTTCAATTTCTTATCCATGTCCAAGTTTTCTCGGGTGAGATTTCGCTTGTTTGTTGCTTGATCTATCCAGAGTTGTTTTTCTTCCCATTTTTGTTTTCTGGGTAATTTTGTTCTGTTGATACTTGTAATGTTTGTATTGTTTCTGGGGGCTGTAATCAGTCTTCGCGCTTTTTTATGCAGTGTTCTAGTCGTTGTATTGATTCATTGGCGCTATCTTGGATGCTGGTGAGTCCTCTTCCTCTTTCTTTTCTTGGCACATATAGTCAGCCTACGTCATCTCTGTGATGTTAGCCCTTATTTATTGTCATGAGTTTTCTTGTTCTCTGGTTCATTTGATGAAGTTCTTCTCACGTTAACTTTAAGAATTGGTCCCGAGTGTCTAAAGAGGGGTCAGTCCCGGTATTTATCCTTGCAAACTTTTCACTCCAGGATTAGCTGATGGTCCTTCACTGGTGTCTGGGAGACAGAGTGTATCCTCAAGTCTCCAGGACTCATGTCAGTATTTTGACTGATCTTAATAGATGTCTTGATGGTCCGGATTCGTCCTCCAATTTCCGACTCATCCAGCTCTTTCTTGTCACATAGAATATAACAATGTAGTAATTTGGTTGTAAAGCCTTGTGTATCGTTATAAATAAGGTCTTGTTTTCTGGCTGGTATTAAGTGATCCTGTTATACTTCAAAGACACAGAGAATATATATGGCTCTCATTTTGTATTTTAACCAACCTACTGCCCTTTCTTCTATAAATAGCAAGCCTCTGATATTAGTAGACTAGTTCATACACCTCGTTAGCTATATCTCATCGATTAAAAGTGATGACTGCATGATCATAGGTAAAGTACAGATTGCTATCGACAGGTTAACGATCATCTTCTTTATGCTTTTTTCTTCTTCTTCTTCTTCTTCTTCTTCTTCTTCTTCTTCTTCTTCTTCTTCTTCTTCTTCTTCTTCCATTCATTTTATCTCATTGCTTTCCCATTTTTCTTCCAATTTTTTTAATTATTAATATAATTTTTCTCTTTTATTTTTCTTGGCTTTATTTCATTTTCTTTTCTTCACTCGAACCACCACCCTCGTCTCCAACCTTCTTATATTACACACCTTCTCATTGTCTTTGTTATCATCCTTTTCACTCTCAGCTTCCCCAACATCATTATAATTCTCTCGTTTAATTTTCCGCTCAAATCAATTTTAAAATCTCACATCGAACTTTGAAAAGTAAAACAAAAAAAAAAAAGGAAAAAATTTAGAACACACATGTCAGAAACAAGAAGGAAAGACTTGATGGCTAACTCAATATAGAAGCATTTGAAGCAATCACTGTGTATCAATTAGTTGCTATGTTGTTTCCAAGAGGGCGGAGAAGAGCTAGGCTGGGGGAGGTCTAAGGTTGTTGAAGGGAGGGTTTTAGGCGGGATCGGGCAGGAGTGATGACGTAGAAAGCCATTTGACGTGGCCTATCTTATAAATAAGCATTTAATATTGCTCTATTTATAACGAAATTTAAGCACTTCTACGCCCAGTTTTCTTGGAGCAGATAACATCATTGTTAGTGTTGATTTCTTAAAGATATTATTGTTCTTCCACACCTTCAATTTTCAACTCCTCCTTTTTTCCTTTTCTAAATTGATTCTGTTTCTATTTGTCATCTTTATAAAGAAATGAGAAACATCTCCGTTAGCCAATTTCAAATCATATTGGAAGAAAGTAACTCCGAACAATATGCTTGTAGATAATCAATATTTGATGAAAAAGCAACTCGCGTTGATTTTAATGTTTCAATATTCATTCTCACTGTACTCAGAATATTATGAAGAGAATTGGAATACCAATGAAAATAAAGAGGATTCAATAAAAAATAATTGTAAAAAAATAATAAGTGCTCAATTATCTGCCTTTGATTGTGCCAAACTCTTCTAGTCAAGTTTAACTTTAAAAACTCATAACATAAAGACAGATGAATATAACTTATTGTCTTTAGACATTGAATTTTTCAAAGACCAAATTTGTGCATTGCTTTGTTTAGAAAAGTTAATCTTAACTCACAACTAAGTTCAACTTGTAACGGTCGTATTTTGTCTTGTTTAGAAAAGTTTACTCCTTACTCTCCATCTAAGTCTAAGATTTCACGGTCGTATTTTGTCTTGTTTAGAAAAGTTTACTCCTTGCTCTCCACCTAAGTCTAAGATGTCACGGTCGTATTTTGTTTTGTTTAGAAAAGTTTACTCCTTGCTCTCCACCTAAGTCTAAGATGTCACGGTCGTATTTTGTCTTGTTTAGAAAAGTTTACTCCTTGCTCTCCACCTAAGTCTAAGATGTCACGGTCGTATTTTGTCTTGTTTAGAAAAGTTTACTCCTTGCTCTCCACCTAAGTCTAAGATGTCACGGTCGTATTTTGTCTTGTTTAGAAAAGTTTACTCCTTGCTCTCCACCTAAGTCTAAGATGTCACGGTCGTATTTTGTCTTGTTTAGAAAAGTTTACTCCTTGCTCTCCACCTAAGTCTAAGATGTCACGGTCGTATTTTGTCTTGTTTAGAAAAGTTTACTCCTTGCTCTCCACCTAAGTCTAAGATGTCACGGTCGTATTTTGTCTTGTTTAGAAAAGTTTACTCCTTGCTCTCCACCTAAGTCTAAGATGTCACGGTCGTATTTTGTCTTGTTTAGAAAAGTTTACTCCTTGCTCTCCACCTAAGTCTAAGATGTCACGGTCGTATTTTGTCTTGTTTAGAAAAGTTTACTCCTTGCTCTCCACCAAAGTCTAAGATATCACGGTCGTATTTTGGCTTGGTAAGAAAAGTTTAGTCCTTGCCCTCTCTCTACGTTCAAGATTTAACGGCCGTATTTGGGCTTGGTAAGAAAAGTTTAATCCTTGCTCTCTAATACATTCACATACACGAAACAGATTCATTTTCTGCATTTTTTTTATTAAGACGTAAAAATACCACATAGATTAATTTCAAATTTATTTATTTTTTACAGGAAGAATGCTGAAACTATTTTTTCAAATAGGACCTCTCTGCCCAGAATCGAATCTGCAAACGAAAACCGAATTATCTAAAGACAAAACCTTATACTCTCGGGCAAATATAACCTGCTTTTCTTAAAACTATTAGATATGTATTTATTATTCTTTTCAAAATATGCTACCCAATGAAATTAATTAGCAATAAGGTTTTCTTTCTTTCTGACTTTAAGACGATGAATGAAGCCAGAAACGACGGCTCAAAAAACAGAGTTCATGTTCGCCGTCACTTCTCTGTCAGTTTCAAGCCTTTCATCATTCATCATCTTAGCTGGTGTGAATAGAGGAAGAAATTTTGTCTTTTGACTGCAAATGTATCCATTATTCATGGCCTTGTGGCAGTTTTGCGACATATGGTCAATAATGCCTTCAGTCTACAATATTTATTTCAACTTTTATCTTTAACGGGAGAAAGTGAAAATCACTAATTTTTTTTCATTGCTTCCACGGAGATGAAGAAACCAATTATGTAGAATTTACTTCTGATATTCAATATGGAAATTTTACACACATATCTTGTTAAAATATGAGCTGTGATTAATTTTTATTAAGCCTTTTTGCTTTCAAAGAAATATTTTTTTACACTATCTCATATTCTGGGCACGTGGTGTTTTGTCTTTTCCCATTTTTTATTTATTTTCTCAGCATCCTTTTAAATGTCTTATTTCATTCTGGGCATTCATTACTTTAATTTGCTTTTTTTTTTTTGCTTGCTTTTTTTACTGGACCCCATATTCTGTGCATTATTTTTACCCTATAAGCTGGGCATGCATTTTTAAAAATCTATTTTTTTATGTTTTTATTCTGAGCATACATTGTTTTTCTTACCGACCTATTTACTGAACATCCATTTTTTTGTTGTTGTTTTTTTTTATGGACTAAATAATCTAAGGCAGCACTGTTTTTGATTTTTTTTTACTCGACCTCATATTCTGGGAATATATAGTTATTTTTCCAACTTTAATAATTCATGCAAAACATCATGCCAAGTGAATTTTCATCATACGGTAAGAAAACTTTTTTGAATTCAGTTATGTCTATCGAAATTCTGCAAATGAAAGTATCCAAAAACTGTATCCAACTGACAGTAAATAATGTAATTATTTTAGAAAGAAGAAAAAACTGAAATTAAGTATTTATGGAGATAATTCATACCAACATGTATGCAGCAACACATCCCCCAACAAACAGTATATGTTCACATTTATTTTTTTTTAGTGTAAATAATTAGGTCCTCTTGAGTGTGTTGCATACCGTTTTGAAATCCTGAAATCTACCCCATACAATCCTGAAATCTACCCCCTGTACACCCAAAATGAGCAAGACATACTGGGCACTAATAAAAAAAGTAAGGACGAACTTATAAGTGATCCTATTTACCTAACCCCTCCGCTCGGGCAGGATATGACACAAGGTCAATTTTTAAGCGGAGTTTAGCAGGTTTGAATTCAGAGTTTTCCTTCTCCTAGACTAGTTGCCTCACCAAGGCTGAAGAACCTAGTCTGCCCTACTATTTACACATAGCTGGAGGGAGAATAATTGGATTCATACCTTTCCCAAGGGTATTACTGCTATGTGAAATGCAATCAGTCTTGTCCAGGAATTGAACTCGGATCACCGTGCCCATATCCTGTGACGATAACCATTACACCAGGGGCACCTCCAAACTTATAAGTGATGGACTACTAGACATAGACATACCAGTTTTGGTCGACCAGCAAAAACTTACATTCTTCAGCTTTCTGCAAACACTTGATGTCACTACAGAGCATAATATTTTGTTATCACAGCATTTATTTATTTAAAAATGTAATAATGGGAAAAAAATTTTTTGTTTTAAATTGATAAATCAAGTAACCTTTTTTCATAAGAAGACTATAAAAATGAACAATTTAAGTAATATTATCAATTTTTTTTAAAGAAGCTGTATTTGTGGATAGTGTAGACCAAATAAATCCTCATTGAAGATGTCAATCTCAAAAACGCATGCTTCTTAGCAATGTCACCCTCCGTAGATGGTGTTTGTGGTGGTTTTAAATGTCGTTGAAGAACATATTTTGTCGGTTCTTAAATTAGAGTTAGATTTAAAAATAAGTTACTACACTGCGCACTCAAGCAAATAGGTAACAGTTGTTTGCTCTCACCTGTTCCTGAGTAGGATCCTAAACTTGTGAATCACCTCTGCGCTATCTTCTCCCACTTTATTCAGTCTTCAGGCCAGTTCTAGAAAAACGACTTGCGGGTTTACTGCTTGTTGGTTGGAATAAGAGAAAATCTTTGCAAAGAGGAAATTCTAACTTTGATTTGAATCCATCTTTTTGGTGTAGTAATCATTTCCCACCATCAGTGACGTGACCTTGGCGCCCAGTTGTTTGACCGACATCGAAAGGGCAATCGCATTGCCTTTCGGCTGGGGTTGCAGAATACACCAACTGCTTTTTCTGCAGAGGGGTAATACCTCACCCCAACGAGTGTCCTGGATATGACACTAAACAATTTGATGGTAAAGTTCCAGCAATGCTGGAGCTTTAGGGAATACAGAGTACCCCTTCATTGCCATCGCTGCCAGGTTCACTTTGGCCCGGAGTGGTAGCACCTGAAAATGTCCTATGTATGGGTCGAGTAGATTTAAATTGTATACTAATGGTAAACTGAATTATTTGAAATAGAACTGTTTTTGATATTGAAACTGTGTACTTATGCTGAACTTAATTGCTTGAAATAGAACTGTTTTGACATTTAACTGTGTGTAAACAAATAACTATACTTATTCTAATCTCATTTGTTTGAAAATAGAACTATTTATATGTATAAAAATTGGATTTGGCATTAATAACCTGCAATGGTTGATGTGCCATTAAACCAAACCAAACCAAACTAAACCAAAGCCAATGGCAAGAACTTTTATTTTAGGGGCAAGAGATGGTCAAACCTAAAAATTGGGGATTTTGATTTCAGTTAGGAGGAAATAATTATAAGAACTGAGATCTGGGTGTGAGTGGACTGTTTTATTACGGGGATTTTTATTAGGTTAAAACGGGGCTCTTAGTTTAGGTGTTTAGATTCTAATGTTAGAGATTTTTTTCATTTTCATGTTGGCAACTCTGATTAAAATCTTAATTAATCATCTAGTGTTTTCATCCTCAAACGTCGACCATATCTGATGAGAGTCACCAATTTTGTCACCTTTCCCTAAATTTAAGAACAAACTGGTCTCTCAGACTGAAAATTATTTTCCACAGAGATATTATTTACTCAGAGTTGCTGATAGGGGAATCCCCACGACATATTGGTAATGTCCTGAGATGCGACATCTTGGTAATTCTTGGAATAAAGAATGAAATATCACAACTATTAAACCCTCTGTAAGTGTCTGATTTATCGATCTTTCCACTTAATTTAATCAATTATTTATTTGTTTTTAAGTAGAAATTTCTCTATAGTAATAAAAGCAATGATTAAATACCTTCAGTTAAAAATTCATTGGAATTTTTGGTCAACTAATGAGGAATAAAAAAAAAAGATTTTTTCGTTTTCATCAACAGCCCCCAAACTGTTTTATCTTATTTACGAGATTGTCTGGATAGACAACAACCCTTCTTCTTCTTCTTCTTCTTCTTCTTCTTCTTCTTCTTCTTCTTCTTCGCAAGCCTCTGATATTAGTAGACTAGTTCCTACACCTCGGTAGCAATATCTCATCGATTAAAAGTGATGACAGTATGATCATGGGTAAAGCATAAATTGCTATCGATAGGTTAACGATAATCATTTTTATGCTTTTCTTTTCACTTTTATGTCCTCCTCCTCCTCCTCCTCCTCCTCCTTCTTCTTCTTCTTCTTCTTCTTCTTCTTCTTCTTCTTCTTCTTCTTCAGGTATTGTCTCTTTTCTACTGTTTTCTTGTTTCCAATTTTCCTTCCGATGCCCTTCTAGTACAAATTCTGTATACAAAGCAACGAGACTACTTTTTTTTTTGAATTGGCAATCCTAATTGAAAATCAGTAGATCAATACTGACCTTGGACATTTATGGAAATATTACTCGTCGCATAAAAAAACAATACAAAACCAAATTGATAAAATAGGGCAAAACACGAGATAAATTCATAATGTTTTTCTAAAGAAAGAACACAAACATTGAACATGAGTCACATTTTCGCAGATAAGTGGTCCATTTCAACCATACTGCAAACGGAAATGTCACTTTAGTTAACCACAACCAACGAGGAGATCCCCATAGTTAAGCAGCAAAAACCCTGCTGATTGGTTTGGTTTGGTTTCGTTGTTTTAATGGCATATCAACTCTTTTTAGGTTATTTAATGCCGAAGCCATTCTCCTAGAAGAGCAGTAGTGTTACTATTTAACCAATAGCTGGGAGGATAAGTGGGTTCATACCTTTCCCAAGGGTATTTGCCCGAAAGTGAACGTAATAGCGCGACTGGAGTACCGAAACCCTGCTGAGTACTTAGATGGGTAAATACACTGTAACAGTGGGTATTACAAGCAACCATAAGGCATATTTGTCAGGATTAGTATTTTAGTAAATAAAAACAGATGCTATTAGTAAAAAAAAAAGCAAAGGACTTCATTTTATTTTATTTGTTTCCTACGAGATCTCGTTAGTGGACTAAAAAAAACCATAATGACTAAGTCTCTGAAAATGTTAGAACACTCCTGTTTATTTGACTTTTCGTTACTTTATGAACTGGATCAGAAGTAAGAAAGAAAGAAAAAAAAATCGAAAAAAAAAGAACAAATAAAAAGGTTGTGAATAAATGAACAAAAAACTGAAAAGAAAAAATAATGAATAGAATCAGAAGAAAGAAAAATATATGAAAAAGAAAGAAGAGAATAAATGAACTAATAACCGAAAGAAAAAAAATGGAAATAATAAAAAGAGAGAAGAAATTAGTAGTGAATTAGAACGTTGAAAAGTAAGAAAGAAACAAAGAAAAAAAGAAAGAATGAAAGAAGGAAAGAAAGAAAGAATGAATGAAAGAAAGAATGAATGAATGAAAGAAAGAAAGAATGAAAGAAGGAATGAATGAAAGAAAAATAAATAAATAAATAAAGAAAGAAAGAATAAACAAATCAAATTCATAAATGAATAAAAAATGAAGGAAATAGAAAAAGCAAATGAATGAGCTATGAAGTAAGAAGAAGAAATATCGAATGAATGAATGAAAGAGATAAAGAATGGAATAATAGAAGGAAGGAATAAATCATTAATAAAACAGAAAGATAGAACGATTTAGTCATGAATTAAAACAAAGAGAAAGAAGGAATTAAAGAGAGAAAAAGTTATGAATAAAAGGAAAGAAAAATTAATGAATGAAAGAGAACGATAGAAGAAAGCAGTCACAAATTAGAACGAAGGAACAAAGAAAGAAGGGATGAATAAAAAAAAAAGAATGAATGAATGAATGAATGAACGACGAGAAAATGTAAAATGTAGAAAAACAACTATGTAGGTGACGGTAGTTGAAAAAAAAACGTCATGAAAAGAAAAAAAGAAAAAAAAAAAAAGTAACTCAAGAGAACCCCCCCACACCGAAAAAGCAAACAAACAAAAAACCAAAAAGAGAAAAAGAAAAAAACAGCAACAACAACAACAACAACACACAAATGGAGGAGTAATGGAAAGCAACAGAATTGTTTTAATGATCTCTAAGGACCAATTAAACTCAAGTGAGCGTTAAATTCACATGATTGTAATTAATGCCAAAAGCTTTGAAATGTGTCCTTTATCACGTGAGCATGAACGTATCTCTGCCAGTCTCTCTCTCTCTCTCTCTAACACACACACACACACACACACACACACACACACACACACACACAAATATATATATATATATGTTTGTGTGTTTGAGCATATGTACGTATGTATGTGCGTGTCTGTGTGCATTAAAAAAACTTCGAACGAGCAGGATGTGATACGAGGTCAATTTTTTTTAAGCAGTGTATAACAGATTCGAATTCAGTGTTTTCCTTCTTCTAAAGCGGTTGCCATATCAAGAACCGAGTCTACACAAATATTTACTCATAGCCTTAGTGGAAACAGTTGGATGCATACCTTTCCCAATGGTATTAGCGCTATGTGAAATACAAACACCATCATCCACCATTTAAATTCGGGTCGCTGCATCCATTTCACAATAATCTTACTATTACACCACGAGCACCTCACACACACACACACACACACACACACACACACACACACACACACACACACACACACACACATGTATATATATATATATATATATATTGGTGTGTATACTCACGAGTCAGTGATTAAATCTGATGTCAATAAAGTCTGCTTATATAGATGCCACGCAGGCCTTTAGTTTCATGAGTAGAGTGTTCAGCACTGGTCCGGGAGACCAAGGTTCAATCCCAGGTCGAGTTATAACAAAGACTCAAAAAATGGTACTTGATGTCTCCTTGCTTAACAGTCAGCTTATAAGGTATGAATCAAGGGTAAAGTGGAGCAACCCAGTGAATAGAGTAGCGCCCTCCCCTACACCTCGATGTCGTAGCTATTGTAAAGGGAGCCTTCGGGTCACCCTCGACTAAGGTTGCCAACTTTACTTTTTAAATAGATCTCATGTAAGTATGTGTATAATGAAGAAATACATAGGGAAAAAGAGAGATTAATAGATAAAAGTATAAAACTATACACATTAAGCTAGGTAAGTACATCTGCATTAAGCCTCGTATATATATATATATATATATATATATATATGTATATATATGATAATTTTGGCGTGTTCTGCTATTTCGTGGTTATATCAACAACAGGTTTCTCTCCTGCATACTCGGTTTCAATATATATATATATATATATATATATATATATATATATATATATATAAAACTTACGAATATATATACATGAGTCGGCTGAAAAGTTCATAAACTGACCAAGAGAATATAATGAACTGTGACCAAATGAGGTTCATATACAAAACAACAAATTGCCCAGTCGACATATAAGTGTAGACATATCAACAAGTTTTCTCTTATGCTAACTTCCGCCTAATCCAGTTTAATTCCATAATTTATTCTCAGCTTTTTCTGACCGCCAAAAAAAAAACAAAAAAAACAAAAAAAAAAAAAAACGAAAAAAATTTGTTTAAATGTTTCATGTACGAACACTTACACACGTTATTATTACGTGTAAATGTATCACGCAAAAACACCACATCACGTGACCAAACCTCATGTTATATTGGTGCTAGACAGGGGGCCAAGTCAGCTTGGGCTGTAGAGTACACCGACTTCATCTCTAAAGAGGGGTAATATTCCCCGAACGTGTATTCCAGATATGACATTAAACAATCTGATGGTGAGGCTCAAGGAATACAGGAGCTTTGGGGAATGCAGAGTACCTCTTTATTACCATCGTTCCTAGGTCCACTGTATTCCAGAGTAGTATCACCTGATAGGGTCCTATCTATGGTGTGAATAGAACTGTATTGATGCTAAACTGAATTGTTTGAAATAGAGCTGTTTTTACATTTAACTAAGTGTAAGCAAAAAACTGTACTTATAGTTTGAAATATAACTATTTATGACATTGAAACTGTTTACTAATGCTAAACTGAATTGTTTGGAATAGAACTGTTTAATGTATCAAAATGGATTTGGCATTAAATAACCTACAATGGTTGATGTGCCATCAAACCAAACCAAACCAAACCAAACCAAACTGCTAGACATGTCTCTTTTAAAATACGCCGGTCTGAAACTTAAGTATCGGAATTTTAATGTCCGTAATTCTAATATGTATGTATGTATGTATGTATGTATGTAGTTAAGATAGCATAGACACAGATTCTAGGCAAAGGCGGTAAACTGGGAACTGCAAACGTCGTTAGGAATGGGCTCAGTGACTCAGGTTCTAATTCTGGACAAGTCTTTTTGCACAAAACCACGTGCTAATGCCTTTAAGAAACGCATTAATCAATAATTTTCCCCCCAATTGAATAGATATGCTTTAATCAAAGAGGTGACATCTCCCCACTAAACGGTAGTTCTTTGAAACTAGTAGACAAGTTCACCTAACTAGGAAGCAGTGTTTCATCAACCGAGACAGACATCAACACGCGACTACCAAAGGCATGGACAGCTAACGATAGCCTATCGGTCACATGGAAATCAGACCTGACCGATAAAATAAAACGCAGCGTTTTCCAAGCAGCAGTCGTATCGATACTGCTGTATGGATGCACTACATGGACGCTATCTAAACGCATGGAGAAAAAGCTTGACAGCAACAGCACAAGAATGCTGCGAGCAATAGTGAACAAGTCCTGGAGGCAGCAGCCCACAAAGCAGCAGCTGTACGGCTATCTACCACCAATCACGAAAACTATCTAAGTTAGACGAACTAGGCATGCGTGACATTGCTGGAGAGGTAGGGACGTACTCACAAGCGATACGGTCCTGTGGACCCCTTCACATGGACGAGCAAAGGCAAGACGACCAGCTAGAACCTACTTAAAACAGCTCTGTGCCGATACATGACGTAGCCTTGAAGACCTACCGGAAGCGATGGACGAGATAGAAGGGTGGCGGGAGAGGGTCAGAGAGATCCACGTTGGTGGCGCGACATGATGATGATGATGAGTAAGTAGCTGGGCAGAATGAATTCTTTACCCTTGGTTGGGCAACCAGTCTCGGAAAAGGAAAACTCTGATTTCAAACCAGCTGAACTCAAGTTAAAACTTCACTTTATAATTTTTTATGCCCGTGGTTGGTTTGTGGGGGTTGACTACAAACAATTTTTTATGTTAATCTTACGCTCTTCGAGTGTTCAAATATACAGTTTAACCCGGATATAAGAGACTCGGATATAAGAGAAACTAGGATATAATATATATTTTTCTCTTGTCCCAAATTAGAGCCTGTGTTACCTAAACAAAATAGACCAAACCCGGATATAAGATACTTATTCTCCTATGCCGACAACTCTCTTATATCTGGGTTACACTGTACAAGCCTATTGCTATATTGGCGCTAGACAGGTCATTTTTTTAGAACACGTCCGTCTGAAACTTTAATAACAGACTTATAATGTCCATAATTCTAATATCTATCTATCTGTCGATCGCTGGGTGTGGAGAGAAGAAATGAATTGATGGCTTTTCCTAACGATATTAGCGCGTAGTGAAACACAGCTTCGACACAGTTTTGAACTTGGGTCGCCGATGCGATTACCAAGACGATAATTAAGTTTACCTCCTGATAAAATTTTGTTGAAAGTCATACGAGACCAATGGGTTGTACTTTGTGGGCAATGTAGGGAGGTGGATAGCGAGTGATACTCGTAAGCCTGTGAGGAAAAGTTCAATCCTTACGGAGAGAACGACAAAACGTGTTTGACTGTGTTCGTCATTTTAATGATGTGTGTCATGTTCGAGAGGCAGCATAAACACAACGTGCTTGTTTGTGGTACCAAATGAGCCACGCCTATTTCTCAGCGTTTTCAAATGAAATCAATTAACCGTAAGCATTAATTACAAATCAATTATTTCTCAATTACAAAAATGTACTCAGGTCATTAAACAGAATGATTGTAACGAGTCTAACATAATTCACTTATATATATATATATATATATATATATATATATATATATATGTGTGTGTGTGTGTGTGTGTGTGTGTGTGTGTGTATTCATTAGTATCTGAAAATCGACTTATTTCATGATTCTGTCTGCAGTATTAGTCGCTGGTGATGACTGTAATGTAAAAAGTTTTTTAGCAGTTTTTAGTGTTTAATAACCATTTTATGATTACATTTTAATAATCTTAACTCACACACACACACACACACACACACACACACACACACACACACACATATATATATATATATATATATATATATATATAAGATAGAATAGCGCAGACACAGACTTAACGGCGCTTGTTGACTGAAGATCGCACAGGCGAGAAACTGATCGTCACCAACTGCCGTTAACTCTACTTTCTCGCTTATGCAATCAGAAAGTGTATTACAATCTTTATCGAGCAATCTGTGTTTCTTCGTCTTTCTTTGTATATACACATACTTATATGAGACCTATTTTGACAGTCTTTACCATTATCAGACTTAGTCATACTGACTTGAGAACACACACACACACACACACACACACACACACACACACACACACACACACACACATATATATATATATATATATATATATATATATATATAAAGTTAGGATAACATTGATACAGATTCAACGTAAAGGCGTAAAACTAAGACTTTTTAAGTGTTCAAATTGATAAACTGTTTTTCTCATATCGTTCAACATTTTTTCAACTTATTTGCTAATGTTTAATTTTTTTTGTTCTTTATTTATCATTAGAAGTACTCACTTGTATCAAAAACACGTTTAACTTAGTCACTGATGTTCATAAATTACTTTTTGCAAAAATCTTACATATATATATATATATATATATATATATATATAAATTGTCATCCACAGACAGACTGTTTCGTTGTATCACGACTCTTCTGTGTGGCTAGACACGTAGGACGCTTGAAACTGGGATCGAAGCCCGCCCAACTTTACGTTAGACTTTGTATCAGACAACTTGGCCAACAAGCGTACCACACCAGCTATGGGAATTATAAGGTATTAAGTAGCAGCAACAGTGTTGTTTACATTTTATCCCTTACCGGATACCAGAGCGCTCAATTCGTACGAAGAGCTTTACATTATGCGAGCGACAGCCGTAAATTCCTTCGCCAGAGTGCTCAACCTCCATGGGAGAGCGTATATATTGTCATCCACAGGCAGACTGTTTCGTTGTATCACAACTCTTCAGTGTGGCTAGACACGTAGGACGCTTGAAGCTGGGATCGAAACCCGCCCAACTTTACGTTAGACTTAGTATCAATCTCTCTGCAAGAGTAGGTTGCAACACAAGGTTAATTTTTAGGCGGAGTTTAACGGGTTTGAAATCAGTTTTCCTTTTCCAAGACCATTTGCCATACGAAGGTTAAAGGGCATAGTCTGCCCTGCTATCTAACCATAGCTGAACGGAGCATAGCTGGATTCATAACTTTTTTTCAGGGTATTAGTGATATTTAAAATGCAAACAGCACCGTCCTGGATTTGAATTCAGTTCACCGTGTCCATATCCTCCGACGATATCAATTACATCACGAACACCTTTAAAATGATTTGTAACAAATATTTTCTTTTGTGAAGGAAATTACGAAAGAAAGATTTGAAATAAAAAAAAACTGAATGAAGACATGCCAGTGCTCGGGAAACCGGGGTTCAATACTAGGTCGTCATACCAAAAACTTAAAGAATGGTACTTGATCTCTCATTGCTTAAGCTTCAGCATTATAAGTTGTGCATCAAGGGTAAAGCGGAGCAATCTAGAGAAAGTAGTAGCTGATGAAAAAGGAATATTCGGGTCGCTTTTGATTACGGTCGCCAACTTTACCACTTTTATATATATATATAATATATTTATATATATATAAAAACCAGCTCATTGGTCTAGTGGGTAGAGTGCTTGCCAATGGTCTGGGAGACCTGGGTTCAATCCAAGGTCGAATCATACCAAAGACTTTAAAAATGATACTTGATACCTACTCACTTAATACTAATCAATATAAGATACGTATCAAGGGTAAAGTGGAGCAATCCAGTGAAAGGAGTAGCGCCCTCTTTTACATCTCTGTGTAGTAGCTATTGAAAATGGAGCCTTCTGGTCGCCCCCGACTACGGTCGCCAACTTTACTTACTATATATATATATCAAGTCGTTGATAGGTTGGAGTTCACTGATAAAGAGTCATGGTCCTCTTTTTTATAGTTTTTTTTTTCTCATCAATAGACTTTTTGGTGAGGTTTGCTTCTATCGGTGCTTCCGTCCCTGATGTGACCTGATATTCTTTCTAGGAAGAAAACACCAAAAAATGTTTATACTTACGCTTTTAAACTTAGTAAGAAACAAACTAAGCCTTTTTATCATAATCATAGTTTCGAGTTGAATCTTTCATACTAATTGATGCTGCTATTTCCCCACTCTAGTTTTTATGATTAGCAATGTAGATAATCTTCCAGTTAGACTTATTTGGCCGGCCATTTTTATTGGCGGGCGAAAAACATTTTAACTTCAAATGTCACTCGAACAGATGAAGAAAATTTCACAATTCGTCTAGTCTAAGTTTGAGAGGAAACCGTTCTCCTCTGGCTTGGAATGGTGATACCTGTTTAGGTCTTATCTTTGTGTCAAACAGAACTGTTCAGTCACTAAGTTACTAAGGATTATTATAAGTTATTTAGAAACAATACAATTGTGAGCAGTCGCTGTATTCTACAGCCCAGCCGATTGGGCAATCTTACATTAGGTGGCATTACTTTCTTTGGTTGAGTTTAGTTTTATGGCACATCAAGCTTTGTAGGTTATTTTACGACAATTCCTCTTAATATATATATCTTTAAAATATCCAGTCAGTGTCCAAGGACAGTAGGACATGGATTACGACGAGAGAGAAGCATGTAAATAGTCATCTGACGAGATGGAGAGTATAGTAATATTCTCCGCCGAAATAAATTTATTATGACGACTTAACCGAGTTTGAGTCTCCATCAAAGTGTACTATATATATATATATATATATATATATTGTAAACACATTTTGATGATAGCAGTTTTAAATAAGCCTGACCAAATTTTTTTTCTCTTTTGCGCACTGTCAAATGGTTTAAAATATTACTATATTACAGTCACAATTTAAGATCATTCATTTGTTTCCACTTATAGTTTGTTCAATAGATAGGACCTTATCTGGTACTATCACACCGGGTCAGTGTGGACAAGGGAACAATGGCACTGAAGAGGTACTCCACATTCCCCAAATCTCCAAGGATGGAGCCTTGTCATCAAATGGTTCACTGTCATATCTAGTCTTTGGGCAGGGTTACCCCTCTGTAGAGACGGAGTCGGTGAATTCTGCAGCTCCAGCCAACTGGAAGATGGGAATACGTGACAAATCAAATTACTCATGTTAAATAACAGTATCTGAAAAGATTTACTTATACCTCGGCTCGTTAGATCACTTTTTGTTTTACAGTAAACTCGTTACTTTAACTCGTTAATAGCTTATCATGAACCAAACCAATATATGGGTACTAGGCTGCTGCTGCTGTTGCTAAAAATAAAATACCTTAAAATTCCCTTAGCCAACGTAGTCCGCTTGGTGGCCGACAGATCCGAAGCTTAGTCTAACGTAAAGTTGGACGGGTTTCGATCCCGGCTTCGAGCGTCCTGCGTATCTAGCCACACTGAAGAGTTCTGATAGAACGAAACAGTCTGTCTGTGGATGACAATATATATATATGTGTGTGTATATATATATATATATATGTACACACTTACAAAAGGTAAAACGGAAAAGAAAAATGTTTGATGGATTTAATTTTCCAACGCGTTTCGACTTCAATTTTTTGTTTGAATACAAAAATATTTCATAAAAATTATTTTTGCATAAGAAATAATTATGATAGATATTTTTTTGATTCATTTGGAAGTTTCATCAGGGCTTATAGATGTTGCTATGTGAAAAAAAACACCGGAGAAATCATATTTACCAACCCCTCCGCTCGGGCAGGATATGACACAAGGTCAATTTTTAAGCGGAGTTTAACAGGTTTGAATTCACAGTTTTCCTTCTCCTACGCTAGTTGCCTCACCAAGGCTGAAGAACCTAGTCTGCCCAACTATTTACTCATAGCTGGAGGGAGAATATTTGGATTCATACCTTTCCCAAGGGTATTAGTGCTATGTGAAATGCAATCAGTCAGGTCCAGAATTTGAACTCGTGTCGCCGTGTCCATATCCTGCGACGATAACCATTACACCACGGGTACCTCTAAAAAACCCGGAGTAATACTGAGTATGTTGATAATAATAATAATAATAATAATGATAGTTTTGATTGAAGTCGAAATGCGTTGGAAAATAAACTATCAAACTTTTTTTTCTGTTTTACCTTTTCTACGTACATTCTGTTGGATTCAACACATTTCTTCACACACACACACACACACACACACACATACACACACACATATATATATATATATATATATAACTAAAGTTGGCGACTGTAGTTGAGGGCGACCTAAAGGCATCGTTTTCATTAGTTATTACAAGGTGCAACTCCTCTCCCTGGATTATTCCACTTTACTCTTGATAATATCTTATAATACTGAGTGTTAAGCAAGGCGGTATCAAGTACCATATTTTTTTGAGTCTTTGGTATGACTCAACCAGAAATTGAACCCTGGTCTACCGGACCATTGGCGAACACCCTATCCACTAGGCCAATGGTCACGGTTTGAATAATATTTTTTTATTTACAAATTTTAACACCTGGTTTTTTTTTCACATTGTCAGATTTATAGAATAGGTATCAATCTAATATATATATATATATATATATCCACCCTAAAGTCCACCTCCTCCTCAATGTGGCAGTGCGGTGGCAGTACCAGAGCTATGCCGTAAGGAACTTCGGTTCCTGGTAGGGCCACTCAAGGCGAATTGGTCCAGCAGTATTAGGGCTGCAACCCGGCTAAAGGGGCTCTAGTGAAAACCCAGGTGTCTGTTCCGGCAACCGACGGCTTCGAGTCACTCTGTCAATGCGTCTGTGGAAAATCTGCGGCAAACAGGGTATTTTTCCTGGTAGGACTTGGGACCCTTCCCTCAATCAAATCCCAGAGTATCTTCTTCAATGAGCACTCGCTCAGGAGGAAGCCGGTTTAACCCAACCAGGGTGAAAGCTGATACAAGTACAAGTAAGTAAGTATATATATATATATATATATATATATATATATATATATTGGTACCTATTCTATAAATCTGACAATGGGGAAAAACCCAGATGTTAAAATTTGTAAATAAAAAAAATATTATTCAATTTTTTTTTTTTTTTTTTTTTTTTTTATTTACAAATTTTAACATCTGGGTTTTTCCACATTGTCAGATTTATAGAATAGGTACCAATATATATATATATATATATATATATATTGGTACCTATTCTATAAATCTGACGATGGGGAAAAACCCAGATGTTAAAATTTGTAAATAAAAAAAATATTATTCAAACCGATATCTGGGGAAAAATCCATAAAAAAGAAACTCTTGGTGGTCGTTTATATAATTAAAGATTAAATATTATTCCTGTTTATCTGATATTTGTTTATTTTAGTGTGTGTTTGGTTCCTTTGTTGAATGGTATATATTTGATGCTAAAGACATCCTAGTAACCAACTGCTGGGAGAGAAAAGGACGTTCATACCATTCCACAGGGTATTAATATGAAAGCGAACTTGTTGTATAAAATATAAACAAACTGCATATACTCATAGAAGTATTGAAAATCTTTGGTTAAGACATAAAAATGGAATTTAGAATTAAAGAATTTACGAAGCTTGTAATGAATAAAGCAAAAAGTAAAACAACATAAGGAATAGATGTAGTGGGTCAGGAAAGCATCCGATAAAATGAAGCTACAAATAACGGAGATTATTTGAAGCAGACAGTATCAAGCAAACCAAAATTGAAGAAAATGACAAAATGTCTCAGAAGAAGAAAAAATATTAAAAATAAGATAAATACATTTACGGTCTCTTGGGTAATATACTCGTGATCCTTCTTAAACAGGACCAGAGAGGAACTCAGTAAGATGAGCCAGAGAACAAGATAATCGATGACGATATGTAACGTCTTAGACCCGATAAATGATGTGGACATATATATTACGCGAAAATAATGAGGAGGAGTTTTTGCTAGAACTGAAGAGGGAGTGTGTGTGGCAATACAGAGACAAGAAAAAAATATCAATAACAACAGCCAGTAACAGCATCAACAAAAATAATACATGCACAAACAGGAAACATAAATGCTGAGAAAAACAATATATATACATATCAGAAGACTTAGAACTTGTGCACGATGCAACCAGGATATAGCTATGCTGAGGACACCTAAAAAAAGAAACGGAATCACTACTCGTAGTATAAAACTATAAGAATAAATTATGTATGTATTTACCCGACGACTACACCTCGAGCAAGATGCGACACAAGGTTTATTTTTATAAGGAATACAATAGATTTAAATTTAAGGTTTTCCTTTTCTTACATTGGTTGCCTTACAAAAGCTAGAGAAGCGAGTCAGTCTTTAGCTGGACGAGAAGAGAGGGATCCATAGCGTTCTCAAGAATATTTGCACGGAGTAGAATGCAAACAAACTTTTCAAGGTTTGATCTCGTGTCACCGATTCCATTTCTAACGACGATAACAGTCTTCTTAAGAACGAACGCTTCCAAGGTGAATAATGTAAAGGCTAGAACTGATAACACTTGGGAGTGAAACAAGTGCAGTCAATACTCACAGTAAGAGATACAGAGAGAAAGAAAGAGAGAGAGAGAGAGAGATGCAAAGAGATAGAAATACAAAGAGAGAGAGAGAGAGAGAGTGAGAGAGAAAGAAAGAAAAAAACAATAAACCACATGATAAGCGAATGCAGCCAACTAGCTCAAAAGGAATACAAGAGCAAACATGATCGGGGATGAAAAGTGATTAACTGTCAACTGTTGGAGAGGCCCGTGGTGCCCGTGGTGTAATGGTTATCGTCGTAGGAAATGGACACGGTGACACGAGTTCAAATCCTGGACAAGACTGATTGCATTTCACATAGCACTAATACCCTTGGGAAAGGTATGAATCCAATTATTCTCCCTCCAGCTATGGGTAAATAGTAGGACAGACTATTTTCTTCAGCAACTAGACTAGGAGAAGAAAAACTCTGAATTCAAACCTGTTAAACTCTGCTTAAAAATTTGACTTTGTGTCATATCCTGCCCGAGCAGAGGGGTTGGAAAATAGGATTAACTGTCAACTGTTCAAAAGACTGAAATTTGACCATTCAGACAAATGGCGTATGAATAAACCAGAATTTGTACAAGGGAATTTTCGAGGATTTGGAGATAAATAAAATCGGATCACTCAATTCAGGACAGAAGACTGGATCTGGTTTTGTCAGATTGTAGACAGCAGATCATAGAATGAAAGCAAAAAGCTGGACAGATACCAGGACTTGGCTCGAGAGCAGTAAAAACAAAATTTATGGAATATGAAGTTTACAGTGATAGCGGTCATAGTTGAAGCCGTTTGAATAATTCTGAAGAACCTGATAAAGAGACCGAAGTAAGTGAAGATCCGCGAAAGTTCATAGACCGTCCAGACCATTACTCTGCTAAGATAAGCTAAAATATTGAAAATAATTAGGAGAACTAAGGAAACTTGCTGTCACTTGAACTTCAATGAAAAATTTCTGTTACTATCGCAGTGAAAAATTCGTAAAGAATAATTAATCCCATAATAAACGAATGCTGCCGACTAACACAAAAGACATACAAAACTAGGCACAACTGGGTAGTGAACGTGATACACAGGGAGTTGTGCAAGAGATTGAAACGTGACCATACAACCAAACGGTATCTGCACAAACCAGAATCTGTCCAAGACAATGAAACGCTGGGATTTGGGGATGGAAACGGATTACCTAATCCCGGTTTGATTTGATTTTGATTGGTTTTTATGGCATATCAACTATTGTAGGTAATTTAATGCCAAATGCATTTTTATACATATAAGCACTTCTATTTCAAACAGTTCAGTTTAGCAAAAGTACAGAATTTCATTGTCAAAAAAAATTCTATTTTAAACAATTCAGTTTAGTATAAATACGCAGTTTAAATGTTGAAACAGTTCTATTTCAAACAATTCAGTTTAGCATGAGTATAGAATTTCATTTTTTAAAAATTCTATTTTAAACTATCCAGTTTAGATGTCAAAACAGTTCTATTTCAAACAATTTAGTTTAGCATGAGTACAGAATTTCATTGGCAAAAAGAGTTCTATTTCAACAATCCAGTTTAGTATAAATACGCCGTTTAAATGTCAAAACAGTTCTATTTCAAACAATTTAGATTAGCATGAGTATAGAATTTCATTGTCAAATAAATTCTATTTCAAGCAATTCGGTTTAGTCTAAGTACGCAGTTTAAATGCTAAAAGAGATCTATTTCAAACAATTCAGTTTAGCATGAGTACCCAGTTTAGTTCTATTTGACCCATAGATAGGACCCTATCAGGTGCTACCACTTCAGAGCAGATTGGACCTGGGAGCGATGGCAATGAAAGGATAATCTGAATTCCCCAAACTTCAACAAAACAGGAACCTCAACATCATATTGTTTAGAGATATATCTCGGACATATTTTGGACTCTGTCGTTCCGCCGGAATATAGAGGGAAAATAAAAGGGAGCGAAACGATAAATAAATACTAGGACGTTGTTAGAGATCTGAAAAATACGTCAGAGTAATACTAATGGTAGGTGGTGCGCTCAGAACGGTCTTCCAAGAGCCTGAAAATATTGGAACTCCGTGGGAAAATTGATATCATGCTGACTAAAACATTGCTGAGATCGGCTTGAATACTCAGAGTAGTCCTGCAGACCTGATGAGATTTGCTGTCGCTCAGAATTCAATAAAAGACCACTAGTTAAGGCTGGCGAGAAAAACTCCTATAAGAAGAAGAAGAAAAGAAGAAGAAGAATATATAAAAACGGATTTTGCATCCATATTATATAACACTACTACACTCTTGTACAATATATTGGAAATTGTGTGAGACCATTTCACTTTATCGCCAAATAGTACATGCATAGACCGGAATCAGTACAAGAAAATAGATAATTGCCAGTTCTTTTCCCTATGAAGTGAGTGACCTTTAATCAAGGTGGCTATTTTTTTTTATATAATTTTACGTGTTGTTCGTTTAGCAAATTCTTGTAAAAAATTGTTTTAGTTAATCACTGTTTCAAATTCTGAGACTTTCGCCTAAAAGCACTTTCATTAACTTTGCAAATTTGTAAATCATCCACAACACGTGCTTGCACCTTCTTTTTTATTTTTTCTTGCTTGCTTTCCCGCACTTCCTCTTTAAAAATCTTTCTTTCTTTCTTTCTTTCTTTCTTTCTTTCTTCTCGTTTCTATTTTCTGTAATTCTCTCTTAAAAACTCATTTCCGACTTTTTTTTTTTTCGTTTTTTTAATAGCTTTTTTTTTTTGGTCTTGTCTTATTCTTGGTCTCAACAATCAACCTCTCCATTCTCATTCTCTTTTACAACCACCCGTATTTTCTTTCTTATTCTCTCATTTACGACCACCATCATCATCATCATCATCATCATCTCTCTCTCTCTCTCTCTCTCTCTCTCTCTCTCTCTCTCTCTCTCTCTCTCATGTATTTTCGAATCGTAAAATGTTCATCCCTTCCTATTCTCTTCCTTTCCTCAAAGGTTGATATGCCATAAAATCAAACCAAACCAAATCATATCTATTGATTTGGTTTGGTTTGTTGGGGTTTTTTTTTTTGGCATATCAACCTTTGTAGGTAATTTAACGTCAAATCAATTTTTATGTAAATAGTCAGTTCTATTTAAAACAATTCAGTTTAGCATGGGTACACAGTCAAAAACATTTCTATTTAAAACTATTCAAGCAGTTTTATATAAAAATTCAGTTTAGTGTAAGTATAGTTTCAATGTCAAAAACAGTTCAATTTCAAATAATTCAGTTTAGCATAAGCACGCAGTTTAAATATAAGTACAGTTTAATAATGAAAAACATTTCTATTTCGAGCTATTCAGTTTAGTCAAGCAGTTCTAATTCAGCTAATTCAGTTTAGTATAAGTACAGATTTTGTTTACACATAGTTAAAGGTAAAAACAGTTCTATGTTAAACAATTCAGTTTAGTGTAAATACAGTTTCAATGTCAAAAAACAGTTCTATTTCAAATAACAAATATACTGAATATATTTGTATAAAGAGGATTTAGCATTAAATAGCGCACAATGGTTAATATGCCCTGATATCCAACCAACCCAAATCATATATTTTTAATATATATGCATAAAGAGGATTTGGCATTAAATAACCCACAATAGTTGATATGCCATAGAACCAAACAAAACCAAATTTTATATATTTAAGATATTTGTATAAAGAGGATTTGGTACTAAATAGCCCATAATGGTTAATATGCCATTAAAACCAACCAACCCAACTCATATTCATTGTAAATATTTATATAAAGAGGATTTGACAGTAAATAATTCTCTCTTCTACTACTACCATCATCATCATCATCATCATCTCTCTCTCTCTCTCTCTCTCTCTCTCTCTCTCTCTCTCGTGTATTTTCAAATCGTAAAATGTTCATCCCTTCCTATTCTCTTCCTTTCCACTATCATAAAAACCAACTCTCCTTTACCTCTTCGTCGTCCCCTCGTTGACTTCAACCAAGCACACGTGTTTCAATTGTCTGCACCAGCCACACGTGTTCAAGAAATGGCTTGTTTACTTTTCAATAACGATGTTTTTTTGTGATTGGAAAGACGAGAAAAGTGGGAACAACTAATTTGTGTGGTTTTCCCCTCCACATTCACATTTTCTTAGCAAAATTTTGTATGATCTACCACGTACATGTTGCTCGAGCACACACACACACACACACACACACACACACACACACACACATAAATATATATATATATATATATATTGCTTGAAGTATCTCTCGTGTCCAGCCACACTGAAGAGTTGCTTTACAACGAAACAGTCTGTCCCTGGATGACATTATAAATGCTTTTCCACCCTGTTGGTTGAGCACTCGAGTGTGGAATTGCCAGCTACCACATACGCGTAAATGTAGTGCTCTTATCATGAATTGAGCACTCCGGTAGCTGATGAGCATATATGTAAATAAATATATACGTAAAAATTCCCTTCGCTCACGCTGACAGAGACGATAGGTTTGGGGTAAGATATCCGACTGACATTACGATTCCAGCTTGAAGCATCTCGCGTGTCTGAGCAGTCTGTCTTTGGATGAATATATATATATATATATATATAGTGTTGCTGAAATAAAGTAGTAGCCTCTCAGATCTTCCCAGTTACTTTATTCTCTTTTTCTTTTACTATGGTCCGGAAATAGTTAATATTTTGATATATTTAACCAAATGTAGCTAAATCATGCCATATAAGAAGAAGATCTTTCGCTTGAAGACATATTAGGAAACTAAGTCAGTTAAGATTGTTCAAGCAAGATACAATAAGGAAATTTAATTTCAGCACATTTCCAAACAGATTTCAAGTTGGTGAAGAACTTGAACGCTTATTGCACTTGTGAAGATCATAGGGCAATGGGTTAATTACCATCTGAGCCTTCTATCATCAAGGAGGAATGCGCTAGCGGTCTGAACAACTTTGTACATCACATTCAACAATGCATTCAAATTAATGGCAGACATTTGGAGTATGTACACTATGCCTTCTTTTGACACTTCTAATTCATGTCAATGAATAAATCATGGCTGATCCTAAAATATTATCCTGTTACTTTTTAATCGAAGTAATTTTCATTACTCTACCATATGTAGTTCTTAATTTGTACCCGGTCGTTTAATTTCAAAAATTGTGAAACGCCCTATATATATATATATATATATACACACACACACGCACACACTTACACACACGTCACCCGTAAACAAGGTCACCCAAGAAATCTATTAGATCAAATGTTAAATTCTGAGCCAAAGATACAAGTTTTTATGATTTCTCGTTGGACAACGTATGATCAAAATGGATATTATTAGGTGTGATTTAATATCAAACTATACAGTATTAAAGCTCTATGACCAAAAATAACATCGCAGCATCTATTTAACCATAAACAAAATTACACACACACACACACACACACACACACACACACACACACACACACACACACACACACACACACACACACACACACGCGTATATATATATATATATATATATCTTTAAGAAAAAACACAAAACCGGTCACATTAGGATTATAAATTTATTTCCATCCTGTTATGTGTTTTTGATAAAATCAAAAAACACGAAAAAAATTAACAGAACTTCTACAGATCTTATGGATAAAATAAATAATATATATATATATATATATATATATATATATATATATATATATATATATATATATATATATATATAAGAAGCGTGCTTATTTTTCACAGCAACTTATACATGTATGTATGTGTGTGTGTTCGTTTTGTTTTTCTATACTCTTTTAAAAGTTTAGAGTTTGGTGGTAAATGATACCTGATAGCTTCCATTTGGATTGAATAATATTTTACGAGAAATAAATAAAAGCAAAGCAAATTATATATATTTGAAATATATGCATTAAGAGAATTTGGCATTAAATAACCTACAATGGTTGATATGCCCTAAAAGCAAACCAAACCAAATCATATATATTGAATATATTTGTATGAAGAGGATTTGGCATCAAATAACTGACAATGGTTGATGTGCAATAAAAACAAACAAAACAAAACCAAATCATGTATATTGAATATATTTGTATGGAGAGGATTTGGTATTAAGTAACCCACAATGGTTGATATGCCAAAAAACAAAAAACAAAAAAAAAACAAAACAAACCAAACCAAACCAAATCATATATATTCAATATATTGATATAAAGAGGATTTGGCATTAAATAATCTACAATGGTTGATATGCCATGAAACCAAACTAAACTATGTAGACTTGAGACGGAAACCTTGAGAGCTTGCAAATATTCACCAAAAGGTCAAACAAGAACACGATAATCATGAACAGAGAAATGACTAAGTCGTTCATGTGTTTCTTCTGAGTTTACTGTAGTCTGAATGAGTCACCCGCGTGAAGCTCCCACTAAGATGCATAATCAGAAAACTAACGACTTGGTATAACGGTTATCATCATGAGAAATGGAGTCGACAAACTCATATACAAATACTGGAATGGGCAGATTTTGCGCTGATAACCTTTGGAAAATCGCTTTGACATAATTCATACCCATTTAATGTTTTAATTTTTCTGTGTATATCAAACGCTGGCTGTTTAGTATTACTATATGGATGCACCACCTGGACGAAAAAGGTTGATCAGAACTACACTAGAATGCTACGTGCTGTTTTGAACAAATCCTAGTTTCAGTTTCTTTGTTTAATGGAATGTCAAACTTCGTGGGTCATATAATTCCAAAGTCATTTTTGTTAAAGAAAAGTAGCGGTACTTTTTAACCCATCGCTGAGAAGATAAGAGAATTCTGAACTTGTTCAAGAATATTTGTCCGAAAGTTACTGAAATGGACTAGAGTTCTAACTAGCTTACTTAAAGGGCGCAGGCCAGTACTTTCGCCACTGCGCCACGGGTACTCCCCTATGATCAATTAATAAGATTTCACTTCCATTATGATTTTAGTTGATTTTTATCGCAACTATTAAGGCGCTTATTTTATGATCGACAAAATAGTGGAAATTAATAATAATGAAAGCCTGAGTAGATGTAATGGGAAGTTGGAAAACATAAGAAGCACGCCCCACCCCCAACGAGTGTCCCAGGTATGATACTAAATTGTATCTGATGGTGAAGCTTACCTGATGGAAAATGTGAAGGACCCCATTATTGCCATTACTCCAGATTGGCAGTAACTGGTAGGATCCCATCTATGCGTCAAATAGAACTGTTTAATCATTTCCCAAGGGGTGGGTGTCCTCGTGATGTAATGTTTAAAGCGATGGATTGCGGAATCGTAGTACGCGAGTTTGTACTCCAGTCGCGCTATTACGTTCACTTTCGGACAAATACCCTTGGGAAAGGTATGAACCCCCTTATCCTCCCAGCTATGGGTTAAATAGTAGCACTACTGTTCTTCTGTGAGAATGGCTTTGGCATTAAATAACCTAAAAAGAGTTGATATGCCATTAAACAAAGAAACCAAACCAAACTTTCCTAAGGTATTGCTTGAAGCCATTTAACAGCCAGTAAACAAAAAAAAAGCTATATTTAAAACCAATTGGCTCATTGACCTACTGGGTAGAATGTTCGCCAATGGTCCGGTAGACCTGGGTTCAGTCCCAGGTCGCGTCATACCAAAGACTTTAAAAATAGTACTTAATATTTCATTGCTTAACACTCCGCAATATAAGGTACGTGTCAAGGGTGAAGTGGAGAAATTCAGGGAAAGGATTAGCGCCCTCTCTTACACCTCGGTGAAGTAGCTATTGAAAAGGGAGACTTCGGGTCGCCTTCGACAAAGGTCGCCAACTTTACTTACATGTTTGCAAATAAATATATATGAGATCCATATTAAATAAACAAACGAAACAAATCTGCACAATGTTCCTAATAAGTCAATGACGTAATTTAAAACAACAAACGCAAGGAAGGCTGAGGAATTGTCTTGATGCCCATCTTGGTCAAATAGTCTGTGACAAGGATGGAGTTATGGACTGGTGCATTGTCCTGGTAAAAATGCCACTGTCCCGGTTCGAAGAGTGCTGGCCTCTTCCGACGTAATCTCTTGCTGAACTCCCTTAAAACTTCAACATAGTAACCCTAACCTTAACCTTTTGGCCTATCAACTCTGGTGTATTGACTTCCATACTCCTCCCACATCTCTCATCATCCCTCATAGACTCCCTGCCTTCCTTGAATCTCTTATGCAACTCAAAAACTGATGCTCGATTCATGCAAGATGCTCCAAAAGCAGTATGAAGCATTCCATACGTTTCTGTTGCATTTTTTCCAAGTTTAAAACTGATAAGATGTATAGCAATGACATACCGAATACGACAATTTTAAATGCCTGTACAAAAAAGTCTGGAAACCTATTGAAGACACCACGTGTGTGTATGTGTGTGTATAAAATTTGGATTTGGGATTAAATAACCCACAAGGTTTGATATGCCATAAAACACAACTAAACCAAATCTAACAAAAATGATTGAACACAAATCAAGGACGAAAAGTGATAGAGTAATGGAGATTACATTTAGTGAAAGGTAAAAGGACAACATTTAAAGATCTGCCATCATTAAGTCACAAACCTGAACCCAAAATGTCAAGAGGAACCCTCGAGTACTTGTTCTAGATTTCTGCCGTTCAGTTGAATTCAGTGTTGAATGCGGTTTGCAAAGTTGCTGTTGACACGTTCACATTTTCCTAAGTGATGCCGTGAATATTCTCATTGATCACTGGCTTTAATTAAGCAATTGGGCGAGGGTTGCCTTGGTAGATATTGTCTTGCATGAACAATCTTGAAAGTTTTGGTTTTCTAATATAACTTCACGTAGAAGTGCCTGTGGTGTAATGGTTATCGTCGTAGGCGACACGAGTTCAAATCCTGGACGAGACTGATAGCATTTCCCATAGCACTATTGGGAAAGGTATGAATCCAATTATTCTCCCTCCAGCTATGGGTAAATAGTTGGACAAACTGAGTTCTTCAGCCTTGACGAGGCAACTAGTCTAGGATAAGGAAAACTCTGAATTCAAACCTGTTAAACTCCGCTTAAAAATTGACCTTGTATCATATCCTGCCCGAATGGAGGGGTTGGTAAATATGAATATGTCGTCACATGAGATATCTTCTGCTTCATCGTCCAAGGCATAATTTCGCTGTATTTGGTTGAATTCATCGAAATATCAGGTGAGACTTGACCGATAAAATGAAATGCAGTTTTTTCCAAGCAGCAGTCGTGTCGATACTGCTGTATGGAGGCACGATAACTAAACTTATGGAGAAAAAAGCCTGACGGCAACAACACAAGAATGCTACGAGCAAATTTGAACAAGGAGGCAGCACCCCACAAAGCAGCAGCTGTACGACCACATTTGCATTGTATCTGTTTTTATTTCTTTTTTGAAACTGCCAAGTACGACTTTTTGAATAACCTTATATTTAATTTGTACTTTCAGATACAATATGTATTTACTTGACCTCTTCTCAATAAATGCAGTGTGACATAAGGTCAATTTTTAAGAGTTCTCTTTCTCATAGACTAGTTGCTGATGTAGAATACACCAGATATACAAAATCAGTTTCCAGATATTAACGTGTCAACATAACCTCCCAACCACAGATAGTTTGATTGGGTTTTATGGCATATCGACTTCAGGTTATTTAATGCCAAATTCTATTTATACATATATATTAAATATATGATTTGAAAACACATTTTGTTGGTAACATTCTTAAACGAGCCTGAGCCCTTTTTTGTACACAGTTAAATAGTTTCAAATATGTAACACGAATAATTCTATTTACTACAGACAGTGAAGTGTATACAAGTATTGCTTTATAAAACTAATAAATTTATTCAACATCTTTCATTTGCTTGCACACAGTTAAATGTTTCCAAGTATTGGTATGTATCTCTGAAAATTAAATTAAACGCCAGTCGTTTGTTTACTCACACTTAAATGGTCAAACAGTTCTATTTCAAACAATTCAATTGCTCACAGTTTATATGATAAACACTTCTATCTGACACATAGATAGGACCCTATGAGGTGCTACCACTCCAGGCCAGAGTGGACCTGGGAGCCATGACCATGAAGGGGTACTCCGTATTCCCCAAATCACCAAGACTGAACCATCACCATCATATCCAAAACACTCATTGCAGTAAGCGTCTTACCCTTTTGCAGAGATGCAGTCGGTGTATTCTATAGCCCCAGACGACTGGGCTGTAACCAGAGTTCGTAAGAAATATATTGGTGTCCGTTAATCATAGTTTGAAGCATACCCCAAAACAACAGACTTATCAACAAGATATGAAATTATTTTCGCTGCTGTATTGTTTTGTGTTATCACAATTTGCCGCTAGGTTACAACACCATCATTTTTCATTGCTTCAGTATGTCCTTCTAAAAACAAAATAGCGAACTTGGAATTGAATTTTAGTGAAGTTTCTTGTGTTATCAGATTACAGACTTCCATTTAGATACGGTACAAATTTATTTAAGTTATGTTTTCCTATAAATAAGAAATGTCCTTATTTCTAAGTGTATGTTGTATTTGTTTGGTAAGGAAATGCAATGAAGTATTTTGTATTTTTGTTGACCATTAGCCATTATTGTTTGAAATATTAAACTGAAGGTTTCATGTAATTTTGCTTGTTGTTCACTTGGTTGTAATTACTGTAATAAGAAAGACAGTATCATATCTAATGTCACAGTTATTGCAGAACGCGTCAGTCAAAAAATAACATAAGTTGCAATTTGGTGTAAATCCATGATTATCTAGATTCTCAATACAAACAAAGAAATGCAAATGGAATGATGAGAGAATGGATATCGCTTGAACATCAAATTATATAACAGGTCTGTCATTAGAGTCTCTTCAAGGCAATATCTTTAAATGAAGTTTAGAGTCGTACTCAGGACACTTATGGAGCTGAGAAGGTTTGTTTGTTATTTATTCGTGGTTCGTGGGGTATTGGTTGCCGATGTCAATGGGGATGATAATGAGTTTTTGTTATCTCACTTCTTTGTATTCTTCATTCCCCGTTAACTTGTCTTCTCTGTCCGTGAAAGGCTGCAAGAGAATTACGGAAGGAGAGAAGGAGGCAAAGACACCTTTTATACTGAAAACTGTATTTTTGGGTTCACGAGTATAAAGTTGATCTTTTATCCAGTGGGGTTTTTTAATGAGGTATGTTAGCAGAGGCGACACGCTAGTCGTAGACATGGCTAACTGTTAGGCCCCGGAACCCAATCAGCACATGCACTTCCTGCTAGCAGCCGAGAGAAAAAGGCTACTTTCAGTACCAATGGTGAACGCTTCGTGGGGACGAATTTCTCTTTGGTTCCCGGAAGTCTATCTTTCAGGCTTGTACAGATTTCACTGCACGTCTTAAGGCTTCTGGGAACTGCTACATTTTTGTGTTTATTTTATTTGACTAAGTTTTTTTTTAAATCCCCACACACTCATGATTAATAAGACATGGGATAAGAATACGCTGATTATATTTCCAGGTTATGATACTTATCTGCATTTGATTGTGAAAGATCAGTTCTCGAGATCTGATAAATATGGAGAAACCCTTTATTACCCTTACTAACCAGTCCACTGTGACCTTCAGTGGTGAAATTTGTGTGGTTCCCATCTATAAATCAAATAGATGTGTTCAATCATTTTTTAATGATTATTATTATTAGCTACTTGAAACCATACAAAGCGTGGGAAAATCATTTGTTCGGTTTGGTTTGTTTTTTATGGCTTTATGGCATATCAACCATTGTACTTTATTTGATGCCAAATCCTCTTTATACATATATATTAAGTATTTATTATTCGATTTGGTTGGATTTTATGGTATATCAACCATTGTTGTTTATTTAGTACCAACTCTTCTTTATACATATATATTTAGTATTTATTATTAGGTTTGGTTGGGTTTTATGGCATATCAACCATTGTAGTTTATTTGATGCCAAATCCTCTTTATACATATATATTACGTATTTATTATTTGATTTGGTTGGATTTTATGGTATATCAACCATTGTAGTTTATTTGATGCCAAATCTTCTTTATACATATATATTAAATATATATGATTTGGTTTGGTTGGATTTTATGGTATATCAACCATTGTAGTTTATTTAGTACCAACTCTTCTTTATACATATTTATTTAGTATCTATTATTAGGTTTGGTTGGGTTTTATGGCATATCAACCATTGTAGTTTATTTGATGCCAAATCCTCTTTATACATATATATTAAGTATTTATTATTCAATTTGGTTGGGTTTTATGGCATATCAACCATTATAGTTTATTTAGTACCAACTCTTCTCTATACATATATATTAAATTATATGAATTGCTTTGTGTTGTGGCTTGTTAGGGGCCAGGAAGAAGACACAGGAAAAGAGAAAGTAGAGGGAACAAGTATATTGAAGAACAGAACTTATATGCAAAATAAGAGTGTTAGTACAGCAGGTAGAAGTGCCCGTCCGAAAACTGTCGGCTTCGACTGCTGGGAGGAAGTCATTATTTGTCGTACGTCCCACCAACCGGACGAATGTGGCACAAGGCCTTTTTAGGTGGGGCCGAGCGCAGGGCTGTAGCTCAGAGACGCCAGGCGGCTCGAAAAATGACTCGGTTTTCTGTCGGCATTACCTTAAAAAGTGGCGCCTCAAGCGCCAGGCGATAAACCTAGCCCTTCCAAGGATGGTTAAAGACTGGGGAGACCGCCATTTGAGGCTCGAGAATGCTAGTCAAGGTGCACCTTGACTGACTGCCAATCGAACCCGGACACATCTGAATAGATCCGTGTACTGATCACCTCGGCCGACCCAAGTGTGTCCAAGCCTCCCAGAGAGTAGTGCATACGCTCCACTCTTGTGTGAGCAAGTCTCCCCGAGAATAAATAGTGTTAGTATTTATGACGGAGGAAAAGTTCATTATCGTGTAGATAGGTCTCCATAACACCCCGTTCCTAAGTCTTAACTCCGTTGGAGTCTAAAGAAAATTTTTTTCCTCCGATACGTGGTATTCCTTCGCTTGACTTACTTATTAAGGCTTTGAGAAATTATTATTTGTTTTTGGTCTCAATACCCTAGACGTTTTGGGTTGACAACTATTAAATCAGTTGCTTCCCTTTTTCTCTTCGAACGGCGCATTTCGTTAAACGTTCTAATTTATGTAATCCGAGGTGCCTATTTATACACAATAGCTTCGAACTCTCCTCTTCAACCGGAACTTGCAAATAAGTGTCGCTAAGGTCCGTTTTCGAAGAAAAATTCCCCTCATTTAGCTTCGTAAATATGTATTCTGGACTAGGAAGAGGGTAATGACAGTCCTTCAGAGTAGCATTTAATCCTGTGGAAAAATCAGCGCAAACGCGTATCTCTTTAGATTTTTTTTTATACAGACTGTTGCTGCGGCCCATTCTAGCTTTGATAGAACTCCAGTTTTTACTAATCAGTCAACTTCCTCGTTGATTTGTTCCAACGAGGCAAAGGACACGATTCGCTTCTTTTTGAACACTGGTTGGACGTCGTCTTCTAGTTCAAATTTTGTCATCATCTTGGTACACCCACAAGAAAAAAAAAAAAAAATTTGGATAGGCTTCCTTAAGTTCTTTTTTAGTTTTTCAGCTTCGGCATCCAAATTTTCAGTTTTTTGGCAGTATGAGTTTACAGATGGAATTGTATTATCCAGTCGGTACCAAATAGTTCGTTAGTATTTTTCGGGACGAACAATTTTAATTCAAAAGTCTTCTCGTTGAACGTTGTATTAATTATTAATTCTCGATCGAATTTAATTTTTTCCCTGTTTCTGATCTTGCTATCTTGCGGGATTTTATCATGGAAGGCTTACCCAATTTTTTCCATGTCTGAAAGTTTATTAAAGTCAAATCAGAACCTGAGTCTAGTTGAAATTTCACACTTTTGTTTAACATTTTTTACGTGCACGAATTTCCTGGTATTAGCACCGTCTAGTTCGTCCGACTTTTTTTATTTTTTATATAGCTATTGGTTTTATTTTTAGATTGGTAATGCGAGCTTTTGTGGCCGACTCGGTTACATCTGAAGCACTTCTTGTACCGGAAAGTACAATTTTTGTATCAGTGTAAAGCTCCACATACGGAACATGGGTTAGGGGGCAACTTATTTTGCTTTTCTTTGTTTCATTAGTTTTAGTCGAATACTTTGTTTCTTTTTGTAGAGTATTTTTCTGGCGTGAGCAATAACCGTTTCTTCGATATTTTTAGAATCCTGCTTTACGCCAACGTACTTTTGACAGTCTTCAGCAATCTACTGTAGAGTTATATTCGGCTCATTTTAAAATTTGTTCTGTATCTTTCGCCTAATTTCGGCACCTTTGTTGAAACTAGCCTTTGCACGAATATCAAGCATTTGAAGTTATCCGCAAGTCTGAAATCATCGCAGTGCTCGTTTACTTCTGACACAAAAGTGGTATCATTTTCCTTTCCTTCCTAATTAGATTAAGATATCTCCATCTCTTATGAAAAAGAGACATCTTTGGTCTGAAGAGCGACGTGAGTAATTCCACTGCTTCGGCGTATGTCAATTCGCTAACCTTTCGGGGAAGAATGTAATTCATGAATTTTAAGTGTTCAGTTGTGTCATGTTTCCTCAGAAGTAGACGAACTTTTTTCGAGTCACTCCAATTTGCGTAATCTGTTATATGTAAATCCTCATTTCTCCTAAAATATGACGTAAAGGTTACGTCTTCCCCGGGAGTGTATGAAAAATTTTCTATCGAATTCCAAATGGTGTTTTGTGAAAAAGAAAATTCGTTTTCGATGGGACTACTACGGCATATCGTGGTATATCGTGCTAATCCATTGGGTGAACTCAGCTTTGAATCTGGCAGTTTCCAAAACAGTCGCCAAGAACTGATAGTCAACCCTATCAAAGGCTTTGAACTGATCCAAATTGATCAGTGCGGCTTCGTTGCCGTCTTCTAACCCCACTAGGATCACGTGCACCAAGTGGATTGACTTTCACTTCAGAGCGTAGTTCTGCTAAGGTCCGATCAAATCGCTAATAACAAACTGCAAAAGCTTCGGTAAGACCCGAACCAAAATCTTTTACTCTGTGTTGAGCCTGAAATCGTTTAAGTATTCCCAAACATTCCTGCCATCTTTCTTCAGCAATGTGATCTCGCCCTTGGTAACGCTACGAGGGATGGCTCCCTGGGCGAACCAATGGTTGAACATATCTGTCAGAATAGGCACAAACGTGTGCAGTAGCCTCAAGTACACCTCGTAATGTAAACAATGTTGTCCCGGTGATTTATTGAGGTCGACCTGCTTCAACGCATCACAGACGTCACATTTAGTCACCAAACCCTCACAGCTTCAGCCTGCCGAAGGCGTGGTAAGTCGGCTAAAAAGATATAAAACTCCTGAATCGGAAGGTTAGGACAGTGAGGAAAGCGATCACGGAATTGCGCCCGAAAGGCGTCGCGCATCTCACGATTCGAGTCGAGCACGCACCCGTCCGGGGACTTGACCGATTCGATATACAGAAAGGGAAACCTTCGTACTTCTTCTTCATGCGCAATCACGTTGCATGTCACGGCTTCGTTGGGAACACTTTTTAACCAAGATCTAACTACGTATCCCTTGTAGCACTCGCTAGCCTCACGCTCAAGGACCCGTCGAGCTAACTCGACAGCTAGGGAATCCCAACTTCTACCGCCCGGGAAAGCTTATTTTCGTAAGATTTTGCCACCTTGGTCCTATCTAAGTTGAGTTGGTAACCCTATTTGATGGTGAAATTTATTATTCTATGTTTAAGAGATCCCCACATCTTATTACCGGTAACCGCCCCCACGAATGCCCACAGAACTGATCCCGGAAATCCAGTGTCTCCAGTAGGGAGGTATTGAACTTTCAGTAGCCAGCTAGACTAGGCCTATTAGCTGAACACAGACTAACCATAACAAGGCTATGGCCAGTCTGTGCAACCTAGAGAAAAGTGGGACACGTAACAAATTTAGTGTCAACTCTCTGTTCAGATAGGATCTAGCTCGGACAAAGGGCGAACTATCTAGCCACGTCCACATCTCCCGCTTTGGGTGATCCAGAAGAAACCTGTTGACCAAGTCATGACGGACCATCAAGTTGATCAGGTTGCTTTCGCTCCTTTCCGACCCACTTGCTCCCATTTCGACCCTGTCTACCTTGGGATCAAGGATCGCATTCCAATCACCCACTAAAACTATCCGTTTCGGATCGTCGAGGAACGACGCTAACCGCCGAAAAAAAAAGAAACCCTCTCTTCAGCGATATTAAGCGCATAAACCGTGGCCACCCTATCTCGAAACTTATGACAACATCGGTCACAACCAGCTGGGCCCCGTCATCTACAAGAACGAGATTTACATCAGCATTAAGGCTGCGTCCAATTAGCAAAGAGATCCGAACGCTGCTACGGCTGCCGTGTGCTGAAAGGACGACATAGTCATCCTCCAGCACTTGACAATCCACATCGCAAGTGAAGTGGATCTCTTGCACTGCAGCAAAATCTACACTGGGGTTTGAGAGCTCACCAAGCAAGCGAGAGCATTTAGTTGGATCCCTCAGTCCCCTAGCATTTAGCGTTGCAAGGTTTAGAGTCATCAAACCCACTTACCTTACTCACTGTTGACTACGTCACTGAAATCCTGGAGGGTGAGGACACCGACGGCATGTCACATGGATCCAGTGCCGAGCTCAGTTGCACTCAGCCATCTCTAGATACGCCTACGACGTCTAGGAGGTACTTCAACTTTAATGCCCTATAAAAATAAGGGTGAACATAAATCGGGACCCGGCCCGAACAATATGATTATGCTTTTTTAAGGGAAGGGTGCCCCATTTCCGCCAAACTTATTTCTGCCCGTCGTTTTTTTTTTGGTGGGGTTCTCATCTTTTGAGGCAGATTTAGCTCTGTGATGGGTTTTTGGGGTTTGGAAGGGGTCTAGGGATGTCTATTTGAAACCGTGATCGAGAAAACAGCCTGGGAGGTGAGGGAGAAGGAAGAGCTGGAGAAATGGAATTACCTTCAAATTATGTTGAAGTGAAGGTTGTTTGGATGGAGATGGTCAGGGATTATTTTGAGGGTTTTCTTTTGTGGGGAATTGTTTTAGAGGAGAGCAGTGAGTGCTTGCTGGCTGTGGTGAAAATGGAGATTTTTCTAGGGTTTTTTGTGATGCAGCTAGTGATTCTTTTTCTGTTGGAGGCGGGGGTGGGGTTGGCTACATAGTTTCTTGGTCTGATTTTCACTGCTATATCTCTTTTCAAGTTTGACTGTTGTCTCATCTCCTCAGACTGTTCTTCCTCTATTTTCTTTTTAGTTTTTTTTGTTTTGCTTTTTGCCGATGATGGAGGTTGTTTGGTTATCGATGATTAAGTTGTTGTTGGAGTTACTGCTACTTCTTTTTCTGTTGTTTCTTTTGTTGTAGCTTTTTCTGTTGCTTCTGTGGCTGGTTCTACTGTCAGTTCTATTGTTTTGTGGGTTTCTTGTTTTTGTGCTGTCTTTCTTCCAGTAACCTTGGTCCACTCTTCTTTCGGATTGTTTAGATGGCCCTCATGTTCCAAGGTAGTTTTAAAGCTGGTAGTTTTGTTGTTGTTGTTGTTGTTGTTAATATTGTCGTTGTTGTTGTTACTGCTGCTTGTAGATTTTTTCTGTAGGCAGTATCTAGCCAGGTGGCCTAACTTTTTGCAGGACCAGCAGAGTGGCCAATTGCTCTCCACGACCACCATAATCTGCTGGTCCTTTAAGGTTAGGATGTGCAGAACGGCCTGAAGGCCTCCCTATCCATACAGATGTTGAAACGTAGTCTCCGTGTGCCGTCCCATCCGCCGATCTTATTAGTATAGTTTCTTCCACGCATTCAAGTAGGCAGCGAGGACGTCTCCATTTAATTGCAACGGAACGTTAATCTGTTTTTTCCTTTATATTCCGGTTCAAGCCGGAAGCATTTTGTTGAGATGTTACTGCTTGCCAGTTTTGCCGCCAGCTCTTCCGAGGGCAGCACAACATCGTATGTGGCGAAACTACGCCGGCAAAATTATCAGCATGGGATACCTGCGGATTTAAGTAGCTCCTCTAAAGTCTTCACCCTTAAACCTGCCAATCTCCTTGTCCTTAGGTATGATATATTAAAGGACAGAGTCTTTGGTTCAACAGCCGCAACTAACCCGGGTGTGATTACCCTGAAAGTACGGAGCGAATTTTCTGACTCGGTCTTTATCGTGGTCTTCAGTTGATTTCTTTTTAATAAACCAGGAGACTGGCGTTGCTGGACATGCTGTTTTGTTTGTCCTGGTGAAATAGAGCCGGCTCGGGATTCTTTTGTTACTTGTGAAGTCGGTAGCGATGTCCATTCTGAAAATGATGTTCATGGTTCAGCCACAGGCTCATCCGGCTTCTTCGGGAGGGCTTTCAGGTCGTTACCAAATAGGTCTTTTTGTAGTGTGATGGTATTTTCCTCGGAACTAGGAAGAGAGATGTCGATTGGATGGAAGATAAGATTGTTATTACTGGTGGAGACTGTAAAGGAGGGTCTGATGTAAAACTGTGGCTGAAATTTGAGAAAGGGTGAAAGAAAAAGAAGAAAAATAAGGTCAGGCTAACGTCTGGACTTAGTAGGCGTTGCAAATAATAACACAAACAAAACCTGCGAAGGGGAGGAGTGCACGCGTGCGTGAACGTAGCATTTGTGACTGCTGGGGGGCGGTATTTATCGTACGTCCAACCAACTGGACGAGTGTGGCACAAGGCCTTTTTTAGGTTGATCCGGGCACAGGGCCGTAGCCCAAACACGCTCGGTGGCTCCAAAAATACCTCAATCCCCGCTGGCATAACTCCCCTCAAAGAAAGGTTTGAGCTTGAGGGGACGGTCTCCTGAGGCTTGAGGATGCCGGTCAAGGTTCACCTCGACTGATTGCCACTGGAACCAGGATACACCGGACCAGATCCGTGTAGTGACCAACGCAACCGACCGAGTGTGTCCCAGCCCAGCGCTTCCCAGAGAGTAGTGCATACGCTCCACTCTGCTTGGAGGAAGTATCTCCGAGAGTGAATAGGATTAGTATTTATGAAGGAGGAAGAGTTTATTATCGTGTAGAAATGTCCCCATAAGATTTTGGTTAGGTTTTATGCCATATCAAACATTGTTGGTTATTTAATGCCAAATCATTCTTATACATATATATAAAACATATATGATTTGGTTTTGTTGGGTTTTATGGTATACCGACCACTGTGGGTTATCTAATGCCAAATCCTCTTCATACATATATATTGAATATATAAGATTTGGTTTGGTTGGGTTTTTATGGCATATTAACCATTGTAGGTTATGTTGGGTTTGTAAAATGGTAATTCCTGTGTATGGAGTGAGTGAGGGAGAGGCTCTCTGTGATTGGATATACTAATCCCGTGATGAGCCCAGAAGTCTCGGCAAAAAAAAAAAAAATCTAAAATCCTGTCAGACAGATTCCACCCGACGTTCCGTGTGGCGGGGACGTTAAAAGCTCATAGAAAGGCAACCCTAAAACACCAGATATCATCTCCAGCGCGCCGGTAAGTCCCTTAAACTCAACTTTATACACAGGAAGGACTGTATATTGTTATTAATTGTTTCACGTATTGATTAATAAATTGTTAGAATAAAACGAAGTATTAATTCATTTGTTTGTTGCTGTTAGCCTTAGAATACACGTTATACGAACACAATAGTTATTTAATGCCAAACCACGTTCATATATGTATATCACATGTTTAGGATTTGTAAAAATATTTTGTTCATAATATTTTTAAACGAGCCTGAGTTCATTTTCTGCACACAAATGAATGGTTTCAATTATTGCTCCATAAAAGTCAAAATTTAACTTCTGTCATTTGTTTGCTTGCAATGAAATAGATATACATGATATTTAAGAGAATATTTTGTCGGTAATTTTAATTTTAAATTAGAGCAAATTTGTTAGCACCCTACTATTACTGTGGTTTCTACATAGTTAAATGGTTTCAATTAGTGTTGTCTTACACTTATAATTCGATACTATATTAATCATTTGTTTGCATACTGTGAAGTGGTTACAAGTATTGTTATTTAACACTAATTATTCTATTTAATAGATAAATAAGGCATAAGCTGATCCTGGACAAGTTTACATGCCGTTAAAATCAATTTATCAATCTTTATTACGTCATCCATTCAGTGTCAAATGCTATAGTATTTAAAAAATATAAAACGGAAAAATTAGTTTCTCATTAAAATCCATGAATGTGATTATTATTATTGTTGAATTTTCTATATTTGAAGATTACGTTACTTGCTTCAGACTAAGACTATGTGTCATTGGTAGACAGCCATATTGATCGAAAGATATAGGCAGATAAAAAATTAAAACCTACAATTGCGTATTTTTCCCTAGTCTAAATGAAATTGGCCAGGAGAAAAATTCACTTCTTTATTCGTAAAACGGCAATGAAAATAGAATTGTTAGTACCACTTATATACTGGCACATGGGATCAAACATATTGCTTGTTGAAATAGAACCCAACTATCATTTTGTATAAAACTAACTCTAAATAGAATTTAATGCTTGTCATTCACAGGTGTATCTGCAATTATTTGAGGCATTCATCTCGGAATTGCTGCACAAAACAATAAAGGTAGTTTCAGTGTTGTTAAGAAAGGAGACACAGTATTAACACCTGTCTTTGCTTTTGAGTAAAAGTAATTGAAAATATTATCGAAAGTACCGTGCAATTAATGTGGGATTATTGTAACACTTAGCTTTACACTTTCGTCTACAACGGAGAAGGAAAATCGAGCTAATACACTAACACAACATCTGATGTCGATCGAACTCTCATAATTGCAGTGTTCTCCAGTGGAAATGATATAGTATCTAGAAGTGGCATGAATCCAACTGTCCCTGATTTGTTGATTATTCTACGGGCCACGGTCTTGTACAGTTAATACGTTGCCTGGTTGATAAACTGTTAAATATGAAGAGGTAAACATGGGTAGAGCTAGCTTACTAGATAGATAGATAGATAGATAGATAAAGAGCAGACTGAAAGAGAGTGAGAGAGATGGATAGATTAGATCAGATATAGAGAGACAGATACGTAAGAAGAGACTGAGAGAGAGAGAGAGAGAGAGAGAGAGAGATGAGGGGAAAGGTTGATTGACAAAGATAGATAAAAAATAGATAGATTGATAAGAGTGGATAAAAATTGATTCATAATGTAGATATAACTGATTGATTGATTTTAAAGGCATTTCAACCTGTCTGGCGTTATTTTATGCAGATAGCTTGCGAGCTAGTTAGATAATACATTGAAGCGGGCTGCGACAGATATGGGTATATAAATACCTATATGCAGAAAGATAAAAAAAGATCTATCTATCTATCTATCTATCAATTTATTAACGCACCAAAAGATTTTCCGTACAAATAACCATTATGACCGATAAAGAGTGAGAGGTAGGGGGGACGCAAAATGAACAGTGTCACGATGAATAAATACATCAAAGCATTTTTTAAGAATAAAATGATAATTTTTTTCTAAAACAAATATACCAGCATATTGTGAAATAATATACAACAAAATGGATATTATTACTTGTAATTGATTGCCAAATTCAACGTCACTGGAAATATGCAACAAAAAATAAAAATGTCTGCACCACTCTGATTATAATTTTTGACTGCTACGAAATTTTTTTTTTTTTTTTTTTTGCTGCAGAGTTTTTGTTCTGTAGAATTCGGTAATAGATAATATCTACTGATATCTGTTTTAATGGTATAATTTTCCACTTCAAATGATAAAATCCTGCTATTATTGCATTAGAGGAAATTTAATTGTATCTACGGAAAAAATGTCAGAAGTGTACTTTATGGGCGATAATGCATGATTCACTGAAACATATTGAATGAAAGAACTTTCATCTTTGCAACACAGTTTTGCATGCAATACGATTGAACAAATTGTATCAGATTCTTTTCAGATATGATTACGTAGTCGTTGGCTGGTTTGGGATCGAAACCGTATATGCCTTAAATCAGCTCCACAAATAAGAAAAAACACAAAAAGAACAAAAAGAAAGTCCAAAAATGTATCTTTAAAAAAATTCCTTTTGTCTTCATCTCGTGGAAGTCCCCGTGGATTCTGATATCGTTGTAAGCAAGTTCGAACACCAGTCGTCATCACCTTTCTCTCGGTCGTTACCTTCGTTACTGGGATGATGAATAACCGGAACCCCATTTATGTGTGCACATCTTATTTTCTTTCTTATATTTTTCCATGAGCTGCGGCCAAGTTATACGGAATTGACGAGCATAGGTGGAACAACCAACTGCTTTCAGACAAACAGCTGGGGGAAAGTATGAACTCCTTTATTTCCCCCCACCCCAGATATCGGCTAAATATTCTAAAAAGATGGCTTTGGCTTTAAATAACTCACTAAGGTTGATATGGCATTCAACAAACTAACGTTTCCTAAAAAAGTAACGTTGGCGATGAAAACGACTGGTGTTCGAACTCGCTTACAACGTTGTCAGAATCCACGGGGATTTCCTTGAGATGAAGATACGGTTTCGATCCCAAGTAGGCGACCGTACTAGAAGGTGACCCGAAGGCTCCCGTTTCGATTGCTACTACACCAAGGTGTAGGGCAGCGCGCTACTCCTTTCCCAGGGTTGACCTATTTTACCATTGATCCGTACCTTATAATGTTTTGTTAAGCAAGGAGGCATCAAGTTCCATTTTTTTTTACTTCTTGGTATGATTCGACCTGGGATTGAACCCAGGTCGCCCGGGCCATTGGCGAACATTATTTCAATCTAAACAAACCTAATCTTGTCCCCCTCTAGGACAGACTAGGTTCTTCAGCCTTGGTGAGGCAACTAGTCTAGGAGAAGGAAAACTCTGAATTCAAACCTGTTAAACTCCGCTTAAAAATTGACCTTGTGTCATATCCTGCCCGAGCGGAGGGGTTGGGTAAATAGGATCTTGTCCCCCTCTCACATAGTGCATATGACACTTTACAAAAATGTCATTAAGCGCTGATTGCTTACTATCAACCGGTTTCTTTCCTGAATTAAGGAGCCACCACACCTCTCATGTGAATTTTCCAATTCAAAGTATCTGAAAAACGAATTGAGGCGTTCGTGGTCCAATGGATATCGTAATAAGAAATGGAAACGGCGAACTGAATTTAAATCCTGGATGAGGCTGTTTGCATTTCACGACACTCTTGGGAAAAGTATGAATCCAATTATTCTCCGTCCAGTTATGAGTAAAATCACACGGCCGACTGGGCTCTTTAGTTTCGGAATGGCAAACAGTCTAGGAGAAGGAAAACTCTGAATGAAACCTGTTAAACTCCGTATGAGAGATACTATTTACCAACCCCTCCGCTCGGGCAGGATATGACACAAGGTCAATTTTTAAGCGGAGTTTAACAGGTTTGAATTCAGAGTTTTCCTTCTCCTAGACTAGTTGCCTCACCAAAGCTGAAGAACCTAGTATATGTCCATAGCTGGAGGGAGAATAATTGGATTCATACCTTTCCCAAGGGTATTTAGTGCTATGTGAAATGCAATCAGTCTCGTCCAGGATTTGAACTCGTGTCACCGTGTCCATTTCCTACGACGATAACGACTACACCACGGGCACCTCCGTATGAGAGATAGACCTTCTATCACATCCTTCTCGTAGGGAGGGTTTGGTAAATATATACTTAAAAAACGTATACCTTTGTTAAGTGACCTTTGGTGACCTTTGATTTGTGACCTCTCAGTATATTGCCACTGTTGTATAACAGACTGGCAAAAACTATCATTGACGGGAACTGTAGGTTAGTTTTAACAAATTCTAACCGTTAGAATAACACTCGGTGAGAGTGATGGTCAGTGATCATCGGAAGTGGTTTGACTCCTCGGCTATGATTGGACAAAGCGGACTTGATCAGATGGCAGTTGGAACCTTGATAGAAATTGTAGTTGGCTATAAGCGCTCAACAGGAGCTGTTGGATGTTCCACCTGTGCTCCTTAATTCCCTATAAGTTAGCGGCAAGTCATGGAGAAGTGTCGTAAAAAACTAAATAAGATCTGCACACATAAATGGGGTTCGGGTTATTCGCCATCCCAGTAAAGAAGATTGATGGCTGAGAAAAAGATAAAGACGAAGACGATGAAAAAACGATTGAGGAGCAAGACGCTAGATGATCGATTGAAGTAAAACAGAAATAATAACGTAACATACCACGTAAACTCTGAAATGAGACAAATGAAGAACTTTAGAATTTAACTTTTTCATCCCATCTTAACGAGATATCCTTTTCTTTCTCTTTTATCCCCAATTAAAATCTGCTCAACTGTCCCAACTTGCTATCGATAATTCTTTGATTTTCTATAAAGATACATCTCTGAAAATACACACATATACACACATATACATTACCAATGCCAACTCTCCCGTGGCGTGATTGTTAAAGAGCTGGTGGGGTGTTCTCGTGGTGTAATGGTTAAAGCGCTTGACTGCGGAATTGTAGAAAGCGAGTTCGAACTCCAGTCGCGCTATTACGTTCACTTTCGGGCAAATACCCTTGGGAAAGGTATGAACCCCCTTATCCTCCCAGCTATGGGTTAAATAGTATCAAAACTGTTCTTCTAGGGGAATGGCTCTGGCATTAAATAACCTACAAAGGTTGATATGCCATTAAACCAAACCAAACCAAACTAAAGAGCTGGTCTTTGAGATCGTAGAATGCGAGTTCAAACCCAAGTCGCTCTATTACTATTCGGATTAATACCCTTGGAAAAGATATGAACCCTTCATCCCCCTTACTATGGGTTAAATAGTATCGGTAGTGTTCTATAGGGACGGCTTTGGCATTAAATAAACAACGAAGGTTGATATGCCATTAAATAAAGAAACCAAACAAAATCATATGGATATCCTTGAACCTATATGCATAGATACTCATACAGATATATTTGCATTGATATGCACACATACTCATATACATATATTACCTAGTCGGCTGGGGCTGTAGAATAAACCGACGGTTCCTCTGCAGAGGTGAAAGACAACGAGTGTCCTGGATATGACACTAAACAATCTGATATGCACACATATTTATATACATATATTGCCTAGTCGGCTGGGGCTGTAGAATAAACCGACGGTTCCTCTGCAGAGGAGTAAGACAACGAGTGTCCTGGATATGACACTAAACAATCTTATGGTGAGATTCCAGTAATGCTGGAGCTTTGGGGGAATGCGGTGTATCCTTTCATTGCCATCGCTCTCAGATCCACACTGACTCGGAGTAGTAGCACGTGATAGGGTCCTATCTATGGGTCAAATAGAACTAAAATGCATATTTATGCTAAACTGAATTGCTTGAAAAAGAACTGTTTTGAAATTTAAACTACGCTGGTTGATATGCCTTTAAATAAAGAAACCAAACCGAACCAAATTTTTATAGATATAGCAAGCTAGATCAGCAAACCTCAAAGAGTGACCCCCATTTCTCATTGGGTGCTCCATCTATAAGTCCATGTGCCGCACTTAAGCAAACGCTTAGTAAATTTCAACAGATATGCTTGCAGTTATATGCTTATGCCTCATTGCACTTTATTTCGTGAACCCAGGGGCAGAAGAGCTTATAGCGTCACATAGAACCGAACTGATTTTCTGAACCTCATTTATGGATGTGCATAAATTCCCATTATCGTCATCGTGGTTCGATCGTTTGCCAGAATAAGTTTTCGTTTTAGTCAGCCTCGAGTAGACTTTGCAAAGCATTGATTCCTGTGAGGAACGGTGCAACTCAGTTATTGGCCTACACTTCCAGAAAACGTCTCCAATAAGGGCGTAATTATAGCAATCAATATTCTATATGCACGCTTATTATACGGCCATGCTTTCTGCAATGTAAATGATCAGGAGATGTGATATTAAATTTTGCCAGTTAATGCATTCACTCATTGTTGCTTCATTACAGACGTCAGCGTCCCCGAGGTGCTCGCTAGAAAATTGAATATTTTACATAACAGCCTCAATGCAGTGTAATCGCCTCAAATCGATTTTGAGTTGAAATTAGAATTCCAGACCAGACACATTCTATGTCACACACAGACAGACAGACAGACACACACACACACACACACACACATATATATATATATATATATATAGAGAGAGAGAGAGAGTTCATGTTTTAAACAAGAAGTAGCCATATCCACATTAAGTAGCAAACCTCTAAAATTAGTAAACCAGTCCACACACCTCAGCAGTAATATCTCATCTACTAAAGAAACATGGATAGACTTGCAGTTGACAGGTCATTGATCTTATGGAAATCTAATCCTTCTGATAAAATAAAACTTGTGGCCGTCACTACTACCGTATGGACGCACCACCTGGACTCTAAGGAAACGCTAGGAGAAAAAGCTAGATAAGAACTAATCAAGAATTCTTTGTGCTGCTTTGAATAGATCCTGAAAGCAGCGCCCCACAAAGCAGCAAGAGTACAGCCACTTACCTCTCATCTCACAAACCCTCCGATTAAAACAAAGACATACCGGGCACTGGTGTAAAATTGGAACAAACTCATAAGCGAGGATCTTCTGTGGACTCTGTCACATGGACACACCAGTGTTAGCCTATCTGCAAATATCTACATAAATCAGCTCTGTGCGTACACTGGGTGCTGTCGAGAAGACTTGTCACCAGCGATGACCGATAGGGATGGATTACGAGAAAAAGAGTCCAGCAAGACTTCATGATGATGAAGATGATATATATATATGCTTTCTACGTCATATAGTACTTCAATAATAATATTTATATATTGGTGCATACATAAATTCAATATCCGTATAACGCAGCTAGTATATATATATATATATATATATATATTTACTAATCTAATATCTACCAGTATTCACGGTATCGAAAAAACAAAAAAACCCTGGTTAGTAACAAGAGATAAAAGTACCTCGAATCACCGCCCAGGGGAAAAAGAAAAAAGTTTTTTGGGTAAAAAGAAAGAAAGGGCCAGCCTCGTCCGACTCCTTGAAAATAATCAAGGGGTACGCATTCAGTGGTCAAAAGAAAACCAAAAAACCCTCCGCGAATGCTGCAATGCTACAATTACTAAATTGCTCAACACAATACAATGGAGCCAATTATAGAATTAACTTAAATCGCGAGTCGAAAATCTTCTACTAAAGTTTCACCTTAACGGATCATCAGGAAGCCTAAGTTCGATTCTTAGGCTTCCTGATGATCCGTTAAGGTGAAACTTTAGTAGAAGATTTTCGCGTTAATTCTATATATATATATATATATATATATATATATATATAAATAAGTGGAGAAGATCCATGTAAGCAACGTATTTACTGAATGGCTTACTTTTTTCAGGATGTATACTTTTCTGTAATATGAAATCAATAATAAAAATTTTCACTATTTTCTCCATACTTATATTTTTTCCATTTCCCATTTCTTCATTTCTAAAAATAATTGCTACAAACGATATTATTAAGAGACTATAAGAAGAGAAAACAGGAGGTGCCAGTGGTGTAATGGTTATCGTCGTAGGAAATGGACACTGCGACACGAATTCAAATCCTGGACGAGACTGACTGCATTTCACATAGCACTAATACCCTTGTGAAAGGTATGATTCCAATTATTCTCCCTCCGGCTATGGGTAAATAGTAGGACAGACTAGGTTCTTCAGCCTTGGCGAGGCAACTAGTCTAGGAGAAAGAAAACTCTGAATTCAAACCTGTTAAACTCCGCTTAAAAAATTGACCTTGTGTCATATCCTGTCCGAGCAGAGGGGTTGGGTAAATATGATAAGAAGAGAAAACACCTTCTGGTTTTGCGAGAAAATACGCTCTTAAAAGCAATGGATTTGGTAGCGTCCTCATTGCCTTTGAGTTGGGAGCACCAGAAACAACATAAAACTGGGTAGATGAAAGAGAGAAAGTTATAGAAAAGCAGAAAATATTTTTGCTTGCATTCTTGCTATAGTAAAAAAAGGCCGTGGAATTAGTCTTCCCTATTATTTGATTCCCTTCAAGCTGGGGTCATTAAAAAGAGAGATAGGATAATTGTGTTGGGGCCACAGAAAGAAATCCATCGTAAAGCAGAAATTCATTTGCTTACTTTTCAGCCATATTATAAAGCCAGCTGATACTCTCTACAAAATTGATTATGTTTTTATTGCCTTGTCCGGCTGAAATCCATACTTTCCTATTCAAGGGACCTAGAGTCGGACATATTTAGTCGAAAGATTTGTTTTACTCTGTTTTGAATGGCATTTTGAAAGAAGTTATTGTTGATGTTGAGCAAAGATTTATGAGTTATCTAAATTTCTGAGACGAAGCTTGATGATTGTTATCATTAAGTGTTTTCGGACTATTGTCTTCATTTATTGTTATTTCCACAACGTTTCGGCAGATATGTACTCCGGCCATCTTCAGGTGTTGGTCGAACTCTGGAACCTACACGGAACTTCGAACTACGTCCTTTATTGAATCCACGAGGTGTCACCTGTTCTGATTCTGCTAGCCACAACCAAGTACAAGAGTAAAGTATTCCTGTATTGTTACTCGCCTGCATTTAGGATTGAACCTGCAACCTCCAAATGATTGTCTCCTTAGAAGCTTAGGGAACCATCGCCTGCTGGACACATAGCGTAACCGTTTTAGGCGTTGGTTTCCTAAGCTTCTAAGGAGAGAATCATCTGGAGGTTGCAGGTTCAATCCTGACTGCAGGCGATTAACAATACAGGAATACTTAACACTTGTTAATATTTGTACCCGGTTATGGCTAACCGAATCAGAACAGGCGACACCCCGTGGATTCAATAAAGGACGTAGTTCGAAGTTCCGTGTAGGTTCCAGAGTTCGACAAGCATCTGAAGAAGGCCGGAGGACATATCAGCCGAAACATTGTGGAAATAACAATAAAGATGAAGACAATAGTCTGAAAATCCTTAATGATAAAAAAAAGATTTATGATAATTGGTGAGCTCAGATTTGTTGAATTAAAAAATCCATTTTTTTTTTTCACGATGGCGAAAACAATTTCCAAGGGAACCGTTTTTAACTTTGGATGTTTATGAAATATTGGATTTGGATTGATTGAAATGCGAACTGAAATCTGTTCATGCTGCAGATTTTGTAAAGCGAACGTCAAACATTTAAGAATTTACAGAGATAATGCTGGAAGTTGAACCAAAGCAAGCTCTCGCAGAAGTAACCAAATTACTATGTTTGATTCGGACCATACATGCCACATCTGCTTCCTGTGAGAGATCGTCTTCTCCACTAAAGCGTGTAAATAATTGAATGAGGTGTTCCCAAAGTGAATTGTGATTAAGTAATTTGGTTTTCATTTCCATGAATAAAGATCTTTTAAAGAAGAGGAAGGTCGAGTGTTGCGCTTTTACTTTTTACAACAAAGTTATTGATGAATTTACCGAAAAGAAATGAAGAATTGAATTGATTTACAAATAAATTTTAATAGCTGATTATTTGTAGATTTTCTTATTTTCTCTCAAGATCAAAAGTGATCATCATAGTAGCCAGGGTATTATTTATGGAGAGACGGAAACATCTAGTTCAGGGGAGATGAATATCAAGTCGATTGGTAGAAGTTTATTTTCTCACATTAAGATTAATTTACATCAAATTTACTGATTAAGAAGGCAAATAAATTTTCGGGGGCGCAGAGAAAGGACCACTTTTCCCACCTCCAATTTGGCGATTAACATGCACAACAGACTTCATGCCCTTGTTCCCTAGTAACTCTTTGCTACTGATAAATATATATATGTATACTGAGCGAGAGAGAGAGAGAGAGAGAGAGAGTTGGTTGGTTAGGTGTGTTTTATGGCATATCAAACTTTATAGGTTATTTAATGCCAAATCAATTTTTGTATTAAATAATCAATTCTTTTTCAAACAATTCAGTTTAGCGTAAATACACAGTTTAATTGTCAAAAAACATTTCTATTTCAAGCTATTTAGTTGATTCAAACTTCACCAATGACCGGGGAGACCGGGGTTCAATCCCAAGTCGAGTCATACCGAAGACTCGAAAATGGTACTTGAGGCCTCCTTGCTGAACACACAGCATTATAAGGTATGGATCAATGGTAAAATGGAGCAATCCAGGGAAAGGAGTAGCTCCCTTCACTACACCTCGGTGTAGTAACAATTGAAAAAGGAGGCTTCGGGTCAACCTCGACTATGGTAAGTTTAGGGAAAGTATAGATGTTGTTTACACACAGTTGAATGACAAAATAGTTCTATATTACATTATTCAGCTAAGCGTAACTACTGTTTCAATGTCAAAAGCAGTCCCATTTCAAACAATTCAGTTTAGTATAAGTACACAGTTTAAATGTAAGTACACAGTTTAATTGTTAAAAACATTTCTCTTACAAGCTATTCAGTTTAATCAAACAGTTCTAAATTAAACAGTTCAGTTTAACATAAGTATGCAGTTTAGATGTATTTAAACCATTGATAGGGCCCTATCAGGTGCTATCATTCCGGGCCAGAGTGGACCTGGGAGCAATGTCAATGAAGGGGTGCACTGCATTCCCCATTGCTCCAGTATCACTGGAACCTCGCCATCAGATTGATTAGTGTCTTATCCAGGAAATTCGTTGGGGAGGGTCTTACCCCTCTGAAGAGATGCAGTCGGTGTATTCTACAGCCCCAGCCTCCTGGGCAAAGAGAGAGAGAGAGAGAGAGAGAGAGAGAGAGAGAGAGAGAGAGAGAGAGAGAGAATTGACAGCAAGGTAATCCAAGCATAAGGAGAGATTTATTGAGAAACAAAGTCGACACAATAGCGTTTTGGTTGTAATGAACCGTCACCAAGATTGAGAGGGACGATATTAGTGAGGTTAAATCAACAGTGGATATTGAAAAACATCTACAGTTGATTTGACGTTGTTTTAAAGATCTTCCGTTTATTTAACATCACTAAGATCATATCTCTCAGTCTTGATGATGGTTCATTACGACTGAAACGCTAAAGTCTCGAACTGGTTTTTCATTAAATCTCCCCTTCTGTTTGGATTACATTGTTGACAATTTTTTCTCTCTAATGTTGGATTTTACTCGATCATTTACTTCCATATATATATATATATATATATATATATATATATATATATATATATATATATATATATATATAGTTTAAAGTAGAGTAACGTGTTCGAATGTGGTTCCGCTATTACCTTCCTTTTCGGACTAATACTCTTGGTAAAGGTAGGAAGTGCATACAATAAGTTTCCAGATTTTTTTTGTATGGACATTTAAAATTTTCGAAAATTCTTGAAAATTCAGTATGTTATTGCTATACATCTTATGAGATGACTGACCAATTTTTATGATTTCAGCTTCAAATGAACAGCTACAGCAGCAATTGGAATACCCCCTACTAAAGCCTGATTGTCACAGCTGGTGAATTTCAAAAATCCAATCTGGACGTGATGACACTTTAGAATAACGATATGCAATAAAATTCTGTTTTAAACTTGAAAACAATGCTGCCACAGAAACGTATGGAAAGCTTCAGACTGTTTTTGGACCATCTTTCATGAATCGAGCATCAGTTTTTAAGTGGCATAAGAGATTCAAGGAAGGCAGGGAGTCTGTGAGGGATGATGAGAGGTATGGGAGGAGTAAGGACGTCAATACACTAGAGTTGATTGGCCAAAGGGTTAGGGTTAGGGCTACTATCTTGAGGTTTTAAGGGAGTTCAGGAAGAGTTTCTGTCGGAAGAGGCCAGCACTCATCAAATCGGGTCAGTGGAATTTCCAGCAGGACAATACACCAGTCCATAATTCCATCCTTGTCACAAACTATTTGACCAAGATGGGTATCAAGACAGTTCCTCACTGTCCCTATAGTCCAGACCTTGCTCCCTGTGACTTTTGGTTATTCCCTAAGCTCAGAGGCTGTCGTCATGAGACAATTGAGGAGATGAAAGAGGTTGTAAGGAAGGTCATTGATACGCTCACAGAAGAGGACTTCCATGGGGCCTTCCAGAAGTTGTTGGAACGATACAACAAGTGCATTGCAGCTGGAGGAGATTACTTCGAAGGGGACTCGAGTTTCATGTGAATACTATCAATAAAAGTAAGTATAGTTTAATTGTGAAAAATATTTTTATTTCTAGATATTCATTTCAGTCAAGCAGTTCTAATTCAGCTAATTCAGTTTAGTATAAGTGCCGATTTTGTTTACACACAGTTAATTGTCAAAACAGTTCAATGTTGAACAATTCAGTTTAGTGTAAGTACAGTTTCAATGTCGAAAGGCAGT
>OY757927.1:73061132-73136132 GCA_963585895.1 Sepioteuthis lessoniana | reverse complement strand
GGAAAGGAATAACCCCACCCACGTCCTTCTCCTTCCAGCTATGGGTTAAATAGTACCACTACTGTTCTTCTAAAAGGATGGCTTTGGCATTAAATAACCCACGAAGGTTGATATGCCATTAAAGGAAACCAAACCAACGATCGTCGTTTTCAAGTTATTTTGCCAGTTTGAAGCAAATATTGTATTATAAAGTATGTCAGTTTTCTTTTAGTGTGCGGTCCAATAATGAATTCATTAAAATCATGGTTATTCAAATGGGAATAACTCATTTGTTTTGTTTGGGTTTTTATCGATAGCTCCCTCATAGAAACCAATTAGTGGCATAAATCAAAGTACTCTCCTCTGAAGATTCTGTCAATGACGGATGAAATAAATTTATCATCATCATCATCATGTCACGCTGGTAGCACGGATATCCCTGACCCTCTCTCGCCACTCCTCTCTATCGTTCATTGCCCTAGGTAGGTCTTCAGGACAACATCCCGTATCCTCACATACTGAATGTATGTATGTTCGTGCTGGTCGTCCTGCTTTTGCACGGCCATGTGTGGGGGTCCATGGGGTCCATAAGAGTACATCTCTTATGAGTTTGTCCCTGCTTCTCCAGCAGTGTCCTGCATGTCTGGTTCGTCTAACTTGAATAGTTTTCGTGATAGGAGGCAGGTGGCCGTACAGTTGGTATCTTGTGGGTTGTTGCCGCCAGGACTTGTTCAAGATTGCACGCAGCATTCTTGTGTAATTGCCGTCTAGCTTCTTCTCCAGCTGTTTTGTTAGCGTCCATGTAGTGCACCCGTATAGCAGTATCTATGTGACCGCTGCCTGGAAGAAACTGCGTTTCATTTTATCGGTTAGGTCTGATTTCCATATAATCGATAGCCTATTGATAGCTGTCCATGCTTTCGTTAACCTCGTTTCGATGTCCTTTTCGGTTGATTCGACCCTGCTTCCTAGGTAAGTGAATTTGTCTACTAGTTTAAGAGGGGTTCCTTCTAGAGTGGAGATGTCCCCCGTTTGTTTATAGCACATATATTCTGTTTTGTGTGCATTAACATAGAGGCCTATGCCTGCGGCTGCTCGTTCCAAACTATGCAGTAGTGTTTCGGCTTGGTCGGGTGTATTTGCCAGTATCGCTATGTCATCGGCGTAGTCGGCGTCGGTAATTGTTTTTGCGGGGTACCTTCTGCTTCTTTTCTTCGTCAGCTCGAAGCCATTCTCTCTGATTTTGTCAATCGATGTTCTAAGTACGTAGACTAGACAAATGATAAAGAGGTACGGGGCCAGCGTGTCCCCTTGTAGTACTCCTGCTACAATGTCGAAGTATTCTGTGTCTCCATCTGGTGATCGTACTTTTACTTTGGTGTTTCTATAGAGAATCATTATTGCTGCTACGATTTCTTTAGGTATTTATCGATTTTCTTGCTTCTTACTTATGTGTGTGTGGAGCGTATATATATAAATATATATATATAGGCTCACTTCCCGGGGATTGAGCACTCTGGCGAAAAAATTTACAGTTGCCAACCGTGTAATGCAAAGCTCTTTTAACGAAATGAGCACACCAGTATTTGGTAACGCAAAATGTAAACAGACGAAAGCTAATATATAATGCGTTATAAATCCCGCTGAGCGGTAAGATACTAAGTCTAATGTAAAGTTGGGTGGGTTTCGATCCCAGGTTGAAGCATCCTGCGTGTCTAGCCACACTGAAGAGTTGACCTATTTTTACTTTGATGCAACGAAACTATCTGTCTGTGGATGGCTATATATATTTATATAAGTTGCTCAAATGCTGGACAGCAGAATAGTACAAAAGACAATTATCAGATGGAACTTTTGGTTAAGAATAGACGCTAAGATGAATTATAAATACTTATATTTTATAATGTATACATTTTGAATTTAGCGTGCATCTTGCTTTCCATTTTTTCCCCAAAAATTTCGATCGGACTGATATGAAATAATTAGTAATCAAGTAAACCTCGAGAGATTTAAATTGCTTTTGCAAGATGAATATATATATATATATATATATATATATATATATATATATAAACATGTTTGATTAAATGATAAAGACATATTTTGTATATATAATTTTATTAAGATCCTTTCAAGTTTCCTGATAAGTGTCTTAGTTTCAGGATGGAATTCATGGATGGATTTGCCAAAATTGTCCCGAGCGCTTTCGGACCTTTCATAGGCCATCATCAGGGGTTGCTTGCATGTATAAAGAATATTTTTAAAAAGTTTTTGAAAGATTTTTAGACTTTTTATAACATAAAAAAATTATGTAAACGCAAAGGTGGATAAAACTGAGATACTGATGAATTAAAAAAACAGAACGCTATCAACGGAAATAGAATATTATCAAGAAATATAGAATATTAAAAAAAAAAAACAAGGGCAATTCAAAATATTGTCGCTAATTTCAAAATTAATTCTATTGATTTTTGATTTTTTGTTTTTATATGCATGGCTTCTATGATTTGTAGATGTTCTTAATTAATTATTAAAATTTATTAATTATTAATATATATATATATATATATATATATATATATATATATATATATATAATCTTATCCCTAATGGTGATGATTTATCGCTCGCATGTTACAATGCTGAACAAAAAAGGGTAAGAATATCTATTTGTAAATTATATGGAGCGGCAGAAATAATCAGGCACTTAATAATATCACGTGATATAGAATATCTTTACACGATAGTTATTTTGATTTTCTTTTCGGTTGATCCTTCGGCTAAATTCGATCTACATACAGAACTCTGGTGAACAACGACTAACAAAAGAACAGTTTTTTTTCTTAAAATTAAAATAAAAGTGATAAATTTAGATCTTCTTTCCGTTCATTTCTTTTATCACGAAACCATTTTTTCTTTCCTTTCGTAATAATACCAATAAGAAAAGAATCCTCCTCGTTTTCATCGATTTTGCGAGAATGATTAGGCATGATGGGGCTCTTTATATGGTGTAACCATATTTTGGATACCCATCTTGTGGGATCGCCATCTTGATCATCTTCAGACTGGATCGATTCTACCTTTCACCTTGCTGTTCCATTTTCTTTATGAGCCGCTCTATTCACTTCGTTGACACGAATGACAAATATGAAATCGTCTTATGTGCATATTCTTCCTTCACTTTCGATAACGTAACCAACTCGGTTCGAGAATCGTGAATGCCATTTAAACCGCAGATGGAAATAGGTGTCAAACCGTCTGTTGCTCTGGGCTAACTAATTCAAAGTTGAAATCTGACTTCCAGCTTCAAGGATTTTAAGCAGCTGACTTAACAATCCTCTAATAACAGCCAAACTTTCAACTACCCTAAGCGGTCACTACCTGTCTAGTAAACTGTGTTGACTCGTTGTATTTTTCCAGCCATTTAACGGTAATTCAAATTTTACACTATGCTGAATAAAAGATTCAATTAATCTTTGATTCAATATTTAGTGAGCGGTCTTGGAAAAGAAAAAAAGAAAAAGAAAAAATCACGTAATTTAATACCTGATGTGTGTTCGGAGAACCTGTGACAGTTTGATGTGAAAATATTCCCTTTTCAGCTTATCCGTAAAGAGTGCTTGCTCATACACAATGCTAAAAAAAACAGCAAATCATCTATATAGGCAGTCACGCGGTTTACACATTCTACTGAACTGTTGGGCTCTTAAGCTTGATCTTTTTCCGCGAAGCTGTTCATTATATATATATATATATATATATATAATTAACTCATGTCCTTACAAAAAGTGTTAACTTAGAGCAAAAATAAGCTGGAGAAATAATATTGTACTTGTATGTATGCATTATTAACCAATGAACCTTTTCGCACTTAAAAAAAAATTCTTTGAAAATTGTTGGGTATCACCTACCTTTTCAGCATTATAAGCTGTTCCATCTGCCATATATGGCAGTTGCGGAGATCAGTCTGGGAATAAGCCTACGCGTCAGACCAGAAGAGCCGTTCCTATTGTTGAAGTATATCATTACTCTATCACTAATCCTATGTTCTTATTACAAACAGTCTCTTGTAAATACTCTTTCCTGTAAATATAACTATTTTCCTCACATATCGTGGTTTGTCATATTATTATTACTACTTCACTAACCAGAACACAACAAAAATAGACACATATGTAGCAGATTTAAGTCTACGAAAAAACAAAATATATCAACAAGATTTGATGCACGAATTTAATGCATGAATATGGAGAATAGTTAATCTTAAATTAAAATTATCTTTTCTTACCAGAAAAAACATTGTAACTCTTGTTTTTCGACAAACTTTTCATTTAACTGAAATAAATAAATTATATTAATTTGTAGATCGGTGTTTTTTCAATCACTTACGCATCTATTCGATATATATACATATTTACCAACCCCTCCGCTCGGGCAGGATATGACACAAGGTCAATTTTTATGCGGAGTTTAACAGGTTTTAATTCAGAAGTTTCCTTCACCTAGATTTGTTGCCTCACCAAGGCTGAAGAACCCAGCCTGCCCTTCTATTTACGCATAGCTGGAGGGAGAATAATTGGATTTTTACTTTTCCCAAGGGTATTAGTGCTATGAAAAATGCAATCAATCTCTTCCAGAATTTGAACTCGTGTCACCGTGTCCATTTCCTAAGACAATAACCATTACCCCACGGGCACCTTCAATTCGATATATATATATATATATATATTGCAAAAGGTATGAACTCCCTCATCCTTCCGGCTATGGGTTAAATAGCACCGTAGCTGGTTTTGGCATCAAATAAACCGAAGAAGGATGATATGCCATTCAACAAAGAAACCGAACTGAACCGAACATCTCACCTCTCACCTGTATATGAACATCACTTGCATAGAAATTAAGACAGAAGTCCGAATTCGTTTTAAAAGTAGTATTTATTTTGCAACAACAAATATGTCTAGCTATAGCTCTTCTTTCTGAGTGAGGCTAAAAACCTTTTAAATAATCCTCGTATCTATCTATCTCTCTTTCTATATATATATAATTAAGCGTAAAGAGGCTCGACCAGGATTTGAACTTGACTCGCCAGGTCCATTTCCTACGGCGATAAAATGACATGCATCTCTTAACAAAATACTATGTTGACCCTTACTACGGCAGTGAGTGCAATCTTTGTTCAGTGCGCTGCATTTTCGTTGTATCCATATAACATACTTCTACACCTAATGTAATATAATGACCAAGGGATTTCGTTTTATGCCTTTGGGTTTAGTTAGGCTGAGAACCTTTCGGCTCAGTGCATGGGTTACTTAGGTGCAACTTTAACGCAGGTGTTCACGCGCGCGGGCGTATATAATTAGCAAATGAAGACATTTTTAAACGAGTTTTTAAAAAAGGGCTCAATGCTGGCCAACAGAACTAGATTGTTATGGTGACCTATCTAAACGATAATTAACACTGCCACCTTCATAAATACTAACCCTATTTACTCTACGGGAGACTTCACCCCAGCAGGGTGGAGCGTGTGCACTACTCTCATGTAGGCGGTGAGCTTTTTAGGGGAATGCTGATAGGGATCGAGGCATTTTTGGAGCAACATGGCGTATCTGGGCTACGGCCCTGCGCTCGGGCCCATCTTGTAAAAGGCCTTGTGCCACACTCGTCCGGTTGGTGGGATGTACGAGAAATACCGACTTTTTCCTAGCAGTTGAACCTGATAGTTTTCTGACGGACACTTCTACCTGCTCTACTAACACTCTTATTTTGTATTTATGTTCTGTTAATTCAATAGACTTGTTCCACCTCATTTCTCTTCTTCTGTGCCTTCTTTCTTGCCCTTACAGGCCACAACAACTTAGCGACGGTGTATTTGCGCAGACCACCAGGATTAAGAAAGGAACTTTCTTAAAACACTGGCGAACAAGTTTTTGTAAAAGAACTAACGCGAAAAGCTAGCCAGTGAAAAAATCGAGTCGTACACAAATAATTGGGGAACGAGGATTCGTGCTACCGTGAAAACATTATCAGAGAAAAAATCGTCAGCGAACGAGAATTCTACTAATTCTGTTTACAACAAAGAGAAAACCTAAATCACTAAACCCTTCATTGGCTCCAGCGTTACTTTTAGTTTCACGGAACTTGGTCACCTAAAAAGAATGAAAGCGGAGGCGAATACGAAGAAAGGACTCACAGATACAAACTATCACTCTGCAACATAGAAATTAAAAGAAGCAAAGAAATTAAAAGGTGCTCGTACTACGGTCGTAGAGTAAGTTTAAAACCGAAATTATTTCAGATATGCTCTCTTAAATACCGTTACTTAAAGTTTCATCTATATTGGATAATCCTATTTACCCAACACCTCCGTTCGGGCAGGATATGACACTAGGTCAATTTTTAAGCGGAGTTTAACAGGTTTGAATTCCTTCTCCTAGACTAGTTGCCTCACCAAGGCTGAAGAACCTAGTCTGCCCTACTATTTATCCATAGCTGGAGGGAGAATAATTGGATTCATACCTTTCCCAAGGGTATTAGTGCTATGTTAAATGCAATCAGTCTTGTCCAGGATTTGAACTCGTATCGCCGTGTCCATATCCTGTGACAATAACCATTACACCACGGGCACCTCCTTTTTACCAACCCCCCCCCGTTCGGGCAGGATATGACACTAGGTCAATTTTTAAGCGGAGTTTAACAGGTTTGAATTCAGAGTTTTCCTTCTCCTAGACTAGTTGCCTCACCAAGGCTGAAGAACCTAGTCTGTCCTACTATTTAAACCACGCGCACCTCCATCTATATTGGATAATAGTCAGTCGGAAATAACAGAAAAAGTGGCTAATTAATTGGATTCATAGTTTTAAAAAATTTGTTTACGCAACGTACCTACGTAAAAACAAATAAATGTAAAAAAAATAATTTTATTGACTTCAAAAGAATTGAACAGTCTAAATACAGGTTAAACACGCCGACCGTAGTCGAGAGAGAATCGAAGGTTCATTTTTTAATAGCTACTACACCAAGGTATATATAAGAGTATCACTCCTTTCCTTGGTTTCCGGCGCTTTCCCTTGATCCGTTACTTTCAATGCTGTGTGTTAAGCAAGAAGGCATCAAGTACCATTTTTAAGTCTTTAGTATAAGTCAAACTGGGATAGAAACCCGGTCTCCTGGACTACTGATGAACACACTTACCACTATGTCAATGGGCCGGTTGTAAAAACGCATATTGACATCAATGAAGTGGCAACAAAAAGAATTTGTTAATGCGCCAACGCTTATAAAACAGTTCTTTTTGAATCAATTATTATTTTTGGGATATTACAGATTATATATATATATATATATAATTAGGATCCATGAGGTTTATGGTGTATTTATTTATGTTGGAGTGAAAGATTCTATTAGTTTTTTCTTGAATCAAAATTTGGACGATTAAATAAATTACGTTTAGCACCAATGCAGACCCCATAAAAATATCTTTCAATAGAGAATCGGAAAGGAATTTGCTTTATGATCTAACCTAAGTGATTGCTCTTTTAAAAATCTACCTCTATATGGCGTTTTTCCTTGCTTTTGCCAGAAAACAATGCGAATTGTAGTAATAAATATATCTATGCTATAAAGTTATATGCAACTAGATCATATGGTCACATCCCTCTCTACGTTATTAATTGGTTTCAAGAGCTGTGAATTAATCCGATTTTTCATCTAAATCAGATGTAATGCCTTAAAACTCACTTGAAATATGAATAAAACTCGTAAAACTAGCGTAAATAATTCGCGAAATAATATGACAATTGCTTAACCTTGAAGAACACTAACAACACAGTTGGTGTAATGATTACTAAGCTAGAGCAGCAAACCTTCGTGACTGAATTCGAGACTCACAGGGTGCCCAATTCATACGGCCTTGTGCAATATCTAAACAAAAACAAGACACATTTTAGTTATTTTTAAAAAAAACATTATGAACACAGTTAATAAAATCATTTTATTTATTTTTGCCACTAAAATACTATAAGTATGCTGACAAATATCTTACAATTAGCGCCAGCAAGACGCAGAATAATATTACTCTTATTAAGCTTTTAAAGAATTTAAAGAATATTTTATTCTAAATTTGTAAAGAATTATAAATAACATTGATAAAGACGGCAATAATAGTTAATGGCGTATATTTGCTCACAATTTTTCGGTGCAAATATTTTATTATACAGTTTTAATGTGTTTTATTGGAAACTCTTTTTAGCTTTATAGCTTTTATTGTCCATTTGTTTATATTCTATTCATTTTTAAGGAAAAGAAAATCATTTTACGTTCTTTTATTATTGACTTGATGCTGCTGCAGAAATCGGACGCAGGGAACTAAAATAACAGGAAATGCACAAGTTATCTAAAGTAAGAAGGACGCAGGTGCTCCCCCACGGGAACGCCGCGAAAATTGTGTGGGTGTGCATTCTAGAAAGAGGCGTGTCCATGTGCAAGGTGTAAGTTGCAGGTTGGAGATGTGACCACGAAATTTAGCGTGGGCGTCCGGAATGATATATAACCACGTTGATTTTGAGCCGAAAAGCAGAAAGGCAGAGAAGTTACACAGAAGATCCTTACCGTCAGCCCCTGTGTGTGCATCTAAGCTGTCATCGACTCTCTCTCTCTCCCTCTTTCTCTCTCTCTCTTACCAGTCCGTACATTTTGGGTAAAAGAAAAAGAAAAGAAGCCGATTTTATTTTTACACCTAAGCGTTGTTTTCTTCCTCTGCTATACAACATTATGATGTAGGTGACTGATCAGAGTGACGTAAGGCCGGATGTATTGATGCTCGCTAAAGTGAAATTTACTTTAGAAAAGTGACATGAAGGCGAATCTGACGTTGGCCGGAATGAAGGGAAAGGACATATTTGTGCACACAAGCATTCAATATTCATTTTCCATATTTACCAATGTAAATGAAAATAAGAAACGGAAGAAAGATCGTGTTGGTAAATCTAGAAGATTTGTTTATTCATCCTTTTGTATATAAGCTTACGCATTTCGACTTCGTATATTTGAGAGCACAAAAAGGAAAAACTCATAAAACCAGACTCCCAAGTCCGGCGAGAGCTGAGTACTGGACAGGAAGATAAGAACTGTGTAAATGAAAAATTACGAACAATCCATATGTTAAAAAAGTGCTAGTGTCCTTGCAGATCACTAAAATTGACTGGTTGTTTGGAACAACCAATCAGAGGTGTGGATGAGCGGTCTATAATCGTCCAAATGAATAAAAAGCCAATCTAATTTTTTCCTATGTTGAGTAAACTGGAGGGTTGATCAGAGACTGATAATTTCCGATAGGGTCTGCTGGGTGAGGGGAGTATGATGTTGGAAGACCCGGAACTCCCCATGTATGGAGACGTTTATTTAAAGTAAATTTGGACCTTTTTTCTTTAAGCAAGAGTCAGTTTGTTTCCACTCGATGGATTGTCTTTTCGACTCAGGATCGTAGATGGCCCAATCGGCGGGGACTGAAGAATACACGAACTGCATCTCTGCAGAGGAGTATAACTCCCTCAATGAGTGTCCTGCGTGTGACACTAAGCAATCTTATGGTGAGGCTCGAGTAGTGCTGGTGCTTTGGGGAATGTGGAGTACCGCTTTATTGCCATTGCTCCCAAGTCCACTGACCCGGAGTGGTAGCTCCTGATAGGGTCCTACCTATGGTTTGATTAGAACTGTTTAAGATTTAAACTGTATTTTTACTAAACTGAATTGCTAGAAAGAGAATTGTTTTGGCATTTAACTATATTCTACTGTACTTATGCTAAACTGATTTAGAGACAAACCCGTGTTTAGACCATCTTTAAATATGTGTCTAACGAAAATATGTTTGTCTGTACACATCTTACGATCTTCTATAGATTTCACTAGGCTTGCTCTTCTCAGCTAGCCAAAATATGATGATAGCTCTCTGTTCAAACCTAAAGCACACTATCTGAATTGCCGCCATTTTGAATAACCTTAAAACAAATATTTTTGCGTGATTTAAACATGTTCGGGTATGAACCATTTCCAAACAATGCAGTGTTTACATTTAGAGAAAAAAATTTTTTCGTCCCCCACCAAAAAATTTCCTTTACTTATGGAATAACCTTTGAATATATATATATATATATATATATATATGTGTGTGTGTGTGTGCGTGTGTGCGAGACAGAGTGTGTGTGTGTGTGTGTGAGAGAGAGAGAGAGAGCGAGTCAGCGGAATATAGTTAAACACTTATTCACTTAAGTGCGCGTTTGCAAAGATTTTCTTTGTCCTTACGTCTGTGAATGTGTGCGTTCTTGTGTCTTAGTGTATATGTATGCATTCGCTTTCCATTTGTGTGCATGTGTATGTTTGTGTGTGCATTCGTAACGTTTGTCTTTGTGTGTGTGTGTGTGTGTGTGTGTGTGTGAGTGCGCACGCACGCGCGTGTGTATGTAAATTCACAATAATAGAATGAAATTATCTCATGAATACTGGGCAGTCCGACTTGGGGACAAAATGCCGGAAGGAAAAATACGTTTTTATCGTCGAGCAAATTAACCACAAGTTGGGCCATAAATTTGGCTACACAACAAAAGAACCAAAGAAAATAATAGGGTTGGTGGGGAAAAACGTTGGGTGGAACGAATCTGTAAAACTCAAACTAAAGGAAAATAAATAAATAAAACTGTAAATCCAAAGAGGAACCTTGCAAACAAATAAGAAGTTTGTATTCGAGTTGTTCAACAACTATAGCTGATTTGACAAAATATTCTATAGAAATACCCCACCACAATTACTACAACAACAACAACTACTACTACTATTACTAGTAGTAGTAATAGTAGTAGCATCTTTATTACTGCATTTCGGAAAATTCTGAAGTGTCTTGCTAAAAGATTAGAGGAACTGAAATTTTTAGTAACAATTAAACCATGAAAACGGCAATTTTACGATAATATGTAAATGAGCTAGAATACTGATGAGATATGTTGTCTCTCGATATACTATGAAATCCTGCAGATTTTATAAGAGTTACAACTCAGCGAGTACATATAATAAAAATGATGCATGGACATGGCTGCGAAAGGGAAACTTCTCGAGAAAAATTGAATCTCTTCTAAAACAGTACGAAACAACGCCATAAGAACCAAATATATTGAAGCCAATATCAATAATATGCAACAGAAGAGCAATTGTAGGTTATTTGATGAAAGAAACGAAACAAGCGAATTTAACAAAATTGTGCAAAAAGAATATGAGACGAGACACGACTGGGTGGGAAAGGAGATCCACTGGGAATTGTGCAAGAGATTGAAATTTGATTATACTTCCAAATGGTAAATGCACAAACCAAAATTCACCCTAGAGAATGTGACTCATAAAATTCTCTTGAAATTTTTAGATACAAACTGATCACTTAATCCCGACCAGATGACCAGACCTAGTGTTAATTAATAAAAAAAAAAAAAAATAGAATGAAAAAAAGAGAATTTGTTGTCTTATGGATTTTGCCTCACTGACGGATAACAGAATGAAAATAAGAAAGCAAAAAGATAAATAAATACATGGACTTTGCCAGAGAACTAAAAGAGCTGTGAAATATTGGGGTGACGGTGATACCAGTAGCTGTTGGTGTACTTGGAACAGTTTCAAAATCCTGGGAAAAAGCCTGATAGATTTGGAAATCAATAGATGAATCGAGACCATTCAGACTACAGAATTGTTGAGACCAGCTAGAATACTTAGAAGAGTGCAAGTGACCCGAGGAGACTTGTTGTCACTCGGACACCAGTGAAAGACGACCAGCTATTACTGGAGCGAAAATTCGTAATAAGTAAAACAGAACTAGTGATTGTCAACAAAAACTTCTGGAAACTAATCTCTGCAGTAGAAATATCATAAAAGGATTTAATACCTTGTCAGTCTCCCTTATAAAATAACCATGGCCCTTCCAGACAAATAGATCAAAGAATGAAGTAAATGACGATGATATATTAAGAATTCTACACGAGAAATATACTAGGTATTATACCCAAGAGGTGCCCGGGGTGTAATGGTTATCGTTGTAGGAAATGGACACAGTGACACGAGTTCAAATCCTGGCCGAGACTGATTGCATTTCACATAGCACTAATACCCTTGGGAAAGGTATGAATCCAATTATTCTCCCTAAATAGTAGGGTAAATAGTAGGGCAGACTAGGTCCTTCAGCCTTGGTGAGGCAACTAGTCTAGGAGAAGGAAAAGTCTGAATTCAAACCTGTTAAACTTCGCTTAAAAAATTGACCTTGTGTCATATCCTGCCCGAGCGGAGGGGTTGGGTAAATATGATTATACCCGAGAGATATGCTAGGTATTCTACCCAAGAAATATACAAGGTATTCTATTCGAGAGATATAGTAGGTATTATGACAATATACTATATATTATAAGCGAGAGATGATATTGTCAGTCTCATTGTATCAAGAAAAGATGTAGGAAGATCATAGCGAGTAACATTTTGACACAAACATCAAAGCTTTCTTCAATTAATTTTGTAACTTTAAGTCTGTCTCTCCCCGCACAACAACTTAATTTCTTGGGATGCCCCATCTAAATTGACTTGGAGTTTTATTATGCAGAAGATTTTTTCCACTACTAACGTACAGAGTCCGATTAATACTGAGTTCTGAGTTCATGGCCTTGTGTCATCCTATAATCAGGTTGATTTACTAGATTGTATGAATTCGGCCAACTCTTCCACCACTGGTAAGATACGACACAAGGTCAGTTTTTAAGCGGTCTACAACCGATTGAAATTTTCCTTCTCCTAAGGTAGTTGCCATAGGGTGGTTAATAAGATCAATCTGTCTAACTATTTTACCCTAAATGTGGAGAGGAAGTGATGGATTCGTAGTCTTTTTGAAAGACATTAGCACAAAGCGAAGCGTAAAGAGGCTCGACCAGGATTTGAACTTGACTCGCCAGGTCCATTTCCTACGGCGATAAAATGACATGCATCTCTTAACAAAATACTATGTTGACCCTTACTACGGCAGTGAGTGCATTTTCGTTGTATCCATATAACATACTTCTACACCTAATGTAATATAATGACCAAGGGATTTCGTTTTATGCCTTTGGGTTTAGTTAGGCTGAGAACCTTTCGGCTCAGTGCATGGGTTACTTAGGTGCAACTTTAACGCAGGTGTTCACGCGCGCGGGCGGAGCGGACGTGTCACTCAGAGATGTCACAATAGCCCAGATGGGAAACGGGGCTAGAGAGTGTGGGTGACGTCACGCACCGGAAACGCGCGGAGGATTGGGGGATTTTGAAAAAGTCAGTTAGTTGAGTTCTGCCTTGGGAGAAGACGGTTGGCTTTCGCTAGCTCGCCAAAGCCAGGCCAGTGGGCTTGTGGCGGGTGCCACACGTGTTGGATGGGGGGGGGGAGATGGAAAAGTCATCATAGAAAGATTGTGCATCTCTCTTCCTTATGTCGAAACCTTTAACTCAAAGGTAATAAAAGGTTTCGTACCTGAACTAAGAAGTCGTTACATGTTTTTCGTGTTTCGGGACTCCTATGTTCTGTGTATATATGTTATGAACATTCTATGTACGTTTCACATATTTCGAATGGCTATGTTACACTAATAATAACAATAATAATAATAATAATAATAATAATAATAATAATAATAAGAAGAAGAAGCAAAAAACCAGCGAAATCTCAAACGAGAAAACTTGAACAAGGCTAAGAAAGGAGATCTTTAAAAGAGAAACTGGATATCTTCTCATTGCAAGACAAAAAAACGCTATAAGAACCAATCATATCAAACCAAGGATAGATAAGACGCAACAAAATAGCAGATGTCGGTTATGAGATGATAGAGACGAAACGATCAATCACATAATAAGCGAATTAGCACAGAAACCATATAAGACTATGTACGACTCTGTGGGCAAAGTTATTGGGCAAAAAGTTTAAATATGACCAAAATTTAAATTTGACGAACAAATGGTTCATGGACAACTCAGAATCCGCCCTAGAAAATGAGTCGCACAAAATTCTCTTGGATTTTGAGATACAAACAGATCATCTAATCTCGGTAACACGACAAGACCGAGGGATAGTCAAAGAAAAAAAAAGACAACTTGCCGAATAGTGGACTTTTCTGTTCCGGCTAACCACAGGGTAAAACTGAGGGAAAGCAAATAGACCTTGCTAGAGAACTGAAAAAAACCCTATGGAGCATGAAAGTGACGGTGATACCAATTGTAATTGGCGCGCTTGGTACAGTTACCAAAGTTTTAGTGCATTGATGGTTGCATTGTTACTCACCTGCACTCAGGATTGAACCTCCAGATAACTGTCTCCGTAGAAACTTAGGGCATTATCGCCGATAACCGTTACGCTATGTCACTGAAATTCAAATTCGCTTATTGCGAAATCACAGTCCAGCATGTTTGACACTACCCGACGGGGACATCCCATAGTTGTAGAAGAAGTAGAAATAGAACAGCAACAACAACAAAAACTACAATACTACTACAATAACAATGAAAATAATTACCAATTACCTATTATATATAAACCAGCACACCCCAAAAAATATTAGCTAAAACGAGACGAAAAAATGTAGCCATTGAATGGACTGACAACAAGATATGGTCCTGCAAACTTGGATCATTAAGTGTTTGAAAATGGACTCACCTGGATTGAGGGTTGCGTAAAAAAAAGGATTCAAAAACTAAATAAAAGTGAGCAAAGAAAGATTGGTTACAGCAGCCTATGATAGCGTTGGCAATATAAATACACAAGGAAAGCAACAAAAACTTGGATACGGAAGTGAGAAGAAAAATAACTGCATAGATATTTCTAGCGACAAACTAGTGATATTGCACACAGTATGTTAATGGATGGATATTAAGGGACGTTTCGATGAAGAAACACCGCCTGCTTATGAATCGGCATATTTGCACTCACACACGCACGTGCTATGCAAATATGGCCATACAGCACACACATATAAGATACATAAGCGGTGACCGATAGTATTCGTGGTTGTGCTAGAATTCAGAGTCGTATTAGTCCAGAGTCCAGTCGTCATCTAGACGTCACGCTGTACGCGTCACCAAAGCTCTAGTCCGACCTCAAGTAATAATGCCGACCTCAGCCAACCCAACACATACAAGAAGACATGGACATGGCAACGAAAAGAAAATATAAAGAGAGAAACTGAATCTTTACAAATTGCAGCACATAACAACGCCATAAGGACCAACTATAACAAATGAAAAATTGATTAGACACAAAAAAATAGGAGAAAGAGGTGAAATACTTCATCTTTAAAGAGAATATAGAAAAGCTAGCTCAAAATGTTTTTGACAATTAAACTGTATATTCGTCCTAAACTGAATAGTTTGAAATAGAACTGACTATATCTATAAAAAATTGATTTGGCGTTAAATAACCTACAAAGGTTGATATGCCATAAAACCCAAACATCCAACCGACACTAGTGTTATTATTGTCTCTACAAAGATGATTTCAAGTATTCGAATCAAACACTAATATTTCTATTCAACATTAATCATTTGTTTGGAAATACAAAAAGTGGTTACAAGTATTGCTATTCAATACTAATTATTCTACTCAACAATATTTTCGCACAGTTAAATGGTTCCGTGTATTGTTATATATCCCCAACAATTCCATTAAACTGTCATTTATTAACAGTTAAATCATAAAACAGTTCTATTTCTAACAATTCAATTTAACATAAGTCATTTGTTTACACACAGTTAAATGTCAAACTGTCCTATTTGAACCATAGATAGGGCCCTATCAGGTACTACAACTCTGTGTCAGAGTGGACCTGGGAGCAATGGCAATTAAGGGGTACTCCACATTCTCCAAAGCTCCAGCATTACTGGAGCCTCACCATCTGATTGTTTAGTGTCATATCTAGGAGAGTTGTTGTGAGTGAGGTGGCTTACCTCTAGGCAGACGTAAGAAGTATCATATAATAATAATAATAATAAAGGAGAAAGAAAAAGAAGACTAAGAAGAAAGAAGAAAAAAGATGGATGAAAAGAAAGAAAGAACGAAGAAGACGAATTAGGAGAAAAAGAATGCCATCAGTTACTCCTGGCGTGAAAAACTCGTCAAGAGTATAATACTACTACTACTACTACTAGAAACGGTGGTAATGGCGATATAACTTCTTCCGAAGGTGAATTTCATAACGTTGATTTTGAAAAGAACAAGATGAAAGAAAATATGTGTCAAATCTAATGATGCACAACCCGGCACCTGACCTAGAAAATGACCCGCATAAACTCCTATGGGACTTTAACATACAAACGGATCACCTAATCCCGGCCAGAAGACCAGACCTCATAATAATCAACAAAAAAATGAGAATCTGCAAAACTGTCGACTTTGCTGTCCCGGCGGACCACTGAATAAATCTGAAGGAAAGTGAAAAGAAGGATAAGTACCTCGACCTTGCCAGAGAAATAAAAAAGCTGTGGAACATGAAAGTAACGATTGTACCAATTGTGATTGGCACAGTAACTAAAGGATCATTAAAGGGTCTGGAGGACTTGGAAATTGGCGGACGGGTGGAGACTATCCAAACGACAGCATTGTTGAGGACGGCCAGAATACTGAGACGAGTCCTGGAGACTTAAGGAGACTTGCTGCCACTCAAACTCCAGTGAAAAACCATCAGCTAACACTGATGTGAAAAACTCTAAAGAAGACTAAGAAGAAAGAAGAAAAAAGACGGATGAAAAGAAAGAAAGAAAGAACGAAGACGATGAAGGAGAAAAAGAATGCTATCAGTCACTCCTGGCGTGAAAAACTCGTCAAGTGTCTACTACCACTACTACTACTACTACTAGTAACGGTGGTAATGGCGACATAACTTCTTCCGAAGGTGAATTTCATAACGTTGGTTATATTGGTAATTGGCGCTAATGAGAAAGGTATGTCCGATGATGATAATGATGATGATAATGATGGTAGCAATGTTAATAAAATCTGTGCGCAGAAAACAGTAATTAATCAATTAATTATTCTGACAATAATTGGAAATAGGAACTCCGAAAAAATGCTATTAATTATATTAAAAATCCAAGCAATTTACTATAACAAAGACGTTCGTGCAATGTATGCCTAAGTGCAGTGGTTAGCGTGATTACCTCTCAATATATTAATGGTGATGTCGTCCCTTACTGAGTGCCACATAAATACGTTCGTTAGATATCTTCAGCATTAGATTTGACTCATATTTTCTTTCATCTTGTTCTTTTCAAATTAATATATATATATATATATATATATATATATATATATATATATATATATATATATATTTCTCGTCCTTGTATTGTTCAACCAAAGAAGACCTATTCTTTCTTTTTTCTTGTCGCATAAAGTCTATCAATGTCATATCCCGGGTGAAATTCCTAGTGCATTGAAACCAATTTCTTTGTTTTATTTTCAATATTTCTAGTTCCTGTTTAAGATGAATCTGGAGTATCTTACAAAGACTGTCAATTTACTACTTATCAAGTCGATCTTGCTGCACGGAGTTCTCTCACGTTCTCTCTCGGTCTCTGCCTCTCTCTCTCATCACCCATCCCAATCCCCCATCTAGGTGGAATCGTGTTCGTACTGAGAAAATATAAGCAAGTCTTTGTTAGTCAGCCAACACTAGCAAGTCCATGTGGTTGGTTGGTTGGTTGGTTTTATGGCAAATCAACCTTTGTAGGTTATTTAACACCAAATCCATTTTTATGAAAATAGTTCTATTTCAAACGATTCAGTTTAGGATGAGTACACAGTTTAAATATAAGTACAGTTTAATTGTGAAACACATTTCTATTTCAAGCTGTTCAGGTTAGTCAAGCAGTTCTAATTCAGCTACTTCAGTTTAGTGTAAATACAGATTTTGTTTACACACAGTTGAATGTCAAAACAGTTCTATATTAAACAAATCAGTTTAGTCTAAGCACATTTCAATGTAAAAAAAAACATTTCCATTTCAAATAATTCAGTTTAGCCTAAGCACACATTTTAAATGTAAATATGGTTTAATTGTCAAAAACATTTCTATTTCAAGCAATGTAGTTTTGTCCAAAAATTCAGTTTAGCATACGTATGCCGTTATTTCTATTTAACCTATGGATAGGGCCCTATCAGGTGCTACCACACCGGGCCAGAGTGTACATGGGAGCAATGGCAACGAAGGGGTGCTCTACATTCCCCAAAGCTGCAGCATCACTGGAACCTCACCATCAGATTGTTTAGTGTCATATCCAGGACAAACATTGGCGGTTTTTTCCCCCTCTGCAGAGGTGTAATCGGTGTATTCTACTGCCCCAGCCAACTGGGCAAAAGTCCATGTGCTGGAGTCCTTCCGGGAACATCTTTTACGTATTCGTCCTTGCTTTTCCGTTGGTGTCCTACTTGTCTTGTTCGTCTTACTCGAAAGGATAAAAAGAAACTATCACCATCTGTACAGAACATCTTCCATTTTTCATTTTAAAATGAAAAACAGTTCAATTTTGAAGAACAATGATACTTATTTAACACATAGTCTGGATGATAAGGGTATTCATGTCATTCCAAAGGGTATTAGTTCGAAAGTGAATATAATATTGCGACTGGGCAAACCCCAGTCGCTTACTTCAAGGCCATAGTCCTGCACTTTAACAACTACACCACGAGGAATACCCCTCATCATATCGAGGAATTCGCTATTCTAACGGACTAAAGAGTAAAAATGAAAGAAATCGAAAAATATCTGGATCTTGCTGGAGAACTGAAAAAGCTGTCGAACATGAAATTAATAACGACACCAATTGTATTTGGTGCTCTTGAAACAATCCCCAAAAACCTAAAAAAAAAAAAAAAAGACTAGGAAACTAGAGATTTAAGACTATCAAGTCCACAGGACTTCTAAAATCGTCCAGAAGAGTAAGAAGCTATCAAATATACTGCACTCTTCTGCAATATTCATCAACATTCCTATGGGGTAGGAATTTGACGTATAGATTAACATGATCAGTTTAGGGAGTTCGGTCCTCACTGAGTGCTGATATTTCTGCCAAACTAAGCTAAATTTTATAGATCGATGTGTCCAAACCGCTCCTTTGATGCAAAACGAGGTGCTATTTCGTGGTTGGAATTCTCAGAACCAGACACAACCATTTTTTACACCTACGCTGACAGTGGGTTAAGAGGCCCACAACGGAAGGGTTTCGTAGGTATAAAACAAAACTGTACCCGGGGATCTGAGGAATATGGATTAGCTCTTCATGGCCATTACTCCCTGGCCCACTTCGAGGCAGAGTGATAGAACCTGTTAGTGTCCTATCTCTGAATCAAATCCATTAGAATAATATTCGTATTCGATCGGACGGTTAAAAAAAATCAAGAATAAAACAAGACAAAAAAAAAAAAATAAAGGAAAAATTCAAACAAACAAACAAGAAAAATTCTTAAGAGGCAACTACACCAAAAATGTAAATATGAACGTTGAATAAACGCGATTCCCTGATATCAAGGCATGAAATAACGTTAGATAGGTTGACATGCCGTTAAAATCCGTCAATCAATCGTACACTCTCCTGCTGGAAGACAATAACAGTACTAAGATGTTTGAACAGATACTACACACTGAAGTAAGACATAAGTGGAGAGGAATTACACTGTGATCGTAAGCAAAGCGTGCTAATACATTTTTCTGAGCAGGAGTGTGGATATTTTCGTAAATAATCTCCTATTTTTTAAAAGTATTACTAAAATAATAATAATAATAATAATAATAATAATAATAATAAAATGAAGAAGAAGAAAAAAAAAGAATTAGAGATCAGAGAAACATTTGAGACCATCCAGACAAGAACATTGTTGAGATCGGCCAGAATACTGAGAGGGGTCCTGGAGACTCATACTTCAATGAAAGTTCACCAGCTAATGATTGTGTGAAAGCGAATGCAGCAAATTAGCACAGAAAGAGTACAAGACTAGACACGTCTGAGTCGGCAAGGTGATCCACTGGGAAATATGCAAGAAAATTAAATTTGACCATAGCAACAAATGGTATATATACAACCCAGCACCTGTCCTAGAAAATGGCACGCATAAACTCCTATGGGACTTTGACATACACACGGATCACGAAATCTCGGTCAGAAGACCAGATCTTATAATAATCAAAGAGAACTTGCAAAATTGTCGACTTTGCTGTTCCGGCTGACCACAGAATAAAACTCAAAGAATGTGAAAAGAAGGATAAGTACCTCGACCTTGCTAGAGGATTGAAGAAACCATGGATCATGAAAGTGTCGGTGGTACCAATTGTGATTGGTGCTTTCGGCACAGTGATTCAAGGATTATTAAAGGGCCTGGAGGATTCGGAAGTTGGCAGACGTGTGGAGACCATCCAAACCACAGCCTTATTGAAGACAGCCAGAATACTGAGATGAGTCCTGGAGACTTGAGGAGACTTGCTGTCACTCAGATTCCGGTGAAAAACCATCCGCTAACGCTGATGTAAAAAGCTCTAATAAATGAATAATGATAATAATAATAATAATAATAATAATAATAATAATAACAGAACCTGCCGAATAGTGGATTTTGCCGTCCCGACCGACCACCGAGTAAAATTGAAAGAAAGCGAAAAGAGAGATAAGTACCTAGACCTTGACAGAGAACTAAAAAAACCCCAAAAAAACTATGGAACGGGAAGGTGACGGTAATAGCAATTGTAATTGGTGCTCTGGGAACAATCCCCAAAGGATTGCTAAAGGGACTGGAAGACTTGAAAATTATAGGGAAAATGGAGACCAGACCATCCAGACGACTGTATTATTAAAAATCGGACAGAATACTGAGAAGAGTCCTGGATATTGAAGAGACTTGCTATCACACAAAATGCTGAGGAAAGGCATCAGATAACGCTTGTGAAAAACTCTAGAAGGAATAATAATAATAATAATAATAATAATAATAATAATAATGCCGTCCTTAAGGCGTCCAATCGATTACTGGGAATATAAACATTAGCAGACAGATTTTAATCAAGATTACTTGTGTTCCGTAAGGAGACTTGTTGAAGAAGAGGTTAGATGCCGATGGCATTATTTAAGATAAATGTCCGGTGAAAATTATGTTTTGACCGGTTGTCCATTTTGTATATCATTGTTATTTGGCTAAGGGCTCTTTACAGGGGATTTAGCTCGAAAATGCCGCCAGTCCAGACCTTCGAACATAATCGACTCTTTCCTACACTGAATATTATTTGTTTGGCCAAAAGCGGGAGACAAGCCGATTTGCTAAATTGTAGAGGGGAAAAGAAATTTCCAACAAAAACAACCGTTTTATTTGACACCACTGAAAGAAATAAAAAATATCAATATGATAAAAAAAAGTAATATATATATATATATAGAGAGAGAGAGAGAGTAGGAAGGAGGTGGAGTTGTGTGAGTGTGGTGTGTGTAGTGTAATGGTCATTGGCGTAGAAAATAGAATTGTCTGCGTTCAGTTTACGCTAATGTTGATTTCTCTGAGGAAAGGCATGAATCCATTTCTCCTTTAAGCTAGAGTAGAACGGACTAAGCTCTCTAGTCTTCACAGAGCAGTTAGTTTAGACGAACAACGAGCCCTAATTAAAAGCCCTTTCCAATTTATGAGCCACCGTGGCTGAGTAAGGCCCATTACTTTACCTACTTCGAAAAAGTTATTGAAAACTAGAGTTCACCCAAAGACTGAGAAAAATATAGTGAATATATATATATATATATATATATTGGGAAATGAAAGAATCGTTTAAAAAACGATTTTTTCCAAATAAGAAAAGTTTTCAAATACTAATGAGAAGACCAGGATGAAACCTAAAATAGATTTAAATTTTCATATCTTCACATGTCAGTCTCATGATAATAAGTTTGTCAAAGAAAATACTGTCTATTGATGAAACACATGACAATCTTCATCTGAAGATTGTTTTTTTCACAGGGTACAGAAGCAAAATTAGGAATTTTCTGGCATAGTAATAAACGACTATCTATTAAAACAAGATCAATTTTAATTTTTAACAATGAACATCAAAATAAGAAGATAGACAAAACAGTAAATTTACTCAATATGCCCGCCATTTTGTTTCAATCATTGTATAAGCACGTCTTCGAAACGATTTGCATGCCATCAAAATAAATTCTTCTGACTTTTTATTCTATACCTTCTCAATAGCAGTCTTAAGCGAACCAATATTTGGATTGCCCAGTCGGCTGGGGATGTAGAGGGGGTAAGAACCCCTCCCCCAAATGAGTGTCCTAGATATGACACTAAACAATCTAACGGGGAGATTTCAGTGATGCTGGGTCTTTGGGGAATGCCATTGCTCTCAGGTCCACTCTGGCTCAGAACGGTAGCACCTGATAGGGCTCTCTCTATGGGTTAAATAGAACTAAACGGCTTACTTATGCTAAACTGAATTGTTTGAAATGGAACTGTTTTTGACATTGAAACTGCACTTATGCTAAACTGAATTGTTTAATATAGAACTGTGTGTAAACAGAAACTATACTTGTACTAGACTGAATTGGCTGAATTAGAACTGTTTGAATAAACTGAATAGCTTAAAATAGAAATGTTTTTGACAATTAAACTGTGTACTCATGCTAAACTGAATTGTTTGAAATAGAACTGACTGTTTGCATAAAAATGGATTTAAACTGAACTAGACTGCGTCCTTATGCTGAACTGATTTTTTAAAAATTATACCAGTTTGAATAAACTGAATAGTTTGAAATAGAAATGTTTTTGACAATTTAACAATGTACTCATGCTAAACCGAATTGTTTGAAATAGAGATGATTATTTGCATAAAAATAGATTTGGTATTAAATAACCTACAAAAGTTGATATGCCATAAAACTCAATCAACCAATATTTGGATGGGAAGTTGCATTTGTTTTGTTTTCTAAAACGCCCCATATAGCATAATCAATGAGGTTAAGGTCTTAGCTTAAATCTTGTTAAATTGCTGTCTTCACAGTTTTCTCGTGGACTTTCAGTTCATTAGCGTGCTTACTTGTTGACGTTGTGGGGATCCTTCTTAATCGCCGTAGCGAAGGCAGTTAAAAAGCTTTCTTTTTGTTTTTTGTTCAATCCCTCACTCCCCCTTTTCCTTAAAAAGCTCATTTTTTCTTTGCTTTATACACAGTAGATAAAGAAACTTTGGCTTGGTTTCGGCGTTAAGCAGATCATAGATTCTTTGTCGTTTCATTTCTTGCTCATTCATATTGGGCTGGATTTTAATTTAAAAAGTGCTCGAATAATAGAGCTAATCATGAACATTTAGATTTACCGCTTTTTTTTTCAGAAACTGGACAAATCGTACTAAATAAAAGCGCTTAAATATTATTCTACATTTTTCTTCCGCACCCTGTATTAACGAATGTATAAAACTTAGCCATGAGACTGACATTAGAAGTTGAGAAGTGCCCGTGGTTGATGTGCCCGTGGTGTAATGGTTATCGTCGTAGGAAATGAACACGGCGATACGAGTTCAAATCCTGGACGAGACTGATTGCATTTCACATAGCACTAATACCCTTGGGAAAGGTAGGAATCCAAATATTCTCCCTCCAGCTATGGGTAAATAGTAGGACAGACTAGGTTCTTCAGCCTTGGTTAGGCAACTAGTCTAGGAGAAGGAAAACTCTGAATTGAAACCTGTTAAACTCCGCTTAAAAATTGACCTTGTGTCATATCCTGCCCGAGCGGAGGGGTTGGTAAATAGGATTAGAAGTTGAGAAAGCTATCAATTTATTTTTTATATTGCAAACATCTGTTATGAATATATATATATATATATATATATATATATATATATATATACGAGGATCATTAAATCAGTTTACAGACGTTTTTTCGTATGGGCACTTTTATTGATAGTAAACACATGAAACTCTAGTCCCCTTCGAAGTAATTTCCTCCGGCTGCAATGAACTTGTTGTAACGTTCCAACAACTTCTGGAAGGCCCCATGGAAGTCCTCTTGTTTGAGCGTGTCAATGACCTTCTTCACAGCCTCTTTCGAAATATCTCCAACATTTTAAATTGTCACCTGTGTAGTGCAAGTACACTTAGGCAAGTGGTAATCGTAGCTCCATCTAGCTAATGTCATGCCATCTTTTTTTTTTTCATCCAATCAGACAATCTTGAAGCAAAATAATGTCTATGAACCGAGCATGTGAGAGGTTGCACAACAGACTGTCCCACAGTCTGGATATAGTCACATTGTGCTAATTTTTTTGAGCACGGTATTCTGACTTGCTTTTGCCATTGGCTACAGCCAAAAGCAAGATTTCTCTAACATTACTGTTATTATAAGGGTCTTGTGCTTGGCACGGATTACGCGTGTTCAACATTATAGCTGATTTTATGGGATGTTCAATGGATCTGACGGTGGCCGGACAAAGACCATCCGTTCAAAACAGCCTCGTTGTATTATTCCCAGATATATTTTGGCTACTTAGTTATCGAAACTTGAATAGATACGTAATTTAATTGAGATCAGACTAAGTATGTTTGCTTGAAATTAATGGATGATTTTTTATTCATTTTGAATAAAATTCGAGCTCTTCGAAGTCTTCTGGGTGGCATTCTTTAAATCGATGAACCTGTCTTTCTGAAATGTTCTACAGCATCATTCAGACGTAACATGAAATGAGTACGTGAAACTATGTGTAGTAGTTACATATTTAGCAATAAAAAACAAAAAAGGAAAACAAAAGTTTACAAAACAAACGCATCCTATACACTGGCACATGCCATGATTGTTAATGATCGTATTAGAAATTAAAATGTTAAAATATTCGTTAGATGGAGCTTCCATTAGCACTTAACCTAAGTTTACTTGCACCATACAAGGGACAGTTTAAAATGAATGCATTTTTACCACCCTTGTATAATAAGGGCAATTGAGAGAATAAGATTAACGTGCTTTACCAGAGGTTTAGTTTCACCGGAATTAATTTATTAAAAAAGTGAACGGAGAGACGCGTTGTCATTTTTTTAACGAAAAGAAAAAAAATGATTAATTCTAACCAGTAAAATTGAAAAAATATACATCACCCTTTTCTCTCTCTCTCTCTCTCTCTCTCTCTCTCTCTCTCTCTCTTACTCGTTAATAATTCGTTTTTAGCAATAGTGTCCTGATTATGCTATCCCACTGGCTAACATACCTATCTAGTTTCCAATGAATCTTCTTTCTCATATATATATATATATATATATATAAATCCCACCCAGAAAGAAAAGTCATTGCTGAAAATTTTTGTTGTAGCCACCATTACTAATAAAAGGAGGAAAAATAATTTAGATTTTTGTTTTAATTTTTTTACGAGTAATGTCCACACAAAAATGAGAGGTATCCCACAATTCTAAAAACTCGCTGACGCTTAGAACTTTTGAATGAAACTAGTCCGTGTGTGTTCGTCTGCGTATTTTTGATTATATATATATATATATATCAGGGGCGGAGATGGGACTAGTGCTACTCGTGCCCGGCACGACCAATAACTCGGTCAATGTTATTCAAAATGAATAAAAAATCATCCATTAATTTCAAGCAAACATACTTAGTCTGATCTCAATTAAAATCTCGCTTTTGGCTGTAGCCAATGGCAAAAGCAAGTCAGAATACCGTGCTCAAAAAAATTAGCACAATGTGACTGCTGACGCCTGTCTTGCGAAGAGGGAGAGGGACCGAGAGAGAGAGGGGGGGTAGCAGATTATAGCCGTTGCCGACGTCATCATCATCGCTATGGTAAATGTTGGTTAAACAGCGTCTTTTAATTCGTTTTTTCACTAACAGATCTCTATTTCTTTAATGAATGTTGCATATATTACATTCTGTAACTAAAATTTGTTTATTTGAATACATTTTTAACAAATAATCTTTATTTTAAGCGAAACTGAAACTACTAGCTGTGTCTGTGTATATTGTCATCAATTTCTTTATTCTAATAAACATATTTTTCTCTTCATAGTAATGAACATCTTCTCTTTTCTTCTATACTTTTGAAAGGAAAAAAATCATCTTATCTACTGTATTAACAAGACTACAAATTATATAGTACCTTGATTGTTTACAAAAAAACCACCATGCAAGGTACGTTAGTCAATCTGTGCTATACCATGGAGAATCACGCAATAGCAACTGTGATAACTTACTTTGGGTCCACGGACCACGGGTTGGGAACTGAAGTTGTCAGAGGGCGGCGGGGGGGGCACGAGTAGCAAAAATAGGCTAGAGTCACCACTGATATATATATACATTGTTCGGTTGCTCTTCACTGCTGAGGATGCAGATTTCATTGCTCACACCGAAGACTTACAAACCCTAATGGACTTTTTTGCCTGAATATACACTACTTTTGGACTCATAATCAGTCTAAAGAAGCCTATGCTCACGTTCACTCCACCTCCAGGTCAGTCCTATGTCGAACCAAACATCTTCGTCAAGGGGAAAGGATTGGATGTGGTTGAGAAGAACGAGAAAATTGATGACGATACTCAAGGTATTACTGCAAAAGATGACATTGACAGATTACATATGACAAGAAAAAGAAGAAAAATACTTGCCAAGCTGGAAAGGTGTGCAGATGAGGTAAATCAGGAACTCGAAGAATATAAAAACAAGAATAAAGACTGATTAATCTCTATAGATAATAACTGCTCCCTTCTCCCTCCAGAAAAAGGGAAGAATAAGAAAAAGAAAACAAGGAAAAAACAGGTTTTGCTAAAACAAGAAAAAATAGAAAGAGCACAACGATATATACATTTCAAAATTGAGGCCACCTCTCAAAATCAGTGACTTTAATGTTCAGTTGTGTTACTGTCAACAAAAGCTCAATCTCGAGGACTCGCGGTATAGCTGCGAGAAGCAGTCAAACACAAAACTTTGGGACTTTTTGAAAATGAGCAGTCGATAAGTTACCGAGGAAGCGACAAGTATATCACAAAACTTCGAAGCAAGCAAAATTACAAACCCTACTGGGAAGTGATTTGTAAAATACTAACTCTTTCCTTGATCGATTAGGAAATACCACTTCTGGTTATTGAGACCGGTTTCCGGGAGAAATAGTTTCATCAGAAATAAAGAGATTATGTGAACACGCTACATCATTTCAACAATTAAATTAAGGATATTGCGCCGCACAAAATGGCCTGAGTATTTATACAAAGAGAAAAAAACTCAAGAGAGAAACAGAATGATTATTTAAAGCATCACGGGGGTGTCCTCCTCGTGGTGTAATGGTTAAAGTGATGGACTGAGGAATCGTAGTAAGCGAGTTCGTACTCCAGTCGCGCTATTACGTTCACTTTCGGGCAAATACCCTCAGGAAAGGTATGAACCCCCTTATCATCCCAGCTATGGGTTAAATAGTACCACTACTGTTCTTCTAGGAGAATAGCTTTGGCATTAAATAACCTACAAAGGTTGATATGCCATTCAAACAAAGAAACTAAACCAAATCAAAGCATAACGAAAAACGATATAAGAACTAATAATGTAAAAGTTGGAATAGATAAGAATCCAAAAGAACAGCGTGTTGACAACACAGAGAAAGTAAATCTCATAAGAAGTGAATATAGCAAAAGGGCAATTAAAAGGTACAAGGACAAGCCAATCTGTGTGTGGGGGGGGGGAGTAAATAGTTTGGTTTGGTTTTATGGCATATCAACCATTGTAAATGGTTTCATTTATTTCTATCAAAAACGAATAATTTTATTTACTATTAATCATTTGTTTGCACACAGTTTGATGTTTTCAAGTATTGCTGTGTATCACTAACAATTCAATTAAACATCAGTCATTTATTTTCACACAGCTGAATGATAAAACAGTTATTTTTCAAGAAATTCAATTTAGCATGAGTCAACAAAGTTAAATGTTTCTAAGTATTGCTATGTATCTCTAACAACTCAATTAAACATCAGTCATTTGTTTACACACAGTTAGATGATCAAACAGTTCTATTTCAAACAATTCACTGTAGCGTAACTTATGTTTGCACTCAGTTTAAATGTTAAGCAGTTTTATTTGACCCATTGACAGGACCCAATCAGGTGCTGCCACTCCCGGTCAGTGTGGAACAGGGGGTGATGGCAATGAAGGGCTATTCTGAATTCTCCAAAGTTCCAGACTTACTGAAACCTCACTATCAGATTGCTTAGTATCATATCGAGGACACTCTTTGGGAGAGTCTTACTCCTCTGCAGAGATGCAGTCAATGTAGTCTGCTGCCCCGGCCGAAGGAGCCACAAGACACTCGTTGCGAGAGTCTTACTCCTTTGCAGAGATGCAGTCAGTGTAGTCTGCAGCTCCGGCCGAATAAGCCTCAAGACACTCGTTGCGAGAGTGTTACCCCTGTGCAGAGATGTAGTCGGTGTTGTCTGCAGCCCCAGCTGAAGGGGCCAAGGGGTTAATGATCCCCTGGAAAATGTGAAAATTATTAGAATTTTACCATACTCACAAATGTTACAAGCACACTTTAAAAACTGTTCAAGAAAATAAGACCCAGAAAATCCTTTGGGACATTGGGGCAAAAACAGATCACCCAATCCTGGCCAGAGTTAAAATTAAGAAAGATGAAAAACTTGACAAATATCAGGACATTGTTAGAAAATCAAAAATAAAACTTGTGAAATTGGCGGGAAGAGCCGTAGTACTCGGATCAATCCTAGAAAAGGGAATTGGGAACTAAAAATCAGAAGACTTCAGACTATGAAGGCCACGGTCATGCTGAGATTGACAAAAATATTTCGAAGAGTCCTGGATTGTTAAGCAGATTTGCTGTCGCTTGGTCTCTAGTGAAAATCTCCTATTACTACTGGTGTAAAAATCTTGTAAACGAGTAAAACATTATTAATAATCAACTCTATTTTTTTTTCTGTTTAACAGGTGTTTCATATTCAATGCACTTATTCAAATCGTTGTTTCAAAGGATCCATTTGAATAATTAAACTGAACATAAAAAATGCCTTTAAAGAATGAAACAGCTGTTATTATCTCAAGCGACAAACTTAGGAAATTGAACACGAGATGACCTGGAAATGGTTATGAACGGGAAACCTGAAGAAAGAAACAGAATTCCGCTTAATAACAGCTCAAAATATTGCCAAAAGGACTAATCATTTCTAAGCAAATATTGATAATATGCAGAATAATAGCCAGAATAGATTATGTAGTAATCAATGAAACAGTTAATATATGATAAACTGATGTAGAAAATACGCAGAAAATGAATACAAGAGTAGGCTTAGTTGGGTGGAAAGGTGATCCACTGGGAATTGTGCAAGAGACTAAAATTTGACCATACTGACAATTTGTATATGCGCAAACCGGAATCTTTCCTTGTTTTGATCAACAAGAAAATGATTTCAGTGTCTAGTGGATCGTACTGTTCGATCGGATCGCAGAGTGAGAATGAAAAACGAAAAAGATAGACAAATACTAGGATCTTTCTTGAGAGCTAAAAATAACTATGAAACATGAAGATGACAGTGATCCAAATCGTAGTTGGTGACTTTTGAATGACCCCCTGAGTCGTGGAAAATATAGTAGAAATCAGAGAAATAACCGACACATTGTAGACCACAGCAATGTCAAAACCAGCAAGAATACTCAGAAGAGTCCAGTAGATTTGAGCAGAGTTGCTGCAACTTAAACTCCACTGAAGAAAAAACTGTACTTAAAACTTGTAAAAGATTAGAAAGGAGTATAATAATGGTCATATAAATCTCTGCCTACATAAGCTCGGGTGATACTCTATAATCATCAAGGCCTCTAATTAGGTTAAGTGTGTGTTGCTTCTAACATATGACAGAGAAACAATTCCCTGAGGAGCCAGTCCGACACGAATTGTAATTTTGCACACGACTATAAATGGTGGACTCATGTCATTGAAAAAGTAACCCGGATGTTTAAGGATGTAATAATAACTGTTAAGATCAGTTAAAATCCCGTGAAGAGTGGTGGAGAGTTAAGGAGACTTGCAGTTACTAAAAACCCTGTGAAAGACCATCAGTTAACACTGGAGTAAAAAACTTGCAAGGAATAATAATAATAATAATAATAGTAATGTGACGATACGAACAAATGGTATATGGACAACCCAGCACCTGTCCTAAAAACTGACACACACGTCTTATGGGACTTTAACATACACACGGATCACCTAATCTCGGCCAGAAGACCAGATCTTATAATAATCAACAACAACAACAAAAAAAGGAGAACTTGCAAAATTGTCGACTTTGCTAGAGAATTGAAAAAACTATGGAACATGAAGGTGACGATTATACCAATTGTGATTGGTGCTTTTGGCAAAGTAACTAAAGGATTATGAAAGGGGCTAGATGACTTGGAAGTTAGCAGACGAGTGGCGACCATCCAAACGACAGCATCATTGAGAACGGCCAGAATACTGAGAAGAGTCCCGGAGACTTGGGAAGACTTGCTGTCACTCAAAATCCTGTGAGAAACCATCAGCGTGAAAAACTCTGAAGGAGTAAATAATAATAATAATAAAAATAATAATAACAATTATAGACCTAGCGATAGTCAACTGAAAAAAGAGAACCTGCCGAATTGTGGACTTTTCTGTTCCTGCGGACCACAAAGTGAAATTGAAAGAAAGGGAAAGATGGATAACTACTCGGACTCTGCTAGGGAACTGAAAAACTGTGGAACCTGAAAGTTACGGTGACACCAATTGTTATTGGTATTCTTGTTACAGCCAAAATAATTGGTAAAAGGACTGGAGGACTTGGAAATAAGAGGACGAGTACAGATAATCCTACCTACAGCATTGTTGACATCAACCAGAATACTGAGAAGTGTCCTGGAGACTTGAGGAAACTTGCTGTCATTCAAACTCCAGTGAGAAACCATCGGCTAACGCTGATGTGAAAAACTTTCAAAAAAGTAAGATGATAATAATAATAATTATGATAATAATATTAATAATAAAATTCAAAAGGGCGAAAACTGATGAAATGGTAATACGTGCCTATGGCTACGCAGAGAAAACCTAGAAAGAGAAATTGAATCGCTCTTAATCGCAGCCCAGAACTACGTCAAAGAACCTAATTACATAAAAGCTAGAGTAAAAACTACATCCGGTCGATGAAAAACAGATTATACTGAATTTCCTTAACAATGGCATTAATATTACTGCTGTGAAATGTGCCACTTCGGTTGATCGAAATTGTTGTGAGCAAGGCATGCAGATTATTGTTCTTAACTTGTAAAAATTCATGGCTAATAGTGGTGTTGTGTCTGCTGATTAGTGTTCCAACAATAGGGTCAATAAAGAAATTAGTTTCGGAAATCTAGGTTCACAAATCCAAAGGGGAAGAACGAAATAAGAATTATAAAATCACAAATCAAGTGTGAAAAGTTAAAGAGGTAAATAAAAAAGAGCGACGCTGCTCACGAGCCAAAAATGCAGTAAGAAAAAGAAACAGTTTTTATATAGGAAATAAAATTTGCGATTCATCGCAACACCCGGTTTGGTTTGGTTTTATGGCATATCAACTATTGTTGGTTATATAATGCCAAATCCATTTTATACATATAAACAGGTCTATTTCAGACAAGTCAGCTTAGTGTAAGTACACAGTTTAGTTCTATTTGAGCCATTGATATGACCCAATCACGTGCCATAACTCCGGGTCAGAATTGACCTGGGAGCGATGCCAATAAAGGAGCACTCCGCATTCCCCAAAGCTCCTGTATTACAGGAGCATCACCATCAGATTATTTAGTGTCATATCGATGACACTCGTCGGGGAAGTCTTACCTCTCTGCAGAGATGCAGTCGGTGTATTCTGCAGCCCCAGCAGACAGGGCCAGCGACACCGGGTGGGGGAGATAAAAAATGACCATATTTCGCATTATACTTAAAGTGGTAAGTACCTAAGATTTATTTTTCCTTTCGACAGATCATGCACAGAGTTTGAACCCTTTTTCTACGTTGGGGATTTTCTTCACTTTTGCAACTGGAAAAATAATTCTTTCTTGATTCATACTTGCTCCATCTCATGGTGCTTTTGCGCTCACCCTGTCTGCTATAGTTTTCACGAATGTATGTTATCGGCTAAGTCAGTGAACAACTTTATGGTCCAAATTCTTTTATTACAAAATTAAATCAATAATAGATAATGAAGCAACCCTGTTTTATATTTCCTCAAAAAAAGTAAAAAACAAAAAAATAAACGGGTAACCCTAGAAGAAACATTACGACATACTGAAGGATTTTTCGACTAAAAATCAATTGAATTAAATAAAGTTAAATAATTCTCTATTCCATCACCAAAGAAGACGTTTTTTAAGCGATTGTCTTTGTTGCTTGAAAAGACAAAGAATTTTCGGCAAATGTATAAAACGTATTTTTAAAAATTTCTATTAAAAAATTAAGAGTTGATCATTTTTTTAATATCCCGAAGCTTAAGCAAACATAGCCGACAAGTCAATATTTTGAAAGGAAATTGATTCACACGAGAACGTAACAACAGACAGATAATGAAAAATTAAATTTTAGATTCTTCGTTGTCTTCGTTTTTCTGCTTTTTATTTATTTATTTATTCATTTATTTATTTATGTGTTTATTTTTATATCTCTGCAGGCGTTTTTCTTGTTTCTTCTCTCCTTCTAAATAATAAAAATATTTTAATTGTTCGAATTATGAAAATGCTTGCCAAGAAATTCTATCGCCTCCATTGTACGGAGAACAGAGAAGGCTGAACAGTTCCAGTGCGAAGCGGCGGCTCTGAAAGGGAAATTAAATATAATAAAGTGTTTAATTATCCTTTGCTTCGGCTTTTTCTCGCGCCTTCTCGCTTTTTCTCGTTCAATCTCGTTTTTCCTCTTCTCGCCTTTTTTCCGTTGCTTGTCGTTTTCCCCCTACTTTTTTTTAGTGTTTTTAGCTCACCATCTTTTTCTCTTGTTAGGTTTTCTTCTTTAAAGTTCATGATTGCTTTTCCTGATCTAGTGTCTTCTCTCTCTCTCTCTCTCTCTCTCTCTCTCTCTCACTCTATCTCTTTCTCTATGTATCTATCTCTCTTGTTTCTAATCTTTTTTCTCTATTTTTCTCTTACCATTCTAGTCTTCAAAGAATTTTTCGACAACTTTCCAGCATTTAGGTTATATATTAAAAAAAAAAAGACAAAAAATGTTCATTTTTTTCTAGTTTTAATTTTACTTGATTCTTCTCACTTCGTTTCTCGTGCATCCTCGTATATTCTCGTTTTCTTTCTTTGTTCTTTGTCACAAACACTTCGCAGGCTTTCTATCGTATCTTTTCATAAAGATAAAAGCAAAAAAAAAAAAAAAAGCAAAAAACTTTCTCCTGTAATTTTCTTTAAAACTTACTTCACTTTTAATAACTTTTTATTTCTTCCGTCGACTAACAATTCTCTTTTCTCGTCTTACTCTCTCATTTTTCAAAACCAGGATTTTTTTTTCTCATTTGTTTGAAAACCTGTAGCTAACTGGAAGCCATTCCTGCAACACTTTAATTTCAAATTGCTAAAAATAGATAACTGCATATTCATACATCAGAATAAAATCCTGAAAAGAAACGGAAAAAAATATACGCTGGTAGCTTCGATAGCAACTACTATTATTTTATCATATCGATCCACGATGTCGTTGGTGGTATGGCAGTAAATGTTGGACTTCATCACTCATAGCAAAGATTTTCATGATAGCTGAGAGGGAGTCCAGCAAAATTGAATCAATAGGTTTGATTGATTTTAACGGTATATTAACCGCCATATTTTATGCCTTGAGGTTAGAGAATCCCATTCATTGTAAATTTATGTCTATATAATTTGTGTATGATTTTTTAAAGAATTTTTTTTGCACACAGTGCTATTGAACACTAACGATTTTCAAACGGTCTCTTTGGAGTTTGTTTTGGTTTGGTTTTATGGTATATCAACTATAATAAGTTATTTAATGCTAAATCCTGTTTTTTTATATATATTAAATATACATGTAATTTGTAAACACATATTGTAGATAACATTCTTAAACAAGCCTGAGCTCTTTTTTGTACATAGTTAAATCGTTTCAAGTATTGTTATATAATTGTCACAATTTAACATCAATCATTTGTTTGCACAGATAGTTTTTTCTATTTTACCCATAGATAGGACCCTATCAGGTGCTACTACTCCGGGTGAGAGTGGACCTGGAAATAATGGTAATGAAAGAGTACTCCACACTCCCCAAATCTCCAATGCTGAAGCCTTGTCATTAGATTGTTTAATGTCATATCCTTGACATTTTGGAGGTGCTCACCCTTCTATAGAGAGGTAGTCGGTGTATTCTGTAGCCCCGCTATTTGGAGAATAGATGAAAGACTAACAGGTACTGTCCCTCCAGGTTAGAGTGGACCTGAGAGTAATAACAAGGATTGGGTACTCCGCACTCCTCATATCTCCATAAATGGAGCCTTGCCACTATCAGATGCATTTTAGTGTCATACCCTGGAGATCCTTTTTTTCAGGAGGGGTCTTAACTCTCCGCAGGTGATACGTTCAGCTACCAAATGAGTTAGAATCAAAAAATTCTTCGTCTCATATTAGGGTTTACAGAACACATCACCCTCACTTGCAGAACAAGAAGTTAACATTGGCCAACCTATCGACAGGACGGCAAAATAGCGTTTGGTATGACGATGCATATGAAGCAAAAGTATCATTCCATTGTTTTCATTTATATTCATCGCTATTAAATAAATGTGAGTGTCAGCAAAATTAAGCCGCAGTTGATGTGTTTTAGAAGTGGCCATTGTGAGAGAAATGGGACAGCACATTTCGGAAGGTGAAGGACTGGTGTTAATTCACAATCAGTTCATTCACTGGTATAGCCAAATTACGAACAGGGAACTATGTACGACGCTGAAAATCAACTTTAATGCCTGGTGAATATTGTGGCCCATACAGGGATATCGGAAAGCATTGCCAACCCAGTCGGCTGTCGCTGTCCCTTCATTGCCATTGCTACCAGGTCCACTCAGACATTGAGTGGTAGCACCTGATAGGGTCATATCGATGTGTCAAGTAGAACTGTAAGATATTTAAATTGTTAGCAAGTATGAAGAGGATTTGGCATTAAATTGTCTACAACGGTTGATATGCCATAAACCCAAACTAAACCAAATCATATATATTTAATATATATGTATAAGCAGGATTTGGCATTAAATATTCTACAAAGGTTGATATGCCATAGAAACCAACCAACTACCATTGAAAGTGTCGGTAAATATTAATTGATGTGGAAGAAGAAACACAAAAATAACTCTTCGGTAGTTTCTTCGTTCTAGTTGGGGTTGGCTCTTCTCCAATCTTTGATTTGTTCTTAGTTCTCATTTGAAGCAAACGTTTATCTCATCGTACCACAGCTACCAAATGAGTTAGAATCAAAAATTCTTCGTCTCATATTAGGGTTTATAGAACATATCACCCTCACTTGCAGAACGAGAAGTTAACATTGTCCAACCTGCCTGTATCACTTCTAAGATGTCCGATCGCTGTTGACAAGACCTGACTGTCATTCACATACTACCCGTTAGAAACATACAGGTCATTTTAATGAACAGACAATTTGGCTCCGACCGAAAAGATCCGGGTCTTTTAGGCATCGTTAACGATACATGAAATCCTATTTTCACAGAAGGAAACACATATTCCGGCGCCAACTGCAGCATTATAGTAAGCTAGACAATCAAACCTTCATGGCTTTGTGCCACGTCTAAGTAAAAAGCTTAGAGAATTACTTGGGGCCTCTAGTAGTATAATGGTTAGTAAGCTAGACTAGCAAACCCCCACATAAAAGTTTGAGTCTCGCTGAATGCTTCATTCATACGTCCTTTTGCCACATCTGAGTAAAAAGCTTAGTAAATTAATGGGTGCATTTGGGGGTGTTATGGTTAGAAAGCTAGACTAGCAAACCTTCACGAGTGAGTTTGAGTCTCATTGAATTCTCCATCAAAACAAACTGCTTGGTAAATTACTAAAAACAATTATATGTAAAACAAATTACTTTATAAAATTATTGGATTCTAAAAATATCTCATTTTATAAAAGACTATGAAATGTCTTTAGAAAAATAATTTTATATAAGAAGAAAAATATGAATAAAAAATAAGGAAAAATAAAATCAAAATACAATTCGGGCGATTACAATTCTAAACAATGGAAATAGATTTTTAAGGAATAAGATTAAAATTACTTTTAGTGAAAAAATTCGGCTCAGATCGTTAAGTTCTAGATATCTACTTGTGTAAAGGAGGTGCCCGTGGTGTAATGGTTATCGTTGTAGAAAATAGACACAATGACACGAGTTCAAATCCTGGACCAGGCTAATTGCATTTCACATAGCACTAATACCCTTAGGAAACGTATGAATCCGATTATTCTCCCTCCAGCTATAGGCAAATAGTAGGACAGACTGGGTTCTTCAGCCTTGGTGAGGCAACTAGTCTAGGAGAAGGAAAACTCTGAATTCAAACCTGTTAAACTCCGCTTAAAAACTGACCTTGTCATATCCTGCTCGAGTGGAGGGGTTGGTAAATATAGATATCTACTTGTTGAGTAAGGTTCGGTATTTGTTGTGTGGATGTTATTATATGAGCCCATATTCTATTCATAATAAATTTTCTGTATCTTGCCAAAATTCTAACCTTGAAATCAAAAGTATTTTTTTTTAAATCAACCCCTTTCATCATGACATCCAGTGAGACCAAGAAAATATGTCAGCAATCTTAATTTCATTATTATTTCATAATTTCATTTGGGCGTCAATGTAAAATAAATTTGGTTACCAGGAATGCGGCAAGTAAAATGTTTGAGAAGCCTCACCAAAAAGATATATGAATTCCAAAGTTACCACCTGTTTTTAACGACATAGTGAAAGTGCCAAACAGTGAAACACGTGTCGCATTGTCATCGATGCCAGCTATGTTTGTGATCGCAGATTGTTTGATGGAGGACGACAAACACAAAAATACAACCCGCCTCAACAATTAAAACCTCTGTTGTTTTATTTCCTCCGTTCAGTTTTTGAGGCGGTGGAAGTTGGTAGAAACGGATATCGGATGCTGAGCAACGTTATGTTCTAATAGGCACCAGCTCTTCTCGTACCTTTGAAAGGTTCAATCCATCTCCGTTCACATGACCCATAGTCTCCTCGTACTCCAGCCATCAAAAAATGATAATCGAGAGACCTAATTTTTTTTTATTGTAGTTGACACTTCCACCTTCTGTGGGCGGCAAAGTAGAGAAAGAGCCACACACATAAACTGTAATATAGCCGCATACATAAACATATACAAATATAAGCGGAAACATAGTCAACAATAATGAACTTCAATGAACGAACGAACACACTTCTTTATAAAATTGCCCAGTCGGCTGGGGCTGTAGAATACACCGACTGCTTCTCTGCAGAGGGGTAAGACCCCCCTCCAACGAGTGTCCTTGATAAGACACTAAACAATCTGATGGTGAGATTCCAGCAGTGCTGGAGCTTTGGGGAATGCGGAGTACCCCTTCATTGCCATCACTCCCAGGTCCACTCTGGCCCGGAGTGGTAGCACCTGATAGGGCCCTATCTATGGGTTAAATAGAACTAACACCATACTTATGCTAAAATGAATTGAATAAACTGAATAGCTTGAAATAGAAACGTTTTTGACAAACCGTACTTACACTTAAACTGCGTGCTTATGCTTAACTGAATTATTTCAAATAGAACTGTTTTTTTACATTAAAACTGTATTTACAATTAACTGAATTATTACATATAACTGCTTGAATAGTTTGAAATGGAAATGTTTTTGACAATTAAACTGTGTACTTATGCTAAACTGAACTGTTTTCAATAGAACAGATTATTTACATGAAAATGGATTTGGCGTTAAATAACCTACAAATGTTGATATGCCATGAAACCAAACCAAACCAAACCAAACCCTTTCTTTATAAAAATATACCTCTCACACTTTATTCGAAAGGGTTGGTGTTGGTTGTGTGTGAGAGGCGAGTTGGAGACGGGGACAGACTGCTACATATTGACCCAAAGTTCTTCTGACCATAGCAGCACTTCTTCCGCATTCTGGATGGGCAGCTCAACCATGGGTCACTGAGGACCCAAAGCCCTCAGTCTGCAAGCTGTTCTCACGCTGGCATCTTGTCCCCAACTGTTTCCAACTACCACTGGAACTCGAACTGACTCAAGCCGTCTGTGGCACCTGGTTATATTTTTGTTTGACACCCAACTGCTTCCTCTGGGCGTACGCATCTGCCACCATCACCGAATTCAACCACGTCCACAGGTCAAGGTGATGTTCCGATATCTTCTACCGGATGTACCTGTTTCGCTGTTCTTCTGCTTATTTACACAGGTGCATCTCTTCATTGACAGCTCGGTCGAGGGTCAATATGTTACAGAACTATCTAGATAACCGATAGGGTCCGCTGACATCGGCAAATCCTGGTTCACTGCTATTTTCTGTGTCGGGTGATAGGTCAGGCATATTTTTTTACAGCTGATGTAGTGGACGAGATGTTCAGCTTTGTGATCTCGTCTTTGGTTGGTTGGTTGCTTGGTTTTACGGCATATCAACTCTTTTCGGGTCATTTAATATTGTATTAAATTTCAAACAATTAAGTTTAGAATAAGTATAGTGTTTTTTTGTTTACACACAGTTAAATTGCAAAACAGTTTTATTTCAAACAATTCAGTTTATCATATCATTTGTTTTCACAGTTTACATACCAAATAGTTCTATTTGACCCATAGATAGGGACCTATCAGGTGCTAGCACTCTGGGTCAAAGTGGACCTAGGAACGATGGCAATGAAGGTGTACTCCGCATTCCCAAAAGCTCCAGGAATACTGGAGCCTAACCATCAGATTGTTGAGTGTCATATCTACGACACTCGTTGAGAGAGTCTTACCTCTCTGCAGAAAAGCAGTGAGTGCAAATAAATGACTTATGCTAGACCGAATTTTTAGAAATAGAACTGTTTGATCCTTTACCTATGATTAAAGAAATCACTGGTGTCTAATTGAGTTGTTAGTGATACACAGGAATACTTGGAACCATTTAACTTTGTTGACACGCTAAATTGAATTATTTGAAATAGAACTGTTTGATTATTTAACAGTATGTATCTATAAAATAAGTTTACAAATCATATATCTAATATATGTGTGAAAACAGGATTTGGCATTAAAGAACTAACAATAGTCGATTTGCCAAAAAAAAAACAACAAACCAAAGCACCAATAACCGACAGTGTTTTCGCTTTTAAAATAGAAAATACGTGCTTTTTTTTGTAAACTAGGGTTAACTAAGGCCAAATGATATTAGTAAAGGGAGGGAATTAAAAAAATCCTGAAAACAGTAATTTCTCTATTATGTTACAAAGCTCACAAAATTAGGTGTTTAGATCTTTTTCAAGGCCTCAGTCAATCTCTCTGGAGTATGGATCTGGGGGAATGAGTATTGATAACAACCAGTCGTCAATGCTGTAGATCTTCCCTCTTTACAATTCTGTTGTCTTAGGTATTTTTTCTTGTATTCTCTCGAGGCTGAAATGCAGCCTCAAAGCAATTGAGTTCGAACTGTAGTCGTGCTGTCATGTTCACTTTCAGGAAAGGTATGAACCCCTTTATCCCTTTGCTATGGGTTAAATAGTATTATTATTGTTGGGTATCACCTACCTTTTCGGCACAATGAGCTGGTCCATCTGCCATATATGGCAGTAGCTATTAATACCAACAGCCTAAGAGCCTAAGAGTCTAAGAGTCTGAGACCAGAAGGTGAGGAGCCGTTCCTTGTTACGAAACCAATACTATCGTTGAAGTATATCCTTACTCTATTACTAATCCTATGTTCTCATTACTAACAGTCTCTTTCTTGTAAATACTCTTTCCCGTAAATATAACTATTTCCCTCACATATCGTGGTTTGTCTTTTTATTACTACTACCTGTGTTCACTAACCAGAACACAACAATTATTTTTCTTCTTTGGCATGAAATTATTCATGAAGGTTGATTTGCTATTAAACAAAGAAAACCTATAGAACCAAGAAAAATCCCCACCAAAAATAAATAAATGAATAAATAAATGAATGAATAGATAAACATGAACAGACTGTTGGAAAAATACTGAAAAAAAAACATGGAAAAGAAACCAGTGAAACAGGAAATCTGAGGATGGATTAATAATCTTCAGACCACAAAGCATCGGGGTGTCCTCGTGGTGTAATGGTTAAAGCGATGCACTGCGGAATCGTAGTACGCGAGTTCGTACTCCAGTCGCGCTATTACGTTCACTTTCGGGCAAATACCCTTGGGAAAGGTATGAACCCCCTTATTCTCCCTCCAGCTATGGGTAAATAGTAGGACGGACTAGGTTCTTCAGCCTTGGTGAGGCAACTAGTCTAGGAGAAGGAAAACTCTGAATTCAAACCTGTTAAACTCCGCTAAAAAATTGACCTTGTGTCATATCCTGCCCGAGCGGAGGGGTTGGTAAATAGTACCACAAAGCTGATGAGAGGTTGAGGTACTGAGAAGAGTCCTGGAGGATTGAAGAGACTTGTCACTCGGACTTTATTGAAAACTGACAGTTACTATCAGTTTGAAAACTCATAAAGTAAAATAATATTAATATGATCTAAATATTAAGTCAGATGGTGGGATATTGAAGATACTTGTTGTCACTTGATCTGCAGTTTAAGCTATCAGTTACTTCTGGTGATAAAACTTAATGACTATAAGAAAGAAAAGTACCGAAGAGGTCTCTTTTTTGATTTTCACCAAGCCTAACTCTTCACTCCGCTATAAATGATATGAAAACGAAACGAATGCATAATGACAGAAACGAAAGTGAAAATTAATGTGAATAAATAATAGGAGGAGAATTCAAAAGGAAAATATAATAAAAATGTTGTCAAAGTAAAGATGAAAAAAAAAACGTAAAAGAAAGTAAGAAACAAGATGTTAACAAGCTACAGCAAGAGGAGGAAGCGGAAGAGAAAGTGAAAAAAAAAAAAAAAAGAATGAAAAAAAAAGAAATGAAATAAGAGTGGAAAACGAAAAGGAAAAGACAAAGAATATAAAGAAAAAGAAAAAGAAAAGAGAAAGAAAGAAAAATAGAGCAAAGAAAAAGAAGAAAACGAAGAAACCAAAAAAAAAAAAAAGAAAAGAAAAAGAAAAAAGAAAGAAAGGAAGAAAAATAGAGCAAAGAAAAAGAAGAAAACAAAGAAACAAAACAAAGAAAAAAAAGAACAGAAACAGAAGAACTAAAAAGAGAGGGAGGAATAAATAATTCCTAAAAGGATGGAAAAAAATTGAAGAAATAAGGTATAACTAATAATAATAATAATAATAATAATGAGGAGGTGGAGAAGGAGGAAGAGAAGGAGGAGGAAGAGAAGGAGAGGAGGAAGAGAAGGAGGAGGAGTAGGAGGAAGAAGAGAAGAAGGAGGGGGTTGCAAAGGTAAATAAAAGAAAAGACAAATAAAGAAATGGGAGATAGAAGGAACAGCGAGTGATAAACAAAAGTAGAAGCAAAAGAAAAAAGGTAAAAAAAGAAAGAAAGAAAATATGGGAAGAAGATGAAGGAGAGTGCAGTATATGTGAAAAAAGAAAGGGAGAAGAAAAGAAGAAAAGAAAATGAAAGAAAAGAGGAAAATAGGAAGAAAAATAAATGCAAATAAAATGGAAGAAGAAAGTAAAAAGAAAAGAAAACACGATAAAAAAAAGAAGAAGAAGAAGAAGATAAAAAGAAGAAGAAAATAAAAAGCGATAAGAAGAAGAAGAAGATAAAAAAGAAGAAGAAGAAGATAAAAAGCGAGAAGAAGAAGAAGAAGAAGAAGAAGAAGAAGAAGAATGTAAAAAAGAAAAAGAAGAAGAAGAAGAAGAATGTAAAAAAGAGAAGAAAAAGAAAAAAGAAGAAGAAAATAATTGTAAAATAGAGGGAAAGACGACGAAGAATCTAAAAAAGAGAAGAAGAAGAAGAAGAAGAATGTAAAAAAGAAGAAGAAGAAGAAGAAGAAGAAGAAGAATATAAAAAAAAAGAGAAGAAAAAGAAGTAGAAAATAATTGTAAAATAGAGGGAAAAGCGACGAAGAATCTAAAAAAGAGAGGAAGACGAAGAATGTGTTATAAATGGATTAGAAAAAGAACCATGTGAAAGAAGAAAGAGAATGAGGAAGAGAGAGAAAGAGTAAAAAATCGTTAAGAGAAGCAACTTAGTGATTAATATCAATAAGCAACCAATATCAAAAGAAGAGATCTTTATCGACACTGCAGTCATCGTGATTGTCGTGGTGGTCGTCATCATCTTTCACAACAAGCCGGCAAATCACCATCTGCATTTCTCTTGTTTCTCTTTCGCCAGCGGAAACATTTTCTTCGAGTCAATCAGTCACCCTCCATCATTCTACTTGTTTTGAGCGATTGTCACGTGACATCCTCCGATCCAATCGCATTCCACTTCAATATCCTATCTTCTATTGATTGTTTTCTCCTTATTTATTTATTCATCTCTAGTCTGTCTTTACTTAATTCTTACTTTCTTTTCTCTTTTTTTTCTCTCGTAACAACTGAGCTTATCAGTAATCTCAGCTGACTTTCATCTCGATTCCAACACACGTTGCCAATCGTCCTCATCATCCATCACTTCTCTTCGCTTCTGTCTTCCTCCATTCTTCTTCCTTCTTCCACTTCTGTCTTTATTTCTGTTACCTTCTTCTTCTTCTTCTTCTTCTTCTTCTTCTTCTTCTTCTTCTTCTTCTTCTTCTTCTTCTTCTTCTTCTTCTTCTTCTTCTTCTTCTTTGTCATCTTAATCAATAATTCAAACGCTTCTGGTCTTTCGTAATTTTAGAGATGCAATCGTCGATTCAATCCGAGAAGGTTCCCAATGAGAAATGAAAAAAAAGAAAAAAAAAAGAAAAAGAAAAAGCAAAAGAAAGGGAACAAACAAAAATGAATTTACTGAAAGATCAACTCGTCTTAAAGAATTCAGATGTAAAATCGGGTTGGTGAAAAGTGAAAATGGTTAAAAAAAAAATATATAAATTAATCTACGTGCCAAGAAAGATTCTGGCAGAGTGAAAAGATAACCGCTTTAAATATTGCGTCCACCCAAAAGATTACGACCAGCAAGATTCTACCAGCTAAATCTCTAACCTAAATCGGATAATCTAATACCATTCTAGGAATTTAGATTTAAAAGAAAATCAATTCACTGTTTTACAATAAGCTGAAACCTTGATTTAGAGAAATAATTTACTAAGGGTTTCTTTCAGATGTGGCATAAGGCCGTATGAATTGGGCATTTAATGAGACCATGATTTAGAGTAGGTTTTCAAAGATTTACAAAAACACTTTATGTCGCTAACCATTGAATAATGACTATCAATTTATTGCTTATTTCAGGCTGTTTATTTTAGTCCTTATGCCAAGATGAATGGAACTATATTGATTTTAAAGAACTATTTCTTCGTTGACGTAGATTGGGAGGCTGAGTGAGTTGTGATAAAAAGAAGTAACAACAAATGTTTTGCAAGTTGAAAGAAGTACGAGTCAGAATTTAATGAATTTTAAAAACTAAAATTCGCCATAAATAAAGTTCAATTAGCAACTACTTAGCAAAGGATTATGATGATATGGCGATAAAACGTCAGACTAAAATTGATAGATAGATAGATAGATAGATAGATAGATATGAGTATACTAAGATAAATGCAAACAGACTGATATATATATATATATATATATATATATATATGCAAATTTCATTAAACATAATAGACATTTTATGCCTACATATTTTCTTCTGGATCCGTTCGAATTCCCGTATTACTTTTATCGTATTCGGGGGGAATTGATTTAGGTATTGTCCATAGTTGTATGTATCCCTAGTACTTTCTGCCCGACTTTGGGCCATCATCAGAGGAGAATCTATTACAAAAGTGATGTAACTTTTGTTTTAGCAAATTACTACTGTGTAAGGACGTCTTTGCCGTTGAAGATTATGGCGTTTGCTTTTAAATGCAATGCTGTAAATAGTGCCAGTAGCTAAAGACATTTAAGTACATTAGCACTGGTTTGAAAATTAATTCTATTAAGTGCTGGTTGCAGGTTTCTAATATATAGTGCTCCAAGAATCTGAAGTTTTTGTTTACTATTTTGATGTTCGAGTATTGTTGTTTTGTCGGTTAGAATTTTTCGTAGTTATTTACAGCATTACATTTAAAAGCAAACGCTATAATCTTCAACGGCAAAGACGTCCTTACACAGTAGTAATTTTCTAAAACAAAAGTTACATCACTTTTGTAATAGATTCTCCCCTGATGATAGCCCAAAGTCGGGCAGAAAGTACTAGGGATACATAAAATATGGACAATACCTAAATTAATTCCCCACGAATACGATAAAAGTAATACGGGAATTCGAACGGATCCAGAAGAAAATATGTTGGCATAAAATGCCTATTATGTTTAATGAAATTTGCATTAACGAAGAAATGCTGCCTATATATATATATATATATATATATATATATATATATATATATATATATATATAAGTCTGTTTACATCTACCTTAGTATATATTAGAATATACTAAAATAGACGTAAACAGATATCTTAGTATATCCATTGCCCCCCTATTTTCCCTCTTTTTAGTCACATCTACTATTTTCCCATTTTAACTTCTCGTTTTTAATCGTTTCTCCGGTATGACGTTTGAAAAGTATCGAACAAAAGGGCCCTTATGTCCTTTTTATCTTTTTAATTAATTTCGTTCTCCCAAATACATATGATTCCCCTAATAGTTTGTTTATATAATTTGTCTTCCACCAATAATTTGTTTAAATATATATATATATATATATATATATTAATATATATGTATGTGTGTGTGTGTGTGCGTGCGTGTGAGTGAGTGTTTTTAATGTCCTCTACAGACAGACTGTTTCGTTTTATCACAACTCTTCAGTATGACTGGATAAACGAGATGCTTGAAGCTTGGATCGAAACTCCTGCTGACTTTACGTCAGTCGGATATCTTACCTTAAAACTATCGTAAACATACACGAGTGAGTTCGAGTCTAGTTTGGTACCCCATTCATATTGCCTTGTGTCACATATGTTCTCTAAGGAAAGCAACTAACTGGAAACGTACACATATATAAGAACGAATTAAATTGTTCTTAAAAAATAGAAATCTCTTATTGGACCGATTTATTTTGAAATATTTACTTTTTTTCTCTCTTTGAACCAACAACAACAAAAAAAAACATACATAATGTGAAACAACAAAACAGTCTGTCTGCGATAACAATATATGCTCCCCTATTCCCGTGGGATTGAGCTCTCTAGCGAAGGAATTAACAGTTGCCACTCGCGTAAGGCAAGGCTCTTCGAATGAACTGAGCTCTCGTTAAGCGGATATATGTAAACAAAATTAAATATGATGCATAAGAGATTAAAATTCCTTCGCTTAGGCTAGTTTCCTCGTAGCTGTGCGGTAAAATCTTGGTTTTCAATTCCAGCTTCGAGAATCTCGTATGTCCAGCCACACTGAAGAGGTGTGATTAAACGAAACAGTCTGTCTATAGATGAATATATATATATATATATATATAGAGAGAGAGAAATTGATAACAAGGCAATCCAAGTGATTGGAGAGATTTATTGAGAAGTAAAGTCGACACTATAGCGTTTCGGTTCTACTAAACCATCATCAGGACGATGAGGGGTGATATTAGCGATCTTAAGTCAACGACGGATGTTTAAAAATCCCAAATACAAAAAACTAGGGGAAAATTTGTATAACAAGAAAAAGTTGGCTTTATTCCCTTATTTTTACACTAAGGAAGGCACAAAACCTTGAAGTTTTGTGGGAGAGGGGAAGGGAGCGGTCATGCTGTTTTTATATATACTAAGGAAATCTAGCTAGCTACATTCGCCGACCCATTCAACAGTACAATATATAGACAATCATACATCACCATGCGCGCTGCGAGCACCAAAATACAATATTTGTGAAAAGACCTACTTAAAACCTCGAATATAATGTATGATTTTATTTACAATTGTTGATTTATGTACAAAAGATGTTATATGATGGGGATGGGAGAAAAACCCCGAAATACAAAAACGAAAATTAGGAAAAAATCCCCCGTTTGGTTACCCTCCTATCCCTCTGTCTTCAAAATGCCGACTGCCGACTGTTTTCCGGTGCCCGAAAACACCGAAAACAAGCCGGACCTACCTAACAAGAAAAGGTTGGCCGTTTAATTACTGAATCAGCGTTTGTTGTTTTAAATTACATCATTTGACTTATTAGGAATATTGTATAGAATTTATGTTCGATTTGTTTATCGAGAAAGATTTCGAATCAAAAGGAAGAAGAAAAAGAAAGGTAAAAAGAAAAATAGACGGCATAAAAATTATGATATATGCGGAAAATGTTAACTAAAGATGGAATATATTGTAGCTATTTAAAATGGATTTGCTTAAGTAAGGAGAAATATTATAAAAGGTAGGACGAGTATTTAGGGAATTAAAGAATGAGATAGCAGAGGCTTCGAAAATTCGTCTTAGACTTTTATTATGGATTTAAATGAGCATCTTTGCAGAATTAAAGTCGAAGTTCTGATTAGATTGAGAAATGTGTAGGAATAATGTATTATTTAAGTTACTACTTCTTATGTCTCTTTTGTGTTCTTTCAAGCGGTTTGTGAAGATTCCGAGATGTTTCTCCGATGTGTTTAAGTTTACAATTTTTACTAGGGATACAATAAACACCGGCGTCTGAAAATTGTTACATTGAGAGCTAGAGTGTACTAATTCACGGATCGTTTTAGAAGGTAAAGAAGTAGTTTTGATATTGAGTTTATTTAAGTTGTTTATTTTGCTGTGAGAGAAAGAATTGTTTGGCAAAGTTATGAATCCATGGGGGGAACTAGTTTTATCAGATATTCAGTGGGGATTAGTTGGAGGTTGATTCTTATTGTAGATTTTGAGGGCTTTAGATTTAGCAAAGTGTATACAGGATTTGGAGTACTGCAGGATAAGGAAGGAATTTTCTATGTGGATGAATTCATCATTTAAATATTTCGAGTAGCAAATACGTAGAGCTCTGAGATAAAAACCAATGATGATACCTCTTTTGTATTGTTGCTGTGGTGTGAGTAAAAATCACGAAAACTATCAAAGTTAGACGAACCAGACATGCGGAACACTGCTCGAGAAGTAAAGACGAACTTATGAGCGATGTACTCCTGTAGACCCTATCACGTGGATGAGCAAAGGCAGGACGACCAGCGAGAACCTTGAAGACCTCCCGGGAGCGATGGACGATAGGGAGGAGTGGCGAAAGAGGGTCAGAGAGATCCGTGCTTACAGCGTCAAACTTAAGTTTTCCGTTTGTGATTTCTATTTTTAAAATCCTTTCGACCAAACTGCACACAATCAGTGAATCGGTTTCCATCACGAGATCTACACATGATATGAATTTTCCACACAAGTAGGTGACAATTTTCCAGAACTCTTTTTGACTCTGCTTGAACCCCAGGTCAACTTTTGCGCTGATCGGCTCTGTGTACGTTACACCATAATGTCTGATCTCCCGGTTAGCTGGCGCAATAGAACACGCCGACTGCACCACTGCGAGGGCGGGGGTAGTGTCTTGGATATAATATTAAACAACATACGCTAGTGAAGCTCTAGATCAGAAACTTTTTGGAATGCCGAGTACTTCCCCATTAACATTAATCCCAGGTCCACTCTGATCCGGAATCCTAGTGTCTATTAAGGTTGCATCTATAGGCTAAATAAAACTGCTCAATCTTAATAATTAAATAGAATTATTTGTGTTAGATAAAAAAGTTAGCGACCATAGTCGAGGGTGACCCGAAGGCTCCCTTTTCGATAGCTACTACACCAAGGTGTAGGGGAGGGCGCTACTCCATTCCCAGGATTGCTCCACTTTACCCTTGAACCGTACCTTATAATGCTGAGTGTTAAGCAAGGTGGTATCAAGTTCCATTTTTAAAGTCTTTGGTATGACTCGACCTGGGATTGAACCCAGGTCTCCCGGGCCATTGGCGAACACTCTAACCGCTGGGCCAATGTCCCGGTGTTAAGTACTTGAAAAACAATTTAGCAGTTTGAAGACAATGTATAGCAGTACTTTAACTAAGTGCAAAAAATAATTGATATCAAATAGAATTATTTGTGTTAAATATCGATATTTGAAACCATTTAACTGTGTGCAAACAAATGATTGATATTATATAGAATTATTAGCGTTAAATGGTAAAATTGAAAGAATTTAACAGTGTACAAACAATATATAGCATAACCTGAAACTATTTAACAAGGTGTGAACAAATAACCCGTATCAAATTGAAGTATTAATGCTAAATAGCAAAATTTGAAACCATTTAACTGTGTGCAAACAAATAATTAATATTTAGTTGAATCATTTGTATTAATAATGCTTGAGACCATTTGTGTACAAGCGAATATGCTCTAACTTATTTAAAAATAGTATTACCAACTAACTATTCACTTACAAATCATATATATATATATATATATATATATATATATATATTATGTATAAAACATTCTTCCCAAAAAATGAGTATCAGAAAATTCTTACCGAAGACACAACAATATTAGAACAACTATTGGCCTAGCGGTTAGAGTGTTCGCCATTGGCCCGGGAGACCTGGGTTCAATCCCAGGTCGAGTCATACCAAAGACTCAAAAATGGTACTTGATGCGTCCTTGCTTAACACTCAGCATTATAAGGTACGGATCAAGGGTAAAGTTGAGCAATCCAGGAAAAGGAGTCGCGCCCTCCCCTACACCTTGGTGTAGTAAGCTATCGAAAAGGGAGCCTTCGGGTCACCCTCGACTATGGTCGCCAACTTTACTTAAATAACAAGCAAAAATTACAGATTCTCAAAGCGCTCCATATCAGAAAAACATTTTATCGTTCAGGGTTTTCGGACTATTATCTTCACAACGTTTCGGCCGATATGTCCTCCGGCCTTCTTCTGAAGAAGTCCGGAGGAAATATCGGCCAAAACATTGTGAATATAACGTTGTGAATATACCAGTAAAGATGAAGACAATAGTACGAAAACCTTGAACGATAAAAATCATCAAGCTTCGTCTCAAAAATTCAGGAAAAAAAACCTACCTAAACCCAAGAGAATCAACTTTGAATCCACAGCTAATGTACTTAGATATCTTTAGCTACTGCTGCTACTTCAAAATATTGTATTTTGGCCTTCGACCTGGCCAAAAATGCCATTCCAAGGTGATCCACCGGAAGGAAGTGACACATTCTAATGGCAATTATGAGAGGAAATCGCGTGGGCGGAAATTGGCTGATGAAATGGGACGAGGTAAAAAAATTCCCATGGTACACTCATAGACTGATGCACCGGAAGAGAGTGACCTGTGAACTGCATTACAGTTATTTCCGCTGGATGACGATCAAACATGCGATTCCAAAAATCGAGTAGGCGACAGAGTGGGCGTTGAACTATTTTATAACTCAGTCAAGACAGAAGTCAGAGAGTTGCAGTTAGAGATCGGACGGAGTTATAGACGAGATGTGGTAAGAAAAGCAACACCAGGCCGAAGGGGCATTGGGGCTCTGATGAGATGGGGTCCAGAGAAGTTGCTGATAAGATGCAGTAAAGAAAGCCATCACCCAGCAGAGAGCTGGGCCGCTGGGTCTCCGGTTGAGCATCTGGAGAACAAGAAAGACACAACGCTGACGGCCGTAAGAGTGGGGTCAAAATATTGCAGTTTCTGTTCGGTCTCCAACTCCCTCTCACTCGAAAGCCTCGAGTAACCCTTTTCGAACCCTTACAAATAAAGTGAGAGGTACACATATATGTATAAAGAAGTCTTCCTGCGTGCGTCTTTATTATTGTGTCGTTATGATGCTGTAGATGACAATATAACATAAACCCAAATTTAAAAATAAACGCTACAACAACATACCATTATATAAATTATAAATGCTCAACACTTACTATGCAGTAATGGACATGCAAAGGCCACATCGCTTTTGCAATATACACAACCCTGATGATGACCCAAGATCGGGCAGAAAGTTCTAGGGAACCAATTAATTATGGAAGGTTTACTAACTAATTCCAGCCCAATACTATAAATCGATGTGAGGTGCCCGTGGTGAAATGGTTATCGTCGTAGGAAATAGACACGGCGACATGAGTTCAAACCCTGGACGAGACTGATTACATTTCACATAGCACTAATACTCTTGGGAAAGGTATGAATCCAATTATTCTCCCTCCAGCTATGGGTAAATAGTAGGGCAGACTAGGTTCTTCAGCCTTGGTGAGGCAACTGGTCTAGGAGAAGGAAAACTCTGAATTCAAACCCGTTAAACTCCGCTTAAAAATTGACCTTGTGTTATATCCTGCCCGAGCAGAGGAGTTGGTAAATATAATAAAATAGATGCAGAAACTCGAAAGGATAAATACAAAAATCTGTAGGCAAAGAATGTCTATAATGTTTATATATATATATATATATATAATATAAAATTGAAAGAACAAAATCAGTTTTTTAGTTCCATTATAAGTTTATTTCTGGTCTATAAAATGACCTGCTTCAGATGGAGGTAAAAACAGATATATATCTAATTATAATGTAGGAAGGTTTACATTGTTCCAGCGAGAAGAAAATTTTAAAAAATCATTTAAAAGAACAAAACATCTCTAAAATTAGAAATATCATAATGTATTATCAAATATATTGTTTATACATTCTTCTTTTTTTGAAAAAATATAATTCCCTTACCTATAAGTTAAAATATACTGAATTAAAAAAAATTCGATGAATAGTGAAAAATATTAAGTGGCTTGAGACTCAATTAAATAAAGTATGAATCATTATCATGTCGTGCGGCTAGCACGGATATCCCTGACCCTCTCTCTCCACGTCTCCCTATCATTCATTGCCTCTGGCAGGTTTTCCAGGGTTACATCACGTATCATCACATAGCTGCTGTATGTATGTTCGAGCTGGTCGTCCTGCTTTTGTTTGGCCATATGTAGGGGTCTACAGGAGTACATCACTTACGATCTCGTCCTTGCTTCTCCAGCAGTGCCCGGCATGTCTGGTTCGTCTATCTTGCATAGTTTTCGTGATAGGTGGTAGGTGACCGTATAGTTGGTGCCTTGTGGGGTATTGCTGCCAGGACTTGTTCAATATTGCTCTTAACATTCTTGTATAATTGCCGTCTAGCTTCTTCTCCAACCGTTTAGTCAGCGTCCAAGTAGTGCATCCATATAGCAGTATCGACACGACCGCAGCCTGGAAGAAACTGTTCATTTTATCGGTCAGGTTTGATTTCTATATGATCGAAAGCCTATCGATAGCTGTCCAAAAGTATGAATAAAAAGTAAAAATAAATCCCTAATTTCAATGAAATTAATGTGTATTATAAAGATTAGATAAGATAATCCACGTAGTCTTAAAAATATACAAATTAATACTAATATAATTAACCGAATGTCTATTTCTAATTATGAAACTCATAGTAAAAAATTCCGTGCATACTGATTATTAAGTTAACTTTAATAAGTAATAGATTAAAAGTATAAGCGATTTTGGATTAATAACACACACACACACATATATATATATATATATATATAATATATATATATATATATATAATTAATATATATTAGATATATATATTCAATTCATGGAATTTAGACTGCGACCCCGGGGTTTCATGGAGTTTTTTTACAAAACATCATCAGGCAGTTAACAAAATGAAATGAATCGAAAATCGAAAAAATACAGTCAAAAAACCGTTGGGATTTTGTAGGAATTTTTACGCGTGATTGTAAGTTTTTGAGTGTGTGTGGGCGTGTGTGTGTGTGGGTTATAGTTGCGTATTGTTGTATCTTATTTTTGTATGTGTAGGTGACTATAGTTAAGGAACAAAACATCATCATTGCATGTCGAGGAGAATGAATAAAGATTTGATTTGTAAGCGTATTTAAACGGTTATATTATAGCAGACCAGAATCACAATGGGTATATAGAGGAATACATTGTATTACAATATAATATTGTACAATGCTGGTATTATATTGAGAGAAGAGAATTGGACTAGGATATAATAATAAATTGATGAAATGTAGTGTAAATACTATATATACTATAGTTATCTTTGATAGTACGTGCGTAATGAAAAGTTAGTATTTTTATGTACGATGATAATAATAGATTTTAGGAAATTGATTAAGGAGATAGATAGCGGGTTTGGGAGGTAGGGGTATCAACAACCAATATATATATATATATATATATATATATATATATATATATCATTTGGTTTAACCCGCCTTACCAGAAACCACTGTAAAAACCAACAGCTCTGCCAAGCAGAACATAGGTGCAACGGCGGGTACCATAAAACAAGTAATTTACAATCATAAACTTTTTTCACTAACAGGAATTACTCATCTAACACCTTCTTATCCTCATAAATATGGCACCTAAAAGACATGAACTTCTCTTCCACCATCACCTGAGAGATACTAAAGCTAGCACCGACTTACAACAAGACATCAAGTAAATGCCTTCTTTGGCTCCACGAAAAATTAGCTATCATCACCTACCCATCACAAAACACCCTGCTAAATAAAAATAAAAAATCCTTTCCAAATGCAAGCACGAAAACAAACATCTTCTTTCACACTTCCACCCATACACATAACCCATCTAATACCTCTACTCCTATATAAAAATAAACAAAAACACACACACACAAATGACACCTCACCACACCTGAAGCACCGTAAGTACCATTTTCCACTACCAGCCATTGCACAGGACGCAACGTATGTACCACCTTCCTCCATAAATCCCCATACCCTTCTTCATACGCTCCCACAACCTGTTGACATTATGTTTTCATGAGCGTTAGTAATAGGCCGCAACACAGTCATCATCATCATCATCATGTCGTGCCGCAAGCATGGATATCCCTAACCCTCTCTCGCCACTTCTCCCTATCATTCATTTCCTCTGGCATGTCTTCAGGGCTACATCCCGTATCCTCACATAGCTGCTGTATGTATGTTCGAGCTGGTCGTCCTGCTTTTGCTTGGCCATATGCGGGGGTCCATAGGAGTACATCACTTATGAGCTCGTCCTTGCTTCTCCAGCAGTGTCCTGCATGTCTGGTTCGTCTAGCTTGGATAGTTTTCGTGATGGGAGGGAGGTGGCCGTATAGTTGGTGCTTTGTGGGGTGTTGCCGACTGGACTTGTTCAATATTGCTCGCAGCATTCTTGTGTAATTGCCGTCTAGCTTCCTCTCCAGCCGTTTAGTTAACGTCCAATTAGTGCATCCATATAGCGGTATAATTCATATAATGTTAACACAATACAGATAGCTATTAAGAATAACCATCACAACGCCCCACTTATTACCCACACCTCCCAAAACTATCATTTATTTCCTTAATTTTGTAATGATAACCTTTTGCTCTTCATCTTACATAAAAAACATAGCTAATACTAATAATTATTACAGCGTCTTATTATTATATCCCTTATGTACGTACTATCAAGGATCACAATGATATATACGCAATATATCATCAGAAATTCTCATCCCACATTGGCCTAATGAGTAGAGTGTTCGCCAATGGTCCGGGAGACCGGGGTTCAATCCCATGTCGAGTCATACCAAAGACTCAAAAAATGGTACTTGAGACCGCCTTGCTTAGCACTCAGCACTATAAGGTTTGGATCAAGGGTAAAGTGGAGCAATCCTGGGAATGGAGTAGCGCCCTCTCCTACACCTCGGTGTAGTAGCTATTGAAAAGGGAGCCTACGGGTCACCCTCGACTAAGGTTGCCAACTTTACTTACTTACTTATATTACAAAAAAACTTATCCCTCCACCATAATATTTACAGCGATTCTGGCCTACCGTACTACACTCACCTATTTACGCTTACAAATCATTATTTTATTTTATTTTCTTCGAAATGCAATGATGATGTTTTGTTACTTAGTTATAATCACCTCCACTTATAGAAACAAATAAAGAATTTTTTCTCACCTCTACTGACGCAAAGTTTGCTACAACTGCTTCCCCCTATTCGGTAAACAACCTTATATTTATCGTGCTGCGCATCTATCTTAACATACACATTCACTAAACACCACTTACACATCCACACATAATAGTACGCAACTATAACCCACCCACACACTCACAAACTCACATTAAGATTTGTGCACAATTCCAACGGTTTTTGACTGTATATTTCACTTTTTTCGATTTCTTCGTTTCATTTCGTTATCTGGCTAATGATTGTTGTTTGTAAAACTTCATGAAACTAAAGGTTGCATGAATATATAAATCTAATATATATATATATATATATATATATATATATATATATAGAATCATATATACATAAGAATTATATATTACATAAGAATTATATACTAAATAAGAATTATATTTAGTAAGAATTATATATATATATAGGGTTTTGCATTAAATAACTCCCAAGGGTTGATTTGCCATAAAACACAAGCCACCCATAACTGTAGAGTCCCTTCAGGGAATTGAACACAATACTTAGCAGTTTCAGTCTCGAACATTATTGCATAAAAATTACGCTAAGTCAAGGTAATTGTAAAAACAAACACAGAAGTAAATCCGGTTATTTCTAAATATAAACATATGAGTTGTTAGGGAATTAGTCTTACAAGATTGTCAAGAGAGTTCCATGTCTGGACGAATTGCAGAACTATAAGTGCTATCAGCTGATAAAACTGACGACCTCCTTGAAAGTAATATAAATCCTGGAAGGAATAAGGTATTTAAAAAAATAAACAAGTGTTGATACAGTTTTCGTAATGGGTTTGGTGTAAAAGTCAAAAGATTGTCGACGTCAAATAGATCATGGTACACCACTCAAATACTTCATGAAAGACGGTTTAAAGTGCCTTGTTCTGAAGTTGAGGTTAACGAGCTGGTTGCATGGATTACAATGGAGTAACAAAGTAATAATTCGACGTCCGTACGTACAAGGGTTGAACAAAATAATGAAAACACCGGAAATTTCAAACAAATTTACTTTGATAAGATTTTTTGATTGCAGCCCTCCAGTGAAATCTGGTGTTGTACAGTTGCCTTCTTACAGTTTTTGAGGAAACTGGGTTCTCGTGATGGTCATTAAGCTCTGCTGTAATTTTCGGAGTTATATTCTAGTGATTCTTCCAAACAAAGAGTCCGACGGACCGCTTTCGCTTCCTTCCAAAGTTTTGCTTCAGTGAGGAGGTTTTTCCTTCTTTCTCAAATACACTTATTACTTTCGAGACTCCTTGCAAAACCAAATAATTCAGCGGTTTATGTTACTCTAGCGCCTGCCATATGAGCACCAACAATTTGACCTCTTTAAAAGTCTGATAGATCAGCAATTTTAATGGATTTTGATTAATTTCTCCTGATAATATCAGTAAAAAACAACTAGTTTAGTAAAATAAGACCAGCAATATTAATAATAAATCAAGAAACATAAAAATAACAAACGTTTGATGGTTTTATAAGAGTTTCAAAATTATGGTATTCAGATTCTTGGTGTTTCTATTATTTTGTCCCATCACTGTATGTTGGCCTGTGTCACAATTTGTAAAGATACAAATATTTTCGTTGTGGTTTTGGTTTGGTTTACTTTTATGACATATCAACCATTGTAGGTTATTTAATGCCAAATCCTTTATATATATATATATATATATATATATATATATATATATATATATATATATATATGATTAATATTTTTAAATGAGCCCGAACTTTTTTTTACACAGTTGAATGGTTTCATTTCTTTCTTTCTGTTGCAACCTAAGAAAAGTTTCCTGAATGAGAAATAATCAAAACGGAAGGTGGAAATGAAATGGAAATAATACTCTCCAGCGGCGTGAAGAAGCTAAAACATTACTTGTGGTGTACTACTGAGTCATCATATTAAAGTATTTGTTGCGCGCCCTAGCAAACGGGGAAGTATGCTAAAAGACCTTTTTAGGCTGGGCCGTAGCCCAGATATACCTGTCGGCTCCAAAAATACCTCGGGCCCCATCAGCATCCCCCTAAAAAGAGACGCCTTCCAAGGAGGGTTAGAGTTGCAGGGACAGCTTTCCGAGGCTCGAGTAGGGTCGGTTGCGTGACGTGGATGGCAGTCTTGACCGACTTATCACCAACTTAATCTGCAGATTACCTCCACTCACAATAGTGTTCTATTTCAACAATTCAATTGAGCATAAGTACGCCGTTTAAGTGTCAAAACCACTCTTTGTCAAACAATTCAGTTTAGCATAAGGACTCAGTTTAGTTCTATTTGACGCTGAGAAAAGACCCTACCAGCTGCCATCACACCGTGCCAGAGTCGACCTGGGAGCGATGACAATAAAGAGTACTCCGCATTCCCTAAAGCTTCAGCATCACTGGAGTCTCAACATCCGATTGTTTAGTGTCATATCCAGGAGACTCGTTAGGGCAGTCTCACTCCTCTGCAGAGATGCAGTCGGTGTATTCTTCAGCTCCAGCCGACTGGGACAACTCTTTGGGGAAGTCTTACCACTCTGCAGAGATGCAGTCAGTTTATTCTACAGCCCCAGTCTACTGGGCCAAATCGTTAGGGCATTTTTACCCGTCGGTAGAGAGGCAGTCGATGTATACTATAGCTCCAGCCAACTGGGCCAAATCATTGGGTCAGTCTTACCCGTCTTCAGAGATACACTCAGTGTATTCTACAGCCCCATCCGATTGAGCCAAGTCGTTAGGGCAGTGTTACAACACACAAGAGATGCAGTCGATGTATTCTACAGCCCAAGCCGACTGGGCCAAGTCGTGAGGGCAGTATTACCACACTGCAGAGATGTAGTCGGTGTATTCTACAGCCCCAGCCGACTTGGTCACCTAAAGCTTGAGTGTGTTATCTTAGCAAAACTTAAAAACTTAATGAATAACCAAGTTTAAATTAATCAGTCACCCAATTATTTGAAAAAAGTTTTTATTAAAATTCACTTTTACAGTAAACAAAGAATTAGAAATAGCGATTACAGTTACAATGTCAACACCGGAAGCGATATCAAAACAAAGATGAAACGCTGATTTCGTTGCGTCGACTTATTGGTTGGTTGATTGATACTTTATGGCATAATAACACTGGTAGATTTTTTAACGCCAAATCCTATTATATATATATATATATTTATAAGAAAAAAATATTAGTTTTTATATATTTTTAATAGCATGGAAGCTGGTCTGTGACAATAGATTTCATGCCGTCACAGATACTGAGCACTCTCCAATTGATAGGGTTGGTTGGTTGGTTGTTTGGGTTTTCTGGCCTATCAACCTTGGTAAGTTATTTAACGCCAAATTCATTTTCATGAAAATAGTTCTATTTCAAACAGTTCAGTTAAGGATAAGTACGGAGTTTAAATGTAAGTAAAGTTTAATTGTGAAAAAACATTTCTATTTCAAGCTATTTAGTTTAGTCAAGCAGTACTAATTAAGCTAATTCAGATTAGTATAAGTATAGATTTTGTTTACACATAGTTAAATGTCAAAACAGTTCTATATTAAACAAATCAGTTTAGTGTAAATACAGTTTCAATGTCAAAAAACAGTTCTATTTCAGATATTTCAGTTTAGCATAAGCACACAGTTTAAATGTAAGTACGGTTTAGTTGTTAAAAGCATTTCTATTTCAAGATATTCAGTTTTGTCAAACGATTCATTTTACCATAAGTACGCCGTTAGTTCTATTTAACCTATAGATAGGGCCCAATCAGGTGGTATCGTGCCGGGCCACAGTTGACCTGCGAGCAATGGCAATGAAGGGGTGCTCCGCTATTCCCAAAGCTCCAGCATTACCGGAACATCACCATCAGATTGTTTAGCGTCATATCTAGGACACTCGTTGGTGGGGGGTGTCTTACCCTTCTGCAGAGGTTCAGTCGGTGTATTCTAGAGCCCCAGTCGACTAGCCAAGTGAGATAGTGACAATCAACACTGTTATAATATATATATATATATATATACATATATATCTATAATTTCTAAGCGAATAGTTTGTCGGAAACTTTATTTTTAAACGAGTTACTGTTCATTTATTTGTATACATTTAAATAGTTTTAAGTATTTCTATCAATCATTAATAATTCTATGAATTATTTATAATTTGTTTGAACACAGTTAAAAGTTTTCAAATATTTACATCAAACGCTAATGGTTCTACTCAATATTATCCATTTGCTTGTACACAGATAAACGGTATCAATTATTCCTAACACTGATAACTCAATATAAATTTAATCATGTGTTTGCACACAGTTAAATGGTTTCAAGTATTTCAATTCAACGCTAGTAATTCTATTTAATAATTATTATTCATATACAAATAATTTGCATATGGCTTCAAATAACTAATAATAATAATCTTTAATAAAAGATTGAACAGTTCTATTTGACCCTTAGATTGGATCCTATCAGGTACAAACAATTCAGGTTAGAGTGGACTTGGGAGTAATGGCAATGAAGAGCTACACCACATTTTCCATTGTGCCAGTACATGAAGCTCATTATCAAATGGTTTTGTGTCATATCCAAATCACTCCTTTGGGGTGGTGTGGGGGTTCTTTCCCCCCCGTAGAGATGCAGTCGGCATATTCTACAGCTCCAGTCGACAAAGCTTTTATCACCATCTCTAAAACGATCCAAAAAAAAAAAAATCATTTACTGAATACATTTTTTCTTTAGTCGAATATAAAAAACAAAAAATGTAGACATTTTACATATTGTATTGTTGCAGGTGATCGACAGATCTCATTAATTTCCTTCTCTTTGAGGTTTATAAACAAATAAAAACTTCTTTAAAACAAAGAAAGGATTCGCCACAAAATTTCCCACCATGATCTTTAAAAAGCTTTTGAAGCAAAAAAGGAATCCCTGTGATGTAATGGCTAACGTGCCATTGTAGTAAAAGAGTTCGCACAACCATATTTACCAACCCCTCCGCTCGAGCAGGATATGACACAAGGTCAATTTTAAGCGGAGTTTAACAGGTTTGAATTCAGAGTTTTCCTTCTCCTAGACTAGTTGCCTCACCAAGGCTGAAGAACCTAGTCTGCCATATTATTTACCCATAGCTGGTGGGAGAATAATTGGATTCATACCTTTCCCAAGGGTATTAGTGCTATGTGAAATGCAATCAGTCTCGTCCAGTGTTCGAACTCGTGTCGCCGTGTCCATTTCCAACGACGATATCCATTACACCACGGGCACCTCCAGAGTTTGAACTACAGACGCGTTATTACGTTTACTAATATGATTTGGAAAGGTAGGAACCCCCTTACATCACCAGCTATAGGTTAAATAACTCAACAGTGGTTCTTGTACAGGGATGGTTTTAGCATTAAATAACCCTCAAAGATTGATATGCCATTAAACAAAAAAAGCAAACCTTGAACCAATAACATTTTTAAATGACTATTATTAAATATTATAAATCCTCATCAATGTGTACTGATAGCACGGTTTCCTTTGACTCTCTCACAATCCATCCCTATCGGTCATCACTCTTGAAAAAAGTTCTCGTGATGGTATACAGCGTCCAGACAGAACCAATGAGTTTTCTGCTGGTCAGCTAAACCTGGTGTGTCTACGTGGGGAAGTCCATAAGTGAAGCTCACCATCATGTTTGTCCTTACTTCAGCAATAATGTTCATCGTGTCTTGCTAGGCTTACTAGTAGGATTTGTAAGATGGGAGGTTAGTAGCATTACAACTGCTGTTTTAAAGGATGCTGCTTGCTGGGGGTATAGTAGTTGTAATAACACAGCTACAGCTTGGAAGAATTTCCATTTTTTTTGTCGTAGAACTCGGATTTCCATTTGTTAATCATATTTACCAAACCCTCCGCTCGGATAGGATATGACACAAGGTCAATTTTTAAGCGGAGTTTAACTCCTAGACTACTTGCCTCACCAAGGCTGAAGAACCAAATCTGCCTTACTATTTACCCATAGCTGGAGGGAGAATAATTGGATTCATACCTTTCCCAAGGGTATTAGTGCTATGTGAAATGTTATCAGTCTCGTCCAAGATTTGAACTCGTATCGCCGTGTCCATTGCCTACGATGATAACCATTACACCAGGGGCACCTCCCAAAACCTGTTAATAGCCATCCTTACTTTACCAATGCGTTTGTGGATAAATAAGGGAAATCAAAATGGAACCTTGGGTAATTTAAAAACCCTCATTTAAGGAAAAAAATTATATTATATACATAAATACGTGCAGAGGTCTGCCCTTGATTTATAGTTTGGAGATTATGGATTTATGAACTAAGTTTTTAAAGGTAAGTGGGGTTTCTATTCCCTTCTATTGACTTTAGAAATTTAACCTTACAAATTATTACTCAATTTTATCCTTAAAAATTGGTTGGTTATTCGTAGTGTTTTAGTCCATATCAAAACTTGTGGGTTATTTAATACCAAATTCTTTACACACACACACACATATATATATAGTAAATGTACATGATTTGCACACCAATAGCTTGTAGATAACAATTTTTACACGACTCATGGCTCATTTGTTTGCACAAAGTTAGATACTTTTAAGTATTGTGGTGTAATGGTTATCGTCGTGTGAGATGGACACTGCGGCACGAGTTCAAATCCTGGACGAGAATGATTGCATTTCACATTGCACTAATACTCTTGGGAAAGGTATGAATCCAATTATTTTCCCTCCAGCTATGGGTAAATAATATAGCAGACTAGGTTCTTCAGCCTTGGTGAGGCAACTAGTCTAGGAGAAGGAAAACTCTGAATTCAAACCTGTTAAACTTCGTTTAAAAATTACCTTGTGTCATATCCTGTCCGAACGGAGGGGTTGGGAAATATGGTTGTCAAACATCAATAGTTTTATTTGCTCATGATTAAGTATTTCTATTCAACACTAATTCTTCTATCCAACGTTGTTCATTTGTTTGCACACAGTCAAACCGTTCCCAGCAATATTATGTAGTACTAATAATTCATTTCAACAGTCAGCTTAAATAGTCAGTTAAATGGTTTCAAGTATAGAGAATGAATAAATATTTCTGTTTGACCCGTAAAAGGGACCTTAACAAGAACCTTGGATTAATGGCAATGAAGGAACACTGCACATTCTTGAAAGCTCCAGGACTGGAGCCTCACCATATAATAGTTTAGTGCTGTACCTTGAACACTTGTTTGGGTGGGAAGAGGTATGCAGTCGACGTATTCTACAGCCGCTGCCGTCAGGGCTCTAAGAATTGGGTCTTCAAAGGTCGACCTATACACGAGTACATATGGTACTCATAATCTATAAATACGGGTTCATTATTTTCTATCCTTTTATCTTATAAATGATTTTTTTCATCCTCTCTGTGTTCTTTGAAATATTAATTTTTTGTTCTTATTGGATTCTGGCTAGTTTACTGCCATTATCCCTGTCGTCAGCGTCTTTGGGAAAAAAAAGCATAAACGATTGGTTCGGCGCCATCTTGCTTTTATTATTTATTTATTTTTTTTCTTATTCTTTCTCAATATGTGACGCTAATTGGTCATTAGAACACAGGTAACAGTCCGGACAGCGGTTGAGGAGAATCTCTTAAGGAAGTCGATCTTTTATTTAGTGAGGATTTCCTGCACAAAAGATTTTGTCCTTGTGTCTTTTCTTTTTCAACCACAACCCCCATCTCTATACTTCTCTTCTCTTTCTGTAGGTCAAATTCACAATTCAATGAGAACAGTTCAAAAGACGGCTGTCAAATTGTGTACAATGAATGTGGCGTCCTACATCCTTGTCACATGATATGAGGAAAAGACTTTATCTTGCTTGATTGGCTTTAGCTATGACTGCTTGGCGGTTACACAATAGTTCATCAGCCATTTGACTTTCAATTAAATCACCATTTAGCCGCACTTGCATAAAAGCGCACACCTAGCCTATATATATATCGAGAGTGAAAGAGAGAGAGAGAGAGAGAGAGAGAGAGAGAGAGAGTGAAAGGTGGTTAGCAAACTAGGCGAGGATTTGATTCTCACTGTGTGCCTCACATATCTGGCCTTGTTTCACAACTAAGCTAAGCATAACGAGACTTCATCCTGACCCAAAAGTTAGCAATGCAGACGTGTGGATCAATTTACCACTGAGCTCAATTGTGTCTGTACCTATGATTTTTTTCAAATCTATCAATCAATCAGTTGATTATCGAATTAGTTTACAAGACAAGATTGAAAATCCTTGCTCAAGAGCAGGTGCCTATAAAGCTTACTGATTAGTTGGTTGGTTGGTTGGTTTTATACCATAACATTATTGCTTATTCCCTGCAAAATTCTGTTTATACTTGCATATATGAAATATATATGATTTGTCAATGTGTAGTTTTTAGGTAAGAAATTTTACGAGTCAGAACTCATTTGTTTACTAACAATTAAATGATTTCAAGTATTTCTAACAAAAAAGTTTAATTTGCATACAGTAAATGGTTTTAATGATTACTATCTAATACTAGCACTCCTATTTACCACAGTTGAATGGTTTTAAGGATTACTATCTTATACTGGTACTTCTATTTACCGCAGTTGAATGGTTGTAAGGATTACTATCTTATACTGGTACTTCTATTTACCGCAGTTGAATGGTTTTAAGGATTACTATCTTATACTGGTACTTCTATTTACCGCAGTTGAATGGTTGTAAGGATTACTATCTTATACTGGTATTTCTATTTACCACAGTTGAATGGTTGTAAGGATTACTATCTTATACTGGTACTTCTATTTACCGCAGTTGAATGGTTTTAAGGATTACTATCTTATACTGGTACTTCTATTTACCGCAGTTGAATGGTTGTAAGGATTACTATCTTATACTGGTACTTCTATTTACCGCAGTTGAATGGTTTTAAGGATTACTATCTTATACTGGTACTTCTATTTACCGCAGTTGAATGGTTGTAAGGATTACTATCTTATACTGGTACTTCTATTTACAACCGTTGAATGGTTGTAAGGATTACTATCTTATACTGGTACTTCTATTTACCACCGTTGAATGGTTTTAAGGATTACTATCTTATACTGGTACTTCTATTTGCCGCAGTTGAATGGTTTTAAGGATTACTATCTTATACTGGTACTTCTATTTACCGCAGTTCAATGGTTGTAAGGATTACTATCTTATACTGGTACTTCTATTTACCGCAGTTGAATGGTTGTAAGGATTACTATCTTATACTGGTACTTCTATTTACCGCAGTTGAATGGTTGTAAGGATTACTATCTTATACTGGTACTTCTATTTACCGCAGTTGAATGGTTGTAAGGATTACTATCTTATACTGGTACTTCTATTTATCACAGTTGAATGTTTGTAAGGATTACTATCTTATACTGGTACTTCTATTTACCGCAGTTGAATGGTTTTAAGGATTACTATCTTATACTGGTACTTCTTTTTATCGCAGTTGAATGGTTTTAAGGATTACTATCTTATACTGGTACTTCTATTTATCGCAGTTGAATGGTTGTAAGGATTACTATCTTATACTGGTACTTCTATTTACCGCAGTTGAATGGTTGTAAGGATTACTATCTTATACTGGTACTTCTATTTACCGCAGTTGAATGGTTGTAAGGATTACTATCTTATACTGGTACTTCTATTTACCGCAGTTGAATGGTTTTAAGGATTACTATCTTATACTGGTACTTCTATTTACCGCAGTTGAATGGTTTTAAGGATTACTATCTTATACTGGTACTTCTATTTACGGCAGTTGAATGGTTGTAAGGATTACTATCTTATACTGGTACTTCTATTTACCGCAGTTGAATGGTTGTAAGGATTACTATCTTATACTGGTACTTCTATTTACCGCAGTTGAATGGTTGTAAGGATTACTATCTTATACTGGTACTTCTATTTACCGAAGTTGAATGGTTGTAAGGATTACTATCTTATACTGGTACTTCTATTTACCACAGTTGAATGGTTTTAAGGATTACTATCTTATACTGGTACTTCTATTTACCGCAGTTGAATGGTTGTAAGGATTACTATCTTATACTGGTACTTCTATTTACCGCAGTTGAATGGTTGTAAGGATTACTATCTTATACTGGTACTTCTATTTACTGCAGTTGAATGGTTTTAAGGATTACTATCTTATACTGGTACTTCTATTTACCTCAGTTGAATGGTTTTAAAGATTCCTATTAAATAGTAGTACTTCTGTTTGCCACAGTTAAATGGCTTCCCGCATAGCAAATAATTAAATCGTTTTATTTGACTCATACTTTGTTTGATCATTTGTTTGTGTTTTAAGGCATATCAACACTTGAAGGTTATTTAATTCCAAAGTCTCTCTCTCTCCCTCTCTTTATGTATATATATATATATATATATATATATATATTGTCATCCACAGAAAGTCTATTTCGTTGTATTACAACTCTTCAGTGCAGTTGTCAGATCCTCTTTATACGTATATATTGAATAAACAGAATTTGGTTGGGCTGGGCTTTATGACACATCAATCATTGTAGGTTTATTAATGCCAAATCCTCTTTATACATATATATCAAATATATATAATTACGTTTTGTTATGTTTAATGGCATATTAACCATTTTAAGTGATTTAATACCAACCCTCTTTATAGATATATATCAAATAGATATATGATTTGTAAACACATTTTTTGTTGATAACATCTATAAACGAACCTGAGCTTGTTTTTTTGCACACAATTAATTGGTTTCAAGTATTTCTACCTTATACAAATAATTCTTTTCCCCTACAAATCATTTTTCGCATACAGTTAAATGGTTTCACGTATTTCTATCTTATACAAATAATTATTTCCCCAACAAATCATTTTTTGCACACAGTTAAATGGTTTCAATTACTGCCATATAACTGTAACAATTAAATATCAGTTATTTGCTTGGACATATTTAAATACATGTACACATATGATTGGTTTGTGAATTGTTTATATGTTATTTTTTTTTCAATGAATTAGTACTAATTTGTTTGCACTCTAGTATCACAATTCTTTCTTAACGGTATTTATCAGTTTCAATTATTTATATCTAACACTAACAATTCTCTTCAATCTAAATAATTTGTTTTCTACAGTGAAGTGGTTACAAGTATTACTATTTAGCTATAATTATTCTATTCAACATTACTCATTGGTTTGCACACAGTTAAATGGTTCCAAGTATTGTTATACAATAGCAGTAATTCTATTTTGCATACTGGTAAATGGTTTTAAGTATTCCAAACTAATGGTTTTATGTGCACACAGTTAAATGGTTACAAGTATTGCTATGTATCACTAAAAATTTAACATGATTCATTTGTTTACACACATTTAAATGTAGGAACAGTTGTCTTTTTAACAATTCAATTTAACATCAGTCATTTGTTTTCACTCAGTTTAAATGGTCAAACTGTTCTATTTAAGCCCCAGATAGGTCCTTATCAGGCGCTACTACTCGAAGTTCGAGTGAACTTTGGACCGATTGCAATGAAAGAATACTCCGCATTCCCCTAAGCTCTAGGACTCGAGTCTCATCTTGCCCAGTCGGCTGGGGCTGTAGAATACACCAACTGCTTCTCTGCAGAGGGGTAAGACTAACGAGTGTCCTGCATATGACACTAAACAATCTGATGGTAAAGTTCCAGCAGTGCTGGAGCTTTGGGGAATGCAGAGTACCCCTTCATTACCATCGCTCCCAGGTCCACTCTGGCCTGGAGTGGTAGGACCTGATAAGGCCCTATCTATGGGTTAAATAGAACTAACAGCATTCTTATGCTAAACTGAAATGTTTGAGTAAACTGAATAGCTTAAAATAGAAAAGTTTTTGACGATTAAACCGTACTTACATTTAAACTGCGTGCTTATGCTTAACTGAATTATTTCAAATAGAACTGTTTTTCGACATTAAAATTGTATTTACACTTAACTGAATTGTTACATATAACTTCTTGAATAGTTTGAAATAAATGTTTTTGACAATTAAACTGTACTTATGCTAAACTGAATTATTTTAAAAAGAGATTATTTACATAAAAATGGATTTGGCGTTAAATAACCTACAAAGGTTGATATGCCATAAAACCCAACAAACCCAAAGCCTCGAGTCTCATCGTTAGATCGTTTACAGTCATATTTAGGACATTAATTGGAGTGGGGAGTTTTACCCCTCTGCAGAAATGCCGTCGGTGTATTTATTCTACTGCCCCAGCCGATTGGGCTAGTTCGTAATATGTACTACCACTATGGGTCAGATTTGATGAAAGAGTTATAATAATAAAGAAAATTTCTACTTTTCCCAAACCTCCAGCGCTGAAGCCTCACCATCAGATGGTTTTGTGTCATAATAGGACACTTATTTGATGTGGGAGTCTTACCCCAACGCAGAGATGCAGTCGACGTATTCTACAGCACATGCCGACTAGCCTTTATAACGTATGTGTATGAAAGATTGATTTTAAAGATAAAGTGATCTTTGTCTTTTCAAAGAGTTTTCGGTATTTTGTTAAAGGCACCACGTTTCTTGCTAAACAGCCTTGCAACTGATTCTCTTTTGTATCAATGAAAATAATATAGGCAGCCTCAAACACATTCTAAAAGAGAGAAAGAAAGAAAGAATACTGACAGTCAAGTCACGTTGTAAGCATGGGTTCCAGCTCAATCCCGGAAGTAAAGCATCAATGACCCAGTTCAATACAAAGATGAGTAACCTCAATAGCTGATATTATAAGAGTAACCTCAATAGCTGATATTATAAGCAACCAATGACCTTTGTGTCATATCAAAGCAAAGCTTTGTAAACAAAAACAATAAACAAGATACGACTTACGATCAAGATACACGGAAAGCTTGAGTTTCCGATAGATCAATAAAGCAGCAAGAGCCTGTTCAATTCTTAGATGGGTGACCATTTAAGCGACAACAGTTTATGTGAGCTACTTGTTATCTGTGCAAATCTTAGCGATAATTTAGTTACAATGAAACACCAATTTCCAGGAGCTTCAGCAACAGCAGGTATTGAAAGCAACCTGACGCCTGCATATATCTACGCAAAGTTTATTCGTTTACCGAAGCGCAGTTAACGAGTTCGAACTCTAGTTATGCTACTAACTCCACTAATACCGTGACGGAAGGCAGGAACCCTCAAATACCCTTACATGAGATTTAAAAAGTACCACTATTGTCTTTCTTCAAGGATGGGTTTGGCATTAAATAAACCAGGGAGGTTGATATAACATTAAACAAAGAACCCAAAAGATTTAACAAAATTAGGCAGCAACGAGTTTGTTCAATATAAAGATGGGTGACCAGTTAAGCAGGAGCAAGTACTGTTAGCTACGTGAAATCTGTGTGGCATATCTAACCAAGCTTTGTGAATTATAAGAAAAAGAAAAAAAAAAAGAAGAAAGAAAAAGAAATGTCTCATGATAAATTTTGATAAAACGAATAATTTGAATAATTGCATTGACTCTCACTCGTGAAAAATACGTCACGCAATGCAATATATAGAATTGCAATACCTATTTGCAGAGTAGGGTGGGGGTTAAATGAATAAATAAATGAATAATAATAATAATGATAATAATAATAATAATAATAATTCAGCAACAACTGATAACTTTTATTTTCTGTTAACGTTGACATGTCTAGGTTTCATTTCAGAGACATTTTCCGTCTAAGGTGTTCGTAATTCTGAAATCTCTCACCTGAACTGCTAAATTATCTAGTGAAGAATATTCGCCATGAATTTTGTTCTTTATCAGCTGCATGTGCAAGGTAAATAGGATTATGTTCGGTTTTTCAATCTGAAACCAACGAATGAGATAAGCGAGGATAAGAAGAAGAAGAAGAAGAAGAAGAAGAAGAAGAAGAAGAAGAAGAAGAAGAAGAAGAGTTAAAAATAAATAAAAGTCGTCTATGGCTTCCAATCAGTGTACAGTTCTCAGTTTTAGAGACTTAATTTTTTTTCTTTTATTAAGATATGAAAATATCCCATTAAGTATTGAGTGATATGGATACATCTAGGCACACCCACTGGCACTCACACACACATGAATGTATGTATGTGTGAATGCATAAGAGAGGGACAGAGAGAGACAGAGAGAGAAGCTTGGTAATTGTTTAAAAATATTTCCTAATTTGAAAATAATTTAAAATGTCTATATAACTTAAGTCATATATATACATTAATAAGGTAATATATGTGTAGCATTTGCAGGTCCAAAAATATACGACCAAGATATGAGTATATGAAATAGACATATTGATTCCCGAAATATACAGACACGTAAGACGTTCACAAATGTTCATAAACATTGTAATCCGAAAAAACACGAAATTTGTTCAGGTACGAAACTTTTTATTACCTTTTTGAGTTTAAGGTTTTTCGACATGAGGAGAGAGAGACACAATTTCTTTCTAGGCTGACTTTTCCATCTGACCCCACCAGGTGCAGCACCCTCGCCGCAAACTATTGGTCTGGCCTCGGCGAGCTCCGAAAATCGACTTCCCCTTTCTAAGTCCAAATCTCAACTCTCTCGTTCGGAGTTTCAATCTCAACTAGCTGCTTTTTTTCAAATCTCAAAATCCTTAGCGTTTCCGGGCATGACGTCATTCACGTCCTCCGGTTCTATTTCCTATCTGGGGTTTTTATTGTGACATCTCTGATTGTCACATCCGCCCCTCGCGCACGTGAACACCTGTACTCAATGTGTGCACCCTAACTAACCAATGTACTAAGCCGAAAGGTTCTCAGCCTAACTAAACCGAAAAGCAAGATATATAAAACGAAAAATGATAATATAAAAAAAAACCTCCGCAATTATATGACATATGCATGGTTCTCTAAACAGGATTTAGCGTCAGCACCGAATGGTAAGTCCTTCCTGGTCGGCCACCGCTGGTTCGTCTATATGTAGGAGTCCATCAGAGAACGTCGATTATAAGTTCGTCCTAAATTCTCTTCCAGTGATGAGCATGGCTTGTTCATCTTTCTTGAAATTAACTGCTGCGTTTTTTTTGGTTGCTGCCTCCAGGATTTATTCAAAACATTCTCATCTAGCGAACATCTAGCTTTTGTTCCATGCTTTTGTTTTGAGTACAGGTGGTGCATCCATATAGCAATACTGACAAAACCTCTGCTTGAAAAGAATCTAGGTGTGTCCTCGAAGTTTAATGGTTAAGGTGATGGACTTTGGAATCGTAGTAAGCGAGTTCGTACTCCAGTCGCGCTATTACGTTCAATTTCGGGCAAATACGCTTGGGAAAGGTATAAACCCCCTTATCCTCCCAGCTATGGGTTAAAAAGTACCACTACTGTTCTTCTGGGAGAATGGCTTTGACATTAAATAACCTACAAAGGTTGATATGCCATTAAACATCCAAACCAAACCAAAAAAGAATCTAGTTTTATTCTATAAGTGGGATCCAATTTCCATATAATTGACAACCTGTTAATCGCAGTTCACGCCTTCCCTATACAAATGTTGACATCGCTGTCAATAGATAAGATAATGCTACTAATTTCAGGTGCTTTTATACAGTAACATTAATACAGCCACAGCTTGGAAAAATCCAACAATATTTTATCGATATAATCAAAAACCTATTTATAGCAGTCCACACCTTCGTTAGGTATATGTTAACATCACTTTCAGTAGATGAGATATAGCTGTCGAGGTATGTTTACTAATTTTAGAGGCCTGCTACTTAGAGTGGAGGTGGCTCCTTCCTGTTTAAAACACATTAAATCTGTTTTATTTGCGTTCACTTTGAGGCTAACGCCTCTTCTTCTTGCAGCAAGGATTCAGCTCATTCTGCCTATTCAGTATTTTTCATTGATTAACATCAAATATATGTGCCCATAAATGTGTACGCACTAACATTGTTTTTACCAATCCTTTATAATCAAAAATTATTTTGAACGAAGATCGCAAACTAATTCGGCAGCCTTCTCTTGAACAGGCGACAAAGAGAGTCCCCTTTATTTCCTTTGCCCAGTTGGCAGGGGCTGTAGAATACACTGACTGCACCTCTGCAGAGTGGTAAGATCCCCCCCAACGAGAGTCCTGGATATGACACTAAACAATCTGATGGTGAGTCTCCAGTAATGCGGAGAATGCGGAGTACCCCTAACCCTAATCCTTTATTGCCATCGCTCCTAGGTCCACACTGGGTTGGCGCAGTAGCAACTGATAGGGCCGTATCTATGGGTTAAATAGAACCAACGGCATACTTATGCTAAACTGAACTCTTTGACTAAATTGAATAGCTTGAAATAGAACTGCTTTTTAAAATTAAGCCGTACTTACATTAAAACAGCATGCTTATGCTAAACTGAATTATTTGAAATAGAATTGTCTTTTTGATATTGAAACTGTATTCATACAAAACTGAATTGTTTCACGTAGAACTGTTTTGATATTTTACTGTGTAAACGAAATCTGTACTTACGCTAAACCGAATTAGTAGAATTAGAACTGTTTGAATAAAATGAATAGCTTGAAATAGAAATGTTTTTGACAATTAAACTGTGTACTCATGCTAAACTGAATTGCTTGAAATAGAACTGATTATTTGCATAAAAACAGATTTGGCGTTAAATAACCTACAAAGGTTGATATGCTATAAAACCTAACCAACCAACCAACCAACCTTTATTTCCTAAAATTGTAAAACATACAATATTAGTGGTGCATGAATCCTCCTAAATTCCTCAAAGATGGTTCCCGATCTAACTGGCCAAACCTTTGACATACTCATTTTATAGACAACGACAAGGTGGACGATTAGTTAAGCTGAAGAGTTTTACTTTTGCATTGGCGCACTTTGTCAATCTTTTTTTCTTGAATTGCTCTTCAACAAAATACGCATACAGTTTGTGGGCGTTTACGTGCGTTATGTCATGTATCTTTGCTCACGACAATCTACTTATGTATTTACCCTTAAGTTGACGATGCTCTTCGTTGTCACGCCCAAGGGTAAACTGGAAGCACTCAAATTATTATATTTTATGTCCACGTAATTTTGGGGTCGTTAACCACGAAGACCATATCATGTCTCCTTGGGATCTCAAATCTTTTTTAATACCATATCTATCTATCTATCTATCTATCTATCTATCTATCTATCTATCTATCTATCTCAGTAAACACACACACACACACACACACACACACACACACACACACACACACACATATATATATATATATATATATATATATATATATATATATATTTCATTAAGAAAAAAACAACGAAACCAATCACAAAGGATTATAAATTTATTTCAATCCTGTTACGCTAACTCCGGTTTAACTGGACTAAGTATTCTATTTTCTATATATATATTTTCTATATTTTCTATATATATATATATATATATATATATATATATATATATATATATATATTTCCTTGCTCAGCTATCTGTGCCCAGTCAGCTGGGGCTATAGTATACACTGACTGCATTTCTGCAGAGGGGTAAGACTCCTCGGACGAGTGTCCTGTATATGACACTAAACAATCTGATGGTACAGGGTGACCCCCACCCCCCCAAAAAAACAGACCCATATATTTTTGACTGAAATTCATAAATTTGATTCTAGCCTTTTCGTTTTTCCAGGATATGAAGGAGATTCTGTGCATGAAAAATTGGGACCATAGTATTCACCAACATGTCCAGAAGTTCTTTGTACAAAATTAGAATTATTTTGCTTTATTTTTGTAGAAGTAATAAAAAAGTTTATGGGTTCTGTTTTTTTGGGGGGTCACCCTGTAAGGTTTCAGTAATACTGGAACTTCGGTGAACGCAGAGTACCCCATCATTTCCATCACTGCCAGTTCCACTCTGTCCCGGAGTGCTAGCACCTGATAGGGTCAAATAAATAAAATTATATGACATTTAAACTGTGTACTAATGCTAAATGGAATTATTTGAAATAGAGCTGTTTTGACATTTTAGTGTATGTAAACAAATGAGTGATGTTTAAATGAATTGTTAGTGATACATGGCAATAGTTGAAAACATTTAACCGTGTGCAAACAAATGATTAATAGTCAATAGAATTATTCGTATTAGAAGGAAATAAGTGAAACCATTTGTGTGAAAAAATGTTATCTACAAAATGTGTTTACAAAACATGTATATTTAGTATATATGTATAAAAAGGATTTGGCATTAAATAACTTAAAATGGTTGGTCGGTTGGTTGTGTTTTATGGCATATCAACCTTTATAGGTTATTTAACGCCAAATCTATTTTTATGAAAATAAACAGTTCTATTTCAAACAATTTAGTTTAGCATGAGTACACAGTTTAATTGTCGAAAAACATTTCTATTTCAAGCTATTCGGTTTATTCAAATAGTTCTTATTCAGCTAATTCAGTTTAGATGTCAAAACAGTTCTATATATAACAATTCAATTTAGTGTAAGTAGAGTTTTAATCTCAAAAACAGTTCAATTTTAAACAATTCAGTTTTGCATAAGCACGCAGTTTAAATATCTGTACAGTTTTACTGTCAAAAACATTTGTATTTTAAGCTGTTCCGTTTTGTCAAACAGTTCTTATTGAAACAATTCCGTTTAGCAAAAGTATGCAGTTAGTTCTATTTAACCCATTGATAGGGCCTTGTCAGGTGCTATCATTCCGGGCCAGAGAGGACCTGGCAGCGATGGCAATAAAGAGTTACTCCGGATTCCCCAAAGCTCCAGTATTACTTGAACCTCACCGTCAGATTGTTTAGTGTCATATCAGGACACTCGTTGGGGCGGGTTCTTACCCCTCTGCAGAGGTGCTGTCGAAGTATTCTACAGCCCCAACCGACTGGGCATCCTAAAATGGTTGATACGCTATGAAGCCAATCCAAACCAAACAAAATCACACTATTTATCTATCTATTCATATCTATATGTCTATGTCAATTCCCAGATCTGCCTATGTCAGTATATATATATATATATATATATATATATATATATATATATATATATATTCGTTATCTGGATAACGAATGTATTTCCTATCGAAGTCGGATGCAGAGGTTTTATTGCCAACTCAACCGCCGTTTTCTTAACTAATCTTCCTCCATCGGACAAGAGAAAATACATGCAAAAGATCCAAGATAAGGCTCTAACTGCATCAGCGTGGATCTGGCAATCCCAACAGAGCAACAACAATCTGACAAAGTCTGGTGGTGTCATGAGATACTGCTGGGGCGCACTAGGTTAGTAGTAATGATGCTTCGGCCCTGAAACTATGCCTGAACCCAGAGTCATCATCAGATGAAGGCTTTGTTAGAAGCAATGCTGTTGTATAAACATCAGTTATTGTATGATACCTATATCTATCTATCTATCTATCTATTAGATATCATAAATTCGATTTCTGAATCTATTCTTTGATCCGTTCTTTCAAAATCGTTCATTTAGGTCCATTTCGCTTTATTGGGCCATAAAAGACGCAGAAGATCGATTACATCGATTAGCCCATCGAGTGCCAATGTAATGCCTCCTTTTGAGCCCGAACCTTGCCAGCAAGGTAGCGATCAATCCTGAAGCTTAAACAGTAGCTACTTTCTTCATGCTGATCGATTCGTATCGGTCATAAACGAACGGGTAGGGGGGACAATGCAAATGTAAGACTCCACAACTGTCTTTTTCTAATATCCTCCCCTCCTCACGGACGGGTAGAAAAAGGATAGTGAGAGAGGTGAGGACGGGGGTCAGTTCACATTTCTATCTAATCCCACGTCCCGATCAATACACACACACACACACACACACACACACACACACACACACACACACACACACACATGAACATAGTTTGCCAACGTGTGTCTATATGTGTGTGTATGTGTGTGTGTGAGAGAGAGAGAGAGAGAGAGAGAGAGAGAGAGAGAGAGAAATAGATGAGGCACACATATACATATTTATCATAAGCTTTTTCATTGTTTGGTAAATGCAAATATGAAACTAATCAACCACTTTTCATCATCCTGGAAATACGAAAGACGTTGAGAAGGTCAACTGTCCCACTTAATCCATTGTTTTTCTCAATTCCCAGCCTTTTATATATATATATATATATATATATATATATATATATATATATATATATATAGTTGCTGCAAAGTCTGGTAATTTTTACACACTTTCTACAAGGTCAGTGAAGAAAGTAATCTTTTTTTATTTTTCAGGTTGGCACCCGTTCTTGCAAATCAGCTGATCAGTGTTATCTTTGAATATGTATAAAATCATTCAATTTGTGTTTGCCTTTCAGAATTCATGTTCAGTATAATATATTGGGTTATTACAAGTGTGTATTGTATTCCATGAAATGGAATACTATACTGAACTCTCTCTTCAAACTTTAGGTCAATACAACAGAAGCCTTTAACAAGATAATACAGGATTACGGAGAATGAATTATATCCTGAGCACAAATTATCCACTTGAGAATTTTAGGAGATAAGCCCCGTTCTGGTCGGTATGTTTCACAAAGAGCAAATTACGATAAAAATGACGACTCTCATCAGATTGAGTATGAATTAAAATTGATGAACTTATATTTAATCAGGGTTGCTAACCTGAAAACAAAAAAAAAAAGAGAACAATAAAAAACAAATCAGTCTCACTATGATCAAGACGCAAAAATTTGTCTCATTACATTTTAGACATCTCCGTGAACAGTTTGTTTTTTT
>OY757927.1:73003632-73056132 GCA_963585895.1 Sepioteuthis lessoniana | reverse complement strand
AACTTCTGGAAGGCCCCATGGAAGTCCTCTTGTGTGAGCGAGCCAATGACCTTCGTCACGGGAAGTTTTTCCTTGAGCTTAGGAATAACCAAAAGTCACAGGGAGCAAGGTCTGGACTATAGGGAGGGTGAAGAACTATCTTGATGCCTGTCTTGGTCAAATAGTCTGTGACAAGGATGGAGTTGTAGACTGGTGCATTGTCCTGGTGGAAATGCCACTGACCCGATTTGAAGAGTGCTGGCCTCTTCCCTAGGAATCCCTTCCTGAACTCCCTTAAAACCTCAACATAGTGTTCCTTGTTGACTGTCTGTCCAGTGGGAACCCAGTGCATGTAGATCCTGTCGGTGCTGTCAAAAAAAGGGATCAGCAAATGTTTGTAGGTGGATTTGCTCTGTCTGGCCTTCTTGGGTCTGGGAGAGTCAGCATGCATCCACTGGGAACTATGTCTCTGGGTCTCTGGGTCATAGCAGTAGATCCAGATTTTATCGCAGGTCACCAGAGCATCATGAACAGCGGGATCTGAATTGATCAGTTCGACCATCTCCCTGCTGTCATGACAACATCTTTCTTTCTGATCTTTTCTGAGTACCCTTGGGACAAACTTCGTGTAATTCTTTCGCATCTTCAGTTCCTCGCGAATAATTATGTGTACAGTTCCTACGCTGACATCAAACTGTGCACTTATTGTCCCTATAGACACACGACGGTCCTTATCCATGAAATTCTTTATTTGGCCAATCAGCTCTGGTTTTCAGACTTCCTTACTCCTCACACACCTCTCATCATCCCTTACAGACTACCTGCCTTCCTTGAATCTCTTATACCACTCAAAAACTGATGCTCGATTCATGCAAGATGGTCGAAATGTAGTCTGAAGCATTCCATACGTTTCTGCCACATTTTTCCAAGTTTAAAACATAATTTTATAGCATATCGTTCTTCTAAAGTGTCCTCAGGTCCAGATTGCATTTTTGAAATTCACCAGCTGTGACAATCAGGGTTTAGTAGGGTGTATTCCAATTGCTGCTGTAGCTGTTCATTTGAAGCTGAAATCATAAAAATTGGTCAGTCATCACAAAAGATGTATAGCAATAACATAGTGAATTTTCAACAATTCTAAATGCCCGTAAAAAAAGTCAGGAAACTTATCGAAGGCCCCTTGTGTGTGTATATATATATATATATATATTGTCATCTACAGACAGACTGTTACGTTGAATTACAACTCTTCAGTGCTTTGATACGTATAGATGCTTTAAACCGGAATCAAAACCCGCCGCAAATTACGTCAGGCTGATGAATTACCCCTGAGCCAATCTGCGACTCAACCTCAGCTCGGGAATTAACGCATATGTATCAAATTTCGTTTGTTTACATTTTTGCGTTATCTGATGCCGGAGTGCTCCGTTCGTCAGAAGAGCTTTGCATTACACGAGTGGCAACCATTATATTCCCTCGCTAGAATAAGCTAAATTTTCATATAATTATATATACAGCCATGTTATCTCATTATAAGTTTAAATATTGATCTGTGTAAATTTGTCTATTAACCTCCAAAAATTGCTTTGAAAATTGATCATTTTTTTTCATAAATCATAAATATCTTACAAAAAAATTTTTTTCAGTTTGACATACAAAATTTACAAATTAAAGGTTGTTTTCCATTTTAAACGGTATTTTTTTAAGAAATAAAGAAAATATTTCAAAATATTTAAAATATCTTAATTTTATGTGTTTGATATTGTGGAAAAAGAAATGAGTTAGAGAGGGTGTTACTTACGTCTTGCGAGCTCCGTTTCGGGGGATATTGTGGCCAACATGAATGTCTATCAGCTTCTGATATTTATGGTCAGAATTGAGAGTAGGAGGGGTGAGAGTGAGAGATGATTACTACCTATATATTCAGGTTCAGTCACCTCTTTCTTTTCATTCTAAATTGTGTTACCAAGGAGACCAGATCGTCATTTTTCTACTGAAGAAATTGGGATAGTCCTGTTACCAGACCTTGTTTGGCGGGTCGCTTAAAGAGCAATTCTTTTTTGCAACCCCGATTGCTGCCTGCACTTTCAGTATCGCCCTGCTACTATTTTTTTCGACAATATAAAATAATTGGAAAAAAGTGTTGGCAAGAATTCAAAACTGTAAACATTTTTGGTCTCTTTTGTTTAATGGCATATCAACATTCGTGGGTTATTTGATGCCAAAGCCATCCTTCTAGAAGAAGAGCAATGATACTATTTAACCCATAACTGGGAGGATAAGGGGGTTCATGCCTTTCCCAAGGGTATTTGTCCGAAAGTGAACGTAATAGCGCGAGTGGAGATCGAACACGCTTAATACGATTTAACCATTACACCACGAGGACACCCTCCCAAACACTTTTGGAAAGCAAAAAATGTTATCAAATAGACGTCTTTCTGGTAAGGAATCCACAAATCAATGACATGACCAGTAAACAGTCTAAACTTAGATTCATTTAAAAAATCATGATAAATTTTCTTAACATTAATAATTTTATTTAACCATAATAATTTTTGTGCACAATGTTAAATGATTTCATGTATTATTATCCAATTGTCAACTAGTTTCAGAATGCTACCGTTTAGTGTGTCACCTAACTAGGGAGCAGTGTCTCATCAACCTAGACGGACATCCACTCGCAACTAGCAAAGGCATGGACAGCTATCAATAGACTTTCGGTTATATGGAAGTCAAACCTGACCGATAAAATGAAGCCCAGTTTCTTCCAAGCAGTGATCGTGTCAATACTGCTATACAGATGCACCACATGGACGCTGACTAAACAGATGGAGAAAAAGCTTGACGCAATTACACAAGAATGCTGCAAGCAATATTGAACGACTTCTTGAGACAGCATCCCACAAAGCAGCAGCTATACAGTCACGTACCACCCATCACGAAAACTATCAAAATTAGACGAACCAGACACTCGGGGAACTGCTGGAGAAGTAGGGACGAACTCATGAGTGGTGTCTCCTGTTGACCCCTTCACATGGACGAGCAAAGGCAGGACGTCCAGGTCGAATCTACATACAGCAGCTCTGTGCCGATACGTGATGTAGTCCTGAGGATCTGCCCAAAGTAATGGACGATAGGGAGGTTTGGCGAGAAAGGTTCAGGAATATCCTTGCTGATAGCGTGACATGATGATTATGATTATCCAATACTAAAATTTTTTAAACATAACTATTTTATTTGTAGATGGGACCCTATCAAGTATCATCACTCCGGTTCACTGTGGGCCGGGGATTAATGACTATGAAGTGGTACGCTAAACTCAAGGCTCCAGATCTTGATCCTCACCAGATGCTGCTAAAGATTGGACCCAGAATAACCCTGTTTTTTTTTTCTGGTGGATCTTACTCCTCAGTCGAGGATGCAATTGGCTTTTTCTTTGCTCGATCGAGTGTGTTTCCTCTGAAAAAATACTAATTTATTCAAAATGATTATCTAAAGAAACTATTCTTATCTAATGTAATATTTTGACCTTCGACCCGACCCAAAAATGCTATTCCAAGGTGATGCACCGGAAGGAAGTGACACGTTCCAATGGCCAGTAATCGAAAGAGATCGCGTGGGCGGATTAAGGCTGATAATATGGGTCAAGGTGAAGGTCCCACTGTGCCACTACAGAGTGATGCACCGGAAGAGAGTGACCTCTGAACTGCATGACAGTTATTTCCGCTTGATGACGATTAAACATTCGATTTCAAAGATCGAGTGGGCGCCGAACGATTATATAACTCAGTTGAGTTCGACGAGCCAGTTGACAACTCAACTGGCTCGTCGAACTCAACTGAGTTATATAAGTTTGGGGTCAAAGTATTGAAGTTTCTGTTCGGTCTCCAGCTCCCTCTCACACGCAAACCTTGAGTAACCCTTTTCGAACCCTTGCAATAGTGTGAGAGGTATATATTTTTATAAAGATGTCTTCCTGCATCTGTCTTTTTTATTGTGTCGTTATGATGCTGTAGATGACGATATAACACTAATTATAATAATTTGTTTGTGAATATTTACATTTTTAATTATTCTAACCTAACCTTGATAATTTGAAAACAATAATATAATTTTTAACTGCTTCTAAAAATCCTTAGGTTTGCAGTTTTCCAGACATTACTAATTCAATCTAACAATAATCATTTGTTTGCTCACAATTATATGGTTTCATGTAAGTAATAATAACAGTTCTTAGGTTTCAAATCTTCCTTACATTTATCATCATCATCATCATGTCATGCTGGTAGCACGGATATCCCTGACACTCTCTCGCCACTTTTCCCTATCGTTCATCGCCTCTGACAGGTCTTCTGGACAGCATCCCATATCCTCACATAGTTGCTGAATGTATGTTCGTGCTGGCCGTCCTGCTTTTGCACGGCCATGTGTGGGGTCCATAAGAATACATCACTTATGAGTCTGTCTCTGCTTCTCCAGCAGTGTCCTGCATGTCTGGTTTGTCTAACTTGAATAGTTTTCGTGATAGGAGGAAGGAGGCCGTACAGTTGGTGTTTTGTAGGGTGTTGCCGCCAGGACTTGTTCAAGATTGCTCGCAGCATTCTTGTGTAATTGCCGTCTAGCTTCTTCTCCAGCCAGTCAACACAATTTTTGCTACCAAGAAACAAAACACGTTGTTTAGCTAATTTGATGGTGATAATTTCGAAAATGATATCAGTTTTTTTATGGTTTGCTACCGTTTTTGCTGCACTGTAATTGTTCATTTTTGAAAAAAAAGATCAATTTACGATCTTCACTTAATGCACAATTGTGTAAACAAAAGTCGTAAAAACCGTCACTTTTTAGGTAATTCAAACAATTAATGTCAGCCACGTGAAGTGAACTATTTCTATAAGAAAAAAGTGTTTTTGACTTTAAAAAATTATGTTTGAAGTACCAAGTTTTTCCAATATATCGCCCAAATTCTAATTAATTGATAAACTTTATCAGTAATACACTTTCGTAAACCTGGTAATTAAGATGACATAAAAAATGAAAGCCTAAAATCTGTTTGATATTCATAAATTTATCTCATCACTTTTGTCCTTTCACTTCGGAAGGAAATCAAGCTCATTGTGAGCTATTGCTTTTACAGTTTGAAAGAAACTCCGACTAAAAACCTCCCAATTTATACATGATGAACATTATGAAAATGCTTTCGCCATAACTACTGCCCATCCGAAAGAAAGAAAAATCTTCTCTCCCTGGCATATCAAATTGCGATTAATGAAACAGTATGTAAAATCAATCAACCAGGAAAGTAAATGTTTTGAGTAAATATGTAAATCGTTTCCAGGACTTCCACCGAACAACTCAAAGCAGGTGCGTTTGATGGTCCTGACATCAGGAAACTCATTCAGGATGATGAATTTGATAATTCAATGAACAGCTTGCAATTACATGCCTAGATATCATTTGTTGATATGGTGAAAAAAAATCGTCGGGCCAAAAAGTACAAGGAGTCAGTAGAAAAAGCAATAGAAAATTCTATAGGCTATAGGCGCTAATATGAGTATTAAGGTTAATTTTTTATATATCCGGAAATTTATCAAGATGGCTAATTGCAGTGGTGTGAGTGGTGAACAGGGATAACGATTCCAATGGAAAAACGTTACAAGGGACAAATGAATTATGGCTGACAACTGCTGGAGTATCAAAAGAGACTTACGCCGATTCATTGGACTGGTTAGATTCTAACGAAAACTAATTCCTCATTTCGCTGACATAGTCTTTCCACTTACTGAGAAAATTAAGAACAATCCTAAAGCAACTACTCTCATCTTTAATACTCAGGATCTTGAAGCATTTAATATAATAAAAGAAAAGCTTGTTGAAGTATTAACACTCCCTTATTTTGATTCCAGATGCACTAATTACCACATCGCGTCGGACAGTTTGGCTTACGCCATTGGGGCTGCATTTCTCAAGATTATTGATGGAATACCAATACACATCGGTTTATTTTCAAAGAAACAGACCGAGGCTCAAATGAACCTTCACACTCTTGACCGTGAGATTTTAGCTGCATACTTAGCTGTATTGCATTTCAGACCAACGGTTGAAAAATGTCACGTCTCGCTTTTTACGGACAAGAAACCTTTAATAAGTAAAAGTAAAGTTGGCGACCATATACGAGGGTGACCATAGTCGAGGGCGACAAGATGGCTGCCTTTTCAAGAGCTACTACACCGAGGTGTAGGGGAGGTCACTAATCTTTTCCCTGGATTGCTCAACTTTACCTTCAATATGGACCTTATATAGCTGAATGTTAAGCAAGGAGGTATAAAGTACCATTTTAAAAGTCTTTGGTATGAGGCAAGCTGGGATTGAACCCAGTTCTCCCGGACCATTAGCAAACACTCTACCCACTACGTCAATGAGCCAGTTCTTTAAAGTCAGAAATACAGAAAAGTTTCTTATCTATGATTTCTTAATATGTTTAGAAATGAAAATATAGTTGCCGACTGGCTATCAAGACCACAAATACAGCCATGGTAGACTTTTTGATTTACCTTCAATAGCTAAGCAACAACAGGAGGATGTAGAGGTTTATGATTACAAAGAGAAGCTTCAATCTTATCCTTAAGGGGATTTTCAACTCTACTGTGACACTTCAGCTTTTCTCCTTAGACCTTTTGTACCCCAAAGATGCTCGTAAACCTGTTTTCGACACATTTTATCGTTTATCTCCCCCACGGTTCTGTTTTACACTAAGATTAATTAATTCATGCAACTTCTGGCCAGATATGAAGAAACAAATACGAACATGGACAAAAGAATGCCTGAGTTGTCAGGAAAACAAATTCTACCGTCACACCTTATCTACGATCACACCATTTAACCTTCCGTTAAGTCGTTTTGTAACTGTGCATATGGATATCGTTAGACCATTGCCTCCTGCAACTCCAAGAAATGAAATCTATCCAAGCAAATTCAAATATACCCTCTCAAGTACTGACCGAACCATTCGTTAGATTGAAGTAACCTCTATTACTGTAGCTATCACATTTCTTAACTCTTTCATAACTAGATTCGGTGTTCCTCAATATGTGGTCAACGATCATGGTTCTCAAGTTGAACGTTAACTTTTCCAGGAATTATCGAAATAGATTGGTCTCTATCACCTTATAACTACTTCTTACCACTCTCAAGCTAATGGAATTATTGAACGTCATCACAGAACTCTTAAAGTCTCAATAATGTCTTGCAAACAAAATTGATTAGATGCCTTGCTTATCGTATTACTCGGAAAATGAAATATTACCAACGAAGACGGTGTTTCACCAGCTCTTGCAGTGACCGGTACTCATTTTCTTTTGCCATGACCTATTGTATCATCTCCATCATAACAGTCATTCTTAAATAGAGGCATACAAGAATTAGCAAAAGAAATGAATCTCCTTAGTTCTACACTTATCATATTTACCCAACCCCTCCGCTCGGGCAGGATATGACACAAGGTCAATTTTTAAGCGGAGTTTAGCAGGTTTGAATTCAGAGTTTTCCTTCTCCTAGACTAGTTGCCTCACCAAGGCTGAAGAACCTAGTCTACCCATAGTAGGAGGGAGAATAACTGGATTCATACCTTTCCCAAGTGTATTAGTGCTATGTGAAATGCAACCAGTCCAGGATTTGAACTCGTGTCGCCGTGTCCAATTCCTGCGACGATAACCATTACTCCACGGGCAACTCTGAAAGTTCTACACTTATATCCGAAGGTAGATTACACGCAGCTTCTAAATCATTTAAGAATTGAAAAATTGCACTCATGTCTGGATAATAGTTGATCGATTTCGACGTCTGCTGGAAGAACCATATAATGGTCTTTTCAAAGAAGAAAGAAGTTGAAAAATATTACAAAATCCAACTACCTTCAGGGCAATCACAAAATATTTCCATAGAACGGTTTAAACTTGTATACAGTAAAAATCTTTCTTTGGATATAACTGATAAACCTCAGTCACCCAATAAATTTGACGAATTACTTAACTCATCACTAAAAACAACAGAAACACCAACTAATAATCTTCACCAACAGAAACACAAACTAGTAATCTTCACCAACAGAAACACCAACTAATAATCTTCACCAACAGAAACACAAACTAGTAATCTTCACCAACAGAAACACCAACTAATAATCTTCACCAACAGAAACACAAACTAGTAATCTTCACCAACAGAAACACCAACTTATAATCTTCAACAGAAACACAAACTAATAATCTTTACCGAAAGAAACACCAACTAATAATCTTCAGCAACAGAAACACCAAGTGATAATCTTTACCGAAAGAAACACCAACTAATAATCTTCAGCAACAGAAACACCAACTAGTAATCTTTACCGAAAGAAACACCAACTAATAATCTTCGGCAACAGAAACACCAACTAATAATATTTACCGAAAGAAACACCAAATAATAATCTTCAGCAACAGAAACGCCAACTAATAATCTTCACCGAAAGAAATCCTATCCAATCTTACTTGTGCGGGAAGAAAAGTAACATTTCACACCTACACACACACACACACACACACACCCAAATGAATACTATTATTTCTGATACGGCTCCGCTTTTTACGGGGGAGTATTATAGCACCCAAATTTATAATGTTTAGAAATATATAAATACAGATACATAAAAAATAATAATAGGTAATAGCAATAAGAAATGAATTTGAATAAATAAACTTACTGTCAGTTGTTCTCTAGAAAAGGTCACAAGTTTTTAACGGCATAAAATATATTATAGTCAATACGACAACTCTTAGAACTAATTAAAGGGCTGTAGGCAATAAATAAATAATCAGTCACATTCAAACACCCACCAAAAATGATAAGCAAGTATCACCATAGGTCAACGAAAAACCGTTTGATCTCTTGTGTTGCCTATCAGACAAAATGCTTAATTTTTCTAAAAGGAACAGGAAATTGTCTGTAGGAAATCTTAATTTATTACCCCTTGAAACTGGTCCTTGTATGTTTGATTTTCTTTGACTTTTGCAAAGTCAGTCACGTCTCGACTTCGGTCATGTAAACGTCGAAAAAAAAGTGAAAGACAAAAACTTTGAATGGAAAATATCCCTCTTCATAATCTACAATATAAACCCACTCGATTTTTGAGTACATGTGCAGACAAAAATTTCCCAAAAAAACAATTCACTTTTGTATGTAAACTTTTCATTGTAAAAAAAACTATTTGCAATTGCTTTTTTATATAAAACACACACACACACACACACACACACACACACACACACACACACACACACACACACATAAATATATATATATATATATATCAAAATCCCTAACTATTGTTTGTTTTTATGGTTATTCTATTGTTTTGCATGTCTGTCAAAAGTTAATGATTCTTATATTCTAAATTGTTTTTGTGAATAAATACTGACTTTATGTATTTGGAGGATTCTTAGTGACGACACTATCTCCGAGGGATATCGTATAGGGAATAGAAAACAAATTTAACTAAAAGGAAGAGGGGGAGGCATGCGCAAAGAAAAAAAACCGTCCCGACAAAAGAAAGGATCTCAGTCTCTTTCAGCGGTAACCAGCGGAGTGACAGCACCTAAAGATTTCTTGCTAGTTGTGGAAGGCGCCATGCGTCCGTCTCTAGACGACGCGTTGGCTAACCTTTCCTCTAATAGCCGTCGCCTCTTTTACTAACGAACCACGACTAAAAAGCACCAAATAAACAACTCGTCAGAATCACAATTAAGACACCATACAACGGACTTAATGACTACAACTGAAAACACCGGATTTAGACACATCTCCTAAAAGTGTCAAATACGTTGTTAACGCTTTAAATACCAAATTTAGACATATATACCCAACAATGATAAACACATTTTAACATCTTGACTGGAAGATTCAACCATTTTATTTGTATTCAGGAAGAATTTCTTCACCCACTGAATGGCTGTTGAACCCAGAAATAAAGGCAAAATATAAAAGATATCTTCGTCTCCTATTTTTTACTATCTTCTTCTTTCATAAAATTCCTTACAGCCTTCATATCCAAGAAGTTAAACCAGCAAGATAACGTGGGGGTAAGAATAGAATAACCTAGAATGGAGTCAAATAGCAAAGCATATCATAAAAGACCTTTGAAACCCCATAATCGAAATAAAATTCCAATGCTCAAAACCATCCGCTACAACTTAAATAACATAGAACATGATTGACGATCAAAAAATACAACATTTTTACTATTGTTCTTATGTTCAAGAAAGTTTTATTTCTGCTGTTAGTTTATTTAATTATTTGATAAAAATACTTGTCTGTTTTCGTATATTCAGTCGTGTTATTTTTACTGACTTATGGCCTGATTGTTATTGCAAAAATAATATTTCTCAAGAAGCAGGCAATATTTGTTGGTTTAAATACGAATTGAGAAGTTCCTACAGTTTTACTTTGAGAAATATTGCCATTGGTCAATATAATATTCTCAGAAAAAGAATGAAAAAAATTAATTTTTTCCCCCAAATGAGGCATTGCTTCATAGCAAAAATCATAGCTAACCAAGAAAAAAGTGAGGTCACTTTCAGATTCAACACCATCAAATTATCTTGACATCAATAAAAGAAAATGTTGACCAGTGTAATCATTTGTTTGTACACAGTTATATGGTTTCATGTAAGTAATAATAATCTTTGCTTTCAATTTTTACAAACAGTTATAATTTTATTTAATAATAATCATTTGTTTGTACTCAGTTATATGGTTTCAAGTATTTTTATCCAATACAGATAATTTTCAAGCATATTTATTTCACCCAGAGATCATCCTCCTCCTCATCATCATCATCATGTTGTGCCGCTAGCACGGATATCCCTGACCCTCTCTCGCCACTTCTCCCTATCGTTCATCGCCTCTGGCAGGTCTTCAGGGCTACACCCCGTATCCTCACATAGCTGCTGTATGTATTTACGAGCTGGTCGTCCTGCTTTTGTTCGGCCATATGTGGGGGTCCATAGGAGTACATCACTTATAAGCTCGTCCCTGCTTCTTTAGCAGTGTCCTGCATGTCTGGTTCGTCTAACTTGGATAGTTTTCGTGATGGGAGACTGGTGGCCGTATAGTTGGTGCCTTGTGGGGTGTTACCACCAGGACTTAAGACCCTAATATGAATAAAAATGCCTGGTCTGAGTGGACCTGAGAGTAATGACAATGAAGAAGTACTCCATCTTCCCCAGTAATTTAGAACTGATGCCTTACCACCAGACGCAGTTTAGTGTCATATCAAGGAGCCCCTTTCGAAGCTCCAATGAAAAGGTACTATTTACCAACCCCTCCGCTCGGGCAGGATATGACACAAGGTCAATTTTTAAGCGGAGTTTAACAGGTTTGAATTCAGAGTTTTCCTTCTCCTAGACTAGTTGCCTCACAAAGGCTGAAGAACCTAGTCCGTCCTACTATTTACCCATAGCTGGAGGGAGAATAAGGGGGTTCATACCTTTCCCAAGGGTATTTGCCCGAAAGTGAACGTAATAGTGCGACTGGAGTACGAACTCGCGTACTACGATTCCGCAGTTCATCGCTTTAACCATTACACCACGAGGACACCCAATGAAAAGGTATGTATTTGTGTAAGCGTGCGTGTGTGTATGTTCTAACTGTAAAGACAGCAATGTAAGTGATAATCTACGCTCACTACAGCTATCAGTTCACGAAATTAAGTGTGTCTTGATCAGGTCATCTGCATGAATTGGGCCAACGAAAGATGAACTACACCAGCAACATTTTTTCAACAAAGACACTACTGTGAAAAATTAGGTAATCTACGTTGGTGTTGTTTCTTGATCAATGTTTAGTCAATGGTGATAACAGTGAGGGAAAACTTGTTCTATACAGCGGTGTGATTGCGCTCCCTGTATATGTTTTAGTTCTTGTAGGATGCATTAGTTTTGGAGGAACGTCTAGTATCTACTATAGAATCCGACCCCATTCATCTTAGAAGCTTTGCTATTATTGTTGAAGATTTAATGGTGTACCTATTGTTGGTAACGGCTAATACGTTTTTTAGGAGCCGTTTTCTTTCTGGGTTGGATATTAACAGATGACTTGCTATGTTTCTGACAAGTTGCCTGAGGAATTCAGTTAAACACATTCCATGTGAACGGTTTTATGCGTCTAACGAAAATGTCAGATTCTGTTCCTCTTTTGCTCCGCCTTTGTAAAATAAACATTTGATTTATGATCTTCGTCATTGCATCGAATGTCACGGAGTCTAAATTTCAACATGTTTTTCTATTTTGTTTTTTCTTTTTATGATTTTTCCTTTTATTTTCGACAGTTTTTTTTTTTTTTTTAAAGAGGTTGGAGAGTTAGGTAATAAGTTTAGCTGTACGTCTAACACAAAACTAAACCGAATGGAACGCCCCAGAGGATTGAATTAAACAAAGACTCGCAAAAGGGCCCGCCTGCCTCTTCACAACTATACATCACTTTTTTAGGTTAGTGTACGTACATATTTCACATGGGGTTAATGATTATCGCTGTAGGAATTCCTGTCAACGATCCAAGTTCAAAATCCTAGACTAGGCTGTTTGCGTTTTGCTGTAATTCTTTTAAAGAAAGGCATGAATCAACCCGTCGGCTGATTATTAGATAGACTGGGTACTTTAGCAAACACTCAAGAAGGAAAACTTTAAATTCAAACTAGTTAGACTCCACTTAAAGCACATGGTCGGCTGAGGTGGTAGAATACGCCAACTGCACCTTTTTAGTGGCAGATAAGACCCCTTCACAAGGGGACTATATGTCAGCAGTGGAAGGCAACCTGTAATGCTAAGGGATCAGTTCTTGAAACACTACACTTTGGCCCTTTACAAGGCGGTGCGAACAGTCGGTGAGACCTAATTCAAAGACTCAGCTGGTTATGTCAAACCCTGGCACCTACATGTCTAAGTTCCGGCTTTATTGTTCTAATTGCTCTTGTAGCAGAGAAACACTCAACAATTTTTATCATCAAGGTGTGAGAAGATGGTGGCTAACGGTCAACTGCGTTAAGAGAAAAAGTTAATGAAAATTATTTCTAATAATACGAGGGGCATACGATAAGTTTCCCACTTGTTGTACCGTTCCAACAACTTCTGGAAGGCCCCATGGAAGTCCTCTTGTGTGAGCGTGTCAATGACCTTCGTCATAGCCACTTTCATCTCCTCAATTGTCTCATAACGACAGCCTCTGAGCTTTGGGAATAACCGAAAGTCACAGGGAGCAAGGTCTGGACTATAGGGACGGTGAGGAACTGTGCTGATGCCCATCTTGGTCAAATAGTCTGTGACAAGGATGGAGTTGTGGACTGGTGCATTGTCCTGTTGGAAATGTCATAGACCCGTTTTGAAGAGTGCTGGCCTCTTCCGACGGAATCTCTACCTAAACTTCCTTAAAACCTCAACATAGTAACCCTAACCCTAACCGTTTGGCCAATCAACTCTGGTATTCTGACATCCTTACTCCTCACACACCTCTCATCATCTCTCACAGACTCCCTGCCTTCCTCGAATCTTTTATGCCAAGTTTAAAGCAATTTTATTGCTAATCGCTCTTCTAAAGTGTCCTCACGTCCAGATTACATTTTTTTGAAATTCACCAGCTGTGACAATCAGGTTTTAGTAGGGTGTATTCCAATTGCTGCTGTAGCTGTTCATTTGAAGCCGAAATCATAAAAATTGGTCAGCCATTTCATAAGATGTATAGCAATAACATAGTGAATTTTCAAGAGTCTACGACAATTCTAAATGCCTGTATAAAAAAAGTCAAGACACTTATTGAATGCACGACGTATATCAATACACATGAAATCTTATGTACAAAAAAGAATTAAAGATTTGGTATTAAATAGACCGCAATGGTTGATAAGCCATTAAGCAAAATCATCAACCAACTTAATGTAAAAATTGACCTTTAGACACAGCCTGTCATTGGTGGAGGGGTTGGATTAATACATTTTTCATTTTAAGCCTACTTTGATAAAAAAAAAAAAAGTAAGAGTCTCGTTAATGTGTTCTGTGTTTGATCCTAAACTGCATCTGATGGTGAGGTTCCCGTTCGGGAGATCTGAGGAATAACTCCCCAAAAACTCCGACAAAACCCCCAACACACTCTTAGTTTTGTTTACAGGGAATGAGCTGATAAAGAATTTGGATGCAACTGTGTAATGCAGATTCTCTCTGGTTTGGAATACAGTCTTCCTTTCTCTTTGATTGGTTGCCTTACCAAGGCTAAAAAGCCAACTTTTCACCTTCTATATACCCTACCTAGAGGAACCAAAAAAAATTGATTGATTGGTTGATTTTAACGGCATGTCGACCCGTCTGGTGTTATATCATTTCAAGAGTTTAGTTAATTGCGAATAGTGTAGGTTTATATCTTCTTTTCTTATGTTTTTTTTTGGTGTATGTTTTTTTTTGCGCACAATGTTCCTGTCGAATACGAATAATTTTCACGCATATTTATTTGACCCAAAAATTAGACCCTAGCAGTTACTACCTATCCGAATCAAAATAGACCTGAAAGTAAAGAAAAAGTACTCCACATTCCCCTGAATTTGAGTCTCACCACCAGATGCATTTTAGTGTCGTACCCAGAACATCCCTTTTTTTGAAGGTAGGGTTTTACCTCTCTACAGGGGATACAGCCAGAGCATTCTAAGCCCTGCAGAGAGGGCAGAGGATTTATGCTTCTCCAAATTGTATGAAGGTGAAGCGAGACAGTCTTGTCCAGAAATCGAACTCGGTGTTTCGTGTCTATTTCAGTAACCACGTGCACTTCCCACAAGGTAATATTGACACAAACATTTACCGAGAAGGTGGGTGCCTTTGGTGGTGTAATGGTTTGCAAGTTAGACAATTAAACCTTCACAAGTGAGTTCGAGTCTCATTGGGTGCCCCATCCATATGGCCTTGTGCCGCCTCTAAGCAAAAAATCTTAGTAGATTCCAACATTGACCGAGAAGGAAACTATTATTATCTTGTGAAACGATACCATAGCTATATGGGAGGGGCATGTGAATCAAAGGTATGAAATTAGTGAAAATTCTTGTTCGTAAGAGAATTTTAACACATAAATAATGATGATGGATGAGAAAAAATACTTCTAGGTAATCGACATTTGCGTAAAATGCGATTTAGCTGATTTTCGATGTTTATATAACCGTATCACAATATTTATCCATTGCATACAAACATAGTCCAGGTTAAAAGCGCAACGAGAGAAACCCAAATTGAACATTCTGAAACCTAACGTTACCGATTCAGGTATCATTGGGGAACGATGATCCATTGGTGAAACCTTGGTATATTTCTTCGAACCCTCTTGGTATTCATATATATATATATATATATATATATAATCGCTATCTATTAATTGTAAATTAGTTATTTTTTTCGTTTTTCTTTTTTCTCTTACATTAATTGCCTCTCCATAGCTTTCTTTCTCGGTAGAATCTTTCTTGGTTTCTTTCTTTGTTTTTTCTTAATAATTAATTAATTCTTTCTTTTTTTCATTCTTGTAAAAATCGTGATATCTTCTTTTGAATACATATTTGTTTCTTTGTTTATTTCTCGTTAAAATCATTTTGCTTTCTTTTCCTTTTTTTAAAATAATTTTTTTTTTTTCTTGTTAAAATCTTTTTGCTTCTTTTCTCTTTTTTTTTTTTTTTTGAAAATAGTTTATTTTTGTTAATTTGTTAGTTTGCTTCTTTCTTTCTTTCTTTCTTTCTTTCTTTCTAGTTAAAATATTTTTCTTCTTTTTATTGTTTCTTTGTTTCTTTCTTTTTATTTTCTCTGGAAAGTTAGAAGATCTGATGGTATATTTGACATTCGCAAAAACATATACTAAAACATTTTTGAGAAAGTTCCATTGTACCGTAAGCGACGGTTAATCTTCGTCAAAAGGTTCCCTATAATTATTCGACTGAATGTTGTAGCATCAACAACTCATACAGAGAGAGACGTACACGTACGAATATGTGTACTTACTTATAGATTCTGCAGTAAAATTATAGGGTTATAACAAATACCTGTCGGCATAAACTTGACATAGTTTTCTTCTTTCGTATCAAATATCTAAATGATTTCCCGTTCTTTCTTTCTTTATAACTTTTTTCTTTGTATGGTCTCTCTGTAGTCTCAAAACTTTTCTTTGCCTTTTCTTTCTGTTTTTCTTATTTTTTCATATTTTTTGTCTATAATTGTGGTGTGGTGGAGCATCGAAAAAATGGCGGAGGCAAAGACTCGATTAAAAGATGACGACGGGTTCACATCAGAAAAAAAAAGAGATTTGTGGTCACAGAAAAAATATCATAAATTTGATTATTAATCGTTCAACTAACCTCTGGACCATTTCTTATAACAGGATTGCCTTGTCGGATGGGGCTGTAGAATACACCGACTGCATCTATGCAGAGGAGTAAGATCTCTCGAACAAGTGTCTTGATTTTGACATAAAACAATCTGATGGTGAGGCTCCTGTAATCCTTGAGCTTTTGAGAATACGAAGTACCCTTTCATTGCTATCACTCCCAGGTCCACTCTGGCCCAGAGTGGCAGCACCTGGTAGGGTCCTATCTATGGGTCTAATAGATATGTTTGACATTTAAGCTATATGCCAACAAATGACTAATGCTAAATTGAATTGTCAGAAATCATTTTACAGTGTGTGTATAAATCATTAATGTTCAATTGAACGGTTGATGATACATAGCAATACTTGGAACCATTTAATTTTGATGACTTAAGCTAAATTGAATTGTTATAAATAGAGCTGTTTGATCATTTCACGGTGTGTATCTTCAAAATGGATTTACAAATAATATATTAAATATATATGTAAAAAATAGAATTCGGTAGTAAATAACCAAACATATTTGATATATCATAAAACCAAACCGTGATGAGGTAATCTCGACTAGACGAAGCAAAGATCTAATTGTTTGATAAATCGTAGTCCACCCAAAATTTCCAGGCTAACCCAAAAACTTAGGTCTTTAATTGTCGCTCAACCGGTCACTAACAAAAAGGACATTGTGAAAGCACCAGAGTAAACAATACTGTTGAATAACAACAATAATAACGATAGTACTTACCTGCCCAGAGATTCAACTAGCGTCCAGTTGGCATATAAAAATAAACAGGTTGTAACTTAATACAAAGGTTGATATTTGTTGAGCGCTCAAAGTACCCGTGAGTACAGCACACGACATATTTAGTGGGAACCAGTCGCATGACCGTTGCCCACACACGCCCGGTAGCTCCAAAAATACCTTGAGCCTTGTCGGCATTCCCATAAAAAGAGGTTCCTCAGGCGCCACGCGCCAGGCGATATACCTAGCCTCTCCGGGGAGGGTTAGAGCCTTGTGGATAGGCCCCCTAAGGCTTAAGGAGCGCCGGTCTCAGCTCGTGTGGCATGAATGCCGGCATCCTAGAATCCGGGTCAGACGACCTCGTCCGACTACCACCGGAACCAAGGTACACCCGACCTGATCCACGTATCAGGCAACCCAGCTGGTCGAAGTGTGTCCCAGCCCAGTGGGTCAGGTTGTAACTTAATTTAGAACTTGGGCCACAACTAAGTTGAAGCTAGTACTTATAAACTCACAGAACAACAAATATCAATCCAGGGAGTAGGCAGAATGGAACGCCCCAATGTGCCATAAATAACTCTCCTTCTTCAGAATTCTGGAAGAAGTTTACTCACCTTGTTACACAACTGAGTGTTGATTATGACAATCTACCAAACACAATAAATATAAATTAAGTCCCGCTTTTCTTTTGGAAAAAAATATGCAAGTTACACTAGAGAATTTTTTATTCGCCTTCCTGACATTTGTTATCCTGTTGAACTTTGTTTTTAATCAATGTTTTTCTATCTTTTTTTCCTTTTCTTTGAGAACTTATTCTGACTGATTACATCATAAAATCCATCATTCATTGCACAAAAATGTGTCTCAACATCCATAGCAAATCATAATTTTAGAATAAAAATGTTAATAACAAAATAACAACAACAATGACGACGAAATTCTTCATTTTCCTTTGCATACGAACAGTTAATTCAGTTACTTCTCCCTGTTTAACATAAAAACCAATATTCATCATTTTTTTTCACGACTAACATTAAAGACACGATACCATTTTCCGTGGAATTCTGACATTGTCAATGTAAATCAAAGACTCCTTTGTTCAAGTAAAACAAAAAAAAATTCTCTCCATTTGCAAAATTATCCTAATTTAATATGAACCTGCCAAAGCATCTCTTGCCTTAATTTCAATTTCCCCAAGGATTCTGTAGCCGAGATTTCAATCATTTGTCTTCACTCTGATTACCTCTCTGCGCATGCCTTTACTTGATTCGGAACGTATCTTTCGTTTCAACAAGCCCAACTGAAGCTTCGACAGATTCTTATCAAACTCTTAAAATGTGAGTCTTTTCAAATCCCAAACTTGAATAAAAAATAAATGAATAAAATGAAAAAAAAGTAAAATAAACAAATTATTACATAAATGAATTAATAAAATCAAATACCAAAAGCACAATTGGTACCGATAAATCAAAATAATAATTCCAGATGATGAAAAAACCGAGCGTGTGTAAAAATAAATGAATAAAGTTTATATGTAAATTAAAATTAAAATCAAGCAAAATGTTACAGTAAAAACCGTCTCCAATTCAGATGAACACTTCACATTTTCACAAGAATAGTCTTTTTTGGAACTGTTGGTAAATTATTGGTATTAGATATATATATATCATCATCATCATCATGTCGCGCCGCCTGCAAATCGCGAGTTGGAAATCTTCTACTAAAGTTTCACCTTATCGGATCATCAGGAAGTCTAACTCCAACTAATGCTAAAAGAGAAAGTGCCGTCTTATATTCACCAAAAACCCTCCTAGTTTAGAATTTACATTAACATATATATATATATATATATATATATATATATATATATATATATATATATATATATAAAGTTTTAGATAGTACCACGACTGTTCTAGGAGAATAGCTTTGGCATTAAATAACCTACAAAGGTTGGTATGCCATTAAACAAAGAAACCAAACCAAACAATCTAATGTTTATCGTTTTATATGGATAGATTAGGTTAGGTTAAACTACTTTGCTGAATGGCATATCAACCCTTAATGGGTATTCAAAGCCAATACCTAACCGGGACATTGGCCCAGCGGTTAGAGTGTTCGCCAATGGCCCGGGAGACCTGGGTTCAATCCCAGGTCGAGTCATACCAAAGACTTTAAAAATGGTACTTGATACCACCTTGCTTAACACTCAGCATTATAAGGTACGGTTCAAGGGTAAAGTGGAGCAATCCTGGGAATGGAGTAGCGCCCTCCCCTACACCTTGGTGTAGTAGCTATCGAAAAGGGAGCCTTCGGGTCACCCTCGACTATGGTCGCTAACTTTACTTACTTTATATATATAATATATATATATATATATATATATATATATATAATATATATATAATATAATATATATATGACATATCTTTCAGGGAATTGTTCATAACTCAAAGTTTAAATGGCCTCAAATAAAGAATTAAAGAGTTTCAAGTATTCCAATTCATTACTAACAATTTTATTTAATATTAATCCCTATTTGAACAATAGATTAGATCCAAACAAGTTCTAAGATAAATAGGGATAGTTAATTAGAATAATATTATTGTGTAAAAATTATTATATATATATACAACAATGTAAAATTATCTGTATAAGAGAGACAAACTTGATATCATACAATCGTTCGAAAACAAAAGGTTATTGATTTTAAAAAAAAGTGTTATTAAAAGAATGCAAAGGAACATGGAAAATGTAGTTTTGATAATGATCAAGCATTTAAAAATGAATAAGATGTTGGGATCAAATGAACCATAGCAAGTTGATATACCGTTTGTAAAATTGATAAACTGTATACTCTTTTTTTTTTCAATCTGTGAAAACCAACAATAAAGCAATTTTTTCAATACCTGTCTCTTAGACTCTCTCTCGTGATTTTGATTCTGGTTTTAAAAAAGTGGTTATATCTCCAGTTAATACGAGTAAATACAATAACCTTAGCCCAGTCGAATTTACTGGCTGCATCTCTGCGACAGTGAATGACCCATCGCTGCAATGAATATCCTGTATATGATTTTAACAATTTGATTGTAAGGCTATAGTAATACTGGATATAACACTAAACAATCTGATGATGAAGTAATACAAGAGCTTTGGGGAAGGTGGTGTACCCCTTCCTTACCGTTACTCTCAGGTCCACTTCGGCCTGGTGTGTTAGTTCCTGTTAGGGTCCTATCTATGAGTCAAATGGAACTCTAAGACATTTAAACTGAGTGCAAACAAATGACTTTTGTAAAATTGAATTATTTGAAATAGAACTGTTTGATCATGCAACTGTGTATTAACAAATGACTAATATTCAATTGATCTGTTTGTGATACATAGCAGTAGTTGGAAACATTTAACTTTGTTGTCTTACACTAATTTGAATTGTTAAAAACATAACTGTTTGATCATTTAACTGTGTATCAACAAAATGTCTTTACAAATCATATATATATATATATATATATATATATATATATATATATATATATATATGTGTGTGTGTGTGTGTGTGTGTGTGTGTGTGTAAATACAGAATTTGCCATTAGATAACCAACAATGGTTGATATGTCATAAAACCAAACCACATTAAACCAATAATCCCTTCCCCTTTTTATCTGTTGGAGATATATTCAAATATATCCAGCGGATGGCAAAAACTGTGAATATAACTGAACAATATAATCTTTTTAATCGGGTGCACACACACACACACACACACACACACACACACACACACACACACACACACACACATATATATATATATATATATATATATATTTGGGCCCAGCTTCAAGCGTCCTACGTGTCTAGCTACACTGGTGAGTTGTGATACAACGAAACAGTCTCTCTGTGGATGACAATATATACGCTCCTTCATAGGGGTTGAGCACTCTGGCGAAGGAATTTACGGCTGCCGCTCGCATAATGCAAAACTCTTCGAACGAATTGAAAATGTAAACAAACGAACGCTGACGTGGTGTGCTTGTTGGCCGAGCGGTCTGATACTAAGTCTAACGTAAAGTTGGGTGGGTTTTTATCCCAGCTTCAAGCGTCCTACGTGTCTAGCCATACTGAAGAGTTGTGATACAACGAAACAGGCTGTCTGTGGATGACAATATATATATATATATATATATATATATATATATATATATATATATATATATATATTAAAAAAGAACTAGAATGAATGAAAAAATCCCTATATCAATGGTGCTTAGAATATGTTAACTGTATCCCCTTCAGAGGCTCAAGACAATGCCCTAAAAAGATTGTCTAGTGTATGACACTAAGCAGCATCTGATGGTTAGGCTACAGTTCTAGAGTTATGGAAAGTGTAGTGTACCCCATAATTGATACAACTCTCACTTCTACTCTAAGCCGGAATTGTAGTATATATTAGAGTCCCTTTTATGAGTCATATTGAGGTGTTTAAAAAATATTTGTATTCAATAAGACCGTGTGAAAAGAATAGAACTTTAAGGAAATAACTGCACAAAAAATATAAACGAATGATCAACGCAATTCTCAAGGCCCTAAGAATAAGATAACCCAAGACAGACTGACATGCCATTAAAATCAATTAACCAATGTGGACATACCCTATATATATATGTTTCATAAATATATATATCTATAATAAAGTTTACAAAATAGTTAAAATAACAATAACGATTAAAATAGAACAATTATAGCAATTAATGTAAAAACGTTATCTGAGAGATAAGATATTGGTTCTTGTGGGTTTTAGCAAAAGTTTTTTTTTTTTTTGCTATGAATCTAGTACTTTCTTCTTTCCCTTTAAAACAAGAACTTAACAGTTTTTCTATGGTATATCACAAATATCAGGATGACTAGACTTGTTTTTAGTAACCATAATTAAATTAAAGATATGATTGCTTATTTAGGGGTTTGGTCGCTGTGTAACATAGCCATACATGAATTTCCGAAACGTACATAGAATGTTCGTAACATATATATATATATATATAGAACATAGGAACCCCGAAATACGAAAAAACACTTACGATTTCTTAGTTCAGGCACGAAACTTTTTATTACCTTTGAGTTTAAAGGTTTTTCAACATAAGGAGAGAAAGGCACAATCTTTCTATGCTGGCTTTTTCATCTGCCCCCCCCCACCCCCAACACGTGTGGCACCCACCACAAGGCCACTGCGAGCAAGTGAAAGTCATCCTTCTTCTTCGGACCGCAAGACTCAACTAACTGACTTTCTTCAAAATCCCCTAAATCCTCCGCGTGCGCTTCCGGTGCATGACGTCATTCAAATCCCCAAGTCACAATTTTCTATCAGGGATTTTTATTTTTACATCTGTGAACGACACATTCTCCCCGCGCGCGCGTTAACACCTGCGCCCAAGTTTGCACCTAACTAACCTATGTGCTGAGCCGAAAGGTTCTCAGCCTAACTAAACTAAGATATATAAAACGAAATCCCTCGGCCATTATATTACAGCGGGTAAACGAAACCACAGAAAGTGAAATAATGAATTAGAGGGAATCGACCCCGTTTTTTCTTTATTGGTTTTCTTTCCTGTTTAACATTTCTTTATAATCTTTTCTCTTTAAAGAACTTCTTTGTTTTTCTATCTCTTTCTTTCCAGGAGGTGCTTGTGGCTAAACGGTTATCGTCGTAGGGAATGAACTCAGCGACTCGATTTCTAATTCCGAACGAGGTCATCTTTTTCCCATTGCGATAATACCCTTGTTAAATGTAGGAATTCAACTAATCTCTTCCCAGCTATGAGTAAATAGCAAGGCAAACTCATCTCTTTAACTTTGGTTTGGCGTCCAATTTAGGAGAAGAAAAGCTGAATTCAAACTAATTGTAGACTTGGAGTGAGATGGCCTCTGTCAGGCTATTCCTGTCGAAGACATGCTATCTGTCTGATTGATTTTAAGGGCATGTCAATCCGTCAAGGCTTATTTTATTACCATAGGTAAAGGGATTGCGTTCATTTTTTTCGTTCATATTTATATTTTTAGTGTAGTTGTTTCTTTAGAGATTTTATTTGCACACAGTCCTATCGAATGCCAATAAGTTTTAAACATATCTATTTGATCCATGGATGGGACCCTAACATGTGCTACCAGTCCGGTCAGAGTGGAACAGGCAATGAAGGTGTAATCTACATTCCCCAGATGTCCAGTACTGGAGACTTACCATCAAATACAGTTTAGTGTGATATCACTCCACGACCAAACCAAGTTACAGAACTAGTGAGAGAGATGTATTTTCTTTTTTGGCTGAGTTTCTTTTTTTTATTTTTAATTATTTATTTTATCATCTTTTTTAAGAGCAGGAGGAACCCTGCTTCATTTTAGTCCGCCATTTTCTTTCCTCTTTTGCCCAGTGGTTTAATCTCTTCAGTTTGAACAAGTTTTATCTTTTCTTTTCTTCTATTTTCTTTTCCTCCTCCAGCATTTCTCTTTTTTTCTTCTTTTATTTTCCATTTTTTTTTGCTTTGTTCTACTTCTTCATTTTCTTCTTCCTTCCTTTCTTCACTGTTATCGATTCCCAATTAATAAGCCCGTTAATTTCCTAATTAAAGCCAATTAATTGAGCAAGTTGCAATATCCGTTTGTAATTTCTCTGTTTCATCACTTCACACTCTGGGGACCAATTTGGGCGACCAACCATTAATAACTGGGCCCTCTATGCAATATTACACCCTTTATATATATATATATATATATATATATATATATATATATATATATATATATATTCTTAAAAAATACCCGATTTCTCACCCACCAACCCATTATCTTTTATTCCACAATTTTAGTCCCACTAATCGTTTCATTTTCTCCACAGTATTAAAAATATTTTTTAATTAAGATTTCTAGTTGCTTTGAACCCAGAAATATTGCCAAGGCGAAAGCAGGCGCTGTTGGATCACTTGAATCTGCTCTTTAAATAGGACGAATTATAGTTTAATTGCAAGATTCTTTCTTTTTTAAACTCTTTTTTTATTTGCCTTCTAATCAATTCTTGTTAATTAATTCATTTGGATCATTTCAAAAGAATTTCTGTCCTTTCCGTTTGTTCGATTTCTCATAATATAGAATTGAATAAAGTCTGCAAATTAGAAAATCCCAATTTACATGTGTAACCGATACAATGTCTAGCTTGAGAATAATCTTTCTTTTTTTATTTAATTTTCTCCTAGCGTTATTTAGACTCTCTTAAAAGCTGCCTTGGTGACCATTAGGTACATTGCTGATTCACATCCAATTTAGAGAAAATGTATTAAAATTAGACAGGAAAAAAAAAAGAAGAAATAAGGATTCATACTCGCACGTTCATTTCGACCTCCAGTGGCAGTCACTGTTTGGGTCCTACTTATGAGTCAAATAGATGTATTTGAAAATTATTCGTATTAGATAGGAATACTTGATACCATATAACTGTGAGCGTATTTTCTGTGATTTGAATAATTATTAAAAGTTATTGTTTACTAAGGAATATTATTATTAGATATTTGCAATAATATAAGTGGTTAAAATTCGATGGTGTTAGACGGGAACCCTTAAAACCATTTTTTCATTTCCGTTTGGTCGATTTCTCATAACATAGTACTGAATAAAGTTTGCAAATTAAGAAAAAAATCACAATTTATTTGAATAATCAATACAAATTCTAGATTGAGAAAAATTCTTTTTAAAAAATTTCCTTCAATTATTATTTAAAACTCTTTTAAAAGCTGCCTTAAGTGACCTCTAAATATGTGGTCGATTCACTTCAAAATTTTAGAAATCATATAAAAATTAAAGACATAAAAAACCCCAAAGAGCTGGTACGTATTCTGTGATTAACACTTCTGCCTAATTTCCGTAATCAATGAGCGCAAAACCTTCATAAATATCATTATTATCGTTATTATTAAGTTTGTTTAAGTTTGGTTTAGTTTTATGGCATATCAATTATTTAGGTTATTTAATTTCAAATCCTTTTATACATATATATTAAATATATATGATTTGGTTCGGTTGGTTCTTATAGCATATAAACTATTGTCAGTTATTTAATGACGAGTCCTCTATATACGTATATATTAGATATATGATTGTAAACCAACGTCGACAAAATTAGATGGTTTCAAGTTGTGCTATGTATCTTTAACAATCATATTAAAACTTCAGTCAATTGTTTATACGCCATTACATAAGCAAATGATTCTATTTCTAACAATTCAGTTTAGCATCAGCCATATTTTTTGCACTCAGTTTAAATGTGAAACAGTTCCATTTGGCCCATTGATAGGACTCTATCAGGTGTTACCAGTCCGGACCAGTGTAGACCTGGGAGCGATAGTAATGAAGTGGTACTCTCCAAAGCTCCAACATTACTGGAGCCTCATCCTCAGATTGCTTTGTGTCATGTCCAGGTCACTCGTTGGAGGAGTCTTATCACTCAAAAGAGATGCAGTCGGTGTATTCTACAGCTCCAGCCAACGGGGCAACGGGAGATTCGTTGAGGGAGTCTTACTCTTTCTGCAGAGATGCAATCGGTGTATTTTACTGACCTGGTCGACTGGGCTGTATTACTATTATTATTATTATTATTATTATTATTATTATTATTATTATTATTTTACTCTTTTGACAGTTTTTCATACCAGTGTTAGCGGATATTTTCTTACAAAAATTTGGGTGACAGCAAACCTGCTCAAATCTTCTAGACTTTTCTCAATATTCTAGCCGATCTTAAAGAATTCTAAACTGGATGTTCTCCACTTGTCCCCTTATTTCCAAATTTTCCTGTCCCTTTATTAATCCTTCGGCGACTGTATCAAGAGCACCACTTACAATTGGTATAAACGTCTCTTTCATGTTCCACAGTTTTTTCAATTCCCTAGCAAGGTCGAGATACTTATCCTTCTTTTCTCTTTCTTTCAATTTTACTATGTGGTCAGCCGGAACAGCAAAGTCCACAAATTTGCAAGTTCTTTTATTTTGTTGAGTCGTCTGGCCGAGATTAGGTGATCCGTTTGTATGTTAAAATCCCAAAGGAGTTTGTGTGTGTCACTGCTCAGGACAGATGTTGGTTTGTGCATATACCATTTGTTTGTATGGTCAAATTTCAATTTCTTGCACAATTCCCAGTGGATCCACTTGCCCACCCAATCGTTTCTAGTCTTATACTCTTTCAGTGCTAATTTGCTGCATTCGCTTATAATGTGATTGATCGTTTCGCTTCTATCAACACATAACGCTTATTTACTATTTTTTGCTTCTTATCTATTATTGATTTGATATGATTGGTTCATCTAGCGTTTTTTGTGCTGCTATTATGAGAAATTCAGTGTCACTCTTAAGGTTTCCTTTTCTTTGCCACGTCGATGTTTTCTCGTGTTAGATACTTCTTCTTCTTCTTCTTCTTCTTCTTCTTCTTCTTCTTCTTCTTCTTATTATTATTATTATTATTATTATTATTATTATTATTATTATTATTATTTACTTTAATTTAGAGTTTTTTCACATCAGTGTTAGCTGATGGTTTTTTCGCTAGAGTTTGAGTGACAGTAAGTCTCCTCAAGTCTCCAGGACTCGTCTCAGGATTCTGGCCGTTCTCAGCAATGCTGTCATTTGGATAGTCTATACTCGTTCGCCAACTTCCAAGTCTCCAGGCCTTTTAATGATCCTTTAGTTATTGTGCCAAAAGCACCCATCACAATTGGCACAATCGCCACTTTCATGTTCTACAGCTTTTTCAATTCTCTAGCAAGGTCGACGTACTTATCCTTCTTTTCACATTCCTTCAGATTTATTCTGTGGTCCACCGGGACATCAAAATCGACAATTTTGCAAATTCTCTTTTTTTGTTGATTATTAAAAGGTCTGGTCTTCTGGCGGGGATTAGGTGATCCGTTTGTATGTTAAAGTCCTATAGGAGAACATAAAAACGAATCGCCTAATCCCGGCAAGAAGACCAGGGATTATTATTATTGTTATTATTATTATTATTATTATCACCTTACAACACGGGAAATTTATTTATTCTCAAAGAACAACTGAACTTTATTCCATAAACAAAAATTGGCTATAATGCAGTATTATTCACGTTAATATTGTAAAATACATTAAAAAAAAATCCAATCAAATTCGAATAATTCATTTTAATCAATGTTCGTGATTTTCTCCGACATATGGTAGAGGAACAAATCATGAAAGTTTAAAATTTACGATTTTTAAATAAATAAGATTTTATCTCGGATTTGTTCGTTTATTTTACATGGATAAAATATCACGTAAGAAACATTTTTCAAATTGTGGGTTGTATATAATATGTCCATGATCGGTGTTTGAATATTTTCTCCTCATTATTTATCAAACAAACAAAACTATCGAACGACCTGGTCGATCTTTAGGGTTTAACAATATGTTCTTAATGACATTTCCCAGTATACAATTATGTTAATGACACAAAAAAGATTCTCTAGTTAGAGGCATTGAAAAAAAAAGTATGTTTGCCTTTTTAGCATTGTCTGCTATGTTTTCTTGGCTGGTCATTGGAATTCTGTTGATGTTGATTATCTTTTATCATTCGATTATCAATGGTATCTTATAATTATTAGCAAATTTGTGTCTGTGATATCTGAGGATCATTACTAATAGATCGAGTGACAGCAGATCTTAATACTTTTCATATCAGCCTTGTCAAATGGGGTTATAAAGTAAGTTGACTGCACCTATACAGTGAGGTAAGACCCCATAAACGAGTGCCCTGTATAGGACATTAAACCCTCTGATACTGATGCTCCAGGAGGTGCCCGTGGTGTGATCGTTATCGTCGTAGGAAATGGACACAGTGACACGAGTTCAAATCCTGGATGAGACTGATTGCATTTCACATAGCACTAATACCCTTGGGAAAGGTATGAATCCAATTATTCTCCCTCCAGCTATGGGTAAATAGTATGACAGACGAGGTTCTTCAGCCTTGTTGAGACAACTAGTCTAGGAGAAGGAAAACTCTGAATTCAAACCTGTCAAACTCCGCTTAAAAACTGACCTTGTGTCATATCCTGCCCGAGCAGAGGGGTTGGGTAAATATGGATACTGATGCTCCAGTCCTGAAGCTCAGCGGAATGTATAAGATCCCTTTATTGCCATTACTCCCAGGTCTACTCTTACTCGGAGTGATAGTACATGTTAGGGTGCCATCTACAAGTCAAACAGGAGTAGTGGTCTGGGTATGACACTAAACTGCATCTAATGGTGAGGCTCAAGTTCTATAGCTCTGGTAATTATGAAGTACAACTTCATTGCCATTACTACCAGGTCCACTCTGGCACAGAGTGATAGTACTTGTTAGGGTGCTATTTACAAGTCAAACAGGAGTAGTGATCTAGATATGACACGAAACTGCATCTAATGGTGAGGCTCAAGTGCCAGATCTCTGGTAAATGTGAAGTACAACTTCATTGCCATTACAACCAGGTCCACACTGACACTGGGTGGCTGTAACTTTTAAGATCCTATCTATAGGTCAAATTGAATGGTTTATCCATTTAACTGTGCAAATTAATGACTGATGTTCAAATCAATTGTTGGCATTACATAGCAATATTTGAAAAATTAAAAATTAATTGTATGCAAACGAATGAGTAATGATGAATAGAATTTTTAATATCAATAGCAATAGTTGAAATCCTTTAACTGTGTGCAAGCAAATGGGCTCTGGCTTGTTTAAAATGTTATCTACAAACTATTCTTAGATAAATCTCTCTCTGTCACTCTCTCACTCACTCAAACACACACACACACACACACACACACACACATAAACACATACTTATATATATATATATATATATATATATATAATATTACATGGTAGTGTCTTTGACATTGATTTTCGTTGGTGTTGATTATTATTATTATTCCATTACCAATGATATCTGATAATTATTAGCAACTTTGTAAGAGATATCAGAAGATCATGAAACACAGGGTCACAGACACTACCAAGTAATATATATATATATATATATATATATATATATATATATATATATATATATATGTGTGTGTGTGTGTGTGTGTGTGTGTGTGTGTGTGTGTGTGTAAAAGCTCTATCATAGATATTAAGCACTATTTGATAATCATGCAATATTTGGTCCTCCATTAACTCACTAAGTGTGCTAAGAACCATAAACCACTTATATATATATATATATATATATATATATATATATATATATATATATATATATATATTTGTGCATATAAATACAAACATATATATATATATATACGTTTGTAATTATATGGACTAACATGATTTTGTATTAAAAAACTTACAAGGCTTGATATGCCACAAACCCAACCCACCTACTAACCTATCAATTTCTTGTTTTACTTTGTACACTTATGTGAATTTTGACGCCGCTAGGACAGGTTAGATTTTGCCTGGGAACAAATTCTTAAAAATCCGTAATGGAGATGATTTCAACGAGCGATCATCCAGTGCAACGCTCAAGAGCAAATCTAGTAATTGAAGACATATTCCATAAATAGAAAAGATACAGCAAGTTTATGTTTAGAAATATTACAAATGAATGTAACAGTTCTACCCTGAAATACTGAAAAGTGTCGAAAAAAGAGCATTGTGAGATAAATAAATAGATAAATAAACAAATAAAAAAATAAAAAAAAAAAGATCGAAATCATTCAGACAACGGCATTGAATTTTGAAAAGATCCATAGATAATATTGGTCTAATGAGTAGGGTGTTCACCAATGCTCCAGGAGACCGAGGTTCAATCCATGATTGAGTCATACCAAAGACTCAAAAAATGGTAGTTGATGCCGCCTTTCTTAGTAGTCAGCACTATAAGGTAGGGATCAAAGGTAAAGACGAGCAATCCTTGCGCGTCCCCTACACCTCATTGTAGTCGCAGTTGAAAAGGGAGCCTTCAGGTTACTTTTGACTTCGGTCGCCAACATTTATTGTTAGATAAAGGTTTCTTATTTTCGTCGGTACATCCAATGACTTAACATCTTTGACCCCTACATCGTCTCATATTGATGATAATGGCCCACATCTTTTCTTTCTCTGAAGGCCTCATATAACTTCACATTTTAACTTGTGGAGATCAAAAATGTAAATGGCATAAATCCAAAAGGTAACAGTTCCTAGAAACCTCTGACAGGAAGTAGGAGCCGCGAATGCTTGAAAGACAACCTACCAGCGCTGGAGGAAACACATTCCCACTTCTTCTTTACCTTTGATACTAGACGGACCTTTTTTCCTTCAACTGCGAGCAGGTCAGGCCCATGTCCTCCTAAGTCTCGCACTTGGTGTAAGACCGTGTCTCCTCTAGCAGCAGTATTAAAAACGCCGACTGGATAAGACCATCCGAACTTTGGAATAATCACCAACCAAAAATGACTAGTAAATTTCAACGCTTTGATTGGGAATTCGACTGTTTCTCTAATGGTCCAGGAAGACATTTTCTTCTCTACAGAGTTGCCGTATCAAACACAGAAATAAAGTTTCGAGTTGAAAGGTATCTTCGTCTCTTTTCTTCCTTCCTTCAGTAATTCCTTTGCAGCTTTCTTCAGACTAAGAAAACACCAAAGGATTAAATGGGGTAAGAAGGAAACAAAAACCAAACAAATATGCAAACCAAAATCTTCAGGATCCCCATTAACTCGGCCTAAGATTAAAGCGCGTATACATTACATTTTGACGGAAAGATAACATATTTCTACATTAGAAGATGGTGGAATACAGAAGCAATTTATAAATAACAACTCTGTAGTCATCAAGTTTTTTCTATTGTTTCTATTATAAGAATACCTTTATGTTTACATATTGTATTTTTGAATAATAAAAATTAAACCAAAGTAATTATTGTCTAAAGATAACATTCTGCGTAATATCAAACTGAATTTTTAGAAACAACTAGTTAAATCATTATTAAAATTTATGAATGGAATCATTAAAAGTAATTTAATTAGATTTTAGCGGATTACTCTTATTTGGGTATTTTTCTAATTAGATTTGACGTTGCCAAAATTTAGAAATAAAATAAAAGATGTTATTTCTATATTGATCATAGAAAAAATTGTCTAATTAATATTTTTGCAGTCAAAATTAAACGGAATAAAAGACAAAAAAGATCTAATTACTGTATTATAAGTCGATACTATGTTTAATTTACAAGGTAATTAAAATGTGTATCAGACAATGCAAATGACAGTTGAACTGAGAAAGTATTTTAAATTCTAATTAAGCATAGTTACTTTTTTTAGGTAAATAAACAATTCTTTCTTTTTCTGCTCGAGCTGAGTCCGTGAAATTTCAACAAATTCATGCAATGTATATAATACAATGGCAAGTCAAAAGTTTTGCAATGTTTTGGTAAAAACTGAATATATGCGCTATAATCAAACAAGTGACATTTCCACACTAGACAGAACCTCTCTGAAACTGGTAGACAAATTCACCTACCTAGGAAGCAGTGTCTCATCGACCGAAAAAGACATCGACACGCGGCTAACGAAGGTATGGACAGCTATCGATAGCCTATCGATCATATGGAAATCAGACCTGACCGATAAAATGAAACGTAGTTTCTTCCAGGTAGCGGTCGTATCGATACTGCTGTACGGATGCACTACTTGGACGCTAACTTAACGGCTGGAGAAGAAGCTAGACGGCAATTACACAAGAATGCTACGAGCAATATTAAACGAGTCCTGGTAGCAACATCCGACAAGGCACCAACTAAACAGCCACCTGCCTCCCATCACGAAAACTATCATAGTGAGACGAACCAGACATGCAGGACACTGCTGGAGAAACAGGGACGAGCTCATAAGTGATGTACTCCTATGGACCCCCACATATGGCCGAGCAAAAGCAGGACGACCAGCTCGAACATACATACAGCAGCTACGTGAGGATACGGGATGTGGCCCTGAAGACCTGCCAGAGGCGATGAACAATAGGGAGAAGTGGTGAGAGAGGGTCAGGGATATCCGTGCAAGCGGCACGATATGATGATGATGATGATGATGATGTGAAGTAGAATTTAGTAGCTTCAGATGCTTTGTGCTGAGGCCGTGAAGATGATAAACCGCACTAGTCTGCAAAATACTAATATCATTTAACACGCTCAGATTGCTATTCCCCGGATTTCCCTCATTGGTTTGGAACATAGACTGAAAATCCACGGTCTTATGCTTACCTGATCTTTTCTGATTGTCGAGTTTCTTGAGCCATCTCGTTAACTACGCCTTCACCATTCGCACAAAAAAGGCCGAGATTGAACTCGTAAAACACATGTTTAAGAATTAGACTTCATTCCATATTCATCTCTTCGGCTTTCAAATCACATACGGAAAGAAGCAATGCACAACGTGTCAGCGCACAAACTACCACGATACTATCAACCACAGCGGGTACCTTTCACGGCACCTACAAATATATAACAAAATTTTAAACCATACCACATGTAGTATTATTTATAGTCGTAATAAATTGTAACTAACTATTTGTAAAAAGGGAAAATTTTTAATCGAAACTTGGTGTTTAATGAACTTGACACTGATTTTTTAGAGAAAAAATTGTTGTGTTAGTGTCTAATCATATTTAAGATTTTTCCAATGACTCCATCAATGATCGGTATCATTGTCACTCTTATGACTCAAAATATTTATCATTATAATTATTTTATTTTACTAATTTGAGAGGAACTTATGTCTACGCTTTACTTCAGTTTTTCCCTGTGGTCAGCTGGAACAGCAAAGTCAACTATTCGGCAGGTTTTCTTTTTTTGTTGACAATCACAAGGTATGGTTGTCTGGCAGAGATTAGGTGATCCGTTCGTATCACAAAATCCCCGAGAAGTTTATGCATCTCGTTTCATGGGATGGACTCTGGGTTGTGGATATACGATTTGTTCCTATGGTCAAATTTAAACTGCTTGCACAATTCCCAGTGGATCCCTTTCGCCACCCAGTCGTGTTTAGTCTCATACTCTTTTTTCGCTAATTTACAATATTTGCTTTGCTTTGACATAATTAGTCCTTATGGCGTTATTTTGTGCACCTATCAGAAGAGATTCAGTTTCTTTCTAAAGATTTCCTTTGCTGAGCCTTCCCCAATTTTTTCTCGTGTGAGATGTCGCTTGTTTGTCACTTGCAATGTCCATACAATAGCTCTTCTTCCTATTTTTGTTTTCAAGTTATTTTTGCTCAGTTGATGTTTGTATTGTTTGTATTTTTTCTGGTCACTTCAATCAGTTTTCTTCCACTCTTTATTATTATTATTATTATTATTATTATTATTATAGTTTTTTCACACCAAATAACGCTGATGGTCTTCCACGGGAGTTTGAGTGAGAGCAAGTCTCTTCAAGTCTCCAGGACTCTTCTCAGTATTCTGGCTGTTCTCAATAATGCTGTATTTTGGATGGTCTCCACTCGTCTGCCAACTTCCAAGTCCTCCAGTCTTTTTAATAATTATTTTGCTACAGTACTAAGAGCACCAATTACAATTGGTATAATTGTCACCTTCATGGTTCACAGTTTTTTCAATTCCCTAGCAAGGTCGAGGTACTTATCCTTCTTTTCACATTCTTTCAGTTTTATTCTGTGGTCAGCCGGCACAGGAAAGTCGACAATTTTACAATTTGTCTTTTTTTTTGTTGATTATTATTAGGTCTGGTCTTCTGGCTGAGAATCAGGGATCCGTTCGTATGTCAAAGTCCAATAGGAGTTTATCTGTGTTATTTTCTCGTACAGGTGCTGGGTTGTGCATATACCATTTGTTCGTATGGCCAAATCTAAATTTCTTGCACATCTACCAGTGTATCCCCTTGCCGACCCAGACGTTTCTAGTCTTATATTCCTTCTGTGCTAATTATTATTATTATTATTATTATTATTATTATTATTATTATTATTATTATTATTTACTCCTTGAGCTTTAATCACATCAGCGTTAGCTAATGGTCTTTCATGGATTTTGAGTGATAGCAAATCTGCCCAAGTCTACAGGACTCTTCTCGTTATTCTAGCCGATGTCCATGATGCTGTAGTTTGGATGATCTCTACCCGTCCTCTTATTTCCAAGGTCTCCAGTCCTTTTTTTTAATCCTTCTGTGATGTACCAAAAGCACCAATTACATTTCGTATAAACGTCACTTTCATGTTCCACATTTTTTAAAAATTTCCAAGCAAGGTCGAGATACTTATCCTTCTTTAAATTTTCTTTCACTTTTACTCTATGATCATCCCGGATAGAAAAGTCCAGAATTTTGCAAGTTCTTTTAATATGTTGATTGGCCAAGCGGTTAGAGTGTTCGACAATGGCTCGGGAGACCGGGGTTCAATCCCAGGTCGAGTCATAACAAAGACTCAAAAATGGTACCTGATGCCTCCTTGCTTAACACTCTGCATTATAATGTATGACTCAAGGGTAAAGTAGAGTAATCCAAGGAAAGGAGTAGTGTCCTTCCCCACACCTCGTTGTAGTAGCTATTGAAAAGGGAACATTAGGGTCACCCTCGACTATGGTCACCAACTTTATTTAGAAGGTCTAGTCGTCTGACAGACATTGGGGTGTGCATATATCATTTGTTCGTATGGTCAAATTTCAATTTTTTGCCCAATTCCCAGTGGATCCACTTGTTCACCCAAAATTGTTTTGTCTCATACTCTTTCTGTGCTAATTTGCTGCATTCGCTTATCACATGATTGATATTTTTGTCTCTATTACCATATTATCTACATTTGCTGTTTTGTTGCTTCTTATCTACTCTTGCTTAAATAAAATATGTTCTTATATTATTATTATTATTATTTGCTTGAACCCATATAATTGCTCGCAAAATTTTTGCCAAGATTGGAATATTTGAAATGGTATTTATATGTGTAACAAAATTATATCATAAACGAGGAATACTTACTTTAACACATTTTTATCACTATTAGATTGGGGAAGGTTCCATAGTGTAATGGTCAACATGCTGGACTGCAACGTTGTTGTAAGTAATTTCGGACTCTGGTTTGGTTTACTTTCAGACTAATTCCATTGGGGAATGGGGTATAAGGTGCAACAATTTTTCTTCTAAATTGATGTCTTAAGCATTAAATGAAATACGAATTCTGATATGTCGTTAAATAAACCGAATCTTAGATAAGAATTGTCGGTACTATATACAATTCTGCATAAACAAGTATCTGGTACGAATACAAATACTCTATGACTGTGTGGCTCAGTCAGAACGGTCTATAGAATTCACTGACTGTATCTCTGCAGAGGAGTAAGCTCCCTACAATGAGTGTTCTAGATATGACACTAAACAATCTGATGGTTAGGATTCAGTAATGCTGGAGCTGTGATAAATGCGGAGTACCCCTTCATTACCATCGCTCCCATGTCCACTCTGGTCCGGAGTGGTAGTACCTGATAGGGTCCTATCTATGGGTCAAATTGAACTAAACTGTGTAATTACGTTAAACTGAATTGTTTGAAATTAACTTTAAACAAAACACTTTAAACACTGTAAACAAAAAAAAAAAAAACAACTTAAAACACTGTAAACAAAAAACTGTACTTATGCTAGAATGAATTGTTTGAAATAGAACTATTTTGACATTTAACTGAGTGTAAAGAAAAAACTGTGCTAACTAGACTGAGTTGTTTGAATCTTTTATCCAAATGACTTGATTAGACATCAAATGACTTGAAAAGGGTTGATACACCGTAAAACAAAACAACGAAACAACGAAACAATCTATTACAGAGTGCAAATTATTTAAATTTAGAATTGTTACTTGAAGTTATATTTGGTTTGGTTTGGTTTGGTTTTATGGCACATTGACCATTGTATGTTTTTAATAACAAGTCCATTTTTTATACATTAAACAGTTCTATTTCAAACAATTCAGTCTAGTATTAGTATAGTTTTTCGTTGTCACATTGGTGTCAAAAGAGTTATACTTCAAACAATTCAGTTTAGAACAAGTACACAGTATCAATGTCAAAAACAGTTCTATTTAAGACAATTCTGTTTAGCATAATCACAGAGTTTCATATCAAAACACAGTTCTATCTCAAACAATCCATTTTAGCCTGATCACGCATTTTAGTTCTATTCGACCCATAGATAGGACCCTATTAGGTGCTATCACTCCTGGGTAGAGTGGACCTTGGAGCGAAATCAATGAATGGGTACTCGGCGTTCTCCAAAACTCCAGCATTACTGGAGCCTCAGCCTCAGATTGTCTAGTGTCATATAACCAAGGTACTCATTGGGGGAGTTTTACTCCTCTTCAGAGATGCAGTCGGTGTATTCTACAGCACCCTCCGGCCGACTTGACAATTTTTACTGATGCTTATCATTTTCTGTTACTTGAAACTGTTGAGTTCTGGTTAGTGAACTCTTGTAATATTAAATAGAGGACAAACCGCGATATGAGAGGAAATAGAGATATATTTTCAGGAAAAAGTATATACAATTGAGAGACTATTACTAGACAAGAACAGTGAATACAGAATAAAGTGAATACAGAATAAAGATATAGTCCAACGATAGTATTGGCTTCCGTTATTACGGTAGCAAGTAAGGTGATCTAGTGCGATCTCCAGTCTCCAACGCTCTAATACTATTCCAATAAGAAGCTGCTCTTCATCTTCTAGTTTGCTCTGGTATTAGTGGCTACTGCTATATATGGCAGATGGACTAGTTCATTGTTTGGAAAAAGGTGGGTGATACTCAACAGAAACCATATAATTAATTGCGAAAAATGAAGGATGATGAGGGGATTGAAGAAAATTCTGCTGTTGAACTGAAGAAGTACACTGAAAATTGATCACCAGGGAGATACACAAAGACACATGTAAGGAAAATGGTGTTTATGAAAGATTAGAACTGAGGAGAATTCTTAGGTACTAAAAAGACTTATCTCTTGCTTTCCAATGTCACCAACAATATTGCTTTTCAAACTCCCAAGCGTTGCTTAACTGCAGGATATCTTTTCAAAGCACCAAAGAACATTATCATATTACTGCCTAATTATTATTTGTTCATGATCAAGTCCTAAGTATTTATATATATTGTCTTGTTTGGTTTAGTTTTGTTTGTTGGGCTTTATGGCATATCAACCTTTGTATGTTATTTAAAGCCAAATCCATTTTTATGTAAATAATCTGTTCTATTTAAAACAATTCAGTTTAGCATAAGTACACAGTTTGTCAAAAACATTTCCATTTCAAACTATTCAAGCAGTTATATGTAACAATTCGGTTAAGTGTAAATACAGTTTTAATGTCGAAAAACAGTTCTATTTGAAATAATTCAGTTAAGCATAAGCACGCAGTTTAAATGTAAGTACGATTAAATAGCCAAAAACAATTCTATTTCAAAATAATCAGTTTACTCAAACAATTCATTTTACCATAAGTCTGCTGTTAGTTCTATTTAAACCATAGATAGGGCCCTGTCAGGTACTACCACTCCGGGGCAGAGTGGACCTGGGAGCGATGGCAATGAAGGAGTACTCCGCATTCCCTAAAGCTCCAGCACTGCTGGAACCTCACCATCAGATTGTTTAGTGTCATATCCAGGACACTCGTTAGGGGGGTCTTACCCATATGCAGAGAAGCAGTCGGTGTATTCTACAGCTCCAGCCGACTGAGCACATGTTGTCTTGTGTCACCACCAGAGGAATGAATAATATTAAATAAAATAGAAATATTTAATGTATTTTAATTTTTACATTACGTGTAATAAATATTATTATGATGTTTTACTAGAAACTTGCTCTCGCTATGGGTCAAATAGTTCCTCACTCGTTGTTCTCCAAGAATGAATTTAGCATTAAATGACCCACGAAGGTTGATATGCCATGTAACAAAAAGACAGAATCCTGGAAATTCGCCAGGTATAAGCAGTCGGTGACGTGCGCACAAACACTGGTGTAAACCACAACTTTCACCAGCGCTGGCTTACACAATGTGACGTGTGAGACCTTAAGGACTTCAAAATATTAATAGAAGAAGAACAAGAAAATACGGCGTGAGAAACCTCAAGGATTAGAAAATAATGAGAAGAAGAAGAAGAAGAAGAAGAAGAAGAAGAAGAAGAAGAAGAAGAAGAAAATATGACGTGAGAAACAACAAGGATTACAAAATAATGAGAAGAAGAAGAAGAAGAAGAAGGAGAAGATATGACGGGAGAAACAAAAAGGATTACAAAATAATGAGAAGAAGAAGAAGAAGAAGAAGAAGAAGAAGAAGAAGAAGAAGAAAATATGACGTGAGAAACAACAAGGATTACATAATAATAATAATAATAATAAGAAGAAGAAGAAGAAGAAGAAGAAGAAGAAGATATGACGGGAGAAACAAAAAGGATTACAAAATAATGAGAAGAAGAAGAAGAAGAAGAAGAAGAAGAAGAAGAAGAAGAAGAAGAAGAAGAAAATATGACGTGAGAAACAACAAGGATTACATAATAATAATAATAATAATAATAAGAAGAAGAAGTTGGGGACGATGTGAAGGGCCCAGGAATCAGGTTTACAATTAAATATTAAAATCTACTCTTCTCCGAGAAAATTGAGATAAGGGAACTGTTCAAAAAGCGAAAGCATACATTCTTTAAATGCTTTTTCTTTCTGGCGCAAATAAACAATTTCAGTAAATGATTAGGGAAGAGAACGAATTAGACTTAGATCAGAGAATGAATATTTATTACATCTTCACTGACAAACGCCAAAGGGAATGCGATCCGTATCTTGTTCACAATTAACTAGGTTTTATATATTTTCCCAAATTATTTTCCTCTAATTAAACTTTGTAGTTATTAATTCAAATTTCGTAATCAGTTTGCTATATCGGGCCGTGCGAATCTCATTCCAGTACAGCCATTTGGATAGGAGATTCTGCTCATTTTAACATACCCATAGGCATTTTCTTCTCTCCGTCATCTTGGACGGCTATGGTTGGTTGTTATGGAGGAACTTCCTGCTGGTCGAACGCGCAACTTTACGTTATTTCCTGCGCGAAATTATTAAAAATATTGCATGAAGTCTGCCCGCCAGCCTCGCACATTCATATCCTCTGAATTAAATATAAATGGAATTCATACCTGGATTTTAGTTCTTACTCTGCTGAATAGCAAATATGACATTACAAAATTGTTGGTGTTGATCCTTTATCGTTAAAGGATATGAGTGAGTGTTTCGTTCTCGCTTGATTATTGGAAAGATGAACATGAATTCTGACAATAAAAAAATACACAGTTTACAAAAAGTTAAAAAAAAAACTCTTTAAGACAATATAATGTTTATTTGTTATTTGAAACCATATAATTGTGTTACATAATGAATAGATTGCCAATTAATTTTGTAGAGCGTATAATTCAAAATATGTGAATTCAAAACTTTGCTGATAATTCGTTTGAAGAAGAGTCATGGAAAATAACTAGTGATATGATAGATAAGACTTGACCCCTGGCTGACCTTTTCGCTATTCTGTGATTGGTTGGTTCAGTTGTGAGAACGGTCAGTTTGGTTGAGTTATTAATTAAAGTATTCCAAGGCGCCTTAATAAGCGGATGCCAACGCTATACCTCCAGCCGTACGGTTGACGTGAGAAATTGGGTGAATAAAGACGTCGGAAATCTAAGAAAGTCTTTGTGCTCATTTATAAGAACAGAAGCGAACACGGAGACCAAAATAAACCAAAAGTCGACTCGAAGAAGTACCTAGACAGAAAACCAGAGAATCTGGCCAATAAGAAAAAGATTAAGGTGTAAATCTTAGCAAATCCCAGTATATCCCAACTCTCTCTTCACACAACTATTTCACCAACCATTTTGTACATTTCGTAATAAAAAAAGAGATGATATTTTTTATAAATGAGTGTTGTGTCCTCTTTTCAACTCCTGGTATACAACAAATGCTTGCGGAAAAAAAACTGACTTTGGAATTACCGAAGAAATTGTTGATATGGTTTAAGACCGAGCATCACAAATCTGGAAAAATGCGTATTTATTCTAGCTGTTTAGAACGAGAAAGAACAGAGAAAGAAAGTATAAGTTTAACCCACACGCCCAAGGGCAAGTTAAAAGGACTTGCTCAACAGTACTACATTTCTAAGGCAATATATTGGTTTCGTTTAGTTTCTTTATTTAATGGCATATCAACCTTTGTTGGTTATTTAATGCAAAAGCCATTCTCCTAGAACAACAGTAGTGGTACTATTTAACCAATTGCTAGGAAGATAAGGGCGTTCATGCCTTTCCCAAGGGTATTTGCCCGAAAGTGAACGTAATAGTGCGACTGGAGTAAGAATATATATATATATATATTCTTACTCCAGTCGCGCTATTATGTTCACTTTCGGGCAAATACCCTTGGGAAAGGCATGAACCCCCTTATCCTCCCAGCTATGGATTAAATAGTACCGTTACTGTTGTTCTATATATATATATATATATATATATATATTCTCCGAAGTTCAATATATATATACATATATATATATATATATATATATTCTCCGAAGATCAATATATATATATATATATATATATATGTATGTATGTATATATTCTCTGAAGATCAACTTTCCCAACTGTATATGTATACTCTTTTATTCATTTTATGTCAGTTTGCTGCATTCAATTATTGAAAAACCTTTGATGAACAATTCTGTCAGGTGGCCCTTGACAATTATTAAACAACCCACGAAGGTTGATATACCAACAAAACAAAAAAATCAAACTTAAATAGTTCTTTTTAAATGAACGTATAGAATTGTCCATTTCTTTTGTTGATATTCGATATATAATCTGACGTCATTGAACCTAAACATAATATAGGTTTGTACATAAATATGAATGAGGTTGCAATTATATATACGTGGTGCATTCAATAAGTTTCCAGACTTTTTTTTTGTACAGGCATTTAAAATTGTCGTAGACTCTGGAAAATTCACTATGTTATTGCTATACATCTTAGGAGATGACTGAACAATTTTTAGGATTTCAGATTCAAATGAACAGCTACAGCAGCAATTGGAATACACCCTACTAAAGCGTGATTGTCACAGCCGGTGAATTTCAAAAATGCAATCTGGACGTGAGGACACTTTACAAGAACGATATGCAATAAAATTCTGTTTTAAACTTGGAAAAAATGCCAAAGAAACGTATGAAATACTTCAGACTGCTTTTGGAGCATCTTGCATGAATCGAACATCAGTTTTTGAGTGGCATAAGGAAGGCAAGGAGTCTGTGAGGGATAACGAGAGGAGTGGGGGGAGTAAGGAAGTCAATACACCAAAGTTGATTGCCAAAGGGTTAGGGTTAGGGTTACTATGTTGAGGTTTTAAGGGAGTTCAGGAGAGATTCCGTCGGAAGAGGCCTGCAGTCTTCAAATCGGGTCAGTGGCATTTCCTCGAGGACAATGCACCAGTCTACAACTCCATCCTTGTCACAGACTATTTGATCAAGATGGGCTTCAAGACAGTTTCTCAGCCTCCCTATAGTCGAGACCTTGCTCCCTGTGACTTTTGCTTATTCCCTAAGCTCAGAGGCTGTCGTTATGAGGCAATTGAGGAGAGGAATGAGGCAGTGACGAAGGTGATTGACACGCTCACACAAGAGGACTTCCATGGGGGGCTTCCAGAAGTTGTTGGAACGGTAGAACAAGTGCATGGCAGCCGGAGGAGATTACTTCGAAGGGGACTAGAGTTTCATGTGTGTACCATCAATAAAAGTGTCAATACAAAAAAAGTCTGGAAACTTATTTAATGATCCTCGTATATATATATATATATATATATATATATATATTTAATCTAAAATGAATGAAAATTTATTAAGCCCTCTATAGCAGTCTCATTAATGCCCAAAAGAATTCATGAGAAACTTTTTTGAAAGATTTGTTGATTCCTCTATTTCTCTCTTTCTCGTTCTCTCTCTCTCTTTATATATATATATATATATATGCTTGGTTTTACTCCCTAAGTAAACAAGGCAACAAAAATAAGTTTACTTAAACATGAGTTCCCGGAAAATACTTTCGAAATTTACAATTTGATATTAATAGCATATCATTTTACAAACAAAATAGCGAGCACTTATCCGTTTTTACTTTGCAAAATTATTATTTATACACACGTACACACACACACACACACACACACACATATACATATACATATATATATATATATATATATTTACTTACACCTCTGCATAAGCCGGATGCAACACAAGTTCATTTTTAAGCGGAGTTTAAGAGGTTTGAATTTATATTGTTTTTTCTACTAGACTGTTTGCCATGCCAAAGTTAAAGAGCTCAGTCGACTCTACTATCTACCCATAGAGAATAGCTGGATTCATGCCTTCCCCAAGGGTAATGACGCCTCTTCCAGGAACTGAAAACCTGTCGTCGAGTCCATTCCTACTACTGTATATATTACACTACGAACAAATATTTGGGAAAGGTATGAATCTCTCACTTACCTTACACACCTTATATATACGTATATATAAGTTTAAAAGAGTACAAATATGAAAAAAAAAAAGATTTACAGATAATGATTATATTTGTAGTTTGGTTGGTTGGTTGGTTGGTTGGTTGGTTGGTTGGATTTAAAACAATTCAGTTTAGCATGAGTACACATTTTAATTGTCAAAAACATTTCTATTTCAAGATATTCAGTTTAGTCAAACAGTTCTAATTCAAACAATTCAGTTTAGTGTAAGTACAGTTTCAATGTCAAAGACAGTTCTATTTCAAGCTATTCAATTTTGTAAAAGTACACAGATTAGTTCTATTTAACCCATAGATAGGTCCCTATCAGGTGCTACCACTCCAGGCCAGAGTGGACATGGGAGCAATGACAATAAAGGGGTACTCTGCATTCACCGAAGCTCCTGCCTTACTGAAACCTCACCATTAGATTGTTTAGTGTCATATCTAGTACACTTGTTGGATGGGGGGGGGGCGTCTTATTCCTCTGCAGAGAAGCAGTCGGTGTATTCTTCAGCCCCAGTAGACTGGGCAATTATAGTTTAGAGTTAAAACCAGAACGATGTATTTGCGTATACGTACAAACACAGAAAAAAATGTAGATAAAAACTTGGGCATTCCTACACACTCATACACGTAGATACACACCAACACAAACGTACACTCACAAACACTCACATATGCATAAAGGCAAAAAATAATAAGAAAACAAGATTAAAAAAAACATGACTTAGAGTTTCACGTTGTCGATCCTCAGGTGCAGTAATATTAAACACGTCTCTGGAATACTATCTTACATATGAGGATAGACAACGTGAAACTCTTAGTCGTGAATTTTCAAACTATTATTATTATTATTATTATTATTATTATTATATCATTTTCTAATTGGAATATATTGTGATATTGGTTCGCATATTAAACTGTTTTAGATTTAAATTTTAATCAAAATTATATATATATATATACTAGGGTGAGTCAAAAGTTTTGAAACATTTTGGCACGTGCAAGGTTACAGCCTGACCGAAAAAATTCAAACCATGTAAGATACCCCTATGGTTGATAGTATCGTGTTATTTGGTGTGTTGACACGTTGTGCACTGCTTTGATTTGAAAGTTGTTCAGATGAACGTATAAAGTAGTTTAATTCGAGTTTCATCAGTGGCATAAAATAGAAAAGAAACATTTTTGAGCAAAAGGTGAAGAAATAGTTGATCAAAGTAGAATTACGAGATGGCCCAAGAAATTTCGCTCTGATTGCGAGAACGTCGACCGTCGGTCTAAACTCGTGGATTCCCTAACCGTGCTCTCAGCCGCTGAGTAGCACGTGAAGCGTACTTGTGTAACATATCCATAATATACGGATATGTGAAATAGACATAATGTTCATAAAATGTTCATAAACATATATAGGAATCCGAAAACACGAAATTGGTTCAGGTACGAAACTTTTATTCACCTTTTTGAGTTTTCGACATGAGGAGAGAAAGACACAATCTTTCTATGCTGACTACTTTTACATCGTCAGCTCTCAACCCAACCAACGCGCGACGCCCGTAGCGCACAAAGTCGTCTGGCCTCGCCCAGGTCTGAATCTCAACCTTCCTCGTTCGGAGGCAGGAACTCAACTAACTGCTTTTTCTCAAATCTCAGCCCACGCTCCCGTTGCATGACGTCACCCACATCCCCTGGTCCCAATTTTTATTTTGACATCTCCGCACGCGCGTGAACACCTGCGTTAATGTTGCACTTAACGAACCCATGCGCTAAGCGAAAGGTTCTCAGCCTAAATAAACCGAAAGGCAAGATATATAAAACGAAATCCCTCGGCAATTATATTACATTGGGTGAGAGCATAATCTCTGAATCCACTATGCTTCGTCATCTTTAAGACCTCGGTGAAAACATCCAGAACTATCTGTTGTAGAGCCATGATACAACTATACGTATACATATACATGCGGAAACATAATCAACAATAATGACGAACGAACACACTTCTTTAGAAAAATATACCTCTCTCACTTTATTCTCGAAAGGGTTGCGAAAGGGTTGATGTTGGTTATGTGTGAGAGGTGAGTTGGAGACGGAACAGACTGTCACATATTGACCCCAAGTTCCTCTGTATTATAGCAGCACTTCTTCCTCGTTCTGCTGGGTTGCTCAACCGGGTTCCTGAGGGCCCAAGCCCTCTGTCTGGCACTGGCTCTCACTACGGCAACTTGTCCCCAACAGCGACTATAACTCGAACTGTGACTGTAACTCGAACTGAACTCTGCCTGCCTCGAACTCCAACTGACTCAAACCGTCTGTGGCACCTGGTTATATAATTGTTTGACTCACACTTGCTTCTTGTGGGCGTCGAATCTGCACTGAATTCAACCCGTCCACAGGTCAAGGTGATATTCTGAGCTCCTCGACCGGATGCACCAGCTTCCTGTTACACAGGTGCATCTCTTAATTGACGGCTCAGTCGAGGGTCAATATGTTACATATTGATTTGGTTTGGTTTGGTTTTGGTTTTATGGTATATCAACCTTTGTAGGTTATTTAACGCCAAATCCATTTTTATGTAAATAATCTGTTCTATTGAAAACAGTTAAGTTTAGCATAAGTACACAGTTTAATTGTCAAAAACATTTCGATTTCAAACTATTCAAGCAGTCATATGTAATAATTCAGTTAAATGTAAATACAGTTTTAATGTCGAAAAACAGTTCTATTTGAAATAATTCAGCTAAGCACAAGTACGCAGTTTAAGAGTAAGTACGGTTTAATTGTCAAAAACATTTCTATTTCAAGCTATTCAGTTTACTCAATTCAGTTTAGCATAAGTATGCTGTTAGTTCTATTTAGGTTTGTTTGGTTTTTTGGTTTTTATGGCATATCAACCTTTGTAGGTTATTTAACGCCAAATCCATTTTTATGTAAATAATCTATTCTATTTAAAACAATTCAGTTTAGGATAAGTACACAGTTCAATGGTCAAAAACATTTCCATTTCTAACTATTCAAGCAGTTGTATGTAACAGTTCAGTTAAGTATAAATACAGTTTTAATGTCGAAAAACAGTTCTATTTCAAATAATTCAGCTAAGCATAAGCACGTAGTTTAAAGGTAAGTACGGGTTAATTGTAAAAATCATTTCTATTTCAAACTATTCAGTTTTACTCAAACAATTCAATTTTAGCATAAGTATGCTGTTAATTCTATTCAACCCATTGATAGGACCCTTATCAGGTGCTACCTCTCCGGGCCTGAGTGGACCAGGGAGCAATGGCAATGAAGGGGTACTCCGCATTCCCCAAAGCTCCAGCATTGCTGGAAGCTCACCATCAGATTGTTTAGTGTCATATCCAGGACACTCGTTGGGTGGGGGGCTTACCCCTCAGCAGAGAAGCAGTCGGTGTATTCTATAGCCCCAGCCGACTGGGCAAGTTACATATTGATTTGTGCCACACAATACTTAAGATTGCAAAACTTTTGACACACCCTAAATATATTTTTTGTGTATGTGTGCGTGCATTAGTGCGTCTTAGGGTTTTGTTTGGTTTGGTTTTATGGCATATCAACCATTAAAGTTTATCTAACACCAAATTCTGTTTATTCATATATATTAGATATATATGATTTGTAAAAACAAGTCAACAAAGATAAATAGTTCCAATATTGCTAGATATTACTAACATAAATTATTTGTTAACACACAATTCAATGATCAAATAGTTCTATTTCAAACAATTCAATTTAGCATAAATCTACAAAGTTAAATGTTTCCAAGTATTGCTATGTATCACAAACAATTCGATTAAACATCAGTCATTTGTTTACACACCGTTAAAGGATGGAACAGATGAAATAAAGCCGAATGAAATATCACACATCTGTACCATATTCAAAATTAACGCTAGATACGGCCATGTGCGAAATGGGTGAAATGGACATCGAATGTTGGTAACATATATACAAAACTTAGAACATAGGAATTTCGAAATTAAAAAAACACGTAACGGCTTCTTTGTTCAGGTACGAAACCTTTTTTTACTTTTGAGTTAAAGGTTTCGACATAAGGAGAGAGACATAATTTTTTTATGCTGGCTTCTTCATCTGGCCCCTATCTCGTGCGGCACCCATGGCGCGCAAATTCGTCTCGCCTCAGCGAGCTCCAAAAGTCGAACTTCCTCGTTCGGCCTCTAGTTTCAAATCTCTTAACTTTCTTCAAATTCCCAAAATCCTCCGCGAGCTTCCAGTGCGTGACGTCATTCGCACTCCGTCACCTATTTCTCTTCTCGGGCTATTGTGACATCTCTGAGTGACACGTCCGCTCTGCACGCGCCCGCGTTAACACCTGCATCAATGTTGCACCTAACTAACCCCTGTGCTGAGCCGAAAGGTTCTCAGCCTAACTAAACCCAAAGGCATGAACCGAAATCCCTCGGCCATTATATTACACATCTAAATCTGAGTCAAGTGTTTGATTTACCCAACTTTGCGAATATTTCTATCATACTGTCCGATTCATTATACATCTATCTTTTTAACATATATATATATATATATGTGTGTGTGTGTGTGCCTGTGTGTCTGTGTCTGTGTATGTATGCACGTGTGTATGTGTATGTCTGTATGCATGTGTGTGTACGTGTGTGTATGTGTGTGTATGTGCGTGTGTGTATGTATGTGTGTGTATAGGTGGCTTATTCATGAGTTAAAGAATATTTTTGAAAAACAAAAATAAAATAAATAAAGAATAAAAATAAAAATAAAAATAAAAAGTAGAATAAAATAAAAGATTAAAAAAAGAAAGAAAAAAAAGCTAACACAGCTATGGGTTGAATGTGGCTACTTTCTCCCCAGCAATGAGTAAAAAGTAGAGCAGAGTGGGCTCTTTAGCCTAGGTAACAAGCAGAGAAAATCTTTATTCAAACCAGCTTTACCTGGTGAAAATATTGACTCACATATATATATATATATATATATATATAATGTGCAGACAGCATATATTTCTGTAGGTATAATTTTGTTGAAAATAACATATGGGTATTTGGTGTTGATCTTATCATTTATTTATTCTTGTTGTCAATTGAGATGTTGAAGATGTGGTTCTTTTACAAGCATGACTTTGGAATTAGATAACCCACAAAATTTGATAGGCCGTTAAAACAAATAAATGAAAAAAATAATTATAATAATTATTTTTCAATGATTGCATTGTTTGGAATTTCTTGACAGCCACAGTTATTTTAATCTCGCAAAAATATTTAATTTGAGGCGATTCAAAATGGCAACGAATATCAGAGGTCTCCAAGTTTAAACAGAGGTCTGTCTTCAAACTTTTGGTTACTGAGAAATGCAAACTATGTGATTTTTACAGAAGAATGGCTGATGTATACGGAGAAGCATGTCTTTGTAACAAAAATGTTTTTTAATGGATTAAAAATGTGTTTGCAACTACGAGCCTGATTCAAAAAGACACTCCATGAAATGGACTCACACTAACTCTCCGGTTAACAAAATATGGGCACAGTGGCCAATAAACAAAGTCATCTTGACGGTCTAATGAGACATGAAAGAGCTGCTGTAGATGAGTTCTAGCCGGTCGTCCAACACTTGCTCGTCCATGTGAAAGGGTCCAGTGGAGCACGTCGCTTATTAGTTCGTCCTTACTTCTCCAACAGTGTCCTGCGTGTTTTGTTCATTGGACTTGGATAGTTTTAGAGATGGGAGCGAAGTGGCCGAATAGCTGTTATTTTGTGGGATGTTGTGTCCAGGATTTGTTCTTTACAGCTCGCAGCATTCTTGTGCAATTGCCATCAATCTTTTTCTTTATACGCTTTATCAGAGTCAGTGGGTGCATCCATATAGTAGTATGGACACGACTTCTGCCTTATGTTTTATTCTATCGGATAAGTCTGACATCTATATGACTGATAGCTTATCGATAGCTGTCTATGCCTTCGCTAGTCGTGGATTGATGTCGTTTTCATAATCTGAGTAGACAACGTACTTCGAACGTCGATAGATTTAATAAAAGGGAATTGCTTTACTCATGTAACAGCATTAAGCTGGAGATACCCAACACGAATAATTACGGACGTGGACTACGCTGATGACAATGAACTTCTGACAAATCCTGCAGCATAATTTGGAGAAGGCAGCAGGCCGCATAGGCCTCCATGTCAATGTGGACAAAACATACTTTACTTTAATCAAAATAAAAAAAGACATGTTTATGCTAAAAGGTGGGTCTCTGAAACAGCGTCACACACACACACACACACACGCTCACACACACACACACACACACATATATATATATATATATATATATATATATATTCACAGATGACGTTATGTGCACTACATGAACACGCACACTCAAAAAATTCCTTGAGCACAAAATAAATCCTGAGATCTAAAACTGACGTATGCCCTGTGTCCTTGACGATGACAAAAGATGGCCAAAAATACCCGTACTCCAGCTACACCAACAGTGATATTGAACAGTTTTCAAACCACTTCCAACCACATCTGCAGCATTTTACGCGCGAACAAGCAAAGAACAATCAAAAGCTCAGCACTTAATTCTTGTGTGATATCACCAACAAAATATACCTACAAGAGAATTTACTGCGTGCAGATTATATATATATATATATATATATATATATATATATATATATATATATATATATATACATAAAGTAAATAAGGAATGTGAATACCCAAAGAATGAGTGCTTAATACGCGTCAATTTAACCCTATTATGGAATACATTTTATAATTTTCTTGTATTTTAACCAAATATATACATATAAAGTTAACATCTTTGCCAGCTAAAGTGGGTTTGAATACAGATTTTCCCTTTCTGGTAACTAAGGTAGCCTAGACTGTCCTACTATTTACTCAATGGAAGAAAATAGCCATATTTATACCTTTCCCTAACAGTATTACCGCAATGTAAATTGTAAACAGACTTATAACTTTTTCCAAGATTTAAATTGGGGTCACCAATTCAATTTCCTACGATGATAACCATTGTGCCCTGAACTCCCTAATATATATTTTGTATTTATCCAGTCCCCCTCTCCGCATGAACAAGATGTAACAGAAGGTCAATTTTTCAAGTGGGGCTTATCAGATTTGAGGGGGTTTTTTTTCACCAAGAACGGTGGTCATACCAAGTTTAAAGAGCCCAGTTTGCCCTACTATTTACCGATAGCTGGAAGGAGAATAGCTGGATTCATATGTTTCCTAGGGTATTTGCTCAAAGTGAAATGCAAACTGCCTCCTCTGTGATTTGAACTCTGTAATTGGATTACTAATTTACCTCTCCCTTTCTAGTTAACTAGCCATCATCATCATCATCATCATCATGTCGTGCCGTTAACACGGACATCCCCGACCCTCTCCCGCCACTTCTCCCTATCGTTCATCGTCTCTGGTAGGTCTTCAGGGCTACATCCCGTATACTCACATAGCTGCTGCATGCATGTTCGTGCTGGTCGTCCTGCTTTTGCCCGGCCATATCTGGGGGTCCATAGGAGTACATCACTTATGAGCTCGTCCTTGCTTCTCCAGCAGTGTGCTGCATGTCTGGTTCGTCTAACTTGGATAGTTTTCGTAATGGGAGGCAGGTGGTCGTATAGTTGGTACTTTGTGGGGTGTTGCCGCCAGAACTTGTTCAATATTGCTCGCAGCATTCTTGTGTAATTGCCGTCTAGCTTCTTCTCCAGCCGTTTAGTTAGCGTCCAAGTAGTGCATCCATACAGCAGTATCGATACAACTGCTGCCTGGAAGAAGCTGCGTTTCATTTTATCGGTCAGGTCTGATTTCCATATGATCGATAGCCTATCGATAGCTGTCCATGCCTTTGTTAGCAGCATGTCGATGTCCTTTTTCGGTTGATGAGATGCTATATATATATATATATATATGTGTGCATGTGTGTATGGAAGGGTGTATGTGCGTATACGCGTATGTTTACGCAAGTGTACATATATACCTATATGTGTTTGTATGTTTATGTATTTGTGTATGTACGCGTGCACATATATATATATATATATATATATTCTTGTGTAAATTTGTATGAATATATCTTTAAATATAAGGGTGTGTTTTGGTGAATATTCATAGAAGATATCCGTTTGTCAATAATGCCACCTTGGAATGATACAAACTTTTTAAAAATAACGTGATTTCTAATTCAATAATTAATTTAGGGTTAAGAAATAAACTAGAAAAAATCAACAAAACTTAATTGGAATTTATTCCACCTTATCATATCGGCAGGAGGTACACGACGTCATGTTCAGGAAATTATTTAAACATTTCCATTTTCAACCTAATTTTATGGACTGCTGTTAACAGGTTATCGACCTGATGGGAATCCACTGTATCAGATAAGATAAATCGGAAATTCTTCCAATCTGAAAACATATAAGAACTATTGTATAGCAGCACTTGAAATTTAACGAAGCGCATAAAGAAAAAGCTAGATTAAGACTACGCAACGATGCTGCAGGGGTTTTTCAACAAATTCAGGAAGCCGCACCCTACAAAATAAAGCTGCATGGTGACTAACCTTCCATCTCACAAACCAATCAAGTAAGACAAACAAAAAAATATTGACACTGCAAGAGAAGTAGGGACGAATTCATAAGCAATGTTATCCTACTCAATCTGAGAAAGAATCAAGACAATCAAAACTACAGTATCATTGAGATCGGCCAGAATACTGAGAACAGTCCTGGAAACCCGAGCAGACTTGCAGTCACTCAGACTCCTGTGAAAGACCATCAGCTAACACTGAAGTGAAACACTCGAAAGGAGTATAATCACACCAGAAAAAATGGACCTGGCTCAGAAAAGGAAACCTTAAGAGAGAAACGGAATCCCTCCTAATAGCAGCACAGGGCAACGCCATAAGAACCAATCATATCAAAGCGAGAATAGATAAGACGCAACAAAACAGTAAATGTCGGCTATGCGGTGACAGAGACGTAACGATCAATCACATAATAAGCGAATGCAGCAAATTAGCACAGAAGGAGTATAAGGCGAGACACGACTGGGTCGGCAAGGTAATCCACTGGGAAATGTGCAGGAAATTTCAATTCGACCATACAAATAAATAGTAAATGCACAACGCGACACCTGTCCTTGAAAATGACTCGCATAAACTCCGGTGGGATTTTAAAATACAAACAGATCACCTAATCCCGGCCAGAAGATCAGACCTCATAATAATTAACAAATAAAAAGAAAGAGAATCTGCAAAATTGTAGACTTTGCTGAATAAATCTGAAGGAAAGTGAAAAGAAGGATAAGTACGTCGACCTTGCTTGAGAATTAAAAAAAGTTATGGAACATGAAAGTAACAATTGTGCCAATTGTGATTGGTGCGTTAGGCACAATAACTATAGGATTATTAAAAGGCCTGGAGGACTTGGAAGTTGGCGAACGGGTAGAGACTATCCAAACGACAGCATTGATAAGAACGGCCAGAATCCTGAGACGAGTCCTGGAGACTTGAGGAGACTTACTGTCACTAAAACTCCAGTGAAAAACCATCAGCTAACACTGATGTGAAAAACTCTAAAGGAGTCAATAATAATAATAATAATAATCCCACAAAATCATAAACTTTATTGCCCAGTCTGCCGGGGCTGTAGAATACACCGACTGTAGAATACAACGAGTGTCCTGATATAGCACTAAATAATCTGATGGTGATGTTCAAGTGATGCTGGAGCTTTGGGGAATGCGGAGCACCCCTT
>OY757927.1:72683632-73001132 GCA_963585895.1 Sepioteuthis lessoniana | reverse complement strand
ATAAATATATATATATATATATATATATATATATATATATGCAGTTTCATATGGGAATATATATATTAATACAAGAAAACGTATATATTTAAGTACATATTATAATTTTGTGAATATTTATGCGAAATATGAGCGTGCCTGTTTGCATATAGATAGACACTCCTGCACAAATTGATTTATCAGTTCGTTTATTTACACATGTATCTTAGGAGATATTAAATGAATAATGCCACGTTGATGTAATTAATATAATCCTTAATTTAATTTGTTCTGACAAAAATATATAATCTAATGTATAATAGATAAGATAATTTCTTTTGCCTTAGGACTTAATTATACTAGTTAGCATGATAAGGACAACAAGCAAAATGTTATTAACAATAATAATTATGATAAAACTTTTATAAGTGTGAAGGTACTTAAAGGAAAGAAATAAGAAGTAGAGGTACAGAATGCTCGTGTGTGATGGATTCAGAGTTTGATCGTGAATTGTTGACGGTGTAATAGAACGTTGTTGCGTGAAAATGAAATACCCTCGTTTTTTTTTTTTTTTTGTTTTTTTTTTTTGGTGTGGTATCCGACACTCCACGAAAAACAACTCTGATGCCAATTTGTGTGACTAACGACAAAGCCTTAACCTCGAGAACTGTTTCGGTAGGTGCATGTATGTAATGGATTCTCAGAGTTTAAACGTGAATATGAGCGAAAAATATGGACGGTGTAAAAGGAACATTGTTCCGTAAAAGTACTATATCTTTGGATTTTGTCATGTAGTATCCATCACCCCACTACAAGCGACTCTGGTGCCCGGTTGGGAGACTGACAACAAAACCTCAAACGGGAGAATTCTGACGGTAGGTGCAAGAAATGTAAAATGAATGTTGGGGATTTTAGAAAAGGTTCAATCAGCAAAACAATCAGGAACATCTTGAATTTTTGAGCAAGCGAAGTCCTCCTTCGTTTTTTAACTGAGTGGGCGCGCAACGGCCATTGACCAGCAACTATAGCACTGGACTTCGTTGTCCAGTTTAAGCTATAATCAGATATCCGTGCCTTGAGCCATGTTTGGGTTCATGTCCAGCTAGGCTCATCAGGCTCACATTGCACTAAATGGGCTGATGACCAGCAAAGTCCAGCAGGGCTCGAGCCGCGACTCGTGCCCGACCTACCCCTCCTCTAATCCCCACTTTAAGCTAACCTTCGGGTCATTAACCTTGTATCAATTCCTGTCTGGTGGGAGGCAGAAGCAAATAAAACCCTCGTTTCATTTTGGAGTGGGCTACATTGAACAATTCATTCCTTAAAGCACCAATTAGCATTTCTCTGGTTTTGAGAGCTATCCAGAGAGAGGTTGAAGTCCAGTTATAAATTGAGTGCTATTTTTTTCTGTTATCTCATGTCTGAATCTTTACTTTTTATCTTCTGACGACTATCGCATATATATATATATATTTTGGAGGTGCCTGTGGTGTAATGAATATCGTCGCAGGAATTGAACACGGCGACACGAGTTCAAATCCAGGACGAGATTGATTGCATTTCCCATAGCACTAATACTCTTGGGAAAGGTATGAATCCAATTATTCTCCCTCCAGCTATGGGCAAATAGTAGGGCAGACAGGGTTCTTCAGCCTTGGTTAGGCAACTAGTCTAGGAGAAGGAAAACTCTGAATTCAGAACTGTTAAATTCCGCTTAAAAATTGACCCTGTGTCATATCCTGTCCGAGCGGAGGGGTTAGGTAAATATGTTTAAGAATCTTTCTTTTTTTATACACACTTTCTTTTGTCCTGCTATTTCATCAAATATTCATCACAATTCTTACTACACTTTTCATGAATTTAAAGTTCTGAAGAAGGTTATTATAATCGAAATGTTCAACATTGACTTCATCGAATTTTGGATTATTGGTTTTTTTCTACTTTTCTTCATACCAATACGGGGTAAGCACTTAACTGTCTGGAAACCAATGAACAAATATTTTGTTTGAAAATAAAGTTACTTACGAACTATTCACAAACAAATCATACATATATAAGTGAAGTAAATGTGGTAACCTTAATCGAAGGGGGTGACCCAAACCCACCTTTTCAATAGCTACTACACTGAGGTGTAGGGGGGCACTATTCTTTTCCCTAGATTGCTCCACTTTACCTTGATCCTAACCATATAATGCTGAGTGGCATCAAGAACCATTTTTTGAGTCTTTGTATGACTTGACCTGGGATTGTACCTCGGTCTCCCAGACCACTGGCGAACACTCGACTCATTAGATCAATGGTCTGGTATATATATATATATATATATATATATATATATATAATGTGTATGTGTGTGTGTGTTTGTGTGTGTGTAAACAGGATTTGGCATTAAATAACATAAAAATCAACCAACAAACCAACCAACCACCTAACTTATTTTTTTTATCTTGGTTGATGACTAATCGTTTCTAAGAAGGATTCTCATAATTTTTTTATTCATGGCAAATGTTTTGATATCATTCGTTTTAAAAAGCACATATGGTGATTTATCTTGTCTTGTGACTTCGAAAATCTAAAGTCTTTCTTGCATTTCGTAAATATATGATTTATTTCTTGGTATGACTGATAATAATAGCGACAATTGCCTGGAATTCCAATGAAATTCATTACCATTATTTCAGCTATTAATCAGTTATTATTCTCCTGTTGCTGTTTTATCCCTTCATTTCGACCAATGCGTTATTTGACCTTTTCTAAATGTAGGTTTCATTTTTGTTTGTTGCTTTTTTTGTTTTATCTTACACAAACTTTTCGAAAATTGAGCTCTAAATATACATACAGCCAAAGGCAGTCGAGTCGTCCGTCAGTAAATATCTAGTTACGTATATTACGATCAGCATAAGTTTGCGTAAGCAAGATCAATATGAAGAAGTCAACGTTCCGTTATTATTCATCCTCAGCCGAATACAAAATAACTGAAATGATCTTCCGTAGTTGAAAAATAATAGCGTTAATATCTGTCACAAGTACTCGGAAGATGAGCACATACCGTTATTCTCAATTCCTGTAAGCGGATATTTTCCAGACTAATTACGAAATTGTCTCTGCCTTTGAAAGAAGAATCACAAAAAAATATTCGGTGTCTTGTTAGCGGAGATCCGTCTTCCGTCTTTTGAAAATTACAGAGCTGCGCTTATGTTGCAACTGTTAAATAAGCAGCGATAGATGGGGGTGAAGGAACTCAAGGTGCCTCTTCATAAATAATATTACTTTAAATTCATGAAATCCATGCCTGAAACAATCAAGGCTGTCACCAGTATATCAATAATCTAAATAATTTAATCTAGTTTGTTTAAGGAATATTATATAAGGCAAGAATGTTCAGCTATTAAAAAATATTTTCAGTGTCTTATTTGTTATTAATCTATTTACTGTTAAAAAGTTTTTAAGTGAACATCGCCTGAGTTAATTTCATCATTGTTATTTGGGATAATACCTGAATCTTATTAAATAGTGAAAAATGAATATTCTGTATACCTTAGGAAAAAATACTATTAATTTAAACGAGTCAATATCGGTTGTTTAAAGTATATTTTCATCATCATAATCTTGTCGTACCATCAGCGCAGATATCCCTGACCCTCTCTCGCCACCTCTCCCTATCGTTCATCACATCTGGCAGGTCCTCAGGGCTGCACCTCGTATCCTCACAGAGCTTCTGTATGTAGGTTCGAGCTGGTCACCCTACTTTTGCTCGGCCATGTGAAGGGGTCCATAGGAGTACATCACTTATGAGCTCGTCCCTACTTCTCCAGCAGTGTCCTGCATGTCTGGTTCGTCAAACTTGGACAGTTTTCGTGGTGGGTGGTTGGATGCCGCACAGCTGCTGCCTTGTAGGGTGTTGCCTCCTGGACCTGTTCAATATTGCTCGCAGCATTCTTGTGTAGTTCCTGTCAAGCTTTTTCTCCAGCCGTTTAGTGAGCGCCCATGTAGTGCATCCATATAGCAGTATCGACACGATCGCTGCTTGGAAGAAACTGTGTTTCATTTTATCGGTCAGGTCTAACTTCCATCTGACCGATAGCCTATTGATTGCTGTCCATGCCTTTGTTAGTCACGTCTCGATGTCTTTCTCGGTCGATGAGACACTGCTTCCTAGGTAGGTGAACTTGTCAATTAGTTTTAGAGAACTACTGTTTAGTGTGGAAATGTCTCCTGTTTAATTAAAGCACATATATTCCGTTTTATGTGTATTGACATGGAGGCCAATGCCTGCAGCCGCTCGAAATACATTTTAAGAAGCCTTAATTTTCAGTTATTAAAGAAAAACCGTTTTACGTCTTATCTTTTTTTTTTTTTTATATAAATAAATGAAAAACCTTAGTGCATATTCTGATTGTGTGCTTGTTTCATAGTTTTAGTCAGGGTTCTATAACGTTAATCAAAGACAACTCTATAAAATACAAATTGACTTGCTTGCCATGACGAGATAGGAATTAAGTATATATTTACTCAACTTCCCCCAAAATTGAGAGGAAGTGACGCACGATCACATTTTTTGGCGGGGTAAATCTGGTTTGAATTCGGAGTAATCCTTCTCCTAGACTAGTTGCCTAACCAAGGCTAAAGATCCTATTTTCCTATTGTTTACCCATAATTGGCGGAAGAACAGATTGATTCGTGCCTTTCCCAAGAGCATTAGCGTGAAGCGAAACACATAAACCTTGATCAGGATTGAATGCTGGTCGTCGATTTAATTTTATACAAAGAGAACCGTTATGCAAACTACGTCAGCTAACCAGTCGCAAGTCAAGATAATTTTTCATTTTCAATCCGTGATTCGTGTTCTATATACCTCGTTATTTTTCTTTTCTATCTGGCCAGATTCTTTGGTCTTCTCCTTGGGACTTCTTCAGGGTCTTGAGTTTATCTTCGTCTCTATGTCCTCTTCTGTTCGTATAGATAGACACAAAGACTTTGTTGGATTTCCAACGTCTTTATTTACCCAAATTCCCACGTCAACCGTACGGCTGGAGTTTTAGTTATTTTAGGCATCCGTTCGTAACGGCATCCTGGACTATTCTCTTATTAACTGTTCCTAACCGACCGTTCTCACGGCTGAACCAACCAATCAGAGAACTGGTAAAAAGGTCACCCAGAGATCAAGTCTTGTCGATCATATCACTGGTTGTTTTACATTACTTTACTAACTAATAACTAGTTAACTTTTGAATTCATATAATTTAAATCCTACATTTACTTTACAAAATTAATAGACATCTATTCATAATGCAACACTCGCAAGCGACAATAGTGGAGAGTGGCGAAAGTCAAGTTGCCCCGGTCGAGTCACCTCCATTCTCCAAATAAAAAGAAAAAGATAAACAAACATGATACGTCAAAAAGCATGATCAAACAAATACAAAAACAAAAAAAATATAAATGAATCAAAACAAAAGATTTCTTTGATTATAATGCGATCGCGTCACGACTATCATAAATCTTCTCACTTATATGGAAGAGGGAGCATTGTAAATTCCTGTTTCATACGTAACAACGTTCAGTGAGATGAGCTTGCTAAACTTTACTCAACGTTCGGCATTCAGCTTTATTGAAAATCCTTTTTTTTTTAAAGTGAAGTTTGATGTCCTGCCTGTAACGTTACAAGACCATCGTGGATATTCAACGTTAAACTGTTTATTTAAAAAAAGAAAAAAAAAAGAAAAACAATTGGTGACTCCGTTGTATCAGAGACAAAAGTATTTATTCTTCTTGGAACACATCTTAGTTGTCCGCGCGACTCGAGAGACAGAAAGAAAGATATCGTGAGAATCAACATCTCCCGCTTGCAGCCACCCCCGCCATCACACGACGCATCTCGTCAACCGTCCAAATCTCAATTCGAATGCTCCAACCAACTTTCAAAACTCAACTGAATTCTTTACAAATTCTATGTTTTTTTTTTTTATATATTCCAAAATTAACTATTTCATCAGCAAAAATTCTTTGGTTTAACGTCATCTCACTAAACACATTGCACCGTTAGTTTTATTTAGTTTCAATCAAAGATATCACGTGACATGACTTCAACTTCATTTAGTTTTCGTTTCCTGTCTTGAAAACTTATTATGACAAGGGTTGATTGTCTCGTCCTTCTGCGCATGCGTGACAGTGTGCACGCATTGACTTCAATGAAAAGTACATTTCTATTAAAAGATCCCAAACCAATCTATAATTTTACAAAATTGAACAGTAAAATAATTAATATAATTAATTTCCAAATGAGAAAATTAATATAATTTATTATCACCCAAATTATTTTAAAATATCATCTATAACCTATTTAAAACATTTTGAAACTCAGGAGTGTTTACAAGAAAACAAATGATCAATGCTCTCAATGAAGGCGAAAGAATGTTTCGATAAAGATAATATGGATGAAAATACAAGTCAAAAACATTTTTTGAGCATATTTGCATTAACTACCCAATTGACTGAGGCTTAGAATAAGTCGATTGCATCACATGCTGAAAGGTACGATCCTCAAACTCACAAAAACAAGTTTTCTAAGTAAGGCACTAAACTGCATCCTTTTGAGAGGGTTCAATTCTAATGCCTAAGAGGGGGAGTGGAATCATGTTTTTGTTGCCATTACTCCGAGGTTCATTCTAACACGGTGTTGTAGTTTGGTTTGGTTTCTTTGTTTAATGGCATATCAACATTCGTGGGTTATTTAATGTCAAAGCCATTCTTCTAGAAGAACAGTAGTGGTACTATTTAACCCATAGTTAGGACGATAAGGGGGTTCATACCTTTCCCAAGGGTATTTGTCCGAAAGTGAATCCAATTGCGTGACTGGAGTTCGAACTCGCTTACTACGATTCCGCAGTCCATCGCTCTAACCATTATACCACGGTGTTGTAGTACGTATTGATGAACTTTCAAGGAATCAAACAAATCTGTTTGAAGATTTTTTGTATTAGACAGAAACACTTGAAACTATATGATTGGGGCTGGATTAATTTGATATAAGAAAAACACATCGAAACATATATTATTTATTTTCTGATGGTGAGTTGGTTGGGTTTTATAGCATATTAACTATTGTTGGTTATTTAATGCCAAATCCTGTGTATACATATAAATTATATATATATATATATATATATATATATATAGGATTAGTAAACATATTTTGTTGATAACATGCTATAAACGACTGAACGAGCCTGAACTCTTTTTTGCACACAGTTAAATCGTTTCAAATATTGTTATATAACAGTCACAATTTAACATCAGCCATTTGTTGGCACACACAGTTTGTTTTGTTTGACTCATTGATAGGATCCTATCAGGAGCAAATTCTCCGGGTCAGAGTGGAACTGGGAGTAATGGTAATGAAGTGGTACTTCACATTCCCCAAAACTCTAAGGCTCACTATCAGATCGTTTAGTGTCATATGCTGGATACTTGTTGAATGTATCTTACCTCTCGGCAGAGATGCAATTGGTGTATTCTACAACCACCAGCCAAATGGGTTGTATATTTTAGCTTGATAAAAAGACAGATTTTTACCGAGTGGAAATCGAACTCCCTAACAATGGTTTAATGGACTGAGTTGTAAATGTACCAAATATGTCTTCGTACTTTTGTTATTGATAGAAAAAAAGATAGAAAAAAAAAGAAGAAAAATAAAAATAGCTGACCTTTGAAAATGAGTATAGGGCCACCTATTGTTTCCTAATAAGGAAAACTCCCCCAACTCGCCAACAAAAACAAAAGCAAAAAAAAAAAAAATCAAAAAAAAAAAAAAAAAAGCAAGCAGGTGTAACCTTTTCTTTATTAAGTTACTTTCCTAGAACTTAACCTTTCTCTCGGTCTCAAGATCTGGAAATGTAACCACAGAAGGGAGACATGTCAGTTTGCTGTTGGCAAAGACAAATGGTTTTTATTAAGACAGAAAGGAAAGGCTCACACAAAAATAACACTTCCGTTTCCGCTTTGGTTATCCAACCATGATACGAAAAGGAGAGATATTTTTCCAGCAAAGAAAAGAACACTTCCGAATTCTGAAAGGAAAAAAAAACAAACAACCAAAAAGCAAGAACAAAGAAGAAATAAAAGAAAAACAGAGAAAAGAACATTTTTCCCAAGACATATGTAAATCCTCGTTATATATATATATATATATATATATATATATATATAAATAGATATAAACAATTTATTGAAGTCAGCAAAAATTGCCATCGAATAAAGGCTAAAAAAATCTTTTCTCAAGCATCTCGGAAGTTTGTTTGGTTTAACTTGTTTGGGTTTTATGGCATATCAACCACTGTAGGTTATTTAATTACGGATCCTCTTTATACATATATATATATATATGATTTGTAAACGCAATTTAGGTAGATAATATTTTTAAACGAACCAGCTCTCATTTGTTTGTGCACAGTTAAATGGATATACATATCACGAACCAGACATGCAAGACACTGCTGGAGAAGCAGGGACGAGCTCATAAGTGATGTACTCTTATGGACCCCCACATATGGCCGAACAAAAGCAGGACGACCAGCTCGAACATACATACAGCAGCTATGTGAGGATACGGGATGTAGCCCAGAAGACCTGCCAGAGGCGATGAACGATAGGGAAAAGTGGCGAGAGAGGTTCAGGGATATCCGTGCTACCAGCACGATATGATGATGATTTTGTTGGTTATCTTATTTTTAAAAGAGTCAGAGTATTACTATTGTTTCTACACAGTTAAATCGTTCCAAATATTCTAACACGAATAATTCTATTTTGAATTAATCGTTTGTTTACACTTACTTAAATGGTCTCAAATATTGCTAACATAAAAAAGTTTTATTTTCTCACAGTTAAATGGTTTTAAGCATCGCCGTGTTATATCAACAATTCAATTTAGGCAAACAGTTAAAATGTTTTAAGTATTGCTCATCATCATCATCATATCGTGCTGGCAGCACGGATATCCCTGACCCTCTCTCGCCACTCCTCCCTATCGTTCATCGCCCTAGGTAGGTCTTCAGGACAACAACCTGTATCCTCACATAGCTGCTGAATGTACGTTCGTGCTGGTCGTCCTGCTTTTGCGCGGCCGTGTGTGGGGATCCATAAGAGTACATCTCTTATGAGTTCATCTCTGCTTCTCCAGCAATGTCCTGCATGTCTGGTTCGCCTAACTTGAATAGATTTCGTGATAGGGGGCAGGTGTCCGTACAGTTGGTGTCTTGTGGGGTGTTGCTGCCAGGACTTGTTGAGGATTGCACGCAGCATTCTTGTGTAATTAAACACAAATGCCTAAGTATTGCTAATCAACACTAATTATTCTATTCAATATAACTCATTTTTTTGCATACAGTAAAATTGTTCCACGTATTCCTATAACATAGAAATTCAATTACACAGTCATTTGTTTGCGTACAGTTTAAATATCAAACAATTCTATTTGACACATAGATAGGATGATCTTAGTTGCTACTAATCTGAGTCAGAGTGGACCTGGGAGCAATGGCCACAAAGGGGTAGTCAGCATTCTTCAAAACTCCAGGGCTGAAGCATCACAGTTAAATTATTTGATATAATATTCAGAACACTCGTTGGAGATGTCTTACCCTACTGCAAAGGTGCCGTCGGTTTCTTCTACAGGCTGCATATCGAACAGTACTGAAGGCAACAACCCGCAAGACAGCAGCTGTACGGTCACCAATTACCTATCATGAAAACCATCCAAATTAGACGCACCAGACATGCAGGACATTGCTGGAGTAGTAAGGACGAACTCATAAGTGATCTACTCCTGTGGACTCTTTCACACGGACGAGCAAGTGTTAGACGACCAGCTAGAACATATCTACAACAGCTCTGAGCCGATACAGGATGTAGCCTGGAAGACCTGCTTGAAACGATGGACGATAGAGACGAGTCGTGAGAGAGGGTCAGGGAAATCCTTGCTAGCAGCACGATATGATGATGATGATATAGAGGGGACAAAAAGTAAATTGTCACGATTTTAAATTATGAATTTTGCGCATACGTTTAATGTTTCAGATCTAACTACCGTGAAGCAAATTAAAGTCAATCAGGCACTGTCTGTAATAAAATCACCATGACACACTTTACCCTTCACGATATTAAGAACTGCATGCTGTACAGTTTGGCCTTAACTCCAGAAACTCCAATGCGAGGATTTCAGAGAATGTGGGCGTCAATCTGAGGACAGATTCAAATTCATATTGGTGAAAACCAAATATCCAGTCCATATACTTTTTGGTTTGGTCACAAGCGATTGGGACGTTATGCCTTCATTGACCCTCCTACCTCGACTCAGACTCAACGGAGAAGCCTACATCAAGTGGCTGGTGGAAGTAGTCCTGACCTGGACCGAGAGGTTGGCTGCCGGAAGATACTATGTCTGGCAACAGGATTCTGCACCATGCCACACAAACAGGAGAACCCACTCCTAGCTGAGTGTAAACTTTCTCTGATCAAATCACCTCTTAACATCTGGCCGCCTGAATCCCCAGATTGCCATCCCCTTTATTATAATGTGTGGAGCGTGATTGAGCGAGAAACCAACAAAACTTGATGCGACACGGAAAATGAACTGAAGGCAAATATTACAACTTCAATTAACAAGTTAAACTAGGCGGCCAACGGAAAGACTTGCAGGAAATTCCCACGTCGTCTGGAGGCAGTGGTTGAAGCCAATAGCGATTTCTTTGAATAAATTTGATTAATAGTATTTAAAAATATTTTCATGTAGTTATGATGAATGTATCTGATAAAGTGATGGTTGGTTTGGTTTCTTTGTTTAATGGCATATCAACTCTTTTTATGTTATTTAATGCCAAAGCCATTTTCCAAGAAGAATAGTACTATTTAACCCATAGCTGGGAGGATAAGGGGGTTCATACCTTTCTCAAGGGTATTTGCCCGAAAGTGAACATAATAGCACGACTGGAAAACGAACTCACGTACTACGATTCCGCCGTCCAACGCTTTAACCATTACACCACGAGGACACCCCCTGATAAAGTGAGATGTCAGTATTTTTTTCATTTTTGCGTAATTTAGACAATTGATCTATCGCACTCTGTCTGTCGGTCTGTCTGTCTGTCTCTCTCTATATATATTTATTAAACTGTGTTTAAAATTAAATGCCAAAAACTCACGCGTTTTCAACTACTATTAATGATGAAAGAAATTGTTATATTGAGTGTAATTGCTATAACCAGTCCTTGTTGAGATTGAAGATGGATGTAGTAGCCTATTTCTGTCATGATTTTTACGAGTCCCTTCATTAATCTTTTTTAACTTTATTTCCTTTTGTGTTTTTTTTTTTTTTGGCTCATTCTGGTTGTTTTTATGATAGCATGGAACAGCGCGCACGAGAAAGGTTAGCTCTCAGTTAGATTCAAACTCACGCTTCGTCTTGTCTCACTAAAGTCTGGTTATCTGTATCAGCTGTTAAAAGATCAGTTGGTATTGCAGAAGTTTAAATCCCACCGATAATCCCATCCTATACTCTTGTGTGTTATTTATTTTTTGTTGATTATGTGTTTTATATGAAGCATTATCACTCCTTGCAAATCAAATTTTACCCAGTCTGCTGGGGCTGTAGAATGCACCGACTGCTTCTCTGCCGAGGAGTAAGACCCCTACCCAACGAGTGTCCAAGACATGCCACTAAACAACTTGATGGTGAGATTCCAATAATGCAGGAGCTTTGGGAAATGTGGAGTACTCCTTCATTGCCATCACCCTCAGGTATACTCTGGCCCGGAGTGATAATACCAGATAGTGTCCTCTCTATAGGTCAAATAGAACTAAACTGTGTACGTATGGTAAACTGAATTGTTTGAAAAGGAACTGTTTTTAACATTGAAACTGTGTACGTATGCAAAATGAAATTGCTTGAAATAGGACTGTTTTGTCATTTACACAGCGTACTTATGCTAAACTTAATTGTTTGAACTAAAACTGTTTTTTTATTGAAACTGGACTTACGCTAAACTAAATTGTTTGAAATAGAACTGCTTTGACATTCAACTATGTGTAAACAAAAAACTATTCTTATACTAAACTGAATTGTTACAAATAGAGCTGTTTGATTAAATTGAAATGCTTAAAATAGAAATGTTTTTGACCATTAAACTGTGTACTTATGCTAAACTTAATTGTTTGAAATAGAACTATTTATTTATATAAGAATGAATTTGGCATTAAATAACCTTTAAAGGTCGATATGCCATAAAACACAAACAAACAAACAAACAAATTGTAATTAGTTCATTATTTAAGATTAATTAATTTTGTTATATGGCAGTGATGAATAATGAAAGAAATTGGCATGACACTTCTCTTTATAAAGATCTCTCTCTCTCTCTATTCTTCAAAAGGCGTTGCATTTTCAGTAGTGTGTGAGAGACAGACGGAAGAGGGAGACGACTAAAGGACTTGGACACATCTATATTGACCCTTATCTACTTCTTCTTTTTCTGAACATATCCCGCTGTGTTATCTTCAGAGCCTTACATCATTGGCTTTTCTGCAGGCTGTTCACCCACTGGGCACCTGGCGGCCAGTCTTCATGACAGACTGAATCTCTTCTGGTAGCAAGACTGAGACAGACCGTTACTCTGTGGGTACTTGTGAATATACAATTTCATAATGCCAACACATTTCCTGTTTAACCCATGTGCTGCTCACACCTATGCATAACTGCGTTCCTGTTTATACAGGTGCGTCTAGCAATCACTCTGTTTACACAGGTGGAACATCCGGCTCTGCCAAGGGTCAATTGGCCACATTTTTATTTAGTAATCTTTTATTTTTAAATTTGTTACGTTTTTTCTTGAAAAATATAAAAGAAATATGGATACCAGACAGTTTTTACGTCATGAAGACCTATCAGGTTTTTTTATGCCTAGAGGTTTAGCAATCATGTATATTATACATTTACATATACTTGTTTTGTGTAAGGGTACTGTCTGAGGTTTTATGTCTTATATATACATATACATATATATATATATATATAGAGAGAGAGAGAGAGAGAGTGGGGGGGAGATGAACTAAAGTTATAAGACAAAATATAGGAATAGAGATTTCATTTTATCTATTTTTCACAAATCTTAAGTAATTTCAACCACAGGTCATCGTCAGGAAAAAGGTGCTCAATCTGGTGAGTATGGAGGATGCGGTAAATTTGTTCACCCCAATGAAGCGATTGACTTCCTTATCCTGATGGTTCTGTTTAGTCGAGCATTGTCATATTGAAGGCGGAATTTATAGAATGACAAGATTTAGTGCCTTCAGACTATCATCTCTTCAGCCCCAGGAAAGTGGGTTTTTAGAGGCAAACATTATGCCAGAGACAAGAAAGTGAAAACTGCAGTGATGAAGTAGATCAAAGAACAGTCAACAGTATTTTACGAGGTAGGCGATACATACTCTCATTCGAAGGGGGAACTTAGCTATTGAGAGAAACGGTGACTATATTTATTTGTAGGGATGTGATCCACTGAGGACAAGCTTCATTTTGAAGTATGATACATGCTCTTGTGTCGGTAATTATTCCTCTACTAAAGAAAGAGGCATTTATTTTTAAATCACCTTCTTATATATATATATGTATGTATGTATGTATGTATGTATATTATCTTATTTTATTTTATTTTTTTACCTCTATAATTCTGACGGTCTGAAAAAAACCAAAAAAGATACAATTTGCAAACAAAAAGAATTCCACAAACTCATATCTGGGAAAAAAAATTCCATTAAGAAAAAGAATTATCCTAATGATTCTAGGTAGAATACTTCTGACTCTGTAAGTATTCGTATATATATATATATATATACTCTGAGGATTTTCATGATATATAAATTGTATTGTTGGAGGTGTGCACTCTGTGTGGACTTCCTAAGTATATGAATAGGAATATTGAGTCTTTTTAGATCTTCTCTCTCATGTTGAGTTAAGATACAGGAATTGACGAACCAAGCATTATAATTCCGCCATGATAACTGCAAGGATTGCATATCAAATGCCATTCACCTCAGTCAGTTGATCAGATTGCTTTTTGTCTCGTCTTCCCTAAAGGTCTTCGTTTATTTTTGGTTTATTTTTCCTTTTTCCTTTTTTTTTTTTTTCTTAAACCCGGAGCAATCTTTAAATCGATAAACGCCCCTAAGTGATTTACCCTCAATTCAGCATGTTTTCTTTTCATATTTCTATAATGAGTCAAAATAGCTTGTTATCGTGGTCTCATGTCTCCTCTTTTAACATACTTTCATCATACACAGTTTGTGGGGTGGAGGTTGATATCACTGTGCCACTTGTAGGGCATTGAAAGTTGGCAGTGAAGATATTTTGTTATTTGAAACGAGGTAAAATCTTACGAGTCAAAATATTTGTCTCGAGGAATAAAAAAATAAATAAAAAGTGAAAAAGCCCCCCCCCAACTCCTAGAATAAATAAAAGGAGATAATTATCTCGCTAATGATACCTGTTTGTTGTTAACAAGGTATAGAATATCATTTCTAGTATCGTATGTCTGAAATTCTTTATTTTGTGTCATACAAAGTTCCAGAGAAAATCTTATTTTAATCTTCTCCTTTTTAAGAAAAAAAAATCCTAAAAATATGACAGTAATTCTATTCTATCATCCAAGTAAAAAACAAAAAAAATACGAAGGAAAAAGAGAGAGAGAAAAAATGGATCAATAATATTTTTCGGTAATCCTTGATTAATCCATATTTCTAAAAAAATAGGGGTGTCCTAGTGGTGTAATGGTTAACGAGCTGGACTGTGTAATCATAGTAAGCGAGTTCGAACTTCAGTAACGCTATTACGTTCGCTTTCGGACAAATGCTCATGTATTGGATGAGCGCGCAAATAATTAGGCCGACTACACAGCTATGGGCTGAATAGCATCACTGCTATTCTTCCAGGAGGATGTCTTTGGCATTAAATAACCCACGAAGGTTGATATACCGATAGACAAAGAAACCTAACCCAACCTAACGTTGTAATTTGACTCATAATTCCTTTTTTAATCACTGAATGGTACGCTCTGGTATTAAGAATTCATCGAAAATTTGAAAAGACTATCTAAATGATCAATTTTAATGGCATGACAACCTGTCAAGGATTATTTTATACTTAGAGGTTTAGAAATTGTGTTCCCTGCATGTTCATATCTACATTTTTTGTGAATTTTCATAAAAGTTATTTTTGGGCACGGTCTTATTGAATTAGAATTTAACCTATAGATGGGTCTGTATCAGGTACTACCACTTTGGGTCCAAGTTGACCTGGGAGCAATGACAATGAAGGTGTACTTCAATCATACCTTCTAACAAAATTTAGTTTCATGCCCAGTACACCCCTTTTTGGGGTTTCTGACACCTCTCGATTTGTCGGCAGGGGCTGCGAAATACTCTGACTGCACCTCTGCGGAACGGTAAGAACCCATCCAACGAGGTCACCTGGTGGCTGTGGGTGTCAACCCTTAAAGCTGAAGGATGAGATCCTGGTAGCTGAGCAGTTCATGACTTCTGTAGAGGGGTAAAACTCCTTCCAATGAGGCTACCTGTTGGCCATGGGTAGCAACCCATAAAATTTAAAGATATCCTAATGGCTGAGAAGTTCATGACCTTGAAAACAAAAAGCTTACGTGACTTACTAGACTCTATTTTTGCTCTCAATAGGCTTGAGAGACGGTTGCAGAAGCCTGATCTAATTAATCGGTTAGTACTAACTACGATTGTCCTGATCATATTTTTCAAATTGCTTTAGTGGCAAACAAAAACTCAGCCCTTTTTAATCTTAAAAGTCTTTGAAAGCGGTAACCGAGGGTCATTTGCGTTGTGATTGCAATTCTTAATAATCTTCTTTATTATTCATTCTTTCATTTTTTTTGGCACACAGTTTATATGTGATGGGATCCACATGAGTACATCACTTATGAGCTCGTCCTTACTTCTTCCTATCGTTCATCGCCTCTGGCAGGTCCTCAGGGCTACATCCCATATCCTCACCGAGCTGCTGTATGTATCTTCGAGCTGGTCGTCCTGCTTTTGCTCGGCCATATGTGGTTGTCCATAGGAGTACATCACTTATGAGCTCGTCCCTGCTTCTCCAGCAGTGTCCTGCGTGTCTGGTTCGTCTAACTTGGATAGTTTTCGTAAAATAATGTTAAAAAGCAATACTTGAAAACATGTAACTGTATGCGAACAAATACTCAATATTAAATAGAATTAGTTTTGCTGGATATTAATACTTTAAAACCATTTAACTTGGTTCAAACAAATAATAAATATTAAATAGCATTGCAGTACACTAGAATATTGAATAAAATTTGTAGTGATAGACAGTTATACTTGAAACCATTCAACTGTGTGCAAAAAAAAAAAAAAAAAAGCTTTAACTCGTTCAAAAATAAAGCTACATATAAAGTATTCATTTACAAATCATATATATATCATCATCATCTTGTCGTGCCACCAGGACGGATATCACTGACCCTCTCTCGCTACCTCTTTCTATTGTTCATCGTTTCTGGCAGGTCCTCAGGGCTACATCCCGTATCCTCACAGAGCTACTGTATGTAGGTTCGAGCGGGTCGCCCTGCTTTTGCTCGGCCATGTGAGGTGGTCCATAGGATTACATCACTTATGAGCTCGTCCCTACTTATCCAGCAGTGACTTGCATGTCTGGTTCATCTAACTTGGATTGTTTTCGTGATTGATCATAAATGGCCGTCGAGTTGCTGCTTTGTAAGGTTTTGCCTCCAGGACCTGTTCAATATTGCTCGCAGCATTCTTGTGTAGTTGCTGTCCAGCCTTTTCTCCAGCCATATAGTTAGTATCCATGTAGTTCATCCATATAACAGTATCGACACGACCGCTGCTTGGAAAAAACCGTGTTTCATTTCATCGGTCAGGTCTGACTTCCATATGACCGATAGCCTATCGATAGTAGTCCATGCCTTTGTTCGTCGCGTGTCGATGTCTGTTCCAGTTGATGAGACACTGCTTCCAAGGAAGCTGAACTTGTCATCTAATTTCAGAGAGCTACCGTTTAGTTTGGAAATGTCGCCTCTTTGATTAAAGCACGTGTATTCTGTTTTGTGTGCATTATATATATATATATATATATATATATATATATATATATATATATATATAATTGATTAAATATTATAGACATCCTTTGTCTATAAATTTTTATTTCGATCCTTTTAATTATACAGGGATAATTAAAAAAGTTTTCGGACTTTTTTCGTATGGGCATTTTTATTGATAGTACACACATGAAACTCTAGTACCCTTCGAAGTAATCCCCTCCGGCTGCAATGCACTTGTTCTACCGTTCTAAAAACTTCTGCAAGGCCCCATAGAAGTCCTCTTGCATGAGCGTGTCAATGACCTTCGTCACAGCCTCTTTCATTTCCTCAATTGTCTCATAACGACGGACTCTGAGCTTAGGGAATAAGCAAAAGTCACAGGGAGCAAGGTGTGGACTATAGGGACGGTGAGGAACTGTCTTGATGCCCATCTTGGTCAAATAGTCTGTCACAAGGATGGAGTTGTGGACTGGTGCATTGTCCTGGTGGAAATGCCACTGACCCGATTTGAACAGTGCTGGCCTCTTCCCTAGGAATCTCTTCCTGAACTCCCTTAAAACCTCAACATAGTAACCCTAACCCTAACCCTTTGGCCAATCAACTCTGGTGTATTGACTTCCTTACTCCTCCCACACCTCTAATCATCCCTCACTGACTCCCTACCTTCCTTGAATCTCTTATGCCACTTGAAAACTCATGCTCGATTCATGCAAGATGCTCCAAAAGCAGTCTGAAGCATTCCATACGTTTCTGTGGACTTTTTTCCAAGTTTAAAACACAATTTTATTGCAGATCGTTCTTCTAATATGTCCTCACGTCCAGATTGGATTTTTGAAATTCACCAGCTGTGACAATCAGGCTTTAGTAGGTTATATTCCAATTGCTGCTGTAGCTGTTCATTTGAAGCTGAAATCCTAAAAATTGGTCAGTCATCTCATAAGATGTATAGCAATAACATCGTGAATTTTCAAGAGTCTATGACAATTTTAAATGCTTGTACAAAGAAAGGTCGGGAAACTTATTGATTCACCGCGGTATGTTAAGATATCCGGCTGGAATTGGCTTAGGAATCTTTCGTATTTAACTGGTTCACTCTCGAGCCATCATCAAGGGTTGCGTATATGGCAGAACTACAATATGGTGTTTTATTATAACTGTGTCATTTTGAAAAAAATTAGTTCTATGCATGGCAACAGTAGCTAAAGACATTTGAGAGAGAGAGAGCCGAAAGTACGAGGGAATCAGTTTAGTACGAAACATTTATCAGCTTATTCCAACCGGATATCATGACATACATGCAATTATTTGAAAGGATCGAAATAAAAATATGTAGACAATGAATATCTATAATATCTAATCATTTATGACCGATTATTAGGGGTCAATAAATAAATAAATAGCTCAACACGGAGATAAGAGATGCCACACAATGTATCCAGTCTCTGAGGAGGTTTCTTGATTCAACGTACATGAGCACAGGCAAGGTGCTTATAACAGCTGCTGCTCTCCCTCTCTACCAGCTTGGTTCTTGATTAATATACCTTTGGGCAAGTCCATTATTCTGGTCATAGGTTAGTCACCCACAACATAATCAAATATACCTCAACGAAGAAATGCTGCCTTAATACGCACATTATATATATATATATATATATATATATATATATATATATATATATATATATATATATATATATATATAAGAGCATTAAATAACCCACGGGGGTTTATATGCTATTAAACGATATAAGCTAGCCAATGTAACCCCTCTGCTGTTAAAATCAGTTGATCAATGAAACTTTGATCCAAACTGGAGTATGTGTAGATAATATCATTTTTCATGAGGACTATTCCAATTCTTTGATGTTTGCTCATATTTCATTGTAAGTTTTACTTTAAATTTACTTGAAACTAAGCAAATCTTTTCCTTCTTTGTCGAATTCATCTTTTCTCGCAAAATAATAAGACGGGCTTGAATAATTTTGCACTTAAAAATAATAAACGAATAAAGTTCACATAATATCCGGACACAAAATAATTGTTATTTAAAAAAAACAAAAAACTGAGCGTATTGCACCACCAATTCCAAATGCTTTCTCATATTTTGCCCTGGCTGGCCATCATCACTTGGAAGTTGACTTGTATCACCATAAAATATGCTTTGTAGAAGAGAATTTCACTCTTTTAGTTAGTCAAGCGAAGTCTATTGGAATTTTCATTGAACTAATTTGCTTTATATTTGAACTTATTAATGTAAGAAAATCGGCATCAATAGCCATTATTTTTCTGTGACTAACAGACCGCCATCTATTGAGAAAAAATATCACTATTACTGGTATGAGTTTTTGATTGGATTTTGTTTTATAATTGCATTTTTCTTTAGATTTTATATTTTCTTAATTCTATTTGCATATCCCTATTGAAAAAATATTCGGGCCTATCAAAAATATTTTTGTATTTCATCGGAAACCTTTCGAGAACGTCTGTGTTTTTGAAGAGGATGTAATACTATATATATATATATATATACTATATTTTGGTATTCTTAAATCTTCAGAAAGTTTCTGAAATTCTTTAATGTTCTTCATTTACGATAGCGTATGTAGAGGATTTTTCATTTACATTTTTTATTTAGCAGTGAAAATTTGTTAATTAGTGACAGATATGAAAACATTTTTATTTGATAGTGGAACGTAAACTATTCAGTACCTGAACCTGCACCTATATCGGCTTTCATCCTGGTCGGGTTGAACCGGCTTCCTCTCAAGCAAGTAATATATTGCTAATTGAAAAAGATACCTTGGGATTTGATTGAGGGAAGGGTCCCAAGTCCTTCCAGGAAGAACGCCCTGTTTGCCGCAGGTTTTCCACAGACGCATTGACAGAGTGACCCGAGGTCGCCGGTTGCCGAAACAGACACCTCCTGGATTTAACAGGTATAATTCCGAGTTTTCCTTCTCCTAGACTAGTTTCCTCACCAAGGCTGAAAAAGTCAGCCTGTCCTACTATTTATCCATAGCTGGAGGGAGAATAATTGGATTCATACCTTTCCTAAGGGTATTTGTGCTATGTGAAATGCAATTTGCCTGATCCAGGATTTGAACTCGTATTGCCGTGTCCATTTCCTACGAGGATAACCATTACACCTTTTTTTTTTCATTAAACCAGCAGGATTAAATTATTTAAATCATAAGTATAATTATTTCCTAAGTCATGCAGGGGAAAAACTTATGGAATAACCGAATGCTGAGGAAAATTTAAAGGAATGATCATGTAATCTGCATTCCGAAAACAAATACCAGCTGAAGCTTTTATATGCAAAAAGACAGTTCTTGCAGACCCCAACAAGAGGTTATGGCATACCGAATTGAAAGGAAACATGGCTCCAACAAGAGAATAGTCAATTGCTACATTAGAACGGTTCTTAAAATTTATTCTATAAAGCAATCCACAGAGGAATCTGGCAAAAGGTAATTGTTTCCAGTCAGCTCAACGTAAATATTGGTGAAAATATAAAATTAACGGATTCATAAAAAAAAAGAAAAAAAAAGAAAGAAAACATACTGTTAAATCATGAAAGACGTCAAAAGGTTAGAATAGAAAACTCAAAATAAAATAAATTGAAAATAGATAATCCACAACAGAACAAATGAAAAACAAATGGATCAAAACAAAAGTCAATATTTGAGACAGAACTGTAAGAAATTGTCTGAATTAAATGAATTAATGCAATTTAATATAGTTTTTTTTTTAAAAGATATATTTTATGAAGCCAGAATGTTCAGCTATTATAGAATTTTTTGCGTTTTATCTGTTATCAGTTCATTTACTGCTAAGTAAAAAAAACTATGTGGACAGCCTTTAAAAAGCTAATTTTTTAATTTTTGCCTGGTGAATTATTATCCGTTTGTATGTGTTTTTTTTTCTAAACACACGCATTCATATACAAAGATTTTTGCAGTGTATTTGTAAACTAATTTCACTAATAAGTAATTCATAATTCTTTTGTTATGGTTATATATTTCTTCATTTGTATTATTATTCACGAAAACTATCCAAGCTAGACGAACCAGACATGCCGGACACTGCTGGAGAAGCAAGGACGAGATCGTAAGTGATGTACTCCTGTAGACCCCTACATATGGCCAATCAAAAGCAGGACGGCCAGCTCGAACATACATACAGCAGCTCTGTGATGATACGGGATGTAACCCTGAAGACCTGCCGGAGGCGATGAACGATAGGGAGACGTGGAGAGAGAGAGTCAGGGATATCCGTGCTAGCCGCACGACATGATGATGTTGATGTATTATTATTTTTATTTATCGTATTTTAAAAATTTATCAGTTTAAAGATGAATAGATATGTTAGCGCAATTATAAATTGGTAAGTTGAGTATCTTTTATATTTTTAACTTAAGTTCATAAATTTCAAATCTTATAGATTTTCGAATAACAATAAGTTATTCGCTTTTTCAATTACTAGATTCTGATCCAAGACAGATGTCTCCGGAAGCGGCGTATTGATCTTACTTTTGTCTGACTTTTAGCGAAGCGCAAGGATACAGCACTGACTGCAGGCAGATTGCACGCAGTCAGACCACATATATACTACACTCTGATCATAGGTAGAGTACGAAAATTCAGCGCTTTGATCATAGGCAGAACGCACAAACGCTACACTCTAGACGTAGGCAGATTATTCAGACAATACACTCTGATCGTAAGAAGGGGACACAAATAGAATACTTTAACCATTGGATGAGCGCACAAATACGTAGGCAGATCATACAGATGATATACTTTGATTGAAAACAGAGCCCGCAAATATAACGCTTTGTTCATAGAGTGCACAAACGTTACACTGTAGATGAGGCAGATTATACAGATGATACACTTTGATTGTAAACAGAGCCCGCAAATATAACGCTTTGTTCATAGAGTGCACAAACGTTACATTGTAGATGAGGCAGATTATACAGATAACACCCTCTGATCGTAGGCACAATGCACAAATAGAACACTTTGATCATCAGCAGAGCGCGCAAATTCTATACCCTGATGATAAGCAAAGTACATAAATACAACACTTTGATTTTAGGCAGAGCACACGGATGCTTCACAAGACAGTCAAAGCCGATCCATTTGAATCGATCCAGTCAGAAATGGCGGGAATTTTGATAATTGAAAATAAGAATGAATCTAAAATATGTAAAATATTTCACTTTGTTAATACGAGTTTATATAGGAACATAGTACAATTGCTAGTTTTGTAACTGAAAATTGATTTATTTAAAAACACAGAGAGTAATAAAATCTTTTCTTTCGTTTCTCTTTCACAAGTGCAGCCACTAGTGAGAATCAAATTTTTTTTTTAATCGGTGCCGGATGTTTATTCACATAGTAAAAGTAAGTACTCAATTCAGTCATTGGGTAAAACGACCTTTCCACTTCATGCAATATTTTTAAGATGATTTTTTTAATAATACTGCGTCTGTTTTGAATTGGGCCAGCAATTTACTAAGTGTTGTTTTGGGGATGGTCAGACAAAAGGATTCTTTTTTTTTTTTGGCCAGAAAGCCCTACTGTAATCTGAGACGGGTAATCAACTTTTTATTCCGTTTAAAATATCTTAAAAATTAAAGCTGAGATTTTCAACTGAGTAGAATGACTTCCTGTAACTATTCTTTACCGAATTTCTGAAGCCTTGTCACTTAAAGACTTTTACGTCCAAAAAAGCTGCACCCATACAGCACGTCTGGGAATCATTACACTGGTGAATAAGTCTAGATGGAAGAAGAAGAAGAAGAAGAAGAAGAAGAAGAAGAAGAAGAACAACAACAACAACAACAACAACAACAACAACAACAAGATATTGGATATAAATATATGTTTAACAGACGAGAAATATCGGTAATGTTTTAAATATTTCAATGTTTATTCACATCATCTTCAGAAAAAAAAAACTCCTCGGAGGATTTGAATAAAATACGGAAAATTCAGAAATAAGGATGAAGCTAACAAAAATTTGAAAAAGTGGAAATTTACCTAGAAATTTTTACCGAGAAATTAAAAAGATGATAGTCATGTTAGTGACAGCATTTGGGACCGTTCCAAATGTTTCTGAGACAAAATCGCAGAACTGGAACTTCATCCCTTCATCTTTGTCGAATCTCCAGCTTTTCGAAACCACCAACAACATAATCCTTACCTACTGGAGAGACCAGAAAACCCAGGTTTAAAGATGCACCTGGTAATAGAAGAAATATAGAATCTATTTAAAAAAATATTTCTACCAAATGCTGCTGAAATAAAAATGTATACAAAAATTGGGTTGATAATGGGGATTAAAATCTTTATTAGATAATTCTAGAGAGCAGATATGCTGCTAATCCCTCCAATAATAGAAGCAATCTTTTTTTTATTGATGATATGAAGGAAAATGTAGGGGATTATGAAAACGAAACCGTGGCCAGCCCTGCTATTTATTTTTAAAAACTTCTTCTGGGGTTAAAGGCGGTGAAGATGAGTTTGATGAACTCATGAGCGTAGGCGGTGTGAGTCAGAATGGGAGAAATTTGAAAGGAGGAGGTCAGAAGTTCAAACATTATCGGCATTTTGATATTGACTTAAGGAATCCATACAAATCGCTAACGGGCTGGATAGAAAACTTAGATGGTAAAAGAAACCCCTTAAAAATACAAAAATAAAACAAAACAAAAACAAAATGACATATAAAACCTAGATAAATAGATGAATAAATAAAACCACCAAAAATCAGTAACTATCCCCTACAAAAAATAATAATAATAGAAAAAGACAACGAATTATAAGCGAAATAAGATGAAGACTTTCTGACGAACGACTGGTCCTTGGAGTAAACAAACAGGTCGAAGGGATCATTTACAGTGGTGCTTCCGGAAATATACGAATCACTGTGTTAATAGTCACCGTCCCTTTTATTATTTCTCTTCTCATTATGCTCATGATAAAAACAATTCTTTACTGTCTGATAAACTGCCCACAAAACAATCTTGTGAGGGCTACCAAAAAAAAAAAAAAAAAAATGACGAGAAAAGAAGAAAGTACCCGAAAAGACTAGTTAAAAAAATGTGCAATATAATGCTTTATGAATTTAATTTGGTTATCTTTCGATAACATATTTAATGCAAGAAAATACTTTCACACTAAAAACCCCCAAGAAGAACAGGATATGCCACATAAAGTATTTCTGATGCAGACTGCACAGATGAGCTAGCGCATCTTGCAAGTTAACCTGATCAAGCTGGATCTCATTTGGAAAGCCTTGAGCTGGCAGCAATTAGTAATAGTGTCTAGGGGAACTCAGATGAAACAAGGTTGTAATCAAGATGGTAACATCTCCTCGAATGTCAAGCTCTAAAATTTGTAGACGAGTTCATATTCCTCGGTTGGAATATCTCATTTACTGAAAGCAATGCCAAAATAGGCATAGGTAAAGCATGGACTCCTATGAACTATTATATGGAAATCTGCTGTCTCTGATAAAATAAAACGGGAATTCTTCCAAACCGTAGCTGTTTCAGAACTATTGTATAGCTGCACCACAATGTTTTCATAGTGTTCCATAACGTTGGGAGACCTGATTCCGGACAGGTAACAACAGACAAAACTCACCTGCAGCCCAGTAAGCTGGGGCTGTAGAATACACCGACTGCATCTCTTTTGGAGTTACACACACCCGCATTATGTCTTTGATAGGACATAAAACAGTCAGATGGGGAGCTTCAGTAATGTTGGAGCTTTCGGGAAATGTGGAGTAGCCCTTCATTACCATCGTTCTCAGGTCTGCTCTGGCCCGGAGTAGTAGTACATGATAGGGTCCTATTAATGGGTCAAATAGAACTGCTTGACTTATAAACTGAGTACAAACAAATGACTAATGCTAAATTAAACTGTTTGAAATAGAACTGTTTGATCATTTACCTGTGAGTAAAAAAAAACCTGATGTTTAATTGAATTGTTTGTGATACATAGCAATACTTGCAACAATCTAACTTTGTTGACTCATGCTAAATTAAATTTTTAGAAATTGAACTGTTTGATCATTTAACTGTGTGCATCTACAAAATGTGCTTACAAATCATATATTTAAAATAGATGTAAAACAGGATTTGGAATTAAATAACCAACAATGGTCGACATGACATAAAACTGAACCAAACCTATTCACCTGACTATGCAACACTAAGGTACTTGATTTATTTTACAATTTTCTCTTACCCAAAAATCATTCTAGATGAAATTTAAAAAAAACGAACTGAAAATCCGTTTTCGTGTGAAAATATGGATAAGCTCAGTTTCTGGTTAAAAAAATGAATGCTTTCATTCATAAATGTTATATACCTACATAAAAATATTCAAAGATATTATATACCTTTATAAAATCATGGGAAACTAGAAAGCAATCAGTGGCGTTATGGTTAACGTGCTTGACTGTGACATCATGGTAAACGCTTTCGAACTTCAGTTGTGCTATTTACGTCCATTTTCGGACAAATGATCTTCGGAAAAATATGAACCTCCATATACCCTTGAGTAAATAATACCATTACTGTTCTTCAAAGCGAGCTTGGAGATTACGTAACGAACGAAGATGGATATGTTATTATGAAACAAAAACAATACAGTTCAGTTTATTTTTATGGCATATAAACCATTGTAGGTTATTTAATGCCAAATCCTCTTTATACATATATATTGAATATATAGGATTTGGTTTGGTTGGATTTTATGGCATATCAATCATTGTAGGTTATGTAATGCCAAATCCTCTTTATACATATATATTGAATACATAGGATTTGGTTTGGTTGGATTTTATGGCATATCAATCATTGTAGGTTATGTAATGCCAAATCCTCTTTATACATATATATTGAATACATAGGATTTGGTTTGGTTGGATTTTATGGCATATCAACCATTGTAGGTTATGGCATATCAACCATTGTAGGTTATGTAATGCCAAATCCTCTTTATACATGTATATTGAATATATAGGATTTGGTTTGGTTGGATTTTATGGCATATCAATCATTGTAGGTTATGTAATGCCAAATCCTCTTTATACATATATATTGAATATATAGGATTTGGTTTGGTTGGATTTTATGGTATATATACCATTCTAGGTTACTTAATGTCAAATCCTCTTTATACATATATATTAGATATATATGATTTGGTTTATTTTTCTGGCATATAAACCATAAACCATTGTAGGTTATTTAATGTCAAATGTCTTTATATATATATATATATATATATATATATATATATATATATATATATATATATATATATTGGATTTGGTTTGGTTTATTTTCATGGCATATAAACCATTGTAAGTTAATTTATGTCAATCCTCTTTATACGTATTTATTAAATACTGATAATTTGATTTGGCTGGGTTTATGGCATATCAATCATTGTTGGTTATTTAATGCCAAATCCTCTCTCTCTTCCTCTCTCTCTCTCTCTCTCTATATATATATATATATATATATATATGTGTGTGTGTTTGGTTGAGCTTTTTTCGCATGTCATCCTTTGTAGGTTATTGAATGCCGAATTCTCTTTATTCATTAATATCAAATATATAATTTATAAACACGTTTTCTGATAACATTTTTTACGAGCCCTAGCACATTATTTTTCACACAATTAAACGGTTTCACTTATTTCTATCTTAAATAAATTTTTCTATTTACTATAAAGCATTTGTTTGCACACAGTTTAATATTTCAAGTACTGCTATGTATCATTAAGCATTCAATTAAACATCAGTCATTTGTTTACACATAGTTAAATGAGCAAACAGTTCTGCTTCAAACAACTAATTTTAGCATGTCAACAAAGTTAAATAATTCCAAATATTGCTATGTATCACTAAGCATTCAATTAAACATCAGTCATTTGCTTACACATTATTAAATGAGCAAACAGTTCTCTTTCAAACAACTCAGTTTAGCATGTCAACAAAGTTAAATAGTTTCAAGTATTGCTATGTATCACTAACAATTCAATTAACTACCAGTCATTTTACACGCTGTTATATGTGAAAACAATTCTATTTCAAACAATTCAATTTAGCATAAGTACACAGTTCAAATGTCAAGCTGTTCTGTTTTGCCCGTAGATAGGACCCTATCAGGTGCTACCCTTCCGAGCAAGAATTGATCTGGGAGCGATGGCAGTGAAGGAGTACTCTGCATTCTCGAAAGCGCCAGCATTACTCAATCCTAACCATCAGATTGTTTTAGTGTCATATACTGGACACTCGTTGAAGGGGGTTTTACCCTTCTGCGGAGATGCAGTTGGTGTATTCTAAACCCCCAGCCAACTGGACCACCAGAATAAAACGCAGAGAGAGAGGGAGGGAGAGAGAGAGAGAGAGAGAGAGAGAGAGAGAGAGAGAGAGAGAGAACAATAATATAAATCCAAAATAAAACGCAGGAAAGGCACAGGGAGAGAGGGAGAGAGAGAAAGAGAGAGGGGGAAAGAGAGAAAACAATAATATAAATCCAAAATAAAACGCAGGAACGGCAGAGAGAGAGAGAGAGAGAGAGAGAGACATAGACAGACAGATAAACAGACAGAGAGAAAGAGAAGGAGAGAGAAAACAATAATATAAACACAAAATAAAACGGGGGTATCCGCGTGGTGTAATGGTTAAAACGATGGACAGCGGAATCGTAGTATGCGAGTTCGTACTCCAGTCGCGCTATTAAGTTCACTTTCGGGCAAGGTATGAACCTCCTTATCCTCCCAGCTATGGGTTAAATAGTACCGTTACTGTTCTTCTTGGACAATGGCTTCGGCATTAAATAACCTACAAAGATTGATATGCCATTAAACAAAGAAACCGAACAAAATAAAACGCAAGGACGACAGAGAGAGAGAGAGAGAGAGAGAGAGAGAAATAAGGTGTGGAGATTTAAAGAAAAATGAGAACAAAAATACGAGTCATTAATGTCAACAAATAAATATCTTAATACTGAATACACAACAATGGTCCCGTTCTGTTGATTAACTTAACTCCCACCCAGTGCGAAATATTACTCATAAGCACAACTCCTGCACTAACATATATTGGCCTCGTAGGTTGGGGCTGTAGAATACGCTGACTGCACCTTTGTAGAGGGGTAAGTCCATCCAACGATTGTGCTAGTTTTGACAGCAAACTGCATCTTATCGAGAGGCTCCAGTTTTGGATCTTTGGGTGATGTCAAGTACCTCTTCATAGCGGTTTTTTAGTCTGATTAGACCAATTTTTGAGAAAATAAAACGCGATAAAGTTTACTTCTCATGATTAGCTATTTATTCAATAATTTTTTAATTAAAAATCAGTCCAATATGAGTGAGTAAGAAAAGAAACGACAAAGTATCGATGATTTCCTTAATGCCAAAACAAAGCCAAAAAAATTTCCGAAATAATTGGAGTTTCTTTATAGCCTCCATCAAGAGCAGACCTTAACCCCGTCGATTACGCTGTATGTGACGTTTTAGATTACAAAACAAATCCAACTATCCATCCAAATATTGGTTCTCTTATGACTCCTATTGAGGAGGAATGGAATAAAATGTCTGAAAAATTTATTCTGAAGGCATGCAAATCGTTTCGAAGGTGTGTTCATAAAATAATTGAAAGAAATGTCGACCATATTTAGTAAATTTACAGTTTTATGTCAATCTTCTTATCAAAAAATTAAAATTAATCTTATTTTATAATAGAGTAGTTTGTTATTACACTCAGTATTCCTAATATTGTTTCCGCACCCTGTCTCTCTCTGTCTGTCTATATATATATATATATATATATATCATCAGTCCTTTGTCTCTGTCTTTGTACATCTATCATCATCATTATCGTCATTAAGGCGTGCTGACAGCATGAATTCTCTCGACTCTCTTTCACCATCTGTGCCAATCACAATGGGTCTTGGCAAATCCTCTTCGAAGTATTCCGTATCTGCATCAAGATGATAATTGTCAGTTTTTGCTGATCTGTCAAACTAGTGTGTCCATGTATAAGAGACCGTAGTGGAACATCGCTTTAAGTTCTTTCTTACTCCAGAAGCATCGCCAAGCATATCTGGAGGGGTTGTGAGAGGCTATTCTAATAGGGTGCTGCTTCCAGGATTTGTTCAAAGCAGTATATAGCATCCTCGTATAGTTCCCATCAAGCTTTTTCTACAGGTGATTCGTCAGAGTCAAAGTGGTGCAACCATAAAGTAGTACTGACACAGCTCAAGCTTGGAGGAATTCCTCTTTTATTAAAACATAAAGATCAGACTTCCAGATGGTCGTTCATCAGTTAATAGCAGTCCATGCCTTATTAATGAGTATGATATCTCTTTCAGTTGATGAGATGTTACTACCATGATTAACGAACCGATCTGCTTATTTCAGAGGCTTGCTATTTAATGAGGAGATAACTCCATCTTGATTAAATGGCGTAAAGTCTGTTTTATCTGAGTTTACGTAGAGACCGAGTATCACACAATGAGGTTAAAAAGTATTTAGACTTTTAAAGATTTTAGATTTTGAAAAATTAATACATGTTTTTACTTATACATCTTTCATTGACACTATGGAAATCAGACCTGACCGATAAAATGAAATGCTGTTTCTTCCGGGCAGCGGTCGTATCGATACTGCTATATGGATGCACTACTTGGACGCTAACGAAACGGCTGGAGAAGAAGCTAGACGGCAATTACACAAGAATGTTGCGTGCAATATTGAACAAGTCCTGGCGGCAACACCCCACAAGGCACCAACTATACGGCCACCTACTTCCCATCACGAAAACTATCCAAGTTAGACGAACCAGACTCGCAGGAAACTGCTGGAGAAGCAAGATCGAGCTCATCAGTGATGTACTCCTATGGACCCCCGCATATGGCCAAGCAAAAGCAGGACGACCAGCTCGAACATACATTCAGCAGTTATGTGAGGATACGGGATGTAGCCCTGAAGACCTGCCAGAGGCGATAAATGATAGGGAGAAGTGGCGAGAGAGGGTCAGGGATATCCATGCTAACGGCACGACATGATGATGATGATGAGGAGGAGGAGACTAGCCCAGTCGACTTGGTTATAGAATACACTGAAGGCATCTCTTCAGAAGGGTAAAACGCAGAACGAGTGTCCTGGATTATGATAACCAATCTGATGGTGAGGCTTCAGTAATGCTGGAGCATTTGAGAATGTGGAGTACACCTTCAATGCCTTCGCTTTCAGGTCTATTTTGAACCGGAGTGATAGCACCTGATTGCGTCCTTTCTATGAGTCAAATAGAACTCCTTGACATTAAAACATAATGCAAACAAATGTCTAATGCTAAATTAAATTGCTTGAAATAGAACTATTTGATCATTTAACTCTGTTTTAACAAATGATAGGAGTTCAATTGAATTGTTAGTAATACATAGCAATGCTTGAGACAATTTAACTTTGTTGACTTATGCTAAATTGAATTGTAAGAAGCAGAACAGTTTGATCACTTAACTCTGCGTATCGACAAAATGTGTTCACAAATCATATATTTAATATATATATATAAACAGGATTAGGCATAACATGACCAAGAATGGTTGATAACCATAAAAGCAAAGCAAAGCAAAGCAAACATTCTTTTGGAGTCAGCTAAGTAAAAATCAAATCTGTGACTTTTTATGTCTCGAATAGTCAAGTCATATTGACTTTACAAACTTTAACGTACCATCATGTCTTTTTTACCCCAGAATTTGTATGTCAAAGGTTACCTTGAACCTTGAAACGAAAGTAAATAGATGGAAACAAACAAGAGGTTTGCAAGTGAATCAAAACAATAGGAATACAGTGAGAAAATGAGTACAAGGTACGTTAGAAACGGGTTATGATTAGGTGTGGGTGGAGAAACGTGCAATGTAGGGCGCCAAAAGAGGTGGAGTAATGTCCCGACCCAGTCAAACAAAGGTGGGATCATCGGTGCCTGAGAAAGAAGCGAAGATATTCAGCGGAAGTTGTTGTTGAGATTAAGAAGGCCAAGATCAATGAGGAATGCAGTAAACTAGTAGGAAATAAGAGTGGAAAGGACATCCGAGGAATTTCAGAGATGAAAAAAGGAATTTCCGTTTTTTCAGTACTTTTTCTTTTTATCGTTTTCACCAACTTCTTTCTTTCTTTCTTTCTTAATACATAACTTTTTCTTTTTTCTTTCTTTGCTTCCTTACTCTTTCTTTCTTTGTTTCTTAATTCATCTCGTCTTTCTTTTTTCTTTCTTTGCTTCCTTAGTCTTTCTTTCTTTCATTCTTTCTTTCTTTATTTATTTCAAACCTTTTTCTGTATATTTCCTCTAATAGATATTTACAATCTTATTTCTTTCTTTCTAAACATCATAAGTCACTGTGAGTCAGAGTAGAAAACAATGACAAGGAAAAAAAAAAAAAGCAAACAAAAATCAAAACAAAAAAACCCCATAAAAACTGCTTCTATTTCTGTGAAGTCAAGTGAAAAGGATATTATTCCATCGGCAATCATTACTGCCAGTTGCCATCTGTTTAACCCTCATAGCATTTTAAAGCATATTAACAAAATCCCAGAAAATTCCAATAATTCAAATTATTACCCCAGAGGAACAAAACATTTTGGCTTTTGGGTATATCTGAATATATCACTCTCTATCAGTCTCTCTGTTGCTCTCTCTCTATATATATATGTATATATATATGTTATATATGTATACATACATACATACACACACACACACACACACACACACATACATACATATATTTTACCAAAATCTACGATTTCTCCATATATATATATATATATATATATATATATATATATATATATATCTTGGGAATGAGGCAGACGGACAGACATTTATCGATTTGCCAAAAACGCTAAAAATGTTTTTTCTTCTCTCTTTGCCTCTACCATCTCTCTCTCTCCCTTCTGCTCTCTCTCTTTCTCTCCCTCCTGCTCCCTCTCTTTCTCTCTCCCTCTCTCTCACTCTTTATGTATCTATATATGCGAGGTGTTGCAAAAAAATTTCGTGATTTAACAGCGCATACTTGAATCGAATACAGTATAAACATTAAAAACACTCATAAGGAGCAAGGAATAGACTTCGATGGATACTGAGGAAAATGTGTCTAATCTGAAACCCCTCTCTTCACCCCCCCATATATATTCCGAGAGAGAGAGAGAGAGAGAGAGAGAGAGAGAGAGAGATTGAATATTAGTCCATAACCTAACGGTGAAAAAGCATTTATTTTATTCAACAAATATTTTAAACACTATCTCCTTTCTTGTCAATGCACTTAATTCAATAATAAATATTAATCAAATCGATCGAACCCTACAAAAAAATGTCAGTTCAAAATCCCATCAATAACCACATTTTAGGTAGTGCGCAACGTAATGATTAGTGAGCTTGGTTTGAAAACTATTGCCTGTGAGTTCGATTTTCACTGAGTGCCTTATACTTTTGACCATATATTACGATTCAGAAAAAAAAAACTAACAATTGTTTTGATACAAAATGTTCATTCTCTTTTAAACAAAAGATACCGGATTTCTTGTGGAAATCATACAATCAGAACGGGTATTATTAGATTTTATTTAATACCGAACTCATAAAATTATGAATATAACGTTATACACTTTATATGTATTTAGGTCATCTTATTTTTTGTTTCAGAAATGTGGCAATTTCTTTTTACTCTTTATTTATTTATGTTTTTACAGTGGATTAACTCTGAAAATTGTATGTTGGTTGGGTTTTAAGGCATATCAACCATTAAAGGTTATTTACTGCTAAATCCCTTATATATATAGTCATCCACAGACAGATCCATTTCGTTCTATCAGAACCCATCATATATACGTATATATATATATATATATAACTTGAAAATTAATAGTTTGTAGTCAGCATTTTAATTAAATGGTTTCAAGTAATGTTATGTGACACTAACATTTAAGTTTAATATTTTAACATTAGTCATTTATTTGAACTCGCTATATGCCCCATTTATAGGACCCTAATGGAATTTTACCACTCCAGGTCAAAGTGAACCTGCGTGTAATAGCTTCGAAAAGATATTCTATATTTCTCAGAGCTCTAGGATTAGATCCTCATCATCAGAAAGTTTGTTGTCATATCCAGTAGATTGCTGGGGTGGTGGGGGTAACAGTTCTCTGCAAAGTTGCAGTCGGCGTATTCTACAGCCCCAACCGAGTTTGATTTCTTTGTTTATGACATATAAAACTTTGTGGGTTATCTAAATCTAAATCTCTGCTTGTAAAACAACTGCTGAGCTACTTCTTAATACATAGTCGGAAGAATAAGGGGCTATGCTTCTGCCAATTTTATTCGTCCTTAAGGGAACGAAATAGCATGACTTAGGTTCGAATCGTTTACGAAGATGTTCAGCATTTTAAACATTACGCCTCGCGGACTCCACACGTATCAGAGATAATAAAAATCTTGGTATCATTGATTTAGAAGAATTAAAAAAAAATTCTATTGTGTAGTTGCAGTTCTTCGTATGTTCGATTCTCTCTGGATGCTCCTTATCTCTGGCCTTGTGCAAAACTAAGGTACGATAGTGAATAACTAGATGTCAAGCCATGGACTTATCGGCCGTTTTATATAACCCAGATAGTTTGTATTTTTTTATGAATTGAATTTTATATTTTGGGAAAATCGACGAAGTATATATAGATGGATTTATCAAGCCCTCCCAACGGGCAGAATGAGACACAATGTATTTTTTTCAGCGGAATTTAACAGGTCTGAATTCAGAGTTTTCCTTTTCCTAGAGTGGTTGCCAAACAAGTTTAGGAAAATTCTGCCCTACTATTTATCCATTGCTGGAAAGAGAATAATTGGATTTATAACTTTCCCAAGGGTATTAGGGCTATGTGAAATGCAATCAGCCTCGTCCAGGAATTGAACTCGTGTCACCGTGTCCATTTCCTTCGACGATAACCATTACACCACCGGCACCTCCGTCTATATATGTATGTATGTATGTATGTATGTATGTATCTATGTTGAGGTGAATGGGTATACGCAGAAATTACAATGGGCCTTCCCCTCGCTATGCATAGATCGTTTTGTGCAATCGGGCTTTGTTTTACACACATGCTTATTATTGTTCGCATCTACATCATGGCCGCTCATCAGGATCCTGTTTCTCAAGTTGGTCTAACAGGAGCCTTTCCGCTTGTTCCTATTGTCATATTCAATAACATGGTCATTTCGTGTACACATCTTGTCTACCTTTATATAAATCGCGTACAAGTCGCCAGAGAGATGTCATTTTTACATATTTCTTCTTCCTCTTCTTTCTTTTGTTATTTATGTGTCCTTCGGGAAATTATGACCGCACGTTGGATTGCGGATGGAGCCAAGGCCTGTTCGAAAGAATGTAGTCTGTAGGCTACTTAATCAGTGTTCAGTCAGACATATAGTGAGTGGATATTTATAGCCGGTGGGCAGAGGCTATTTTACAAGTATATGAATGCTATTACAAGAAGCAGGTAACAGCGATCATCCTCCATAAAAATATTCGTTTGGAAAATGAAAACAAGGGGATATAATAACCTTCCTAAAGAAGTGATGTATCTATGTATGTATGTATGTATGTATGCATGTGTGTATCTTTCGTAATAAACTGAATCTCTTCATAAAAATTTTCTTGCTATCTATCTATCTATCTATCTATCTATCTATCAGAATGCCTTGCGTGGTGTAGTTGTTGGCAAACTCGACTAGTAAGCCATTACTAATATGATTCTCACTGAGTGCCACATGCATGTAGCCTTGTGCAACAACTAAACAGACGTTAGTATCTATCTATCTATCTATCTATCTATCGTAGTTTTATTGAATCTCTCCTCTCTCTTTCTCACTGTACTTATATTCATGTGTATATATAATTTTGACCTATATCTGTTCATATACATATCCGTTGATATATATATATATATATATAGATAACCGTATCTATCTATCTATCTATCTATCGATCTATCTATCTGTCTGTTTTTATATATGTGGCTCACTAAACTGAATAACATGAAATAGAAATGCTTTTGACTTTTGCTTTGTACTTACGAGTTTAATTAAATAAGTTTGCATACTTTTTTCGTATGGGCACATTATTGATAGTGCACACATGAAACTTAAGTCCCCTTCGAAGTAATCTCCTCCGGCTACAATGCACTTGTTTTACAATTCCAACAACTTCTAGAAGGCCGTATTTTACATTCAGAGTTTTCTTTCTCTCAGACTGGTTGTCATACCAAGGCTAAAGTGTCCAGTCTGCCCTTCTATTTTAAACATTTCTCGAGGGAGAATAACTGGATTCATACATTTCTAAAGGGTATTAGTAAAATGTGAAATGCGATCATCCTCGTCCAGGATTTGAACTCGTATATCCGTGTTCTAACGACGATAAACATTACAGTTCGGGTATCTCTCTCTCTCTATTTATAGATAGATAGAGAAAGAGAGAGAAGGAGAGAGAGAGAGAGAGAGAGAGAGAGAGAGAGGGGGAGGGAAATTGAATAAAAAATAATCCAAGTAGGAGGGATTAATTGAGAAGCAAAATCGACACTCTAATATTTTGGTTCTATTGAATCATCATCGGAGGGATGATATTAGTCAAGTCAAATCAACAATTGATGCTTAAAAATACAATATATATATACATGGACAGCTATCAATAGGCTATCGATTATATGGAAATCAGACCTAACCGATAAAATGAAACGCAGTTTCTTCCAGGCAGCGGTCACATCGATACTGCTATATGGATGCACTACATGGACGCTAACAAAACGGCTGGAGAAGAAACTAGATGGCAATTACACAAGAATGCTGCGTGCAATCCTGAACAAGTCCTGGCAGCAACACCCCACAAGACACCAACTGTACGGCCACCTGCCCCCTATCACGAAAACTATCCAAGTTAGACGAACCAGACATGCAGGACACTGCTGGAGAAGCAGAGATGAACTCATAAGAGATGTACTCTTATGGATCCCCACACATGGCCGCGCAAAAGCAGGACAACCAGCTCGAACGTACATTCAGCAGCTATGTGAGGATAGAGGTTGATGTCCGGAAGACCTACCTAGGGCGATGAACGATAGGGAGGAGTGGCGAGAGAGGGTCAGGGATATCCGTGCTGCCAGCACGATATGATGATGATATATATATATATATATATATATATATATATATATAAGGTATTTGACATTAAATAACTTACAAGAGTAGACACTCTGTAAAACACAACTACCATGTCGGCAAAGTCAGGAATTCCTCTATTCTCTACCTTGTTTGTACCGCCGCATTGGTTGGGGCTATAGAATACACCAACTTCTCCTCTGCAGAAGAGCAAGACCCCACTGAAACCTTGATGAGTGTCCTGTTTATGACCCTTACCTGACTGTGAGGCTCCAGTCCTAGAGCTATCGGAAATGTGGCGTAAACATTCATTGCCATTACTCTCGTATCCCCGCTTACACAGAATGGTAGTATTAGTTCGGGTCCCTTCTATGGCTTAAATAGTAGCATTTAATCATTTTTAGACAAATGACTGATGTTAAATTAATTGGTTTGGTTTTATGGCATACCAAACACTGTCGGTTATTTAATGCCAAATCCTCTTTATACATATAATAAGTTCTATTTCAAACAATTTCAGTTTAGTTAACTCATAGATAGGACCCTATCGGGGCCAGGGTGGACCAGGGAGCGATTGCAATAAAGGGGTACTCTGCATTCCGCCAAACCCCAGTATTACTTGAGCTTCATCATCAGATTTTTTGGTGTCATATCCAGGACTCTCGTTGGGGAGTCTTACTCCTCTGCTGAGATGGTGTCACTGTATTCCGCCGACTGGGTCATGTTAAATTGAATTATTAGTGTTAAATAACAGTACTTGAAACCTTTTAACTGTGAACTGATTCAATAATTTTACAATTATCGATCATACTCCGCTCTTTTGGTGGGGCTGAGAATATCCCTTGCAGAAGGATTAGAACGCCATCCCGCCGCAAAGTGGATCATGGGTATAACACTAAACACAATCTGATAGTGCACCTTTAAATCTGGACTAACTGTTCATTACCATTACTCTCATATCCACTCAAATACGGAGTGGTAGCACCTGTTATTGTCCCATCAACGGCTGATATAGATCTTTTAAAAAATTGTTCCCATCCAATTGAAACACTTGATGCCATGTAACTCTAATTTATTTCAATTAAGAATAGTTACTTGAAGCTATAAATTTTATTACTTAGAATATTTGGACTATTGACCTCATCTTTATTGTTATACTCACGATGTTTTGGCCGATATGTCCTTAGCCCTTCTTCAGGTGATTTATCATATTTACTAACCCCTCCGCTCGGGCAGGATATGACACAAGGTCAATTCTTAAGCGGAGTTTAACAATTCAGAGTTTTCCTTCTCCTAGACTAGTTGCCTCACCAAGGCTGAAGAACCTAGTCTGTCCTACTATTTACCCATAGCTGGAGGGAGAATAATTGGATTGATACCTTTCCAAAGGGTTTTAGTGCTATGTGATATGCAATCAGTCTCGTCTAGGATTTGAACTTCAGTCGCCGTGTCCATTTCCTATGACGACAACCATTACACCACGGGCACCCCCACTTCAGGTGATTTATGCCGAATTCGAGAGCCGGTAGAGAACCTCAAACCAAACCCTTTATTTAATCCATTGGGGTAGATAGTTCCAGTTAAGCTAAACACGACCAGATATAAGTATTAACTTATAGTAAGTAGTACTAATATTCAAAGTGATAAAATTTATTAAGCTTCATCTCAGTAATGTAGATAAACAATGCTTCTTATATTTACTAAGGATTATCCTTATTATTGACTGGAAATTATATAACTGTGAGAAAACGAATTATTATGAAACCGAAATAATTACGCTACATCATATAATTATTTGTATTAGATAAAGGTACTTGAAACCCCATTACTGTGTGCCAACAAATAATTATTATTAAATAAAAAATAATTACACGAAACTCCATAATTGTATTTGCCCAGTCGGCTGGGGCTGCAGAATACACAAGGCTGCATTACTGCAGAAGGGGTAAGACTCCCCTAACGAGTGTCCTGAATATGTCACTAAAAACCTGATGGTGAAGTTCCAGTAATGCTGGTAATTCGGAGTACCTCTTCATTGTCATTGATCCCAGATACACTCTATCCCAGATTGGTAGCACTTGAAAGGGTCCTATCTATAGATCAAATAGAACTGTTTGACATTTAAACGGTGTACTTATGCTAAACTGAATTGTTTAGGTTAGAACTGTTTTATATTTAAGTGTATGTAAACAAAAACTGCATTTAAAAAAATGAGTAACTGTGTGTAAACAAGAAACTGTGTACTTATGCTAAACTGAAGTGTTTGAAATAGAACTGTTTTTAGATTTAACTGTGCTTTTGTATTAGATAGAAATAAGTAAAACCATTTAACTGTGTTAAAAAATGAGCTCAGGCTTGTATAAAAATATTAATCATATATTTAATATATATGCATAAAAAGGAATTGGCATTAAATAGCCAGCAGTGGTTAATATTCTAAAAAACCAAAGCAATCAAAACCAAACGTATAAATTATACGAGGATCATTAAATAAGTTTCCAGACTTTTTTTCGTATGGGAACTTTTATTGATAGTACACACATGAAACTCTAGTCCCCTTCGAAGTAGTCTCCTCCGGCTGCAATGCACTTGTTGTACTATTCCATCAACTTCTGCAAAGCCCCACGGAAGTCCCCTTGTGTGAGTGTGTCAATGACCTTCGTCACAGCTCCTTTCATCTCCTCAATTGTCTCATAACGACAGACTCTGAGCTTAGGGAATAACCAAAAGTCACAAGGAGTAATGTCTGAACTATAGGGACGGTGAGGAAGTATCTTGATGCCCATCTTGGTCAAATAGTCTGTGACAAGTATGGAGTTGTACTTGTCTTTAATTGGAATCATACTTGAGAATTAATTTTTATTTATTGCGGACTTTTTTCCTCATGTTGGTAGTTTTTGTGTTGTTTCTTCTTTCACGACGTTTCGGCCAAATTTCACCTCTGGCCTTCTTCAGGTGATTTACCGCGACCCCGGATAGGAATGCTGAGTCTTGTAACCGTATCCCCAGTAATTACTACCTACGGACCCGACTCTGGAAGAACAGATAAGGATTTATAAGACCAAAAAATCCATCCTTGATCGCCCTTCAGGGCCCGTGGCGCAGCGGATAGAGACGTTGAGTCTCTGCGGTTCCAGGTGAGCATTGTCAGAAGATAGCGGTTTCAAATCCTACCGAAGCCGGCCAAAAACGTGGTGCGATAGACAACAACTATGGAAGGCAGTAATTACAAGACTCAGCATTCCTATCCGGTAAATCACCTGAAGAAGCGAAACGTAGTGAAAGAAGAAACAACACAAAAACTACCAACATGAGGAAAAAAGTCCGCAATAAATAAAAATTAATTCTCAAGTATGGAGTTTCCTGGTGGAAATGCCACTGACGCGATTTGAAGAGTGCTGGCCTCTTCTCTAGGAGTCTCTTCCTGAACTCCCTTAAAACCTCAACATAGTAACCCAGCCCTAACCCTTTGGCTAATCAACTCAGGTGTATTGACTTTCTTACTCCTCCCACACCTCTCATCATCCTTCACAGACTCCCTACCTTCCTCGAATCTCTTATGCCACTAGATTCATGCAAGATGCTCCAAAAGCAGTCTGAAGTATTCCATACGTTTCTGTGGCATTTTTTCCAAGTTTAAAACAGAATTTTATTGCATATCGTTCTTCCTCAAATCCAGATTGCTATTTTGAAATTCACCAGCTGTGACAATAAGGATTTAGTAGGGTGTATTCCAATTGCTACTGTTGCTGTTTATTTGAAGCTGAAATCCTAAAAAATGGTCAGTCATCTCATAAGATGTATAGCAATAACATGCTGAATTTTCAAGAGTCTAACACGATTTAAAATGCCTGTACTAAAAAATCTGGAAACTTATTGAATGCACCACATAAGTATCAGATAGTAATACTTATAACTTTACAGCTGAGCAAATAATTCGTATTAGACAACAACTTATAACAGAAATGTGTGCAAAAAAACTTTTAAGAAACAACAATACAAAACTTTTAAGAAACAACAATACAAAATATATAAATATAAACGTACAAGGAAATAGTTAAGACTTTATGGAATGAAATAACCCCGGACAGATTGACATCCCGTTAAAATCAGTCAATTAATTTGTCTTCTTCGTTGCAGCAAATCAAAGACAATCATATATATATCAAAATTTGACAATCAGGAAACTCTGTTTACCATGACAAAAAAAAAAAAACGTTCACAGTTTAAACTATACGACTTCCCTTATTACAATTAACTCTAGTTTCCAACTATGTTTATTGCCAAATAATGTTTCAATAATCATTAATTGGTAATTTTGCCATTAATCTCCCCACCAAATACATAATGAATAGCACCATTAATCGCTTGTAAAAGGAACTGGTTATATGTCGGTATTTTAATAATTTGAAATCCAATCGTTTTGTTAACAAGAGCTCAGAATGAAACAGCCTTTGTTATACACATGTAAATATATCACCATCATCATCATCATCATCACATCGTACTGCTTGCACAGATTTCCTTGGCTCTCTTTCTTGCCATTCGTCTTCATCATCCATCTCTTCCGGCAGGTCTTCTAGTTTACATCCTGTGTCCGTACAGAGCTGTTGTAGATAAGTTTTAGAGGGTCGTCCTTCACTTGCACATCCCTGTTAAGGGGTACATCGAAGGACGTTGCTCATGAGTTCGTCCTTACTTCTCCAGCAGTATATATATATGTATACATATATATTCAAGTCAAGCGGATAACACGGACTTTTTTGCCACTCAACTCCATCGTTCATCGCTCCTGGCAAGTCCTCTAGACAGCATACAATGTCCGCACAGCGGAAATGTAAGTCCTTGCTGTTCAGCCAACACTGGTTTGTAAATATGTAGAGGCCAATAAGATTACTTCGCTTCTGAGTTCGTCTTTACTCGTCTTACTCTGATGGTTTATGAGATCGATGACAAGTGATCGTTCAGTTGCTTTTTGGTGGAGTGTTGCGTCCAGGATCTGTTCAAAATAGCACGAAGAATTGTTGTGAAGTTCCCATCTATATTTTTTCATGCCGTTCGTTGGCGTCTAGATGGTGCGTACATACCTTAGTATTGACACTGTCACAATTTAAAAGAAAACCTGCTTTATTTTATTGGAGATATCAGATTTAGATAGGATCGATAACCTGTCATTGCAAATTTATTGTAGATTTTTAAGAATACATTCTTATTGAAAAATCATTTGTAATTCACTTCATAGTAAATGTTGAATGGCCTATGAACCTTGGTGGGTTATTTGATGCCAAAGGTACACTTGCAAAAAACAGCAGCGATATTATTTAATCGCATACGAGGGTGTGGAAGGGATTCAATATGTTGACAGATATGGTGACTTTGGAACATCCCGATTTTATCCGAGAGTATAATCTCTTTACAGACGCGTCCAGGATAGCAACCGGCGTATGTTTTACCCCAACACTGTATGATGAGGTACGCATTAAGGAAGTAGAGAAACCAATTTACTTCTTGTCTTAAAAGTTGAGAAACACTCAAACAAAGTGATCGATGATAGAGAGAGAGAAGCACATGCTAAACATTACTCATTGCAAAAGCAGTATGACTACTTACGTAGAGCAACATTCACTATTTATACGGACCACAGACCATTAGAGTATCTATTTGGGAGATGCCCGTGGTGTAATGGTTATCGTCGTAGGAATTGGACACGGCGATACGAGTTAAAATCCTGGACTGATTGCATTTCACATAGCACTAATACCCTTGGGAAAGGTCTGAATACAATTATTCTCCCTCCAGCTATGGGTAAATAGTAGGGCAGACTAGGTTCTTCAACCTTGGTGAGGCAACTAGTCTAGGAGAAGGAAAACTCTAAATTCAAACCCGTTAAACTCCGCTTTAAAAATTGACCTTGTGTCATATCCTGCCCGAGCGGAGGGTTTGGGCAAAATGGAGGTGCCCGTGGTGTAATGGTTATCGTGGCAGGATATGGACACAGCGACAAGAGTGTGTCATATCCTGCCCGAGCGGAGGGGTTGGTAAATATGATTAGAGTATCTATTAAACTCACACATTCAAAACAGAAAGATACAACTATAAGCTTTAAGTATAGCAGGTTACAACTGTATTAATGAGTATCCGAAAGGCTCGAAGAATGTGTGCACAATATTATTCCGAAAGGAAACGTAGTAATGTGAATGGAGCTCGAACTCAGAGTGTTCGAGGTCGCAGTTGTCGTATTTTAGACATTACACCATCATCTGTAATTAAGTCATATGCATGTTATAACAAAAATATTTATACTGGATTTTCAGAGTCAAATTTTTGCTATCATATTTTAAGGCTAATTTTTTTTCAATGCATTTCAGTTGCAAACTTATAAGCAACATATTTACATCATGAAAACGCTATTCAGTCAGAAATATTTATTTCAAATCCTGACCACTGACCATCCCTTTTTTCTATTCCTTACTACAGTTCTATAGTAAAATCATTTTCAATGCATTTTAGAGGAACCACGTTACCAAATACATTTACAGTAGACACATAAATGTCTTATTCTGTCAGCAATGCTTGCATTAAATACTGGTTATCAATAACTCTTTTGTAAATGTTTTAAGGTCTCTTCAATAGTTAAATCACTAACTATGATCTTCTATAATAAAATAAGGACCAATCTATTTAGATAACACAAATAATAGCTCGTTTTTATCAGTGAAGCTTATATAAAATTTAAACTACAGTCAACCTAATCTTAATTTTAATGCATAAAAAATAATATATGATTAATAACAGCATATAAAACAAATTTTATTCATATATATATATATATATATATATGTGTGTGTGTGTGTGTGTGTGTTTGTGTGTGTGGTTGCTTGTGTGTGAGATTGGACCATCTCCACATTACATGACTAACTTCTAAAATTAGTTCGCTGAGTCGACTGGTGCTGTAGAATACGCCAACTTCACCTCTACAGAGAGGTAGGACCCCTAATCCGACTAGTGTCCTGAATAAGATACTAAATCATTTGATGATGTGGCTTCAGTCCTTAAGCCCTGGGGAATGTGGAGTAACCCTTCATTGTCATTACTCCCAGGTCCACTCTAACCGGGAGCTACAGTTCCTGTTAGGGTCTTATCTATGGTTCAAAAAGAACTATTTAATAATTAACAATACTTTGAACCATTTGTGGGCGAACAAGTGATTACTATAAAATAATATAGGATTACTTCATGGATAGAATTATTAATATGAAATAGCAATACTTAAAACCACTTGACTATGTGCAAATAGAACTATTATTGCTTAATTGCAATACTTGAAACCAGTTAAATGTGTGCATAGAGAACTATAAGAGTTAGATGGCAATTCTTGAAACATTTATCGGTGTGCAAACAAATGATTGATATTAAATAGAATTATTCATATAGCAATACTTGAAACCAGTTAACTATGTTTAAAAAATCGGCTCTACCTCGTGTAAAAATAATGTTAACTTAAAACTATTCACTCTCAAATCATATATATATATATATATATATATATATATATATATATATATATTTGTGTGTGTGTGTGTGTGTGTGTTGATTGATTGCTTGGTTAGTTGTTTTGTTTTACGGCGTATCAACCCATTTCGGACCATTTAACGCCGAAATATGTCATTTTGATAAAAGATTCAAACATTTCAGTTAAGTATAATTACATTTTTTTTGTTTACACACAGTTAAATCTCAAAACTGTTCTATTTTAAACAATTCAGTCAAGTATAAGTACGCAGTTGAAACAGTTAAATGTAAAAACATTTAATTTCAAATAATTTAATTTAGCATAACTACACTGTTTACTTCTATTTGACCCATAGATACCACTCCGGGCCAGAGTGAACCTGGTAGTGATGGGCAATAAAGGCATTCCCCAAAGCTCCAGCATTACTGGAGCTTCATCATCAGATTGTTTAGTGCCATATCTCAGGACACTCGTTGAGGGAGTTTTACCCCACAGAAGAGATGCAGTCGGTGGATTCTACAGCCCCAGCACACTGGGTAAATATATGTGTATGTGTTTGTGTTTCAATAGGATTTAACATTAAATAAATCACAACAATCGATACGCTAAAAAGCATAATCAAATCATCTAAAATTGAGAAGCGAATAGGAAGGCTAACGGGAGGGGAGTTCCCTAAGTCTAGGTCGGGATAGCAGAGGATACCCTAGTTAAAAATTGAAAGCTACGAAACAAAGGTAAGTAAAGCAATCTAGGGAAAGGAGTAGCACCTTTCTCGACACCTCGGAGTTGTAGGCATTAAAAATGGAGTCTTCGGGTCGCCCTCGACTACGGTCAACTTACTTTCTTATATATATATATATATATATATAGATAGATACAAGGGGATTTCAAAAGTTAACATACGTATGGGAGCACCTTTATGATATAATTTTCTACAACGATAACCGTTAAGCAAACTATGATTCATTTAAATTCAACAGAAAAGGTCAGTAGAGAACTGGAAAGGCAAAGAATAGAAGTTAGATGACAACACGATACGATGCCAGCAAACCTCAAAACTAGCAAGGCACTTAAAGACAGAGAAATTAGCAACTTGCTCTATCAAATTGTGTTATTGTATTTCTTGAATGCTATATTGTTGTCAAGGAAACAAATTGTTGTTGCATTAATTTAGGAATGATCGCTTAATTATACAGTTAATTAGCAATCAGAAATGGTCAACAGAGAACTGATAAGCGAAGGAGTTAGAAGTATGTAGACTATAAAATCTGACGCCAGTAAATCCTAAAACTAGTAAGATATTTGCACTATCCCATAGAAATGGTTAACAAAGAACTGAAAGGAAGAAAAAAGATATGAGAATCAAACGAAGGATTTTGGAAGTATGCACACTATAAAATCAGATGCCAGCAAACCCCAAAACTAGTAAGATATTTGCTCTATCCCATAGAAATGGTTAACAAAGAACTGAAAGGAAGAGAAAAGATATGAGAACCAAGCGAAGGATTTTGGAAGTATGCACACTATAAAATCAGATGCCAGCAAACCCCAAAACTAGCAGGGCACTTGAAGACAGATAAATTGGCATTAAAAGCGGTCAAACATTGATTAATTCCTGGCATCGTGATTTCCCTTGCTCTGAGGGCTGCTTCAATCTCTTTTCCACCCAGACCCGCTTCTTTCTGTACCTCTTTCATTGGTCCTGATAAAAAAAATGTCGGGTGTAAGGAGAATAGCAAAGGAAAAAGAACAAGGAAACAGCAAGAAGGAAGAAGGACCTTGTTGGGTTTGGCAGATGCGAAAGAATGCATCCCGTTATTTGATTCTACCTCGTTTCGGCTCTCACCACCACGGCAGGTAGTTCGTTGTCTGGCGATGAATCACCAGATGCAAGGTCCAGACCCGTTCTCTTACCTTCACCGTAGTTATCCTGTCGCCCTTGTCTCTCAACCCTGACAAAAACCTTTATCACTACACCTCGTTCCTCCTCCATTTTCCAGCACCTCCCAACTCTCAACGTTCACTCTTGTTTCTCTTTCCTGTTTTCTTTTTCTTATCATAATCAGCATCTTTGTCGTCGCCCTCCGTGTTCGTCTCTGCAACCAGGGAGGGGAGTGGTTATCTCTTCTTCATTCCTCGCTTCTTCGACCTTGTCTTTCGTATTGAGTGGCTGCCCTTGTTATTGTCGTTGTTGTTATTATTGTTCTTATCAACATTCTTATCAGTATTTTCAATCAGTAGACTTTTACAACACAATTCTTTCCTATTTCGGCATCGAAAATTTATTTTATCTGGGTGTTGTCTTCTTAAACGAGAATTGACTCGTTTAACTAAATATAGAGCATTTCCTTTCGACAGGGCATAGAATACGCTGTCTGTGTTCCCTACAATGATATTCTATGTATCACACATCTAATAGTGAGAGCTGAAGTTTTGGGTAGTGTGGAGTATCACTTAAGTGCAACTATTTACAGTTTTAAACTAACCCGGATTATTTGTACAGGGTGTCTCAGAATAGATGCAACCCATTTATGTGTTAATGATTTAATACCGAGATAAACGCAATGGCGATCATTTGGAACACGTCCCTTAAAAAAATGCATCCTTTAAGCTAGAGACATCAAATCAATGTTTTTTAAATTGTTATTATGTCAGCTTCAAGAACATGCAACTTTCTTACGAATTTCTTGTCTTAGTAATAAATCATTATCATATAAATGGGTTGCCTCTATTTTGAGACAGTTTTGAATGATTTTGTTTCCATATAAATAGTGATGCAAAATATTTTTCCTCACTTGTCCAAGGACGAAGATTTATATTATTTTTAAATCTGAAGCAAAAACGAACACAACATTATTATTAGTAGAGTTATTAGCAGTTATATTGGTCCCATTTATATATAGGCACCCTATATCATAAAACAGTTACTTGAAGCTATGATTGCTTACTGAGGACTTTTAAGGTCTCATTGGCCTTGTGGGTAGAGTGTTCTCCAATGGTCCGGAAGACCTGGGTTCAGTCCCAGTTCGCGTCATACTAAAGTCTTTAAAAATGGTACTTGATACCTCTTTGCTTAATACTCAGCAATATAAGATATGTATCAAGGGAAAAGTGGAGCAATCCAGGGAAAGGAGTAGCACCCTCCCCTACACTTTGGTGTAGTAGCTATTGAAAAGGGAGAGACTAAGGTCTTCAACAATATTTTTACTTACTTTAAGTAAATGGCATATCGACCTTCATAGGTTATTCAATGCCAAAGCGAACCTCGCAGAAAAACATCACTTGTAATATTTAACCTATACTTGTTAGAGGTATAAGGGGATCTATGCCTTTCCCTATGGTATTAGTCCGAAATTGAAGGTGATAGCTTGGATGGGGTTTGAACTCGCTTACTGAAGTATCATAATCACACACGTAATCCATCACGCCATCGGAAGGCCTTCAAAAGATTTTTATTAGTCACTTGAAATCATATGACTATGCAAAAAATGATTATTAATGAATAGAAATAATTACTTGAAACGATATAATTATTTGTAATAAGATAAGACAAATCTATTTAACCTTTAGATCAATCACAAATAGATATTACCTCTCTGTGTCATAATGGATCTAGAAATGACGATGAAGGAGTACTATTCACTCCACTGATCCCGCTAACAGATGAAGTTTAGTATCCTACCGACGACGCCCTTTTTTTGTGGGGTGGTGGATCTTATGTTTCTGCTGCGTATTCTTAACGCCACCAGCTGGGCAAGATTCTAATTAGATATTTCATATCTATTTCCGTTTTATCTAGAATTTGAATGATTAAAAAAATGCATTCTGCACATATGTATACCACAGACGTATTATTCACATGTCATTAGATTGGAAAATTTCTTTATTCTCTGAGAGGAACGTAAATTTTATGCAACCTGCGATCTGTGTGCCAGACTACACAAATTTAAATCTCATGTCACTCTGAAATTATCAGTTGCAGTCAGAACACCAAAGATAAGTAGCCATGACCCTGTTCAGTACTGAAATAAGTGACCATTTAAAAGCAGTGGCCACATGCAGGGCACTGCTGGAGAAGCAGGGACGAGCTCATAAGTGATGTACTCCTATGGACCCCCACATATGGCCGGGCAAAGGCAGGACGACCAGCTCGAATATACATACAGCAGCTAAGTAAGGATACGGGATGTAGCCCTGAAGACCTGCCAGAGGCGATGAACGATAGGCAGAAGTGGCGAGAGAGGGTCAGGGATATCTGTGCTAGCGGCACGACATGATGATATATATATATATATATATATATATATAATATATATATATGAGAGGGACTTCTTGTTAGGCTATTCTATATTTGATGGATTAACGCTTTTGTATGACTCGTTTGATTTCTGGATGGAATGAATTTTGGGAAGGCGCCGTATTTTTCCAAAGGTCTTTCGATCTTAATTGGAGTTATCTTCTTAGGAGCGAATATTAGAATAACAAAACACAATGACAATTAATAGGAGGAAGAACAAGTGGGGGGGGGGGTATGGAAAAAGTATTTTAGTAGTGGTAAGAGGAAGACTGACTATAAAAACTCCATGGTCATTTTTGAATGTGGCTGCTAAATTTAAAGAAATGTGTTAACCTTTATATAAAGAGTTTCAATTCTAACTGAAAACACTTTCATAATGTTAAAACAATCCCTCTAAATTTTTGAAGTTCTCCATATAAGTCACACACTAATAAAAGTAAAGTTGGCGACCTTAGTCAAGGGTGACCTGAAGCCTCTCTTTACAATAGCTACTACACAGAGGTGTAAGGGAAAGTGCTACTTTCCCAGGGTTGCTTCACTTTACCCTTGATCCCCACTTTATGGTGCTGAAAAAAGGCAGTATCGACCTGGGATTGAACGCAGGTCTCGCGGACCATTGACGAACACTCTACTAGGCCAATTGCCCGGTACTAAAGCATAAATATAAATTGCATTTTTATATTATTTAGAAAAGTAAAACGGAATAAACGGAATAAAAATTCGTTCTTTTAAAATTTTAGTATATATATATATATATATATATATATATATATATATATATAAACTTACCTTGAGATTTTTTCCAGGTCTGCTGGGGCTGTAGAAAGAGAAATGCTTTTAAATAGAACTAACTGTGTATTCATGCTAAATTGAATAGTTTGAAATATAACTGTTTTTGACATTGAGACTATGTTCTTATGCTAAACTGAACTGTTTGAAATAGAACTGCTTTGACATTGAAACTATGTTCTTATGCTAATCTGTTTGAAATAAAACTGTTTGACCTTTAACTAAACTGTTTTGACATTTAACTGCTTGTAAATAAAATTAAATCGTTTGAAATAGAACTGTTTTTGATATTGAAACTGTGTTCTTATGCTAAACTGAATTGTTTGAAATAGAACTGCTTTTGACATTGAAACTATGTTCTTTTGCTAAACTGAATTGTTTGAAATAGAACTACTTTTTACATTGAAACTATGTTCTTATGCTAAACTGAATTGTTTGAAATAGAACTGCTTTTTACATTGAAACTATGTTCTTATGCTAAACTGTTTGAAATAAAACTGTTTGACCTTTAACCAAACTGTTTTGACATTTAACTGCTTGTAAATAAAAACTATACTTACATTGAATTGTTTAAAATATTATTTGGAGTTAAATGACCCGAAAAGGGTTGATACGCTGTAAAATAAAACAACCGACTAACCAAAAACCTTGAGATTTAGTGATATATATAGACAAAATAAAAACAAATTTAACTTTATCATAATCTTGATGTTATTGACAACCGTAAAATATTTGTCTTTTTTTGCCTCTCGTATCTGTTATTCTCTCATCATCGTTCTACTCTCCTTCCCACACCTTATCATCATCAGCATCTTAATGGTTATCATAATTATCCTTGATATTTTCTCTTTCTTTTCCCTTCACCCCTCTTTCACCCTAGATTATTGCCATGATGATGATCACGCTGACACTGGCGATGATGGCTGTCATCAACATTCTCCTCATTTTCCTTTGTTTGGCTTCCCCCTTTCCACCCCTTCCCACCTGCTTCTTACCCGTGTCCCCTTTTTCTCTGCCTTTCTCGGCGTGTGATGGAATGAATTATACATTAGTGATTTGTCATATCCTCAACTGGTTACACAGCCCCCGTTGACAATGTTGACAGACGACTCCATTCAATCCAGAGGAGTCGCGCGCATGCGCGCACACATGCACACACACACACACACACACACACACACACACGCACGCACGCACGCACGCACACAATCCATCTAAGTGCGCAAGCGCAAAGATGCAGACATAGACATTCAACTTTCATTCGAGCCGAGTTAGATTCCCATTTAAGACGTAGCCTGTACGGATAATCACGCTCAGATACACATGCTAATGCAACCATACACGCATATATGCAAGTAATGCAATCGGTGTACTCTCTCGCTCATTCATTCTTTGGTATACGCATGCACATGCCATATAAATAAATGAACAAATGCATATTCCTCCGAGCACAAACACATGCACACATACAGGTAAGCAGAAATACAGATAAACGCGCGCGACTATCCGTAATGAAAGAAATAGAAGCACGTGCCCCCCCCCAAAAAAAAACAAATCTATACACACGCCCGTATTCACGCACACATACACTCACACACACGTACACGACTATACTGAGCATATGTTAAGGACTCGACTGTTGACGTAGAAAAAGAATCTTAAATCATCAATAAGTAACATTCTATGATTATTCAATGCCAAATAGAATGTGATTTATCAATCTTTTTTTTTCAATCTGAAAATCCGATGTATGTTTGTACTTGATATATTTACATTTCACCTATATATATATATATATATATATATATATATATATATATATATATATATATATATATATATGCGTGTGTGTGTGTGTGTTTGTGTGTATTTTGGAGATGTATGAGGAATGCTTAAATTACTGAATGTATCTGTAAATTAGTAATTTTTTAATTTAGTACATTTAAGTCTATATATATATATATATATATATATATATATATATATATATATATTATATATATATGGAAATAAATGAAGGAAGGAAATTCGACATTATGAAGAAAATTGTTGTATTATATTAAACATCCAACGTTGTTCAATCGACTCTTGTTTCACCATCTTTAAGTCCTGATGAAGGTTCATTAAAACAGAAACGTTTTACCGCTGACTTTCCTTCGTAATAAATTCATCACTTTTGGATTACATTGTTTTTCAGTTTTTTTCATATATATATATATATATATATATATATATATATATATATATGGGTTGGCCGACCGTAGTCGCGGGTAACCAAAGGTTACCTTTTCAATATCTACTACATTGACCTGTAGGGGAGAGTGCAACTCCTTTCTCGATATTGCTCCACTTATCCTTGGTCCATATCTTATAATACTGAGTGTTAAGCAAGGATATATATATATATATATATATATATAATATATATATATATATATATATATATATATATATATATATGTGTGTGTGTGTGTGTGTGTGTGTGTGTGTGTGGTTTTAACTGTCAACTTTTGCATGTAAAATCGTCTTGGGTTATTTATGCATAGAGGTTAGGAATCGCATTTATTGTTCATTCATATTTATATTTTCAGTATAGTTGTTTTAGAATTTTTTTTTTTTTCATATTTATATTATTTCAATCATTCCTAATGATTCAAACAATTATTTCAATTTGATAATAATAATTATTTACTTTTATATAAATTCATCCAACTGTATTAGCGCTAATACCGTAGGGAAAGTTATTATTCCAGTTATTCTCTTGCTATAGGTAAATAGTAGGGTAGACTGTGTTTTTCACCTTGGTATGGCAATCAACATATGACAAGGAAAACTGAATCAAACCGGGTTTCGATCCCAGCTATGGGTAGCTACTGTCTAGCCACACTGATGAGTTCTGATAGAACGAAACAGATCTGTCTGTGGATGACTATCCGCGTCATAGCAGTAGATCAAGATTTCATCGCAGGTCACCAGAGCATCAAGAACTGATCTTCTCTGAGCACCCTTGGGACAGACTTCACGCAAATCTTCCGCATCTTCAGTTCCTCACGAATAACTGTGTGCACAGTTCCCACACTGACATCAAACCGTGCACTTATTGTCTCTATAGACACACGACGGTCCTTATCCATAAAATTCTTTATTTGGCCAATATATATATATATATATATATATATATATATATATATATATATATATATATATATATATATATAAGTTAGCGACTGTAATCGAGGGTGACTTGAAGGCTCCCGTTTATATACCTACTACACCAAGGTGTAGGGGGGGTCGCTACTACTTTCCCTGAATTGCTCTACTTTACACTTGATCCCTACCATACGATGGTGATTGTTAAGCAAGCTGGTATTAAGTACCATCTTTGAATCTTTGGTATGACTCGACCAGGGACTGAACCCCGTTCTCGCGAGTCATTGGCAAACGTGCTACCCACTAGGCCAATGGGTGGTGGTTAAATATACATATGTATTTACGAAACCTTCCCACAAGAGCAATTTTTTGCGAAGTTTAGCTGGTTGGAATTCATAATTTTCCTTCTCCAAAGCCAGTTGCAATATCATCGTTAAATAAATCATTTTCTCCACTTATTTACCCATAACTGAAGGGAGAATAGTTAACTTCATGTGTTTCACAATGGTAGTAGCGCTATGTTTCTATCTATATAGTATTGAATAAATAATAACAATAACAATGATAATAATATAAGCGATTGCAATAAATTAGCGCAAAGAGAGTATAAGACTGGGTAGGAAAGGTGATCCACTAGGAAATGTGCAAGAAATTTAAATTTGACCATTAGAACAAATGGCATATGCTTAACCCATAATCCCTCCAAGAAAATGAGACGCATTAAATTCTCTAGGATTTTGGAATACAAACAGATCATCTAATCTCTGCCAGACGATCAAACGACCAGACCAAGTGATAGTAAAAAAAAACAAAAAGGCCAAAAAAACAAAAAAACAAAAAAAAAACAAAACCAAAAAAAAAAAAAAACTAAAAGAAGAAAAAAAACTGATCTTTCTGAATAGTAGACGTTGCCATTCCGGCTGACCACAGGGTAAAACTGAAAGAAAGCAAAATGAGAGATACAAGTACTTTGACCTTGCTAGATAACAGAAGAAACTATGGAACATGAAAGTGACGGTGATACCAATTGTAATTGGCACACTCAGATTAGAACAGGAACTAGAGGACTTGGAAATAAGAGGTCGAGTGGAGGCTATCCAAACTACTGCATTGTTGAGATCGACCAGAATACTTAGAAGAGTCCTGGAGACTTGAGAAGACTGGCTGTCACGAAAAAACCCCGTGAAAAATTATCTACTAACGCTGGTATGAAAAATTCTCAAAAGAGTAAAATATAATGATAATGATAATAATAATTGTTCGGTAAAAATTTTCCCTTTAAGTAAGCATAATTAATACAAAATATTTTACTATTGTTTGTTTTCAAGTTTTCCATTCGAACACGAATAATTTTTAAAGACATCTATTCGACCCCGAGATCGAAGTCCAACAGTTACTACATTTCAAGTCAGAGTGAATCTGGCAGTAAGGTCAGGAAAGGAGTTCTCTTCCCTCGCTTTATCTGCAGAAATGAAACCACACCATCAGATGCAGTTCTAATTCTGTTTGATGTGCCTTCAATAAGTTTCCAGACTTTTTTGTACAGGCATTTTAAATTGTCGCAGACTCTTGAAAATTCAGTATGTTATTGCTATACATCTTATGAGATGACTGGCCGATTTTTATGATTTCAGATTCAAATGAACAGCTACAGCAGCAATTGGAATATACCATACTAAAGCCTGATTGTCACAGCTGGTAAATTTCAAAAATGCAATCTGGACGTGAGGACACTTTAGAAGAATGATATGCAATAAAATTGTGTTTTAAACTTGGAAAAAAGGCCACAGAAACGTATGGAATACTTCAGACTGCTTTTGGAGCATCTTGCATGAATCGAACATCAGTTTTTGAGTGGCATAAGAGACTCAAGGAAGGCAGGGAGTCTGTGAGGGATGATTAGAGGTGTGGGAGGAGTAAGGAAGTCAGAACATCAGAGCTGATTGGCCAAATAAAGAATTTTATGGATAAGAACCGTCGTGTGTCTATAGAGACAATAAGTGGACGGTTTGATGTCAGTGTGGGAACTGTGCACACAGTTATTCGCGTGGAACTGAAGATGCGGAAGATTTGCGTGGTCTGTCCCAAGGGTGCTCAGAGAAGATCAGTTCTTGATGCTCTGGTGACCTGCGATGAAAGCTTGATCTATTGCTATGACGCGGATACCACGAGACTGAGTTCCCAGTGGAAGCATGCTGACTCTCCCAGGCCCAAGAAGGCCAGACAGAACAAATCCACCCACAAACTTTTCATGATCCCTTTTTGTGACAGCACTGGTATGATCTACATGCACTGGGTTCCCACTGGACAGACAGTCAACAAGGAATACTATGTTGAGGTTTTAAGGGAGTTCAGGTAGAGATTCCTTCGGAAGAGGCCAGCACTCTTCAATCGGGTCAGTGGCATTACCACCAGGACAATGCCCCAGTCCACAACTCCATCCTTGTCACAGACTATTTGACCAAGATGGGCATCAAGACAGTCCCTCACCCTCCTCATACTCCAGACCTTGGTCCCTGTGACTTTTGCTTATTCCCTAAGCTGAAGGAAAAAAACTTAAAGGCTGCCGTTATGAGACAATTGAGGAGATGAAAGAGGCTGTGACGAAGGTCATTGACACGCTCACACAAGAGGACTTCCATGGAGCCTTGCAGAAGTTGTTGGAACGGTACAACAAGTGCATTGTAGCCGGGGGAGATTACTTCGAAGGGGACTAGAATTTCATGTTTGTACTATCAATAAAAGTGCCCATACGAAAAAAGTCTGGAAACTTATTGAAAGCACCTTGTACCCAGGAAACCATTTTTACGAAATTTGTCTTACTTCTTTGTAGAGGAATAAGTCGGCGTTTTCTGAGCCATGTTGACAGGCTAGTGGTGGGGTCTGATTTAGATTTAGAATAATTTTTCCGGGCGTCATCTTCATTATCTTTTTATATACATATAGGGTGTCACACTATATATGGAACCCATGTGACTGCAAATATGTCTACAAATAATAGTGTTGTGTTCTTTTTTGTTACAGATTTGAAAATAATGTACTATTATAACTATTCAACGCAGTATACAATCAAAATCCGATAGATAGATGGATGAAGGGATGCATACTCCCCTTCCCTAAAAAGGGGGACCTCGGATTAGCCAAAAACTACCGAGGCATAACACTTACATTCATAGCAGCCAAAATCTACTATGCCCTACTACGAAACCGCATAGAACCCAAAATCGACAACATACTTAGGAAAAACCAAAATGGCTTCCGAAGAAATAGATCCACGACCTCACAAATACTAACCATCCGTAGAATCCTTGAAGGTGTACGGGCAAAAAACCTACAAGCGACATTAATATTTGTCGACTTTACCAAGGCCTTCAATTCCATTCACAGAAGAAAGATGGAACAAATCCTACTAGCGTACGGCATACCTAAAGAAACCGTAGCAGCAATAACGATTCTCTATAGAAACACCAAAGTAAAAGTACTATCACCAGATGGAGACACAGAATACTTCGACATTGTAGCAGGAGTACTAGAAGGGGACACGCTGGCTGCGTACCTCTTTATCATTTGTCTAGACTATGTAATTAGAACATCGATTGACAAAATCAGTGAGAATGGCTTCGAGCTGACGAAGAAAAGGAACAGAAGGTACCCCGCAACAACAATTACCGACGCCGACTACGCCGATGACATAGCGATACTGGCAAATACACCCGACCAAGCCGAAACACTACTGCATAGTTTGGAACGAGCAGCCGCAGGCATAGGCCTCTATGTTAATGCACACAAAACGGAATATATGTACTATAATCAAACGGGGTACATCTCCACTCTAGACGGAACCCCACTTAAACTAGTAGACAAATTCACTTACCTAGGAAGCAGCGTCGAATCAACCGAAAAGGACATCGAAACGAGGTTAACGAAAGCATGGACAGCTGTCAATAGGATATCGATTATATGGAAATCAGACCTAACCGATAAAATGAAACGCAGTTTCTTCCAGGCAGCGGTCACATCGATACTGCTATACGGGTGCACTACTTGGACGCTAACGAAACGGCTGGAGAAGAAGCTAGACGGCAATTACACAAGAATGCTGCGTGCAATCTTAAACAAGTCCTGGCAGCAACACCCCACAAGACACCAACTGTACGGCCACCTGCCCCCTATCACAAAAACTATTCAAGTTAGACGAACCAGACATGCAGGAAAGTGCTGGAGAAGCAGGGACGAACTCATAAGAGATGTACTCTTATGGACCCCCACACATGGCCGTGCAAAAGCAGGACGACCAGGACGGACATACATTCAGCAGCTATGTGAGGATATGGGATGTTGTCCTGAAGACCTGCCTAGGGCGATGAACAATAGGGAGGAGTGACGAGAGAGGGTCAGGTATATCCATGCTACCAGCGCGACATGATGATGATGATGATGATGATGATGATGAATCTTCGATCACAATGCCAAGGACAAGAGAAGAAAAATATTTTGCGTCACTACTTATTTGGAGATTAAATCATTCAAAACTGTCTCAAAATAGACGCAACCCTTTTAATGATTTATTACTGCGACAAGAAACTAGAAACAGATGGCAAATTTTAGAAGCTGATATAATAATAGTTAAAAAAAAATATTGATTTGATGTAGCTAGCTCAAAGGATGCATATTTTACTGGATGTGTTTCAAATGACCACCATTGTGCTTTACACAGTAATAAATCATTATCATATTAATGGGTTGTATCTATTTTGAGACGCTTTTTATAATTGTCATTACTATCATATCGTACTGCTAGCACGGATTTCCCTGACCCTATCTCTTGTCCATCGCTCCCGGCAGAACTTCTAGTGCTGCAGATAGGTTCTAGCTGGTCATCCAACCTTAGCTCATCCACGTGAAGGGGTCCAAGGAGTATATCGCTTATGAGTTCGTCTTTACTTCTCCGGCAGTGTCCCGCATGCATGATTTTCTTGATGTGTGGCAAGTATCCGTAGAGTTGCTGCTTTGTGGGGTGTTGACTCCAGGACTGTTCAATACAGCTCGTATCATTCTTGTATAATTCCCGTCAAGCTTTTTATCCATACACTTTGTCAGCGTCCATCCATGCAGTAGCATTGATACGACTGCTTTTTGGAAAACACTGCATTTTATTTTATCGGACAGGTCTGACTTCCATATGACCGATAGCCTATAGATAGCTGTCTAGGCCTTAGCTAGTTTCGTGTTGATGTCATTTTCAGTTGATGAGACGCTGCTTTCGAGGAAGGTGAACTTGTTCACGAGTTTCAGGGATCCGCCATTTTGTGTAGGGTTGTCGTCTCTTTGATAAAAGCACATGTATTCTGTTTTGTCTGCGTTCACAAGGAGGCTTATGCCACCTGATGTACGTTCCAGAGTATGTAGCAGGGATTCGGCTTGGGCAGGTGTATTTGCCAGAAGCGCTATGTCATCAGCGTAGTACGCGTCACTCAACACAAATTTCACATGTGGCATTAATTAGCGCTAATTTATATAACTATCTTATAAAATAACATATTTTCCAATTTAATTTGCAAATTAATGATAATTTTGTGCTGTCTGAAATTGCATTGTCTTATTTAAATCTTCCTCATCCTGGATAAAATTGAGTTGATTTTAGAATGCTTATTCGAATACACTATTTAAACAGAAACATCAATACCAGCAGAAACCTATGCTATAAAGGAAAGGCATCAGGTTCACATAACGTCTTGTCAAGAATCTTTTTGACCAGAATCCCAGATTGTTTCAAAACAGAATAAGAATATAGTTTCATTGAAGGATTTTTCCATTACGACAAGCACTGATTTTTATTCTTGACGAATAACTTTTACGTTCGTTAAACTTATACGGGATTTTACTGGCTCGCCTTAAAATACGACTTTAGTTTCCGATTGTCGTAATCGTTATAGCATTGATGACATGTAAGATGAAAGAAAAGAAGAAGGAGGAGGAGAGGGAAGGAAAGAGGTGGAAAGATGAGAAAAAAAGAAAGTGAAAACGGTGTGAAAAGCGTTGAATGACAAAGGAAGCGGAGCTTAAGTGAAAATTACTCTAATCTTTCGTAGGGGAGTCATGTTGGATAGTTGGGAGTCAGATGCTTGGTGGCCTTTCTTTGTACCGACAATTCTTGATTTTTAGTGTTGTTTTGTGAACGACCATATTAGATGTCTGTAATAGTGATATTCCCCATGACGTCACTGCATGGAACCTCCCCGACGCAATAAATAATGATTGGCTCGATAAGCGAGGCAAGTGAGTCTCGTCAGCTACCGGTAACTCTTACTGCCTATATTTTCGTAAATATGTACCGCTGTAAACCTTACATCTCTTTGTGTTATTCATTTCTGGCCCTTCAGGGCCACAACAATGTTAAAAAACTCTCCGTTTCTCCCCCAAATTGCAAAAAGTTATTTCAAGTGTCTTATCATATTTACCCAACCCTTCCGCTCGGGCAGGATATGACACAAGGTCAATTTTTAAGCGGTGTTTAACAGGTTTGAATTAAGAGTTTTCCCTCTCCTAGACTAGTTGCCTCACCAAGGTTGAAGAAACCAGTCTTCCCTATTTATCCATAGCTGGAGGGAGAATAATTGGATTCATACCTTTCCCAAGAGTATTAGTGCTATGTGAAATGCAATCAGTTTCGTCCAGAATTTGAACTCGTGTCACCGTGTCCATTTCCTACGACGATAACCATTACACGACGGCACCTCTACTTCAAGTGTCTTATATGCCATATTTGAGGTATGTGTTTATCTAAGTTTTACCCAGATGAAATAATGGAAGTGCAGAGGAGTTTTGATCAACGGATGGTATTAGAGAGAACATAGATTGAAACAAGGGCTAAGAAATTTTTCATTTTGAGTTTTAGCAGTCGAATTCCTGGAGTACTGCAGAGCACACCTGCTCTTTTAACGTCCTAGATACCACCTTTAAGGGGCATACACATGCACTTTAGAAAGTGCAAAAAATTTTCCTCAACTCCATAAGGGGCTGTTTGGATACTCATTGAGATGGCCGGCCTGAATTATTTAACACGTTGATAAACGTGACAAGCAAACTCTAAATGCATGACTGTCTATTTCTTTCGTCTCCGAGGATCAAGTGACAACCTATGAGAAATAACATTGATCTAAAAATAACTTGCTCAACTTCACAATAGTAATGTGAATAGGAAGAACATATTTATAAAAAAATATAGTAGTTTCGAAAATAAGACCAAGAAGGCAGATAGAAAATAATTATGATAATCATATTTACCAACCCCTCCGCTCGGGCAGGATATGAAACAAGGTCAATTTTTAAGCGAAGTTTAACAGGTTTGAATTCAGAGTTTTCCTTCTCCTAGACTAGTTGCCTTACCAAGTCTGAAGAACTTAGTCTGCCCAACTATTTACCCATAGCTGCAGGGAGAATAATTGGATTCATACCTTTCACTAGAGTATTAGTGCTATGTGAAATGCAATCAGTCTCATCCAGGCTTTGGACTCGTGTCGCCGTGTCCAATTCCTGCGACGATAACCATTATACCACTTGCACCTCCAAAACGAAAATAATTATGATAATTAAACATGAAGGTGACGGTGATACCAATTGTAATCTGCGCACTCTCTACAATTGCCAAAGGATTGGTACAGAGACTTGAGGATTTGGAAATAAGAGGAGGTGCGGAGACGATCCAAACAAGAACATTGTTGATATCGGTCAGAATACAAAGGAGAGTCCCAGAGACTTTATGAAATTTGCTGTCACTTAAACTCCAGTGGAAAACCATAGGGTGAAGAACTCTCAAATGAGTAAAAAAAAAAAGTAATAATCTGGAGACTTGAGGAGACTAGCTATCACTCAGACTCCAGTGAAAGACCATCAGCTAACGCCGGTATGAAAAACTCGCAAGGAATAATAATAATAATAATAATAATAATAATAATGCCTTACATCCGAGAGATGACACTGACAGACTGTATGTGTCAAGAAAAGAAGAAGGAAGAGGACTTGCCAGCATTGAAGATAGTGTTGATGCATCAATACGCAAACACAAAGACTACAATAAAAAGAGAAAAGAAAAACTAATTCCTGAGACTAGAACAGTAAAGGCAACACAATAATCAACAGAACGACAATAAATAGGAGATAGAAAAGGTTTGGTTTGGTTTGTTGGGTTTTATGGCATATCAACCTTTGTAGGTTAATTAATGCCAAATCCATTTTTATGTAAATAATCAGTTCTATTTAAAACAATTCAGTTTAGCATAAGTACACAGTTTAAGTGTCAAAAACATTTCCATTTTAAATCATTCAAGCAGTTATATATAACAATTCAGTTTAGTGTAAGTACAGTTTCAATGTCAAAAATAGTTCTCTTTCAAATAATTCAGTTTAGCATGCGTACGCAGTTTAAATGTAAGTACATTTTAATTGTGAAAAACATTTCTAGCTATTCAGTTAAGTGAAGCAGTTCTAATTCAGCTAATTCACTTTAGTAAAAGTACAGATTTTGTTTACACACGGTTAATATTCAAAACAGTTCTATGTTAAACAATTTAGTTTAGTGTAAATACAGTTTCAATGTCAAAAACAGTTCTATTTCAAATAATTCAGTTTAGCATAGGGACGCAGTTTAAATGTAAGTATGGTTCAATTGTCAAAAACATTTCTATTTCAAGCTATACAGTTTAATCAAATAATTCAGTTTAGCATAAGTATGCCGTTAGTTTTTTAACCCATAGATAGGGCCCTATCAGGTGCTACCACTCCGGCCAGAGTGGACCTGGGAGCAATGGCAATGAAGGTGTGCTCCATATTCCCCAAGGCCCCAGCATTACAGGGACCTTACTATCAGATTGTTTAGTGTCATATCCAGGACAATCATTTGAGGTGTGTGTCTTACCCCTGCAGTCAGTGTATTCTACAGCCCCAGCCAACTGGGCAAGAGAGAAAGAAAAGAGAAAAACAACTGTATGGATGTTCCGAATGACAAACTGGTGAAATCTCACATGAGAAGACCTGGACATGGCTAAGGAAGGAAAAATTTGAGACAGAAACTGAATCTCTTCTAATTGTTCCACAAAACAACACCGTAAAGACCAACTATGTTAAAGCGAAAATTGATAAGACGCAACAAAATAGCAAGTGAAGGTTTGGTGCTGAGAGAGAGAGAGAGAGAGGAAACAATAAATCACATAATAATAAGCGAATGCAGTAAACTAGTGCAAAGGGAATACAAAACTAGATATGACTGGGTGGGAAAGGTGATCTACTGGGGATAGAGCAAGAATATGAAATTTGACCGTAAACAAAATGTTATATGCACAAATTTAATCCATCCTGGAAAAGGAGACGGATAAAATTCTCAGGAAATTTGAGATACAGCCAGATTATCTAATCCTAGCTAGAAAACCGGACTCAGAGGGAAATGAAAAAACAAAAAAACAAAAAAAACAAAAACCGAATAGTGGACTTTGCCGTCTCGGCGGACAACAAAGTGAAAAATAAAAGAAAACAAAAAGAGAGACAAGTACTTAGATATTGCTAGAGAGCTAATAAAAAAGCTATGGAACATGAAGATGACGGTGATATCTATTGTAATTGGTGAGCTCAGAACAATTCCCAAAGGCTTGATAAGGAGACTGGAAGAGTTGGAAATCAGAGAACGAGCTTAGACCTTCCAAACTTCTGTATTATTGATATCGGACAAAATACTGAGAAGAGTCCTGGAAACTTAGGATTTGTCCTCAAAAATGAGATCCATAAAATTCTCTGAGAATTTGAGATACAAATGAATCATCAGATATCTACCAGAAGATTAAACCAAGAGTAAAAAAGAAAGAAACTTTTCACTGGTAGAGTTTGTTGTCTTACCAGATCACAAAGTGAAAAAAAGATGAAGATACATACTTGGATCTTGGTTGAGTGTTTAAAAAGCCATAGAACATGATAGAATAGTTAATGACCTTGTAATGGTCTGCAAAGGCTTGGAAAAGAAACTGGGGTAAATAGAGGTCAGAGTAAAAATTGAAGACAGACAGATCAAGCCACATTTAAGAGCAGGCAGAATACTGAGAAGAGTCCTGGAAACCTGAGGAAACCTCAGACCTCAGTGAAAAATCATTCGTTAAAACTGCTGTAAAAAGCACGCATGGGCTTCAACTACGATTGATATCAATGTCGCTTACATACTCCATACATTTTTCATTTTCTTTTGCAAGGTCTTGATAATTGTCGAACTTTGCTTCTTCCTTTCCGTTGTTGTTTGGTGACAAAATCCACTAACTGAAAAGTTATTTTCTTCTTGTCAATCTATACTTGGTTTGGTCTACTACTCTTTATTAGGTATTCATTTTGTATCTCAAAGTCTAGGAAAATTATTTGCATTTCATTTCAAAGAACACATTCTGGTCTGTGCGAATATCATATGAGGTATATTGAAGTTCCTCTTTCAGACGTATTTCCCAATTTTTACTTTGACATAATTAATCCTTAGGGCATTATATTTGTTACTATTAATAAAGATACAATTAAAACATGATCATTTCAAGAAATAAGCGAATGTATGGTTACGCAGATTGCACTTCTGAAGAGAAACAGATTCTATCATAATGCCACCAAAGAAGTGCATTAGAAGCACAAAAAAAACTATATTAAAGTCAATATAGGTAAAAGACAAAAGAATAATCAGTATTTTCATTTCGTACACATGAAAAATGACTGTCAATTAAATAATACGAGAAAGCAGCAAATTAGTTTAGAAAGAGTAAAAAAAGCGACATAACTTGGTAAGAAAAGTGATCCACAGAGAACTGTGCAAATGACTAGGTTTTGATAAAGCAAATCAACTGTAGTAGTAGAAACAGTCCAATAAAAACAAAAAGTAAAATTCTTTTGGATTTTGAAATTCACACGAAACACCCAGTCAAATGATGTTGGATCTCTGAAAAAGTATATGTTGCGGTTCTGACAAAACACAGAAAATAAGAAAATAAGTGGAGATTGCAAGAAAATCATGGACATCATTACTGTAAAACATAGATCAATACCGATGAACTTTGCAAAGAGGATAGAAAAACTGGACATCCGAAGAAGAATCAAAACAGTCGAGACAATAACATCTGCAAAATTGCTGCAAAGATCCCAAAATTCTTTAGAGTTTAAACTTGTCTTGATTCGCAGCGATAAGCCACTAGATACCACTGGCGTGAGAATTCAACGGGGGCTAGATATAAAATTACGAGCTCACCTACGCCGAGTAAGAGGTCAGATGTATTTTAGCTCATTATTTTACTGTCTTTGTTTTTACTAATTAATAATTTCTATCGAATGGTTACTCACTGAAATCAATATAATAGTAGGGTATTATTATTAAATGAAATCCAGTTAGCCTTGACCACAAATTGAACTCAAGTAGCCGAATTAACTTTCCACGACGATAGCCGTTACACCATGATCGAATCCAAAATGTGCTGACTACGTTTGCAAATACGATCGATAAAATTTCATGTGTTTGACTAAATATATATATATATATATGCTTGAAATTTTTTCCTTTTCAAATGTTTCGGATGTTTTTGCATTTCGTGATTTTTTTGTGAATTTTAAAAATTATTTTAGCTTTTTAAAGAAACACAAACAAAATAGAAAAATATTATCAATATAAAAAAACATTAACAACATGAAAAGACATTATCAACATAAAAACATTATCAACATAAGAAAAAAAACAGAACAAACAAATTAAAAACTAAAAACAAAACTAAAAATAAAACAAAAAGCAAGAACCGTCTAAATTATTTGTTTTATTTAATTATTAATTTTATTTTTGTTTTTTGCTTTCAGCTTTTCAAAAAAAAAAACATTATCGACAGTGTAAAAAATGCACCCTATCCAAAAATAAACTAATAAACAAATGAAATTTAAAAAAATAAATGAAATGAAAATTAAAGAATAAAAATCAAAGATTAAAGAAATAAAAAAAAATAAAAATGAAATAAAATAAAAAGAAAAAAGAACAAAACAAAAGAAAGACATCCAACTCAAAAAAAAAAAATTGTTTTACACTTTTTATCAGTGAGTGTAAAAGAATGTTCGTCTTTTTTTTTGTGCAGATTTCCTTCTTTCCTGACACAAATTTAAATGTTTTTAGTTGTTCGAGGCTTAGAATGACTAATTAATGTCGGGTTTAAATAGGTGATTAAAATTTGTCCTGCACTAGTATTGTGAAATGACGAGTAAAGCGAAAGATGGGATCGGGGTTTGAGGTGTGGTTGGGCTGTTTAAGTTAACGCGTGGGACAATGTAAAAAGTGTTGCTCCGTCCTTCCTCGTTCGTTTGACACCGTTTCAATTGAAGAATCTCGTTACACCCATTTTCAAGGAAATGGTGATACCAATTTAATTAATTATGATTCACCAGTTCGCCTATTACTGAAGTAAATAGTTTTGGTATGGGGATTTTAAATGCTAAAATATCTTAAGAGAAATATGGAAGGAATTATATTTCTTTAATATATTGAGTGTTTATGAAAAAATCTGGTAGGTACCCGTTATGGTTGGTAGTATCGAGGTAGTTGATGCGCTGACACGCTGTGCACTGTGTATGATTAAAAAAACAACAGTTGAAACTGCAACATAGTCAAAGAAAGATTTTTCTTTTTATGTCTGATGATTGTGGTATAAAGACAGCATGAAACCAGTGGTCGCAAATAAGCGTCCATCCTATTAAATATATATAAAAATGATATATACTTTTTATTATTTTAAGGTTTGAAGCTTAGTCTAACGTAAATTTGGACGGGTTTCGATCCCGGCTTCGAGCATCCTGCGTGTCTAGCCACACTGAAGAGTTCTGATAGAACGAAACAGTCTGTCTGTGGATGACAATATATATATATATATATATATATATATTTGTGCGCGTGCGCGCGCGTGTGTGTGTATAAGAGAGAGTTTTCCGTTTTAAAAACTCTGCCTTATTTTTATAGAATCGCTAATACGATTATTCCTGATACAGTGAGAACTTCAGTCTTGTTTTTAAATTTAATTTCGAACTCGACTTGACAGTAATACTTGCGTTAATTTTTGACCACTGACAATCCCCTCTTTCCACACTTTCGATGTCCAGCAGACCGATCGAATATGGAAATTTGATTGGATAGGTTTTTAGGTCAAGAGCCCGAAGCTAATTCTTAGCCTTTTCTTTTAAAAGCAACAAAAGTATTTGGTTTGTTGTTCGTGAAATGTTTAAAACAGGAGTAGCCAACATTTCACATCCAATGCGTTAGTTTTTCTACCTATGAATACATATGATATATATATATATATATATATATATAAAAACCGGCCCATTGTCATAATGCTTTGAGTGATCGCAAATGGTTGGGAGACCGGGGGTTCAATCCCAGTGTTGTATAATCACGATGATTTCAATCTCAACAGTAATACAATACATATACAAACACAGGCAAATACAGGCGTACTCTGTCGTTTCAGGTAGGGACGGTTTTATTAACTTCTTGCTTCGGTCCATGGTGACACGAGGAGAGAGACACAATTCTTAAAAGTCTTTGCTAACCATACTATGCTGACCCCCACCACCACCACGCGCGGCGCATCTTGTGGTGTTTAAGATCTCGGTCGTCAGAGATCCGAAAAACTCAACTACATCTTTCAACGGTCAAAATCCAACTCTCAATGGCTGAATACCCTACTCTCGCCTCAGTGGTTCAATCTCAACTGACTCTTTTCAAAATCCTCAAATTCTCAGGACCATCTCTTCTGGGCGTGACGTCATTCACACTCCAGCCCTATTTCCTGTCTGTGGGTTTATTATGACAATGGTGATTGTCATATCTTTTGCGCGCGAGCGTAAAACTGCACCAAATGACCATGCACCTGAACTTAGAGCCGAGTAGTTCAAAGCCCAACCAAACTGAATGATAATATACAATTAACGAAAAATCATTAATATAAAAAACGTCCATCCTTAATTACATGACACCAGGTCGAGCCGTACCAAAAACCGAAAAAATGCTTCTTGATTCTCCCTTGCTTAACACACAGCATCATAAGATATGGTTCAAAGGTAAGTACAGCAATCTTGAGAAAGGAGTAGAACCCTCCCCTACACCTTGGTGTAGCAGCTATTGAAAAAGGAGACTTCGGGACGCCCTCGACAACAGTCGGCCAACACTAAATATGCACATATATATATATATATATATATGTATATATGTATGCATACACTAATGTATACATACACTCACATACACATAAAAACGGATGGTAAATACTGAAATTACAGTTATAATTAATAATGAAATTATAATTACATAAAAAGTATACACGTGGTCAGAGTAACAGATAAAGTATATTTGACTTATAGCATCTATCATAAAACAGCTGTCATGGACGATAAAATATGTTGATTATTAATTTAATTCTTATTAATAAGGATGTTTTTTTTTAAATATTAAGCATAAATGATAAAACAAAAGAAAAATAAAAAATGTATAATCTATCTATCTAAACACACACATGCACACGCACACTCACACACACATGTATATAGATAGATAGCTAGATACATACATACTTGTATGTGAAAATGTTTGTGTGGCTCCCTGTTAAGTTTATTATAAGTAAGTAAAGTTGGCAACCGTAGCCGAGGGGAACCAAAAGGCTCCCTTTCAATAGCTACTTGACCGAGGTGAAAGGGAGGGTACTACTCCTTTCCCTGGATTGCTCTGCTTTATACTTGATCCCTACCTTATAATGCTGAGTGTTAAGCAAGGCGGCATCAAGTACCATTTTTTAAGTCTTTGGCATGACGACCTGGGATTGAACTCCGGTCTCCTGGACGACTGGTGCACACTCTACTCAATAGGCCAATGGCCTGGTTAAGTCTATAACTGACTTTTACTGTAACTAATACACACATACAAGGGTTACCAAGACTGCCCTACTATTTATCCATAAATGGAAGAAGTAAAGACGGATTCCCATGTGCATTAAGGTGGAATGGAATGCCGAAAAGAAAAACTCATCGAGGTTTTGAACCCAAGGCACGAATTCCATTTCCTTATACAATAACCATTTCACAATTGGCTCAGTCAGCTGGGGCTGTAGAACACGTCTACGGAATGGTAAGACCCCCCCATACACACACACCAACGAGTGTCCTGAATACAACATCAAACCATCTGAGCCCAGTCGGTGGGGGCTGTAGAACACGACGATTGCATTTCTACAGAGGAGTAAGAACCCCCACACACACCAATGAGTGTCCTGTTTATGACATAAAACCATCTGAGCCCCGTCAGCGGGGGAAGTAGAACATGTCAATTGTATCTCTACAGAAGAATAAGAAACCCTCCTCACACATACTAACGTGTGTCTTGAATATAAACCATCGGCAGGGGCAGTAGAATACATCGATTGTATCTCTACAGAGGGGTAAGACCACCCCACAACGAGTGTCAGGAAATGACGTTAAACCATCTCAGCTTAGTCGACTAGAGATGTTGAATATGTCGATTGCATCTCTACAGAGGAGTAAAAAAAACTTACACACCAACGTTGGAATACGTCTCTTCAGAGGGGTAAGACCGCCTCCACAACGAATGTCCTGGATTTGACATTAAACCATTTGAACCCAGTCGACTAGGGATGTAGAATGCGTTGATTGCATCTCAACAGAGAAGTAAGAGCCCCTCCTAACGAGTGTTCTAGGCATGACATTAAACCATCTGATAGTGAGGCTCCAGTCCTGAAGATTAGGGGAATTATTTTTACCGTTCATTGCCATTGCTCCCAGGTTTAGTTTGACCCGGATTGGTAGTAGCTGTTCGTATTTCATCTCTTGGTTAAATATAACAATTCAGTCATTTACGTTACTTGAATTTAACTGGCCTTTGGTTCCATTATCTCTTTTTCTACCAGTAGGTGAATTTGTGGAATGTTGGTTTTTGTAATTTAGCAAAACATTCCGTGTGCAACTCTAATCAAATAAATTTTAAAGTTGTGTTTTTTGAAGCATTTTTGAGCTGTTGAAAGTCGGAAAACATGGCAGAGAAAAGGTTAATACACACAAACAGTACTTACAATTAAAAAAAAAGGGAAAAGAAAAAAAAAAAAAAAAAGAAAGAAATCCGAAAAGAAAAATTAAAAAAAAAAAAAGAAAAAAGAAAAAGAAAACTTACAAAGAAAGCTCCTCTTTTGAGCGGATATTTCCCTCATGATATTGGCTGCTGGAGTTAATTTTAAACTCATTTTATTCTTGTATTTTTTCTTTTTTTTCACTCTCTCTCTCTTTTTTTAAAAATTTTACACACAGAACCCCTATTTTGTTTTAATCACATTCTGTTTTTTTTTTTCTAATTTTTTATTTATTTATTTATTTGCCATATTCTTCGTTCTATCCCCACTTTTCTTCGAGAAATTTGTCTCTTTCTTCCCTGGTAATTCACTGTCTCCGAATTAGTTTAAGGTTTCACTTCGGAAATGAAACGCTTTAACAACAAATGAAATCTTTTTGACTAGAAATTAAATGTTTTTTGCTGTAAAAAAAAGCAACAAAATCAAAGAACGAATCGTATCAGCCGTAACAATAAAAATGACAGGTTTAGGCTGAGTTGTTAGAATAGTGGTTCAGAACTGACAAGGTTCAAATCCATGAAGCGGGGCTTTTGTTAAGTACTAGGGTTAACTTAGTATAAAATGAAGCTAAAAGGGAAAGGAATATGTTATGCACATATTTTACATGTGAAAAAGCCTGCCTTGAAAATAAGGATTTGAAGGTTCTGATTTTATTTGAGCGATTGAACCCCGACCTATAAAAACTGTTGAAAATAAGCAGCTGTCTCACCAATAATGAAACTCTTTTAATGTGTAAATCGCAAATATTTCAGAAGAATTTGGAATACTAGCATCAACTGTTACTTAGCGTAACCTGATAATTGGTAATTTAGAACTTCGGTAGATGGCTTCATATTATGATATTTACCCAACCCCTCCGCTCGGGTAGGATATGATACAAGGTCAATTTTTTTAAGCGGAGTTTAACAGGTTTGAATTCAGAGTTTTCCTTCTCCTAGACTAGTTGCTGAAGAACCTAGTCTGCCCTACTATTTACCCATAGCTGGAGGGAGAATACTTTGATTCATACCTTTCCCAAGGGTATTAGTGCAATGTGAAATGCAATCAGTCCAGGATTTGAACTCGTGTCGCCGTGTCCAATTCCTGCGACGATAACCATTACACCACGGGCACCTCCAAAATGATGGCTTCGTATTATAATACCTGTAAATTAAGCATTGTGTAGAATTTATGTAATATTTGTTTTATTCAATGTGCGAATCGTATAGCGGAAGATTCGGTACCAGATCTAGTTATCCATGCGTCGAATTTTCCCAAATTGTACACCATTGTGATAATATAAACGACCGTTCTCAGGTTTTTGAATTCAGAGTTTTCTTTTTCTCGAGGGGTTCCCGTCGGTAGGTTAAATAACCCAGTCTGCTATAGAATTTAACCATAGCTGAGGGGAGGGGAAAAGAGATGTATTCGTGTCTTTCCAAAGTGCATTAGCTCGAAGGGAAACGGAGACAGCCTAATCCAGGATTTGAACTCGGCTTGACGAATCCGTTTCTTATGCCGACAACCGTTACGCTAGAAGTACGTCTCATTTATTTATCAATAAACTGTGTATTTTTCTTCGGCTTTGTGCCAAAATTATACCAAGCTTAGTAGATAACAGCAGTATGATTGTGGGTTTTTATACCATATCAACCCTTGTTGGTTATTTAATGCTAAATTTAGTTCATATATATACCCGATCAGTCAAAAGTATTTGGTCACCATCAATAATTTTTATTTCTCATCGTAAAAGTGTTATTTCTAACGAAACTAAATGAGCACCAACATGGTTATATTTATTATACTAAATATAACTGTTCTTGAGCCACATTAGATACAAATTAAACCACAAAAATTCTTAAAGTTTTGATTCATCAAAATTACCCATTTTGGCCGCTATCACTGCTTCACAGATTCTCCGCATTCTTTCCAATAAAGTTTTGGGGGTAGACAGGAGATAGTTCTGCACAGATTTTCTGTTAGTATTGCCAGAAGTGAACAGCACTTGTGGATTGTTTTGCTCTGACTTGACGGTCAACTTCATCTCTCACCAATTCAATGGGATTTGATTTTGGCATCGGTCAAAACATCAGTTGAGGGACGTGCTGTTCCTCTTTGCTTTTAATGTACCTGGGGCAGAGTTTAGTAGTATGCTTTGGGTCATTATCTTGCATGAGTACAAATCCTTGAGCCACAAGCCTCGTTGCAGATGGGGCTGTATGATGCTGCAGTATGCCGTGATAGCCGGTCTGATTCGATTTGTATTTCAGTTGTTGTAAATCCATGATTTGGTAAAAGTTTCCCCCATACCAGTGCCTCCTCTATGTTTTACAGTTGGTGTGATACAGGGGGTTACAGCTCTTTCACCAACTCTTCACTGCACGTAGACCCTGCTATATGACCCAAAGTTTATAAATTATGATACTTCAACCCAAAGGATTTTATTATACTACACTATTGTCCAGTCTGCGTGCGACTTGGCTCACTGAAGCCTTTTGGCATTGTTTTCCTTCCACATTAGCGGTTTCTTGACAGCAATGCTAACATATAGGCAAGCTTCACAGAGTCATCTCCTCACAGTGAATTATCATACATTTTTTCATGACATTGGGTCAGTTGAGCAGTAAAGTCTGAAGCAATCAGCCTTCTGTCATGCAAGCTGAAGATTCTGATGAATTTGTCCTCTTCTTTTGTTTCTTTTGGTCCACCAGTCCTACTTTTGGTCTTGTTTTATCCCTTTTCCTCACGTATCCTAATTGTATAATCCACTGTAACTCTGGGATTTTTAAACAAAATTCTCTACCTGAACATCCTTCTTTTTTAAAAGGATTGATATCTCGTCTTTGTTTAAGTGTACGTTCATGTGATTTAGAAGACTTGTATTTCATATGAATGACCTGGCTATTGGCCTAATGAGTAGAGTGTTCACCAATGGTCTGGGAGACCGGGGTTTAATCCCAGGTCGAGTCATACCAAAGACTCAAAAATAGTACTTTATGCCACCTTGCTTAGCACTCAGCATTATAAGTTGAGGATCAGGGGTAAAGTGGAGCCATCCAGGGAAAGGAGTAGCGCCCTCCCCTACAGCTCAGTGTAGTAGTTATTGAAAAGGGAGCCTTATGGTCACCCTCGACTAAGTTTGCCAAATTTACTTTTTACTTTTTTAGTCTGATAAAAAAACATTGTGGTGCTTAACTTGTTTCAATAAAAATTACACTTTTAGGATGAGAAATACAAACATTTGAGGATGATAAAATACTTTTGACCTCTAGTGTATATATATATATATGTATGTGATTTATAAAAGAATAATTTTTAGGCCACATTATTTTTTAACGAACCATAGTTTTAAGTAGTACTATTTATTGTTTTCACATAGTTCAATAATTTCAAGTGTTGCTATTCAGCAGCAATAAATCTATCAAATATTAATGATCAATAAATTTATCAAATATTAATAATCTATTTATACATATTAACCGGCTCATTGGCCTAGTGGGTAGAGTGTTCGCTAATGGTCCGGGTGACCTGGGTTCAATCCCAGGTCGCGTCATACCAAAGACTTTAAAAATGGTACTTGATACCTCCTTGCTTAACACTCAGCAATATAAGGTAGGTATCGAGGGTAAAGTGGAGCAATCCAGGGAAAGGAGTAGCGCCCTCCCCTACACCTCGGTGTAGTAGCTATTGAAAAGGGAGCCTTCTGGTCACCCTCGACTAAAGGGAGACAACTTTACTTTACTTATTCATACATATGGTTTAAGAACATTACTTTCTAATGCTAATATTTCTATTTATGTGGTTTTATGCATAGTGATCTCATTCTAACAATTTTATTTAATATCAATCATTTGTTTACATACAGTTTGGTTTGGTATGGCATATCAACCTTTGTAGGTTATTTAACGCCAAATCCATTTTTATGTAAATAATCTGTTCTTTTTAAAACAATTCAGTTTAGCATAAGTACACAGTTTAATTGTCAAAAACATTTATTTCAAACTATTCAAGAAGTTATATGTAACAATTCAGTTAAGTGTAAATACAATTTTAATGCCGAAAAACAGTTCTACTTCAAACAATTCAGTTAAGCATAAGCACGCAGTTTAAATCTAAGTACGGTTTAATTGTCAAAAAGATTTCTATTTCAAGCTATTCAGTTAACTCAAACAATTCAGTTTAGCATAAGAATGCTGTTAGTTCTATTTAACCCATAGATAGGGCCTTATCAGATCCTACCACCCCGGGCCAGAGTGGACCTGGGAGCGATGGTAATGAAGGGGTACTCCGCATTCCCCAAAGCTCCAGCATTGCTAGAACCTCACCATCAGATTGTTTAGTGTCATATCCAGGACACTCGTGAGGGGGGGGGTCTTACCCCTCTGCAGAGAAGCAGTCGGTGTATTCTACAGCCCCAGCCGACTGGGCAAACATAGAGTTTGATACTTTCTAGTAAAGTAAATGATTAAACAATTTTTGGACCCATAAACGGGTCCCTAACAATTACTACCAATCCGGACCAGAGTGGATGTCGGAATATTGTCAACAAAGGTGTACTCCGCATTTCACAGAGCCCCAGGACTGGAGCCTAATCAGAAGGTTTAGTGCTATATTGAGGACACTTGTTAAGATTAGGGTCTTATCCCTTCTAAAGAGATGCAGTCGGCTTATTCTACAACCCCAGCGGACTGATCTATTACTTTTAAGAGTAAGACAAACTGATTCTAGTCGGCTTTGTTAAAGATATTACAACTAGTGAATCCGTTGAAATAAACATGACAATATCAATTTTTATTTAATAAGACTAAACTGTTAATCACTGGTATTTAGTCAACTTAGTATTCGAATCTATAATTGTCTCTGGCAAAAATTATGGAATTAGCACACTTCGAGGATTATCACCTTGTTCTTTTTTTATTTAGCAGTAAATAAGCTAATAAAAATAAGACGAAAAAGAACTAGGGTAAGGACAACTATAAATTAATTCTGATTTTTTTTGTAAATAAAATCCATAATCTTTTCCTTAACATGGTGTTATTCAATAATATTTCCCTCTATAAAATTTGGAATAAATTATGAAATTAATTTGAATAATTTAATATATCTTTAAACGATTGTGCGTTCATTGTGCGTTTACATTTTCATAGTACATTCGTTGTATATTTGTTGTGGGAGCCTCACCCATCTCACCATAATGGACTCTTCTCCCCGTTATTAGTACAGAGATTTCGCTGCCAGACGGGCAGATCAATATTGGTGTCATCCGAACAGTACGAGACTTCTTACCTTTTCTATGTAACTCTATCTTTCTTGTGTAATATAATCTGTTATCTAATATCCGTGTTTGTGTTTTCATTAGTGACCCTTTCCGGGGCCACAACAATATTCCCATTTACATTTTTTGTGTTGTTGCTTCAAAAGAGGTTTGTTAACTATCAGGCTCATATTTGGTACCCTAACCGGTACTACCGACCAGAGTGTGAGTGGGCATGGGAGTAATGCAAATGAAAGATGCTCCACACTCTCCTGGTCTCCAGAACTGGTGTTTCGCTATCAGATGCAGTTTAATGTCATACGAAGACCCTCTTTTTTAGTGCGAGTCTTACCACTCTACAGGGGATACAGTCTGTGTTTTTTTCAACTCACCGACAGTGTTAGTTTTTTTGTTAAGATATACAGGGTGCATAAGCAAAATTATAAAACAAGATTAATTTTAATTTCAAAACACTAGGCGACAAAATAAGAAAAATGGTACAAAACAGTAAATTGACTCACCGTTTTATTCAGTTATTGTATCAACACGCTTTCGAAACGATGTGTATGCCTTCCAAATAAATTCTTCAGACATTTTATTCTATTCCTCCTCAATAGCAGTTTTAAGCGAACCAATACTTGGATGAGAAGATGCATTTGTTTTCTTTTCTAAAATGTTCCATACAGCGTAATCAAGGGGTTAAGGTATGCTCTTAAGGGAGGCTATAAAGAAACTCCAATTATTTCGGAAAGTTTTTTTGGCTTTGTTTTGGCGTTAAGGAAATCGTAGATTCTTTGTCGTTTCTTTTTTTACTCACTCATATTGGACTGATTTTTACAGAAAAAATTCTTGAATAAATAGCTAATCATGAAAATTAAGCTTTATTGTTTTTTTCTTTCAAAAATTGGTCTCATTAGACTAAAAAACGTTTTAAAAATTATTTCACATTTCTATTCCGAGCCCTGTAAATATTTACCATTTTTCAGTGATCAATAGTCAGACAAAAGAAATTTATATGGCATTTTTCTATTTCATTTCCAAATTTTTTCCCACTTAGCAGATGAATATACTATTTACCAACCCCTCCGCTCGGGCAGGATATGACACAAGGTCAGTTTTTTAGCGGAGTTTAACAGGTTTGAATTCAGAGTTTTCCTTCTCCTAGACTAGTTGCCTAACCAAGGCTGAAGAACCTAGTCTGTCCTACTATTTACCCATAGCTGGAGGGAGAATAATTGGATTCATACCTTTCCCAAGGGTATTAGTGCTATGTGAAATGCAATCAGTCTCGTCCAGGATTTGAACTCGTGTCGCCGTGTCCAATTCCTACGACGATAACGACTACACCACGGGCACCTCCACTTAGCAGATGAATATGACTCCACTGTTCTGCTATGAAACTGCAAGTCAAACCTTTTTTGGCTTGGTTTTCGGCGTAAAACAAATCATAGATTATTTGTCAGTTCTTTTCTCGCTAACACCTATTTTTATGAAAAAGTGCTCGAATAAAAGAACTAATGATGAAATTTTAGATTTATCGCATTTTCTTTTCGAAAATTGAACTAATCAGACAAAAAAAAAGTTTAAAAAATTGTTCCATATTTTGCTTCCGCACCCTGTATGTTATGAAGTTAGAATGTTCATCTATTACAGAAAATATATTTTTTGTCTCATCAAATCATAGTTTTTATATTGCTGAATAAAAATCTCAGTTGAACGTCTTTTAAGTGGGCGATTTGCATGATTTTTGTAAGGGATCTTTATGTAGAATGCTAAATATCTTGATATTATATTGGACAAGGAATTAAATTGGATGAAACATGTAAATATGTCAACTGCTAAGTTACATAACAAGTTAAAACATGCATTGAGGTTCAGGAGCTTCTTAAATGAATCATCCAAATTGAATATAATTTAAAACCTTAATTTTCTTCTAATTTAGATATGGTGATGTCATCTTAAACTGAATATCTATGAATTAAAATTCAAAAATTACAAAACAGATGGGTTCCTTTTGCGTTTCGTATATAAAAATTGCCCTCTAAGTGCTTTATAAAGAAAAGAGATTACTTTAAAGATCTACTTTAATGTTCAATGGAGAAAAATTGAAAAACAAAGTAATCCTACAGTGATGAATTTATTACGAAGGAAAGTCAACGTTAAATGTTTAATATAAAAAATAGTTGTTGATTGGTTGAATTTTATAGCATATCAATTATTTTTAGTTATTTACTGCCAAATCCTACACACACACACACATACACACACACATACACACACACACACACACATATATATATATATATATATACTCACACACACACACACACACATATATATATATATATATATATGTATGTATGTATGTATGTATGTATACGCTCTCCTGCTGAGTATTGAACACTCTGGCGAAAGAATTAACGGCTACTGCCCGCGTAATGCAAAGCTTTTCTAACGAATTTAGAACTCTGGTATCCGATAACGCAAAATGTAAATAAGCGAAAGCTAATACATACGTGCTCTTAGTCGCCGAAATGGCAGAGCGGTTAGATACCATGTCTAGCGTAAAGTTAGGTCGGTTTCGATCCCAGCTTGAAACGTCATGCATGTCTAGCCACACTGAAGAGTTGAGATACAACGAAACAGTCTGCCTGTGGATGACAATATATATATATATATATAATTTGTAAACGAAAAGTTTGGAAAACTATAGTCCCCGTTTATTTGTAATTGTATTTACCCAACATTTCCCGGATGTGAAACCAGGTCGATTTTAAGCGATGCTGACCTGAGTACAGAGATTTCCTTCTCTTAGACTAGTTGTCCAACCAGTAAATAATTTAGTCAGTCCTGTCATTTACAGATCGATGGGAGGGAGGAGATGTATCCATGCCTTTCTCAAGGGCATTTGTATGAAATGAAACGCTGTCTCGTCAGTATTTATTTGTGTGACCGTGTGAAAAATTGTGGTGAAGTTCAGTCATATTCCAATAGGTTTGGTTTCTTTATTTAATGGCACATCAACCATCGTGGGTTATTTAATACTAAAACCTTTCTTGTAGAAGAAAAGTAATAGTACTATTTAAGCCATAGCTTGAGGATAAGGTGTTTCTTACCTTTCCCAAGAGTATTAGTCCGTAAGTGGACATAATAGTGCGACTGGAGATCAAACGAGCTTACCACAATATTGCAGTCTAACATAGTAGTAATAATGTCATAGGGATTCGTCCTTGGTTATTTTTTAATACAGGCCTCAAATTGCTTCTCGTCCTCCTATCAAAATACTGAAATAGTTGATCGTTTCTTTACCTCCGTGATCTGCTTGATTGAACTTTTTCTGTTATGAGTGTACTCAATAGCTTTTCGATTAAACTTTTTGCTCATTTCATTCCAGCCCTGTCGGCTTGTGTAGTATATTGACATTCGAACCTACCAAACATGTCATTCCAAATACGGCGGAAGTGCATATTCCATTGGCGTGGGCGAGCTTGGCTGACAATATGGGACAGGGTTAAAATCCCACGGTACAGTCACAAACTGATGCACCGGAAGAGAGTGACCTGTTAACTGCATGACAGTTATTTCCGCTCGATGACAATCAGATATGCCATTCCAAAGACGGCAGAAGTGCATATTCCGATGGCCAGTTATGGGGAGATATTGAGTGGGTGTTTAACTATTATATAACTCGGCGAAGACAATAAGTCAGTTAGTTGGGAGACCAGACCAGTTTGGTGACAAGATGTGGTAGAGAAAACTAGCACCCAGCAGAAGGGGCCTTCGAGACCCCCAGTTTAGTTTGGGGATCAAAAGAGATGAAGAAATGAGCTGTAGAGAAAACAGCACCCAGCAGAGTGCTGGGCCCTCGGGCCTCCGATTGAGCAACCCTGGAGAACAGGAAAGAAACGCTGATGGCCATTAGAGTGGGGGTCAATATATTGCAGTTCTGTTCGGTCTCCAACTCCCTCTCACAGACAACCCTTTCAAATAAAGTGAGAGGTATATTTTTCTAAGAACTGTGTCACTCGTCGTTATTATTGTGTTGTTATGATTTTGTATGCAGATGTATATGTATTATGTGTTTGTATAGTTGGTCATGGTCATGATGGTGACAATTCAATACTTGGACTGTCGAATAAAACTGCTGTATCTCCGAAGAGGAGTAAAACCCTCTATCAATGAGTGTCCCCGATATGACACGAAACTGCATCTGATGGTGAGGCTGCAGTTCTGGAACTTTGGTGAATGTTGACAACTCCTTCATTGCTATTACTCCAAGGTTCACCCTGGCCGGGAGTGGTTGTACTTGTCTGAGTCCCATGTATGTGTCAAATAGAAGTGTTTGACCATTTAACTGAATACAAAATGACTGATGCTAAATTTAATTGTTAGTGCTATATGTTTGAAACCATTTAACCGAGTGCAAATAAAACTATTGCAAAACTTGGTTTTATCTAAATGTGTGCAAAAGAATGATTAACAATAAATAGAATTATTGGTGTTAGATTAGAATAATTAAAACTACATATGTGCGAAAATTGAATTATTGGTTTGGTTGTTTAATGGTATGTCAATCGTTGTTAGATATTTAATGTCAAAGGCAGCCTTGTAGAACAACAGTAATGCTATTATTTAACCCATAGCAGAAAGGATAAGTGAGTTCATGCCTTTTCCAAAGTTTTGAGTTCGAAAGTGAACGTAGTTGTACGACTAGAGTTTGAGCTCACTTACTTCTAGGACGCAGTTTAGTACTTCAATCCTTACACCAATGAATTATTGGTATTGCATAGCAATACTTGAAACCATTTAATTGTATGTAAATGAACGAATTGTGCTGAATGAATTGTTGGCGTTAAATAGCAGTACATGAAACCATTTAACTGTGTGCAAATAAAACTACTAGTTTGAGCAATATCTAAAACTACTTCCTTGTGTGCGATCAGATTTCTAATATTTAATAGAATTATCAGTTAGAGAGCAAATTGAATTAAATAGCTAATATTACATAGCAATACTTGAAACCATTTAACTGTTTGCAAAAATGTTTAATGATAATTATTATTATAAGTGTTTGATGTTGATACTTCACACATTTAATATATATGGATAAACAAGATTTGGCATTAAATAAACACAAATCCCGACCAACCGAAATTTTATTCCTATTTTTTTTCATTTTTGATCAGATTAGGATTTTTAAAAATGTATGATTATTAAATTCTTTTTCGTTTTCTTTTCTTTATTAGAGTTTTTAAAAGTTCTTTTTTCTTCTCAGACGCTGATGTCCCTGTAAAACTCATTTAATCTTCAGTAAATCCAATTTCTGTTTATTTGTGAGTCAATAACCCGCTGTTGCAATAATGCGTCATTATCATTTTACTTCATGCTTAACATTCCTGCCGACCAACTTTCCCTTTTGGGATGAAGTAGGAGGCATAGCGGATTCAGTTAGAATTCTTAATGGTACTGTTTTTTTTTTAAAAAAAAAACGTGATCTCCTCGTAACCGGTACTGCCTCCACTCGTGAAGAAATAAGAATCTTTATCCCCTAACAAATGTCAGACGAAGCTCTTGACTTGTATTATCATTGTAACAATAATCGCTTTTATTCTGGCTTTTGTTAATTCGAATAAGACCTGTGGAAATTCCCAAACATCTATTTACAACTTAGGAAGTGAACACGTAATAATGTATTGAAATCCGAGAAGAAAAAGAAATCACATTATTAGAGAATGCACTTTAAAGAATATAAACCGTGTTGGAATTATTTCAATATTTTCTTTGTGGTTTTATTTTACTTTAAAGACGGTATGCCTTGATGATGATATATCATAAAAAAGAAAAATAATTTCGTGCATTTAAAGCAGATTTTATGCTGTTTTATTTTTTTGTGTTGTAATGTCTCATAAAAGCACTTTGATTAAATTATGTTTGGGAGATTATACAATCGTTCGATAAGTAAGATTGACCCAAAATTGTTTCGATTTTAATGATATAACGACCTTATTTTTGTTATTTAATCCTAAAGCCATGCTCAGAGAAGAACAGTAATGGTCCTATTTAACCCATAGCTGCAGTGGGGGAGGATAAAGCGTTTCATAATTTTCTCAAGGGAATTAGTCTGAAAGTGAACATAATAGCACGACTGGATCTCGAACTTATTACTTAAGACGTTGCAATCCAGCACGTTTGCCATTATGCCATCGGAATGATAACCCAGTTTCAAAATAACCAAAATCCTGTCTTGGTTTTTTGTGCGTACAACATCGAAATACTTGAGAGCAAAATAAACAGCTTCGTTTTGTTTGTTTGGGTTCATGGCATATCAACCTATGCGGGTTATTTAATACCAAATCCATTTTATACAAATAGTTGTTGTTGGCGACCTTAGTCGAGGGTGACCCGAAGCTTCCCCTTTCAATAGCTACAACACCGAGGTGTAGGGGAGGGTGTTACTACATTCCCAGGATTGCTCTACTTTACCCTTGATCCTTACCTTATAATACTGAGTGTTAAGCAAGGCGGAATCAAGTACCATTTTTGAGTCTTTGATATGGCTCGACTTGGGATTGAACTCCGGTCTCTCAACTATTCAGTTTAGCATGAGTTCACATTTTCGTTGTCAAAAACATTTCTATTTCAAGCTATTCAATTTAGTCCGTTCTAATTCAAACAATTCAGTTAAGTATAAGTACAGTTTTTATTTACACGCAGTTAAATGTCAAAAACAGTTATATTTCAAGCCATCCAGCTTAGCAAACAAAAACACTTTCATTTCAAACAATTCATTTAACATCAGTACGTAGTTTAGATGTCAAAACAGTTCTATGTCAAGGAATTCAGTTTAGCGTAAGTAAAAGTTTAGTTCTTTTTGACCCATAGATACTACTACTCCGGGCCAGAGTGGACCTGGGAGCGATGGCAATGAAGGGGTAGTCCGCATTCCTCAAAGCTCCAGCATTACTGGGGCCTCACCATCAGATTGTTTAGTGTCATAAACAGGACACTCGTGGGAGGGTTCTTCCACCTTTGTAGTATATTGACCTACGACCCGGCCGGGCTGTCAAAATAGGAAATGCACCTGTATAAATAACAGATGCATCCGGTCGAGGAATAGTAGAGTATGACCATGTATGGGTTGAATGAGTGCAATTTGTGACGCCCACAAGAAGAAGGTGGGTGTTGAACTATTATATAACAGTGCACAGGAAATTCAATCAGTTTGGAGACCAGACCCGTTGGTGACAAGATGCGGTAGAGAAAGTCAGCACCCAGCAGAGGGAGCCCTCAGGCCCCCGATTAATCAGTTTGGAGATCAGATGAGTTGGAGATAAGATGCGGTAGGGAAAACCAGCACCCAGAGAGGCTGGATCCCCAGGCTCCGGTTGGGCAGCCCAGGAGAACGGGAAAGAAACAAGGTACTATTTACCAACACCTCCGCTCGGGCAGGATATGACACAAGGTCAATTTTTAAGCGGAGTTTAACAGGTTTTGAATTCAGAGTTTTCCTTCTCCTAGACTAGTTGCCTCACCAAGGCTGAAGAACCTAGTCCGTCCTACTATTTACCCATAGCTGGAAGGAGAATAAGGGGGTTCATACCTTTCCCAAGGGTATTTGCCCGAAAGTGAACGTAATAGCGCGACTGGAGTACGAACTCGCGTACGACGATTCCGCAGTTCATCGCTTTAACCATTACACCACGAGGACACCCCCAAAGAAACAAGGTTATGGCCAATGGAGTGGGGGTCAATATGTTGCAGTTCTGTTTGATCTCCAACTCTCTCTCACACATAACCCTTTCAAATAAAGTGAGAGGTATATTTTTCTTAGAACTGTGTCGCTCGTCTATTATTGTGTCGTTGTGTTCTGCATGCATATGTAGATGTATATGTATTATGTGTTTGTATAGTTGGCCATGGTGGTAACTATACAAAACTTTGCAGAGAAGCAAATGGTGTATTCTACTGCCCCAGCCGATAGGGCAAAGTTTCGTTATGTGTTGTTTTCTATATTGTGACTTTTTCACACCATTTTTCACACATCATTAACCAGTAATGAACGACTTCAATAAACGAACGAATACACTTATTTATAAAAAATATAATCTCGCACATTTTATTTTCGAAAGGGAAATGTTTGTTGTGTGTGAAAAATGAGTGGAGACAAGGATGGACTTTCATATTGACCCAAGCTCTTCCTCGACCATAGCAGCACTTCTTCCACATCTTGGCTGGGTTGCTCAAACGTTGATCACTGAGGGCCCAAAACCCTCTGTCTGGAGCTGGTTCTTACTTCGGCATCCTGTCTCCAACTGACTCGAACCGTCTGGGCACCTAGTTATATTATGGTCTAACGTCCACCTGCTTCCGCAGTTCTTCCGCTTATGTACGCTGGTGCATCTCTTAATTGACGGCTCGGACGAGGGTCAATATATAACACAAGTTTCCAGTACGTTTCTTAGTACTCTGGCCTATCTTAATAATATTGTAGTTTGGATGGTATCTACTTGTAATCTTATTTCCAAGTTTTCTAGTGCATGCACCAATCCTTTGGGGATTTCCCTAGTTCACCAACTAAAATTGGTATCACCGTCACCTTCATGTTCCAAGTTTTTTTAGTTCTCTAGCAAGGTCTAAGTACTTATCTCTCTTTTCACTTTCTTTTATTTTCACTCTGTGGTCCGCTAGAACAGTAAAGTCCACTATTGGGAAGATTCTCTTATTTTTTGGTTGACTATTGCTAGGTCTGGTTGTCTGGCCGAGATTAGGTGATCTGTTTGTATCTCAAAATCCCAGTGAAGACTGTGCGTCTCATTCTGCGGAACGGATTCTGGAATGTACATATACCATTTGTTCATATTATTATTATTATTATTATTATAGCGATTTTTCACACCAGTTTTAACTGGTGGTCTTTCACCGAAGACTTGGTGACAGCAAGTCTCCTCTGGTTTCCAAGAATCTTCTGAATATTCTAGTTGATCTCAACAATGCTGTGGTCTGTATTGTCTTGATTATACCTCTGAATTGCAATTTGTTTAATGTTTCCCCTCAGCCCTTTAGGGACCGTTCTAAGTGCATAAACCACAATTGGTATGACTATCACCTTCATGTTCCATATCTTTTTTAGTTCTCCAGCAACAGGTATCACCGTTACATTCAGATTCCACTGGTTTTTCAGTTCTATAACAAGATTCTATACGGGAGGTGCCCGTGGTGTAATGGTTATCGTCGTAGGAAATGGACACGGCGTCACGACTTCAAATCCTGAACGAGACTGATTGCATTTCACATAGCACTAATACCCTTGGCAAAAGTATGAATCTAATTATTCTCCCTCCAGATATGGGTAAATAGTAGGGCAGACTTGGTGAGGCAACTAGTCTAGGAGAAGGAAAACTCTGAATTCAAACCTGTTAAACTCCGCTTAAATATTGACATTGTGTCCTATCCTGCCCGAGAGGAGGTGTTGGGTAAATATGATAACAAGATTTTAATTGCCTATTTTTTCGTTTTCACTATACGGTCTGTTAAAATAGTAAAATTCATGAGATGACAAGTTCTTTTTTTCTTCTTGTAAATAAATTGTAGGTCTGATCTTCTGGTCGGGATTAGATGATCTGTTTGATTCTGAAAGTCCATTAGAATTTAATAAGTTATTATTTTTATTTTTATTTACTCCAGGAGAGTTTTTCACATCAGCGTTAGCCGATTGTTTCTCGCTGGAATTTGAATGGCTGCAAGTCTCCCCAAGTCTCCAGGACTCTTCTCAGTATTCTGGCCAATCTCTATAATGCAACAGTTTGGACGGTCTCCACTCGTTCTTTTATTTCCAATCCTTTCGTGACTATACTAAAAGCACCAATTACACTTGGTATAAACGTCACTTTCATGTTCCACATTTTTTTTCAATTCCCAAGCAAGGTCGAGATACTTATCCTTCTTTTCATTTTCTTTCACTTTTACTCTATGATCATCCGGGACAGCAAGTTCCATCATTCAGCAAATTCTCTTGTTGATTATTATAACATGTGGTCGTCTGGCTGAGATTAAGTGATCCATTCGTATGTTAAATTTCCATTGGAGTTTGTGTATCTCGTTTTCCAGGACAGATGCTGGGTTGTGCAAATACCATTTGTTCATATGGTCAAATTTAAATTTCTTGCACAATTCCCTGTGGATCACCTTGCCCACCCAGTCGTATCTTATTTAAAATTTTTTTTTGTGCTGATTTGATGCATTCGCTTATTAAGTGATTGATCGTTTCGTCTATATCACCACAAAACCTACATCTGCTGTTTTGTTGCATCTTATCTATTCTTGCTTTGATATGATTGCTTCTTATGGCGTTGTTTTGTACTGCAATTAGAAGAGATTCAGTATCTCTATAAGGTTTTGCTTTCTCAGCGACGTCTAGGTTTTCTCGTTTGAGATGTTGCTTATCAGTCGCTCAAAACGTCCATAGCGTTGTTTTTCTTCCTATGTTTGTTTTCTGATTATTGTCGTTCTGATGGTTTTCGTGTTGTTGCTATTGTTTCTGGTGGCTGTAATAAGTCTTTCTCTGTGCCTTTCTATGTAGACTTTAAGTCATTGGATTGATGCATCAACGCTGTCTTCAATTCTGGTAAGTCCTCTTCTTTCTTCTTTTCTGGAAACATATCGTCTGTCAACGTCATCTCTAAAATGTAATGCCTTATGCATGGTCATTTTTTCTTGCTCTTTCGTCATTTATTTAAGTCCTTCGCAGGTCCACTTCAAGAATGGTCTAGAATATCTTACGAAGGGTACAGCCCAGGTATTTATTCCTTTGATAAGGTTTCTGCTACATAGTTTTGTCTCGGATCGTTTTCTGGTTCTTCTGAGATACCCTTTCTTAATTTTTTCTTTCATCTCCACTTGTTTGATAGTGTCAGCTTCCAAGATGCCCAAGTATTTATAAGATGTCTTTTCTCCGAGCGTTCTAATCTATCTTGATTTGGTTGTTCCATTCCGTCCATCAGGTTCCGTTTTCATTACTTGCATGGCGTAATTTTCTATGCGAAATTCACTCCCTATATCCTAACTGTATATTCTTACTGCGTGTATTAGAGTTTTCAATTCTGTTTTACTTTTGTTATTACTCTTTTGAGAGTTTTCCACACAAGTGTTAGCTGATAGTTTCTCTCTGGGATTTGAGTGACAGCAAGTTTACTCAAGTCTCCAGGCCTCTTCTCAGAATTCTGGCCGATCTTAATGAAACTGTATTTTGTATTTTTGCCTGTACCAAGAGCCCCAATTACAATTGGTATCACCGTCACTTTCATGTTCCACTGCTGATCAGTTCCCTCGCAAAGTCGAGGTACATATCTTTTTTTCTCGCTTTCTTTTAATTTTACTCTGTTGTCAGCCAGGACAGCAAAATCCATAATTTGACAAGTTCTTTTTTCTTGTTGATTATTACAATGTCTAGTCGTTTGACCAGGATCTGCGTGTATGTCAAAATCTCAGAGGAATTTGTGCCTTTCATTTCCTTGGACAGATTCAGGGTTGAGCATATACTATTTGTTCCTATGGTCAAATTTCAGTTTCTTGCACTATTCCCAGTAGATCACCTTGCCCGCCCAGTCGTGTCAAGTCTTTTTCACTGGAATCAAAACAATTTTCTTGTGTTTTCCAAGATTCTTGAAAGTATTCTGGCCGATCTTAATAATGTTGTTGTCTGATTGGTCTTTTTCTTTTTTTGATTTCCAAATCTTCCATTCTTTCTTTTAAAAGTCTTTGAGGATCATTACAAGCGTACCATTTACACTCGGTATCACCGTTGCTTTCATGTTCCACAGCTTTTTTAGCGAGATGATTCGGTGAAAAATTACATTTTCTGTGGCATAAACAGCGTTTTTGAAAATATAAATATATGTGACTTTCTACAGCAAATCATCCTGAAATGCCGGGCAAAAAAAAAAATGGAGGATGGAAGATGAAGAGATAGACAAAAAAGCATAGATAAAGAAATAAAATGAAGAAAGAAAGAAAGAAAGAAAGAAAGAAAGAAAGAAAGAAAGAAACGAATAAAACAAGAAATTAAAAAACTGAATAAAGAAAAAAAAGAGAGAAAAATCGAAAAAAAAAATTATAAAAATCCCCAATAAAAATGAAGGGTTAAATGAAGGAAGAGCTAAATGAGAAAATAATTCACACAGAATATTCCAGAAAATGAAAAATCGATTGAAAAAAGGAAGAAAAAACAAACAAACAAAGACAAGAAATATAGAAAAATTTATGAAGGAAAAAAATGAGAAAGTCAATATAAAAAAACGAACGAACGAACGAACGAAAGGAAGGTTAAGTGAAAAAAAAAACTTTGAAATAAGAAAAGAATTCAGTTAGAGAAGTCAAGAAAATGAAAAACTGATGAGAAAGAAAGAAAGAAAGAAAGACGAGAAATATAGAAAAATGAATAAAAGAAAAAACGGGAAAGAAAATATAACCTCTTCACCAGAAGAAAAAAAATAAAGAGAGAAAGAAGGAAAGAAAGAAATGTTAAAAGAAAGACTGGAATAAAGAAAGGAATTAAGTCGGAGATATAAGAAAAAGAAAGAAAAATTGATAGAAAAAAAAAGAAAAATTGATGGAAAAAAAAGAAAGAAAAATTGATGTAAAAAAAGAAAGAAAGAAACTGAGAGAATAAACATAGAAAAATGAATAAAAGAAAAAAGAGAGAAAGGAAATATGATCCATCTAACACACACACACACACACACACACACACACACACACACACACACACACACACACACACACACACACACACAAGAAATGGTGAGATAGAAAAATAGAAAGAAGGTTTAAACGAAAGAAGATCGGAATGAGAAAAGAATTCAGTCGGAGAATTAAGGAAAATGAAAAATTGATAGAAAAAAAAAAAAAAGAATAAAGGAATTTTAGATCAAAGAAATCCTCAAGGGTCTATTTAAAGTGTTAAATTCTTGCATATTAAGAAATTCCAATGCATTTGACTAATATCAAGTCCATTAATTTGCTTTTAATTGACTGCGAATAAATAAATCAAGTTTGAATCTGATATTTGATTAGCTTATTACATCGGATTTCCCTTTCTAGTCTGTCACTCCCCTCTCTTAAATGCTTGGATCATTTCACATTGTATTCATCGAAGATATTGAACTCCCTGAACTCCCTGAACTCGACTTAGTAAAGATAAATAAAACAAAAAACAAGATTTATGGAAATTCACACACACACACACACACACACACACACACACACACACACACACACACACACACATATATATATATATATATATATATATATATATATATATATATATTATCATTCTGCCTACACGGGATTCCCAGACTCTCTTTCTCCACTCGTCCCTATCATCCCTCGCTCCCGGTAAGTCTTCCAAGCTGCATCCGGTATCCACACAGAGCTGGTCGGCCAACACTGGCATTACCATGGGGAAGGGTTCCCGGGAGAATATCACTTATGAGTTTGTCCTAGATTCTCCAGCAGTACTAACAAACCAATATATATATATATATATATATATATAGCCACACTGAAGAGTTCTGATAGAACGAAACAGTCTGTCTGTGGATGACTATATATATATATATATATATATATTGTAGGACACTAATTTATATGCGGTTGTGAAACTCCAGGTCTGAAGATCTAGGAAGTGTAAAGTACCCCTCCATTGTCATTAGTCCCCGGTCCACTCTGACCCAGAGAGGTACTACCCGTTAATGTCCCATCAATGTCTCAAATATAACTTTAAAATTTATTTGTATTTGAAAGGAATGCATGAAACTTTTTAACTGAGTCATAAGAAATGATTTGACTAATAAAATGCAATAAAAATGCAATTAAAAAATGAAATGTGAAATTTACAAAATGCAATTAAAAATGCGAATAAAAATGCAATTAAAAATGGAATTAAAGAATTGCAGTCGAACATAGAAAATATTGTCATGATTCCAATCAAATGTGATTTTATGGTTATCGTCACATGTGTGTTTGTATGTATGTATGACATAGGTTTTTGAATTCATATTTACAACCTTGTTAATGTACTCTATTCACTGCTGAATAATAATCAAATAGATTAATTATTGAAAACTCCTAATTCAAATAAAATGTCAAGATTTAGACCACCTCATATCTATCAGTCTCTGAGTTAATCAAGTACTATATATATATATATATATATATATATATATATATATATATATATATATATATATACACATGTATATACGTGGTGCATTCAATAAGTTTCTAGACTTTTTTGTACTGGCATTTAAAATTGTCGTATACTCTTGAAAATTCAGTATGTTATTGCTATACATCTTATAAGATGACTGACCAATTTTTATGATGTCGGGTTCAAATGAACAGCTACAGCAGGAATTGGAATACACCCTACTAAAGCCTGATTGTCACAGCTGGCGAATTTCAAAAATGCAATCTGGTCTTTAGAAGAACGATATGTAAAAAAATTCTGTTTTAAACTTGGAAAAATGCCATGCGATGAAAGCTGGATCTACTGCTATGACCCAGAGACCAAAAGACAGAGAGAGTTCTCTGTGGAAGCATGCTGGCTTTCCCAGACCCAAGAAGGCCAGACAGCAAATCCACCCACAAACTTTTGATGATCCCTTTTTTTGGCACCACTGGTATGATCTATGTTCCCACAGGACAGACAGCCAACAAGGAATACTATGTTGAGGTTTTAAAGGAGTTCAGGGAGTGATTCCGTCGGAAGAGGTCAGCACTCTTCAAATCGGGTCAGTGGCATTTTCACCAGGACAATGCATCAGTCCACAAATCCATTCTTGTCACAGACTATTTGACCAAGATGGGTATCAAGACAGTTCTTCAGCCTCCCTATAGTCGAGACCTAGCTCCCTGTGACTTTTGCTTATTCGCTAGGCTCAGAGGCTGTCGTTATGAGACAATTGAGGAGATGAAAGAGGCTGTGACGAAGGTCATTGACGCGCTCACACAAGAGAACTTCCATGGGCATTGCAGTAGTTGTTGGAACGGCACAACAAGTGCATTGCAGCCAGAGGAGATTACTTCGAAAGGGACTAGCGTTCCATGTGTGTACTATCAATAAATGTGCCAATACGAAAAAAGTCTGGAAACTTATTTAATGATCCTCGAATATGTCAAAATGAACAATATTTTTTAAGTAACAGGTTCAGTTTTTTAAAAGTGATAAAGAATGACCAAGAGAACAAAACAGGAGCCTAAAAATAATCCCGATTAAAATCTAGTTCATTACCCCTCTTTGACTGTACCATTAAAAAAATATTGCAGCTGCGAACATCTGAGGATTGCAACTTTTTTTCTTACTCCCTCAAAAAGATTGCATTAAACTGTGACTAACAAAGCAGTCAAAGAGGAGTCAGAAAACTACTTTTGTATCATATTATATATATATATATATATATATATACATTTCCAGTTTCGCTCGTATCTTTGACAGATGTAAATGAATCAGATTAACGGCGACATACCTTTGAAAAAATATCATAAAAGTATACAGAAATTATATATATATATATATATATATCTTTAAGAAAAAGCAAAACCGGTCACTTTAGGATTATAAATTTATTTCCATCCTGTTATGTATTTTTGATATAAACCAAAAACACGAAGAAAATTTAACAGGACTTCTTCAGATCTTATGGATAAAATAAATCAGAATAGACACGGGAGGGGAAGGGTTAGAAGAGGGGTGAAGAGTTATCTCCTCGTTTTTGCTCACTTCCGTTTTTTTATTTTATTAATTTATTTTAGTTTAGTTTATTTCCGATTGGAATTATAGTAATTTAACTTTTTTATTTTCTAATTTGTAATTTTTATTTATTTTATTTTTTAACTTAAGACTCCATGTGTGTGTATGTGTGTATGAAAATGTTTTTCCTTCTTTTTGGTTCGTCCAAAGAAAGAAAAAAAGTAAATATTTTAAAATGAATAGGTCCACAAGAAGATTTATATTCTTTCAAAACTTATTTCTAGAGTTCTTACACGTGTTTCCATCTCTTGCTTTCTTCAGAGAACTTTTCATTTTAGTATATATATATATATATATATATATAGAGAGAGAGAGAGAGAGAGAGAGATAGGTAGGTAGATAGAAAGAGTATTTGTGTGCATTTGTGTTAATTGGTTTTATCGGCGAGACAAATTTTTAACCATTGCAAAATGACAAGCACCTAAAATTTTGACGGTACGTAGTCTTTGCCCTTTCTTATGCCTCCGTTGTGTTTGGTCACTTTGCGTTTAAAATTTTTTTCACTTCTTTTAATCTCTTAGATGTATAGCGGTGTAATAGAATCGCAGGACTGAGTGCTCTGTTCTCTAGAGCCAATTCATATGACCTAAATAGAAATTATTATCATTTACTCCTTTAGAGTTTTTCACATCAGTGTTAGCTGATGGTTTTTCAATGGAGTTTGAAAGACCTTAAGTCTCCTCAAGTCTCCAGGACTCTTCTCAGTATTCTGGCCGTTTTCAATAATGCTGTCATTTGGATAGTCTACATTCGTCCGCCATTATTATTATTATTATTATTATTATTATTATTATTATTTCCGCATTTACTCTTGTTGCCAGATTATTTCTAAGGATTTTTTCCAAATTAAATTTCTGTATATTTCGACGATATTTTTTTAGAACTTTTGTCTCCATGAACCTGATTCATTTGCACCTGCCCTAAGATACGGGCAAAACTGGAAAGATAAGAGAACTTTGGTAATTTCTTAGTTTTACTTGATCTTTCTTTTCTTTTTGAAACTTGAATTCAATTCCGTGTTCGTTTGAATTTTCTCCTTTTTTCCTTTTCCCTTTCACAAAACTTTCCTATTTCCTTTATCAGCCATTTCCTTTCATAATGGTTGATGTTTCCGTTTTCTTTTTTTTTCTTAGTCTTTCTTTCATTATTTCAATTCTAATTGTCTTTATTTTCAACTATTTCATCTGTCTTTCTTAATTCTTTCTTTGCTTTCTACTAATCTAGATTTTCGACCTTTCCTTTTTAATTCTCCTTTATTTGTGCTGTATTTCTTTCTTTCTTTCTTTGCTTTTTACTAAATTCTGGTTTCCTTACATCCACTAACCAATTCTTGTAATACTCTCTCTCTCTCTCTCTCTCTTTCTTTCTTTCTTTTTTTCAGGAGTCAAATTTTTACTTTTCTTTCTTTCTTTCTTTCTTTCTTTCTTTCTTTCTTTCTCTCAGGAGTCAATTTTTTACTTTTCTTTCTTTCTTTCTTTCTTTCTTTCTTTCTTTCTTTCTTTTTGATTTAATTTCTAGTTTCTTAACATCCACTAATCAATTCTTGTAGTACTCTCTCTCTCTCCTTTTTCTTTCTTTCTTTCTTTCTTTCTTTCTTTCTTTCTTTCTTTCTTTCTTTCTTTCAGGAGTCAATTTTTTTACCTTTCTTTCTTTCTTTCTTTCTTTCTTTCTTTCTTTCTTTCTTTCTAGTGTCCTACTTTATCGCTTTTCTGTTTTCCTCTCCGTATACATAATTTTTTAAAACATTCTTCTTTAGTTTTCTTCAACTTTTTGAGGCAATCTTTCTTGATTTACAGCGATTGGAAAATAGAGAAAATTAAAATTGCTGAGAGCATTTTATGGTTAAAAAAATCTCTTTCCAAAAGAGGTTTTGAAGTTTGGGCTCCTTACCGAGCGAAAGAGACTGAACGAAAAAAGATTTTGAGGCTGATGGTAAATTACAGAAGATGCAGAATTATCAGTGCTCATAGAAGATTTCTATTCTACTCTGATTCCAATAAACATCTTTGGAACTTTTTTTTATTAGGTCGTAAAACATGAAGGGTCGGATTAACGTCATTTGTGTGTTGGGGGAGTTAATTTGGTGCATTTGAAATGGATTGAAATTGATTGAATTATTAATTGACTTTAACGGCATATCAACCATTTCAATATATATTAATATTTATCTTTTGTGTTGTTGTTTCCCAAGAGACTTTCGCATACAGTTATGGTTGCAAGTGTTACTACCAAATGCCAATAATTCTATGATTTAAAGTAACTATTTCCCTTTTATAATATCATTTGTTTGCTCTCAGTTATTTGGTTTCAAGTAGCTTATAGTAAAGTTGGCGACCGTAGTCGAGGGCGACCAGAAGGCTCCCTTTTCAATAGCTACTACATTGAGGTGTAAGGGAGGGCGCTACTTCTTTTCCTGAATTGCTCCACTTTACCCTCAATACATACCTTACATTCCTGAGTGTTAAGCAAGGAGGTATAAAGTACCATTTTTAAAGTCTTTGGTATAACGCGACATGGGATTGAACCCAGGTCTCCCGGACTATTGGCGAAAACTCTACCCACTAGGCCAACTTCAAGTAAGAATTTTTAGTTTTATGATATTAAGTATTCCAATAGAATATGAATAATTTCCATAAAATTGTATGCTTCCAAGTATTCCGATCTAATACTAATAATTATATGGCTTCAAATAATGTTTTCTATTTTATCATTAGTAATTTGTATGTTCACTATTATATGGTTTAAAATAAGTAATAATAATCTTTAACAAGAAATAATAGCTGCAAATAATATTTATAAAGTTGGTGGGGTTGAAGAATATACTGACTGCATCTCTGCAGAGGTGTAAGCCTCCCCCAATGAGTGTCCTGGCAATTTATATTAAACAGTCAGATGTTGTGGTTCCAGTAATGCTATAGCTTTGGCGAATACGAGTTTCTTCTTGATTGCCATTGCTCCCAGGTCCACTCTGCCCTATCTATAGCCCTATCTGTGGGTCAAATGGAACTGTTCGATCATTTAAACTGTGTGCAAACAAATGGCTTATGCTAAATTGAATTGTTAGAATTAGAACCGTTTAATCATTTAACTGTGTGTACACAAATGACCGATGTTTAATTGAATTGTTAGTGATACATAGTAATACTTGGAGCCGTTTAAGTGAGTGCAAGCAAAGGATTAATAGTAAATAGAATTATTCGTATAAGATAGAAATGAGTGAAACCATTTAACTGTGTGCACAAAAATGAGTTCAGATTCATTTGAAAAATATTACCATTACAGTGTGTCTACAAGTCATATATATTTAATATATATGCATAAAGAGTATTTGAAATTAAATAACCTACAATGGTTGATATGCCATGAAACGCAACCCAACCAAATCTTATATATTTAATATATATGCATAAAGAGTATTTGGAATATAATAACATACAATGGTTGATATGCCATAAAACCAAACCAAACCAATCAACTATTTTAAAATATATAAATTCCTGTTATATATCACGTTTTCTATAGAATTCGAATAATTTTAAACAGAACTATCTGACTTATAGATGGGATCCTAACAGGTACTACCACTCCAGGTCAGACTGGACTTGGAAGTAATTACAATGAAGGAGTACTTAACATTCATTGCAAAGGGGTAAGGCACACCCCAAAACAGCGCCCTACGTATGACTGAACTGCATTTGATAGTGAGGCATTAGTTCTGGATCTCCAGGTGGTTTAGTGTACCCCTTAACAGCCATAACTACTCGGTTAGATTTTATCTCATGTGATATTACCCGTTACATTCCCATCGATCGGTCAAATAAATCTGTTGAAAATTATTTGTTTTTTTAACAGGAATGCTTGATACCATAGAACTGTGTGTAAATTATTTCTTTGGAGAATAGTTTTTTGACTCAGTAATTGTTTACTAAATATCATTATTTACACATTAGAGCTTTTCACATCAGCATTAGCTGATGGTCTTTCACAGTAGTTTGAGTGACAGCAAGTCTCCTCAAGTCTCTAGGACACTTCTCAGTATTCTGTCCGTTCTCAATAATGCTGTAGTTTGGACGGTCTCCACTTGTCCGCCAACTTCCAAGTGCTGCATATTATTTTTTACTCCTTTAGAGTTTTTCCACATCAGCGTTAGCTGATGGTTTTTCACTGGAGTTTAAGTGACAGCAAGTCTCCTCAAGTCTCTGGAACTCCTCTCAGTATTCAGTCCGTTTTCAATAATGCTGTCATTTGGATAGTCTTCATGCGTCCGCCAACTTCCAAGTCCTCCAGGCCCTTTAATAATCCTTTAGTTACTGTGTTAAAAGCACCAATCACAAATGGTACAGTCGTCACTTTCATGTTCCACAGCTTTTTTAATTCTCTAGCTAGATCGAGGTACTTATCCTTCTTTTCACATTCTTTCAGTTTTATTCTGTGGTCAGTCAGGACGGCAAAGTCGACAATTTTGCAAATTCTTTTTTTTTTGTTGATTCTTCTTCTTATTATTTTTATTTTACAACTTTGATAGTTTTTCACACCAGCGTTTCCAGAGGGATTTTCACTGGAGTCTTAGTCACATCAAGACTCCTCAAGTGTCCGGAACTCTTCTCAATATGCTGGCCGATCTTAGTAATGCTATAGTTTGGATTGTTTCTACTTGACATCTGATTTTTCAGTCTACTAGTTCTTTTATCAATTCTTTGGGGATTGTTCAAAGTGCACCAACTACGACTGGTATCACTGTCACCTACATGTTCCATTGTTTCTTTTCAGTTCTCTAGCAAGGTCTAGATATTTATCTCTCTTTTCACTTTCTTTTAATTTTACTCTGTGGTCTGCCGGGACGACAAAGTCCACTATTCAGCAGGTTTCTCTTTTTCTTTGTTGGTCATTGCTAGGTTTGGTCGTCTGGCTGATATTAGATGATCCGTTCGTATCTCAAAATCTCAAAGAAGTCTGTGAGTTTCATTCTCCATGACGGTTTCTGGGCTGTGCATATAGCACTTGTTCGTTTGGTAAGATTTAAATTTTTTGCTGAATTCCCATTGGATCACCTTGTCCACACAGTCAAGTCTAGTCTTATACTCTTTTTGTGCTAATTTACTGCATTTGCTTATTATTGATATTGTTACTCCTTTTTGAGTTTTTCACACCAGCGTCAGCCGATGGTTTCTCACTGAAGTCTGAGTGACAACAAGTCTCCTCAAGTCTCCAGGACTGTTTAAAATATTCTGGCCAATTTTAATAATTCTGTCGTTAGGATTTTCTCTACTCGTCCTCTTATTTCCAAGTCCTCATGTCCCTGTACCAATCCTTTTGACTGTACCAAGAGTCCCAATTACAATTGGTATAAACGTCACTTTCATGTTCTCCTGCTTTTTCAATACCTAATCAAGGTCCTTCTTTTCACTCTCTTTTAATTTTACTCAGTGGTCAGCTGAGACTGCAAAGTCCACAAATCGACAAGCTTTTTTTTTTGTTGATTATTATTGGGTTTAGTCGTCTAGCCGCGATTATTACAAGGTCTGGTCATCTGGCCGAGATTAGGTGATTATTACATGGTCTGGTCATTTAACCGAGATTCGGTGATTATTACAAAGTCTGGTCATCTGGCCGAGATTCGGTAATTATTATTATTATTATTACTATTATTATTATTATTGAAACAATATAATAGTGTATGAAACATTAGTATTAGTTATATTTAAGACGAAACAATTTTTTGCAAATTATTAGTGTTAGGTAGGAATATTTCTATGCGATTACTTATCCTCTAAATATGATATAACCCTTGACTAGTTGACATGCCGTTAAAATCACTGAATTAATCAAAGGCTGTTGCTCCATGAATGCCTGATACTTAACAGCTCATTATTACTTTCTTTACCGGGCTAATGGCCAAATAAGTAGAATGTTTGCCAATGGTCTGGGAGACCGGAGTTCATTCCCAGGTCGAGTCATACCAAGGAACAAAAAAATGGTACTTGATGCCGTCTTGCTTAACACTCAGCATTATAATGTAAGGATAAACGGTAAAGTGGAGCAATCCTAGGAATGGAGTAGTGCCCTCCCCTACACTTCGGTGTAATAGCTATTGAAAAGAGGGTTTTGGGGTGACCCTTGACTAAGGTCGCCAAATTTACTTACTTATTACTTTCCGTAAGATGACGATGATGATGATTATTTGTTTCTTTTGCACACGGTCCTATTGAATACTAATAATTCTTAAATAGATCTCTTTAACCCATTGACTGGGGCCCTGATGTGTACCTCCACCCAGGATCAGAGTAAACCTTGGATTAATTAGTGTTCGTCAAACCCTGTTGAGCTCCGGAGCTGAACCCTCAATCTCATCTGCAGTTTAGTGTCATACCAAGCCACACCTCTTTTTATGGAGGGGTCCTACCCCTCGGCAGGATATACATATTTACCAACCACTCAGCTCGAGCAGAATATGACACAAAGTCAATTTTTTAAGAGGAGTTTAACAGGTTTGAATTCAGAGTTTTCCTTCTCCTAGACTAGTTGCCTCACCAAGGCTGAAGAACCCAGTCTGCCCTACTATTTACCCATAGCTGGATGGAGAATAATGGGATTCATACCTTTCCCAGGGGTATTAGTGCTATGTGAAATGCAATCAGTCTTGTCTAGGATTTGAACTCGTGTCGCCGTGTCCATTTCCTACGACGATAACCATAAACGGCAGGATATACAGTCAGCTAATTCTAAGCCCCACTGATAGGGCAAGAAAATGCATTTAAGCAGGAGTATATCAAGAAGGAGTTCTCATTAGTCCTCAGCCTGTCCTAGAAGAGAATGTTCTTGTGATATGAACGAAAATGCTAATCCACAATTTCATTTTATTATTTTTATTTCTCGAAGTCAAAAAATGAATAAAAAAGGTATCATATCACACTTAGGACGAGAGCATTTTTATCACCTCAGAAGACGTACTTTTAGCTATACTCCCTTGGTCCTTGAACAGCAAAGCACCATTGTGGATATAATACATTTATTATCATGCTGGGTTAGCTAGTAACGCTTACTGATAAAAAAGAATACGATGGCTCGAAGGTTTGAAATGGAAATAATGTATGACGTAAAAAGAAACACTACTCTCTTGAAAGTAGTGGCAATATATATATTTTGCCACCAATACACACACACACACACAGAAGTATATATACATATACAAACCAGCAATGTGTAAGCTGAAAGTGTTAGCGTCGTTAAAATGATAGTAATGATAATAGTTATAAAATTCCTTGGATATTGACAAGATGGCGATTCTACTGAGAGATCAAAGAAAGCACAAAGCAGGATTTGGAAGACTCCAATCAGGATTGCACAAATGTATGTAAGAATTGGCGCGTAGTTTTCCCCAGGTTAGCCGACGACTGTTCCATTAGAGAAACGACGATTTATTTTCTTTATCCCCACCAAATAATCCTTTTATGGCAAAGGTGCCAATGTATTAGCGATTCAAATCTAGATATAAGGCGTTTAAAAACTGAATGTTCACATTTATCGGTACATTTGTGGTTAAAAAAAAACTTGGAGGTTGCAAAGGATTTAAATATACGGTGATGATGTTCAGGCGAGATTTATAATTATTTTTCTTTTTTATTTTCAGTTAGTCATTTAGTTTTATTTTTGGTTGCTAACTATTTATTTTTTTGATTTTTTTTTTCTTCATATATTATGGATTCTTCTCATAATCTATCAGTTGGTTTGTTTCATCATTAAAAAATGTCATTCTTTTCTTCCATAACTCTTTTCAGTTTTATTTCTTCCTTTTCTGATTTCTTTCTTTCTTTCTTTTTTAAGAAAAAATCATTTTGTTTTTTACTTTTTTCTTTTCTCATGAAATTAATTTCTTCTTTTTTTCGTTTGTTCCTCTTCTGGTGCAATCATTTCTTACCTCTTTCATTCTTTTCTGGTATAAGTCAACTTGTCCTCTATCTGATGCAATTCTTTATTATTTCTTTTCTGATATACGAGGTGCCTTCAATAACACTATTTATAGATTTAACACGATTATTATCGAAGAGAATTATTTGCATTTAATAGCAAATCTTGAACCGATTCAACTGAATTATAGAATTATTAGTGTTATATTGTGATATTTGAAACTATTTAATTGTATCCATATAAATGAGCTCTGGTTCTTTCAATAATAATGTTAACGATAAATGATTGTCTTACAACACACACACACACACATACACACACACACACACACACACACACACACACACATATATATATATATATATATATATATATATATACAAGGCTCATTAAATAAGTTTCCAGACTTTTTCGTGTGGGCATTTTTATTGATAGTACACACATGAAAATCTCGTCCCCTTCGAAGTAATCTCCTCCGGTTGCAATGCACTTGTACCGTTCCAACAACTTCTGGAATGCCCGATGGAAGTCGTCTTGAATGAGCGTGTCAATGACCTTCATCACAGCCGCTTTCATCTCCTCAGTTGTCTCATAACGACAGCTCTGAGCTTAGGGAATAAGCAAAAGTCACGGGAAGCAAGGTCTGGACTATAAGGCGGGTGAGCAACTGTCTTGATGCCCATCTTGGTCAAATAGTCTGTGACAAGAATGGAGATGTAGACTGGTGCATTGTCCTGGTGAAAATGCCACTGACCCGATTAGAAGATTCCTGGCCTCAACCGATGGAATCTCTTCCTGAACCCCCTTAAAACCTCAACATAGTAACCATAACCCTAAGCCATTGGCCCATCAACTCTGGTGTATTGACTTCCTTACTCCTCCCACACCTCTCATTATCCCTCACAGACTCTCTGCCTTCCTTGAATCTCTTATACCACTCAAAAACTGATGTCCGATTCATACAAGATGGTCGAAAAGCAGTCTGCAGCTATCCATACGTTTCTTTGGCATTTTTTCCAAGTTTAAAACAGAATTCTATTGCATATCGTTCTTGTAAAATGTCCTCACGTCCAGATTGCATTTTTGAAATTCCCAAGCTGTGACAATCAGACTTTAGTAGCGTGTATTCCAATTGCTACTGTAGCTGTTCACTTGAACCTGAAATCATAAACATTGGTCGGTCATCTTGTAAGATGTATAGCAATAACATACTGAATTTTCAAGAGTCTACAACAATTTTAAATGCCTGTACAAAAAAGTCTGGAAACATTGAAGGCACCTTGTAATTCATTTTTTTCCATTTTCTTTCTTTATTTTATAATATTATCCTTGCTCATTAAAATGCTATGTTTTTCTTTGTTATTTCCTTGTTTATTTTATTTTCTTTAATTTTGCATAATTCTTTTCCCTGCTTTTTATATATTCTTTCTTTCTTTCTTTCTTTCTTTTGTGATATAATTCTTTTCTCTATTTTCTATTTCCTTAATTTATCATGTAGTTATTTCCTTTTTTCTTCTTCTTGTAATTCTTTATCTTTCTTTCTTTCTTTCTTTCTTTTATGATATAATTCCTTTTAATCTTTTCTCTCTTTGTTCTGGCCCAGTCAGCATGGGCAGTAGAAAACATCGATTGTATCTCTGCAGATGTGTAAGTCATCTACAACGAGTATCCTGATATGACACTAAACAATCTGATGGTGAGGTTCCAGTAATGCTGGAGCTTTGGGGAATGCGGAGTTCTTCTTCACTGCTATTGCATCTATGTCCATTCTGGCCCAGAGTGGTAGCACCTGATAAGGTCCAATTTATGGGTCAAATAGAATTGTCTGACATTTAAACTCTGTGCAAACAAATGACTTATGCTAAACTGAATCGTTAGAAAGAGAACTGTTTAATTGTTTAACAGTGCATTAACAAATCACTGATGTTTAATTGAATTGCAAGTGATTTATAGCAATACCTGAAAACAATTAACTGTGTGCAAACAAATATTTATAGAAAATAGAATTATTCGTTTAAGACAGGAATGAGTGAAACCATTTCAATGTGCTCAGGGTCATTTGAAAGTGTTATCTAGTAAATGTGTTTAGAAATCATATATTTGTACAAAAAGTATTTGGTATTATATTACCAACAAAGGTTGATATGCCATAGAACCAAACCAAACCAAACCAAGCCATATATGTTTTAAATATATGTATACGAGAATTTGGCTCTAACCTACAATGGTTGATATACCATACGACCAAACCAAAACAAAACAAAGTTTCTTTTTCTTGATATCATACCAGCGTATATCACATTACTTATACTGATATAACAATCATGATTTCAAATAGTATAGGGCATCCACAACAGATCCTTCTAAGTCTCTACGAGCTTTTACGTCAACAAACAATGATCATCTGGATCAAGAGCAATCCATGACCCGTGGATATCGTTGCCTGATTGTCCATGAAGTTTTTAACAATTAAAGCACAACTACGTAATTTTAAAAGCGATCGTGATTCCAATTTCGTTGACAGATACATAAAAAACAAAATCTGTTTTCAAAGACTCAGAAGCTGGTGAGAACAAATAGCAGGAATCATATAAATTCAAAAAGGAACCTTTCAAATGAAACAGTATTGGTAGCTACTCGATTTTTCGCTACTCTAATCTCATGATCTCAGAAGATATGAGCTAAGGGCAGCATCTTTTTATCGAGTGCTTCTCCAAAGGAGGGCTTCCTGATTCTGCCAGTGCCTCGGTTTTATCTCAATTGGAGAGTCTTCTAGTTCACTCAAGTTCATTGCAATCTCAATTTCATACTCTCATATACTGTACCCTCTCCTGTCATTGAATTTGACCCTAGGAAGAGACGAATATCTTTCACGAAGCGTGTTACACCATTATCAAGATTTGAATACTGCCTGACAATCCCTGTTACTCTTCAATTTAAAAAAGAAGACTAAGCGTAATGGTTATCGTCGCAGGACATGGAATCAGTGAACCAAGTTCATATTTTGGATAAGGCTGTTCGCGTTGAACTTGGCGCTAATGCTCTGAGGAAAGGCTTTAATCCGTCTATTCTCTCTCACCCTCTGCTTGGTTCTTATGCTTCGGTTTGGCAACAAGTCTAGGAGAAGGAAAACTTATTTCAAACCAGCTTTAGTCATATCTAGTTTTATACTCTTTCTGCGCTAACTTGCTGCATTTGTTTCGTCATAATTGTTTCCGGTGGATGTGATTAGTCTTCCTCCGCGCTTTTCTATGTAGCATTCGAGTGGTTGTATCGATGCGTCAACGCTCTCTTCAATGCTGACGAGTCCTATTCCTCCCTATTATTTTTCACAAATTAGTTCTTAGTTATTGTTATTCTGTTGTCAATCGTGTTATCAGAATCGTTTCTGATAGCTGTAATGAGTCCTCCATCGTGTTTTTGTATATAGTCTTCGAGTTATTATTATTATTATTATGGCAAGGTCTTGGTACCAATCTCTCTTTTAGCAATCTTCTATTTTTACTTTGTGTTCCACCGGGACGGCAAAGTCCACTATTTGGCAGGTTTTCTTTTTTTTTTCTTCTTGTGACTCACTAGTTTAGTCTTCTGGTGGAGGTTAGGTGATCTGTTTGTATCTCAGAATCCCATAGAATTGTATGCATCTCATTCTCCAGGAAGGATTCTCGTTTGTGCTTATACCTCTTTTACGTATGGTCGAATTTCAATTTCTTGCACAATTCCTAGTGGATCATCGTTCCCACCCAGTCCTGTCTAATTGTTATCATTATTATTATCGTTACTTCAAATCATACAGCTGTGTGGAAATTATTTATGTCATATACGGATACTTGATAAATAGAATTACTAATGTTAAATAACAATACTTGTAACCTCAAGTATTGTTATTTACGAGGTGCATACGATAAGTTTCCAGACTCTTTTCGTACAGGTATTTAAAATTGTCGTAGACTCTTGAAAATTCACTATGTTATTGCTATACATCTTATGAGATGACTGACTAATGTTTTAGATTTCAGCTTCAAATGAACAGCTACAGCAGCAATTAGAATACACCCCACTAAAGCCTGATTGTCACAGCTGGTGAATTTCAAAAATGCAATCTGACACTTTAGAAGATCGATATGCAATAAATTCTGTTTTAAACTCCGAAAAAATGCCACAGAAACGTATGGAATGCTTAAGACCGCTTTTGGAGCATCTTGCATGAATCGAGCATCAGTTTCTGAGTAGCATAAGAGATTCAAGGAAGGCAGAGAGTCTGTGAGGGATGATGAGAGGTGTGGGAGGAGTAAGGAAGTCAATACACCAGAGTTGATTGGCCAAAGGCTTAGGGTCACTATGTTGAGGTTTTAAGGGAGTTCAGGAAGAGGTTCCGTCGGAAGAGCCCAATACTCTTCAAATCGGGTCAGTGGCATTTCCAGTTGGACAATGCACCAGTCCCCAACTCCATCCTTGTCACAGACTATTTGACCAAGATGGTCATCAAGACACTTCCTCATTGTCCCTATAGTCCAGACCTTGCTCCTTGTGACTTTTGGTTATTCCCTAAGCTCAGAGGCTGTGGTTGAGAGAAAATTGAGAAGATGAAAGAGGCTGTGACGAAGGTCATTGACACGCTCACACAAGAGGACTTCCATAGTGCCTTCCAGAAGTTGTTGGAACGGTACAACAAGTGCATTGCAGCCGAAGGAGATTACTTGGAAGGGGACCAGAGTTTCATGTTTGTACTATCAATAAAATGCCCATACGAAAAAAGTCTGGAAACTTATCGTAGGCACCTCGTAACATTAGTAATTCTATTTATTTAACTGTGTGCAAACGAATGATTAATTTGATAGAATCATTAACGTAAGATAGAAATACTTGAAATCATTGAACCATGTGCAAGCAAATGATCTCTAACAACTCATCTAAAAATAAATTTACAGACAAACTCTTAGCTTACAAATGTATAAAAACAAGATTTGGGATTGAATAGCCCACAATGGTTGATATGTCATAAAATATCAACCGACCAACCTCTTGCTTGTAGTAGAAGGGTTGGTTAATTACGTACTTCTTGAATTCTGACGTGCGTCCATTTTTACTGAGATGAGGTTCCCTTTTTAAACCTCGTGTTCATATAAAAGCATCGAAGGACATGGGCTGTATTTTTTTAATGCTTGTGGTACCCAACCGCCCTATCTCAATAAAAGGATGGTGGTGGTGAAGAAAAGTATGAAACAAATCGATTCTGCTTTTAAAAACTGGTGCGTGCACGGGAGAGATATAAACGGGTCGACACCAGTTCTCTGTGAGTTCCAATGGAAAAGATCTGGAATAAGTTGAAAGAACCATGAATGACGCCCGATTAAAGATCCTGACTTAGCTGGATGCTTTGTTGAAAGGACACAACCCAGCCCTTCAATGGCAGGCTAAATGTTTACGCATGTAGACAGACTCCTTGTCTGCGTATCAGTGGATCTCGTACACTCTGCCTGGTAAAGTGAGGTTACGCATCAAGGCAGTCGGTCAAATGCTTCCATTCGAAGAAAGCTGGGGACGCCCCAAAATCTCGTCGTCCGATATATGACATTAAACAATCTGATGGTGAGACCCCAGACCTGGGGCTTAGAGGAATGCCAGGTGATCAAACGATACGTGAGATAAGAAACGTGTAGGTGTAAATTGTTGGCCTTGCAAAAGTCAACAAATAGTTCCGTTTCGTATCGAATATATACAGTAATTCATTGGTATCGGTGGTAGTATCTCATGGGATGCATTTTCAGTCTCACGAATACAAAATACATAAATTTCACTTGGTGTTTAAAACTATCTCGTTTATTATCTACTCCTTCATGGAACAAAGTATTTATCGAGATAACATCTCTTTTTTACATTCAAATACCTTTTCTTTAATGTAGGTAGCTAAATACTTGTCATGGAAAGGATATGTCAGACATGGAAAAATTAGAAACTTTTCACTTGCCTCTGGGCAGGCTACCTGGAATTTGTGCCAGGTGGTTAATTGTCTATTGTACGCTTGGTTTCAAGGGACCATCTCCCCAAGCTTCGCTGGCTTTGCAGGATTGGTTTTATTACAAGGCACCGCAATTGAACAATGTCGAGGGATCCAATTATTTTTGGGGGTCAGCTAAAAGTGAGTGTTGATGACCGTCACGGTAACAAATGTGATACTTTGGCTGCACGATACCATTTCTGAGGAGTGCAACACCATAGCACCATCTTGAACATCAACAGATGTTTCACTTCTTCAAACAGAAGGCAACTCAGTCGTTCCAGACACGAAGATGTTAATTATTTTGCAGACATCGAAGAACAAGTAATTTCTTCTATGCTGTGGATGTGTGGGAACAACTGTATGGATGTACTACCTAGACTCTAACAAAAAATGTCCTAGTCGACTGGGACGGTAGAATATTCCAACTGCATCTCTGCTGGGGAGTAAGACTCTCCCAACGAATGTCCTGATAGTGACACTGAACAATCTGATGGTGACGATCCAGTAATGCTGTACTTTAGGGAATGTGGAGTACTCCTTCACTACCATCGCTCACAGGTCCACCCTTGGCCGGAGCTGTAACACCTGATAGGGTCCTATCTATGGGTCATACAGAACTAAAAAGTGTACATATGATAAACTGAATTGTTTGAAATAGACTGTTTTGTCATTTCAACTGTGTACTTATGCTGAAATGATTTGTTTGAAATAGAACTGTTTTTGACATTTAAACTGTGTACTTATGCTAAATTGAATTGTTAGAAATAGAAATGTTTCATAATTTAAATCTGTGTAAAAATGATTGATGTTTCATCGAATTGTTTGATATACATAGTAATAATTTGAACGATATAATGCTGTTGGCAAAACAAATTAGTTTGAAATAGAACTGTTTTTTACATCTAAATTGGGTACTTGTGATTAAACTGAATTATTTGAAATAGAACTGTCTATATGTATAAAAATGGATTTGGCATTAAAACCAAACCAAACATCTACCAAAAAAAAAAAAAAGATGGGCAATGCACAAGTATGCTATGTACTATTTTGAACACATCCTGGAAGCAGCATCTCACAAAACAGCAGATGTATGGCCACTTTTCTCCCATCTCACAAACCAGCCAATTAAGACAAACAAACTTGCTGCACATTGCTAGGGAAGTAAAGAAGAACCCATAAATGATGTTCTCTTTGGGACGCCTGCACGAGGAGGCGTTACTGTTGGCCGACTTGCAAGGGCTAATTCACATTAGATTTGTGCGGACACTGGACACCTGCTAAGAACTATGGAAGATTGGAACAGAGATACAGAGAGGAGGTGCCCGTGGTGTAATGTTTATCGTCGTAGGAAATGGACACGGCGACACGAGTTCAAATCATGGATAAAACTGATTGCATTTCACATAGCACTAATACCCTTGGGAAAGGTACGAATCAAATTATTCTCCCTTCAGCTATGGGTAAATAATAGGGTAGACCTGGTTCTTCAGCCTTGATGAGGCAACGAGTCTAGGAGAAGAAAAAATTCTGAATTCAAACCTAAAACTCCGCTTAAAATTGACTTTGTGTCATATCCTGCCCGAGCGGAGGTGTTGGTAAATATGGACAGAGATAGAGAGAGAGACAGAATGAAAGACAGAGAGAGAGAGAGAGAGAGAGAGAGAGCTAGCTGTGTGCAATCAGCACAACTTGATAATAATAATGACGATGGTCTTTTCAAATCTTACTTTGCAAGCCGGCGGATATAATAAGCCATTTTGGATCACGTGCTCATAAAAAAATGTATCTGTCAAAGTTTTACATCCGAATCATACGGACGGCTTTTGCTCACGACTTTTCTGAGATAATAAACGCAGGATAATGGAATCCAAAATTATTGCTGCTGCATTAAATTTATTTACATTTACCTCACGCCATGAAAATTCGTAATATGATGTCGAGGAAAGAAGAAGAAGAAGAAGAAAGAGAACTGATGCTCTTTTTATATGTTATGGAGTGGGGGGTTTAATATTAATGTTTATGTTATGGAATTCTCGAGTTCATGAATGCAAATAAAATATAGTTTTTCAGTATTTTAAGCGCTTTTTAATTTGATGGTGACATGAAACAGAATATCACGAAATATTCGCGTGATCAATAGTAACCTTTCATTAAATTATCCACTGCATGAGTTGGATTAGGAGAAACCATTTTGGATATATATACATATATATATTGTCATCCACAGACAAACTGTTCCGTTGTGTCTCAATTCTTCAGGGTAGCTAATCCCGTGGGGGGTCTCCTCGTGGAATGGTTAAAGCGATGGACAGCGGAATCATAGTAAGCGAGTTCGTACTCCAGTCGCGCGGTTACGTTCACTCTCGGACAAATACCCTTCAGAAAGGTAGGAACCCCCTTATCCTCCCAGCTATGGGTTAAATAGTACCACTACTGTTCTTCTAGGAGAATAGCTTTGGCATTAAATAAACTACAATGGCTGATGTGCCATCAAACCAAGATACTTCAAGCCGAGATCGAAACCCTGCTGATTTTATGTCAGTCGGATATCTTACTCTAGGGCCATCGTTAATCTTTACGTAAGTGAAGGATTTTTTTTTTACGTATATCTTTTTACATATGTGTAATGGGCTACCGGGGTATTCAATTCATGAGAAAAGAATCGCATTTCAGTGTATGTGGCAGCCGATATATATATATATATATATATATATATATATATATATATATATATGTAATTGGAGAACACATAAGCGATATTCCCTTGTCGACTCCTGCACTTAGAAGAGTCAGTTTTGGTCGACCAGAAAATATTACTTAACATAAGTTCTGTCCGGAAACAAGATACGACCTAGTAGGCCTATTGAGAGGCATGAATGATAGGGATGGATGGCAAGTGACAATCTAGCGACACTGTGCTGTCAGTGTTATGAAATAGCCGAGGGATTTCGGTTCATGCCTTTGAGTTTAGTTAGGCTGAGAACCTTTCGGCTCAGCACATGGGTTGGTTGGGTGTAAGATTGAAGCAGGTGTTAACACGGGTGCGCGCAAGCGGATGGAGGTGTCACTCAGATGTCATAACAGTCCGAGACGATACTGGGTGACAAGGTGCGGGTGACGTCACGCACCGGAAGCACGCGGAAGTTTGTGTGAGAATTTGAAGAAAATAAGAGTTGGGTTTTAGACACCAAACGAGAAGGATCAATTTTGGAGCTCGATGGGGGCCGCTCGAGTTGCAGGCCAAATGAATAAGACAGCATAGAAGGTTATGTCTCTCCTCCTTACGTCGAAACCTTTAACTCAAAGTTAATAAAAAGGTTTCGTACCTGAACAAGAAGTAGTTACGTGTTTTTGAGATTCCTGTTCTTTATATATTCTACCGTTATGAACATTACATGTCTATTTCGCACATACCGTTAATTGCGAATATGGTACATCAGTACGACTTGATGATGATGATATACATGCTTTGAGTGGAATATATATATATATATATATATACACCACTCAAGACATCCAGTTCCAAGTAATTGACCCGAAAACTATTCAGTTATAACTTGTATATATTTAAAAAAAACAAACTAGGCATTAAATAACCCACAAGGGTTGATATGCCACAAAACACCAGGCAATCAACCAACCAACCAAAAACGAACCAAAACTCAATCTGCTATACGGTGCGTAAAGACGAACATGCAAGAAAAATAAAGTGCCATAAAAATATTTCCAACCAATCAGACACAAGTGTGTTATAATTTTATTTTCTGTCAGTGTAGTGGTTTATGTAATATATACTATTACTTTTCCTGTGGGTGTCGTCTTAAAGATCGACATATCTACGTGGAATATATACTGACACACATGCAGATAAACAACTGGAGAAAGAAAAATCTATATCCGTCATTTTTTAATGGTTAAATATAACCAAGCAGGTCCTCATCCAGATTTCACCATTGTCTGAGAACAATAATAAATTCTAAGAAAAGCAATAGATTTACTGAAGAAATCAAGAAACGCACATTTAAACAATGCCCCCACCCCAAAAGAAAAAACAACAGTTTTATCTATATTTCTAGGGATCTTGCTTTGCAGCTGAGAAAATCACTTAATTTACCCTATCAATGTCATGGTCCAGGTAGAAGCCAGATTCTGACTTATAAAACAAATAAAATATTGACGCTACCTAATCCTCTGACAATATCTTTCCCCCACTCGGCTTTTGAGTGTGCTAATCTCAGTAAATAATACTATAATTTATGGAGCTTTCAAGTCTTATTTATTGGAGTTTGCAATAGAAGCTAATAACTGCAGATAGATAGATAGATAGATAGATTAAAAAATACATAAATAAATAAAAAGCAAAAATTAAAGGATTTGGACAAAGAAAGAAAGAAATACTAACATGCAAATATTTATGTACAAAATATGAGTTTACGATAAACTACGGTACAAAACAACTAAGATATAAATCAACAGACAGATCTGAACAGAATATATATATATATATATATATATATATATATATATATATATATATGGTGCCTTCAATAAGTTTCTTGACTTTTTTGAACTGGCATTTAAAATTGTCGTAGACTCTTGAAAATTGACTATGTTATTGCTATCCATCTTATGAGATGACTGACCAATTTTTATGATTTCAGGATCAAATGAACAGCTACAACAGGAATTCGAATATACCCTACTAAAGCCTGATTGTCACATGGGGCCTTCCAGAAGTTGTGGGAACGTTACAACAAGTGCATTGCAGCCGGAGGAGATTACTACGAAGTGCCCATACGAAAAAAGTCTGGAAACCTATTTAATGATCCTCGTATATATATATATATATATATATATATATATATATATATATATATATATATATATATATATATATTATCAGCCACAGACAGACTGTTTCATTGAATCCCAATTCTTCTGAGTGGCTAGACACGCAGGACGCTTCAAGCAGGGATCAAAACCTGCCTAACTTGATGTTTGACATAGCATCTTACCGCTGAGCCCACAGACGATAGAGAGAGAGAGAGAGAGAGAGAGAAAGAGGGAGGGAGAGAGAGAGAGAGAGAGAGAGAGAGAGAGAGAGAGAGAGAGAGAGAGTTATGAACTGAATTATGTCGATAATTTTAAAGAAATACATTTGAAACTCATAACGGTATGTTAACTGAATCTTAGAGACATCAAGAGATTAAGAGGTTCATATAATAGAAAAAAGACTTTGAGCTAGATAGATAGATAGCTAGATAGCTAGATAGATTGAGATGATTAGTGAATATATATATATATATATATATATATATATATATATATATATTATGTTGCTTTCAAATCATATTTCATTTACCGACCCTCACAAACATATATAAATACACACACACACACACACACACACACACATATATATATATATATATATATATATATATGTATATATATATATATATATGCGAGCCTGTGTGTGTATTTGTGCGTATCTTAATTTGTAAGCTTTGTTTAATTGTGACATAAAGCCGGACACAAGAAATTTTTCCTAGTTTAACTTGCTATTAAACCACTCCATGTGACCTTTCCCCCTCTTTCTCTCTCTCTCTATATATATATATATATATATATATATATTAGTGTGTGTGTGTGTGTGTGTGTGCGTGTGTGTGTGTGTGTGTGTAACAAATTATTAAAGTACATAGCACATTAACTATATTGCTGATGAGGTATCTCTATGTCACAGTAAAACTAAAGAAAATAATGTAAAGCAAATTCACCAGTAAATAACCGGGTCATGAAAACTCACGCACACACTCACTCACTCACTCACACTGACATGCAGGCATTTCTATGTGTGTTTGAACTATATTTAAGGTAAGACGTTCTTGAATTATTCTAAACAGTCTGGTCTTCTACGTAAGAATGAATTAATATCACTACAAGAAAAAAAAATTTTGAGGAGAAATGGGGAAAGTAAAATAAAAATAAAATGATGAAAATAACAATCTTTATATCGGAAGCAAGAAAAAAAAACTTACGCTTGGGCATCTGCGCAATCAGCAAAACTAGAACGACTGCGCATATTCCTTGATGCGTCTGCGCTCAAATGGCAGTAGTTATTCATATTCTTGACTGGAGTTATTTTGAATCGACCGTTATGGCAGAGAATGTCGTGCTTGACGCGCAGACGACCATGGAGCCACACTCGACAGATAAATAAAAAGAATAACCAAAGAAAATAAAAACCAACCAACCAGTAAACAAACAACCAGTAAAGCAGGTATAAAAAGAGGCAAACAGATAAGAAAATAAATAATTAAAAAAATGTTCTCAGAAATAAAAATCAAATCAGAAAAGGTAGGTTGTCGTACACATTTCATATCTTAAATAGCATGTCTAAAGAGATGCTTTAATCTGTTGTGAATGGGTTGTGGGTATGAACATGGTTAAAAAAAATATAGCATTTATTCATTTATTGCATTGACATTAAAGAAACCGTCAAATAAAATTGATGGAAGGAGAATAAGACGAAAATAATAGAACGGAAACAAGTAAATATACCAAATTCATTGGCCTATTAGGTAGTTTTCGTCAATGACCGGAGTTCAAACCCAGGTCGAGTCTTACCAAAGACTCAAAAAGTGGTACTTGATACCGCCTTGCTTAACACTCAGCATTGTAAGGTACGTATCAAAATCAAAGTGGGGGTGTCCTCGTGGTGTAATGGTTAAAGCGATGGTCTGCGGAATCGTAGTACGCGAGTTCGTACTCCAGTCGCGCTATTACGTTCACTTTCGGGCAAATACCCTTGGGAAAGGTATGAACCCCCTTATCCTCCCAGCTATGGGTTAAATAGTACCACTACTGTTCTTCTAGGAGAATAGCTTTGGCATTAAATAACCTAAAAAGAGTTGATATGCCATTAAACAAAGAAACCAAACCATACTAAACCAAAATCAAAGTGGAGCAATCTAGGGAAAGAAATAGTGCCCTCTCCTAAACCTCGCTGTTGTAGCTGTTGAGAAAGGAGCTTTTGGATTTCCATCGAGTACGGTCGCCAACTTTACTTTTCATGCACAAACCAAAATCCGTCCTGGAGAATCAGACACATGAAATTCTCAGGGATTTTGAGATATAAATACATCAACTGATTCCAGCAGAAAACCCAGACCTAATGCTAATGTAAAAAACAACAACAACAACAAAAAAGAAAAGAAAAAAGTGAACTTGCTGTATAATGAATTTTGCTGTCGCAGCGGACCTCAGAGCGAGAATAAAAGACAGTGAAAGGAGACATAAGTATATAGAACTTGCCTGAGAACTAAAAAAATATGAAACATGAACGTGATAGTGATAGCAATTATAATCGAAGCGCTCGGAAAAATCCCTAAAGGCTTAATAAAGGGATTGGAAGACTGAGAAATCAGAGGGCAAGTGGAGGCCATTCAGACTGCAGCATTACTTAGATCAGCCATACTTCTTTGAAGAGTCCTGGAGACATTATATACTTGCTGTTACTCACACTCCTGTGAAAGACCATCAGTTATCGCTGGTATAGAAAACTCGTAAGGAGGAACAATGATAATAATCATAAAGGATTATAAGGCGAGACACGACTGAGTGGGCAAGGTGATTCACTGGGAAATGTGCAAGAAATTTAAATTTGACCATACTAACAATGCACAACCCAGCACCTGTCCTAGAAAATGACACGCATAAATTCCTATGGGACTTTAACATACAAACTGATCACCTAATTCCGGCCAGAAAACCAGACCTTATAATAATCAACAACAAAAAAAAAAAGAATTTGCAAAATTGTCGACTTTGCTGTTCCGGCGGACCACAGAATAAATCTGAAGGAAAGTGAAAAGAACCTCGACCTTGCTAGAGAACTGAAAAAGCTGTGGAACATGAAAGTAACGATTGTTCCAATTGTGATTGGTGCTTTAAGCACAATAACTAAAAGATTATTAAAAGGCCTGGAGGACTTGGAAGTTGACGGACGGGTAGAGCCTATCCAAACAGCATTACTGAAAACAGCCAGAATCCTGAGACGAGTCCTGGAGACCTGAGGAGACTTGCTGTCACTCAGACTCCAGTGAAAAACCATCAGCTAACATTGATGTGAATAACTCTAAAGGAGTAAATAATTATGATAATAATAATGTTTTTAAAAATTGATCTCGAATATTCCCGGCTAAAAACCGGACCAAGTTTTAATAAATAAGATAAAATACAAACTTGCCATCTAGTGGATTTTGTCATTCTAACAGACCACATAGTAAAAATAAAAGAAAGTGAAAAGATTTTCAAATGCTTGGATCTTGCTAGAGTACTAAAAAAAGGTTAAGAAAAAACAACTGCGTAACATAGAAGTGACGTTGATACCAATTGTTGGTGCGCTTGAAACTATCACCAAAGACTTGTAAAACAGATTGGAGTAATTGGAAATCAGAGAAAGAATCGCGACTATACCGATCATAGGATTTCAAAGATTACTCAGAAGAATTCTAGAAACCTGAAGAGACTTGTCATCCAGTTTCCAATAAAAGACAACCAGTTAACGCTAGTCTGGTTTGGTTTGGTTTTATAGCATATCAACAATTGTAGATTATTTAATGCCAAATCAATTTTTATACATATGTAAAGTAAGTAAAGTTGGCTACTGTAGTCAAGGGCTACCCGAAAGATCCTTTTCAATAGCTACTACACCAAGGTGAAGTGAGGGTGCTACTTCTTTCCCTGGATTGCTCCACTTTATCCTTGAAACGTACCTTATTATGCTGAGTGTTAAGCAAGGAGGTATCAAGTACCACTTTTTGAGTCTTTGGTATGACTCGACCTGAGATTGAATCCTGGTCTCCTGGGCCATTGGTAAACACTCTACTACTAAGCCAATAATTCAAAAATTCAGTTTAGCATGAGAATGGTTTTTGGTTTAGACTGTTAAATGTCAAAAAGGGTTGAAACAATTCAGTTTAGCATACAAAGACCGTTTAAATTTAAACAAATCAGTTTCGCATAAGTACGCAGTTTTGATGCCAAAAACAGTTCTAGTTTAAGCAATTCAGTTTAGCATAAGTACACAGTTTAGTTCTATTTACCCTTTATATAGGATCCTATCAGGTTCTACCATTCTGGGACTGATGGCAATAAAGGGGTATTCCACATTTCCCCATTTCGTTGGAAGAAACTTACCCCTATGCAGAAATTCAGTCGGTGTATTCTACAGCCCAAGCCAACTAGGCATAGTTGATGCTGGTTTGAAAAAAAAACTTGCGAATGATGTAACAGAATTAACAGAGGAATTAAAAAAAGTAGAAAACTTTCAAATGAGAAATCAAAACTGGCAAATTTACTGACAGTAGTGGCCATTTCAGAAGATTAATTAAAAGTGATGAAGATGTGCCCGTGGTGTAATGGTTATCGTCGTAGGAAATGGACACGGCGACACGAGTTCAAATCCTGAACAAGACTGATTGCATTTCACATAGCACTAATACCCTTGGGAAAGGTATGAATCCAATTATTCTCCCTGCAGCTATGGGTAAATAGTACGGCAGACTAGGTTCGTCAGCCTTGGTGAGGCAACTAGTCTAGGAGAAGAAAAACTCTGAATTCAAACCTCTTAAACTCCGCTTAAAAACTGACCCTTGTGTCATATCCTGTCCGAGCGGAGGGGTTGGTAAATATAAAAGAAAAAAAAATTAAAAGTGATAAAGATGGATCAGAATAATTTAACTTCTTAAGGAGACATTTGACGATTGAAATTGAATTATAACAAATAGCTGCACACTGAAATTGCACAAAAAATGTCAAAAGAACTAAGTAGTACCAGTGAATAGTATGTGCATGTTTAAATATACTGATAACATTTCTTCTAGGAATTTTTCGGTGTTCACTAATGCTTTGCAGAATGAATTTTGCCTTTTGTGCATTCTTATGCATGCAAGTGTTAACATGCAAAGGATATGCAGTGTATTCGTGTAATGACTGATTGCAGTTTATGCAACCTTTTCCTTGGAACCGGTACACGTATTGATCTGTGGATATGATCATTTAGTGTAATCCAGCAATATCTGTTTGTTAAATCTTAAATTGAAAGATATTCAGATCGTAATAATTTTATTTTCCATCTGTGTGAATTAAAGTTGTAATCTGGAAACACAGTTAAATGCATGAAAATGAGTCTGTTAATACTCAGGTTACGAGATACACGATATATATATATATATATATATATATATATATATATATATATATATATATATATATATATTTCCTTCAACGTCATAACACTATGATTCTATAAGCACCACCAATTAAAGATATACAGATTATATATATATATATATATATATATAATTCAAATAACTGCCTAATATATATATATATATATATATATATATATATATATATATATATATATATATATATATACATATGCAATAAAGTTCTGTTTTAAACTTGGAAAAAATGCCACAGAAACCTACGGAATGCTTCAGACTGCTTTTTGACCATCTTGCATGAATCGAGCATCAGTTTTTGAGTGGCATAAGAGATTCAAGGAAGGCAGAGAGTCTGTGAGGGATGATGAGAGGTGTGGGAGGAGTAAGGAAGTCAATAGACCAGAGTTGATTGGCCAAAGGGTTAGGATTAGAGCTAGGGTTACTATGTGGAGGTTTAAAGGGAGTTCAGGAAGAGATTCGGCTGGAAGAAGCCAGTACTCTTCAAATCGGGTCTGTGGCATTTCCACCAGGACAATGCGCCAGTTCACAACTCCATCCTTGTTACAGATTATTTGACCAAGATGGGCATCAAGACAGTTCCTCACCCTACCTATATTCAAGACCTTGCTCCCTGTGACTTTTGGTTATTCCTTAAGCTCAGTGGCTGTCGTTATAATTAAGGAGATGAAAGAGGCTGTGACGAAGGTCATTGACACGCTTACACAAGAGAACTTCCATGGGGCCTTGCAGAAGTTGTTGGAACGGTACAACAAGTGCATTGCAGCCGGAGGAGATTACTTCGAAGGGGGCTAGAGTTTCATGTGTGTATTATCAATAAAAGTGCCCATACGAAAAAAGTCTGGAAACTTATCGTAGGCACCTCGTATATATTAAATAGGAGTATATAACGGCTAAAGCAGGAGGAACTGAAGTCTGCGATCCTAACACAAAATCCAATGTTGATCTTTGGAAAAATATGAATCCACATCTTTTCCCGAACCATATGGATAAATAGTAAGCCAGCCTATGTTCTTTAGCTTTTGTAAGGTAAATGGTTTAGCTCAAAGAAATATCTGATCTAAACTAGGTGTACTCTGTTTAAAAATAACCTTTTGTCACATCCTCCTGGTGGTCGATGTGTTCTGCATATACAAAAAAATACCCCCACCAAGCACACACACACACACACACACATTTATTTTTTTCTTTAAGAAAAGAACAAAAACAGTCACATTAGGATTATAAAATTATTTCTATCCTTTTATGTGTTTTTGATAAAACCAAAAAAACACGAAAAAAATTTAACAGGACTTCTTCAGATCTTATGGAGAAAATAATTTAGAATAGACACAGGAAAGAAGGGTGGGAGGGGATAAAAGAGGGGTGAAGAGTTTTCTCCTCATTTAGCCCCCCCCAATTAATTTACTATAATTCCAACGATAAAATAAAAAAAAACCGGAAGTGAGCTAAATTTTTATCAAAAACACATAACAGGATGGAAATAAATTTATAATCCTAATGTGACCGCTTTTGTTTTTTTCTTAAAGAAATTATTGCTCTGTAATGTCAGTTAGATTGAGCTCTTTACCAGGAAAATTTAAATGTTCACGGTTTAATGTTTTTTTTTTGTCTAGATGGAATTACTTCCAACTCCGGTTTAACTGGACCGAATAATACACACACACACACACACACACACATATACATATATACATATATATTGATGTATTATATAGGATCCGTTGTGACTGGATACAGACAACAGGCAGTTTCAGATAGCTTGATTCATGATGAAGTAATGCCTAAAACTCTCAATCACTACTGAGAAATCTTTTGTCTCATTACAACTAGTCACGATTCAGGTTTTGGTTTCTTAGCTGGCATAAATTGATTAATCTTCCCTGCATTTCAATCAAACTGGGTTAATTTTTCATCAGAGGTTAGGGAATCATGTACATTGTATATTTTTTTTTATGGAGTTGTTTCCTATGAGTTTCTTTGCACATGGTCCAATCAAATACGATCGATCTTTAAATAGATCTATTTTCATAGATGCTAGCTTAACAAGAACTACCAATAAGGCTTAAAATAGGACTGAGAGTAATGTCAATGAAGGGATACGCCGTATTCCACAGATATACACAACAGGAGCCTCACCATCTGATGTAGTTTAGCGCCGAACACTTTTTTGGGAGAAAGTCTTAGCCCTCTGTTAGAAATAAAGTCAACATATTACCTGCCATTGATTGATACTCCAGCTAGTAGATATTAAATAGATGTGAAAATACTTTTAAAAAAAGGTCAGATACTCTTGCTGTCCAATTCTCAGGTTAAGAATTAATGCAAGCCCCCTGATTTTTGCTTCTGGAAAGGTTAATCTATTTTTAGATTTGTTGGAACCGCAACAAACAAAAATCTCCTTGAACCACCCACTTCAAACCAACAACTCGACAGCCCAACTTGCCAAATTAGTCTTATTCAATCAGGCAGGATCTGATTTCGAGAAGCATCCTTCTAATTCGATTGTGGTGGATAACTCCTTCTCGTGTCCCACGCCCAAAGCCACCGGGGAAGGGTTCAGGTAATTCTAACCTTTTACTATTCCCTCAGGAAACTAAATTCTGGTGGCTGAAACCGCCCCAGGGCTAAACATTAAGGTAAGGATCTTTAGGGATTTTTTTTTTGGTGGTGGGCGTTCAGGTTACAGCTAGCCCGGATGAAAATACATCCGTCACAAAATATACACCTGCTCTTTTTTTGCCAGTCAATCGATACTGTATTCTAGATGAAAGGTTATGCGTCATATTTATCCAGCAACAGAACATTGAACAAATTGATGGGGGGATCGATGATTATTATGGTTTGGTTGGTTTGGTTTCTTTGTTTAATGGCACATCAACCTTAGTAGGTTATCTAATACCAAAGCTATTCTCCTAGAAGAACAGTAGTTGTACTATTTAACCCATAGCTGGGAGGATAAGGGGGTTCATACCTTTCCCAAGGGTATTTGCTCGAAAGTGAACATAATAGAGCGACTGGTGTACGAACTCGCGTACTACGATTCCGTAGTCCATCGCTTTAACCATTACACCACGAGGACACCCACCCTATTATGGTTTGTATAGAGGTCATGTAAACCACTAAAAGGATGTCAAATTGAGATATTGAAAAGGCGTATTTTTCCATTCATTCTTTGAGGTAATACGAAACGCTTTTGGTTCTTGGTATAATGTTTATTTTTCAAAAACTCTAAAACCGTTGTTTGGATGATTAAGATAATGCTAGCATTGTGAACGTCACTTATCCAGGGATTATTCACGTAAACATAGTGCACATAACCACTCATATATTGTTATCCACAAATCAACTGTTTAGTTGTATCACAACTCATCATCGTGGCTAGAAAAGCTCGATGCTTCAAGGTGTGATGGATAACTTTACGTCAGCCTTATAACAATATCACAGCCCTCAGCAGTCTTAACGAAATTGATAAGATTTTAACATATATGTATTAATTTTTCCATTCGTTTACATTTACGCTATCGGAGTGCTCTATCCGTTTGAAGAGCTTTGCATTATATATATATATATATATATATATAGTTTAAAAGCTAAGACGAAATATGACCAAAGAAGGTTTATTTTTTGACATAGTTCCCGTAATAGTCCACACAATTCTTCGATTTTGATTTAGTTCTTGTATCTCATTGATCAAAAACGTCACCAATAGCAGATATCATACCATTGTATAAACTTTTCAACCAATAAAATTTTCATCCTCCCACATATATGTATATATATATTTATATATACATAATATATATATATATATATATATATATATATATAAAGAGAGAGAGAGAGAGAGAGAAAGAAAGAAAGAAAGAGAGTATAGTTAATTACATCCCTGAGGATTTTTTCTAAAATCAAAACGGCGTTCAGAAACCGATCAGAATGTTTTTTTTATGTGTTTACAACTGTTGGTCACATCTTCGTTACGTTCATATTTCTGTATTGTTATAATCTTGCTAGCATATATATATACATATATATATAATAAAAAAAATTACACAAACTGATATCTGGGGAAAAATCGATTAAAAAGAAAAGACTAAAAACAATCTTATTGTTTGAAAATAGTCAACTAATAACGCAATGCATATATAAAAGAAAAACCACTGATAGAATTCCTCAAGCAAAAATATAAAATTGTTCAATGCACTAAATTGAGCGAAATACGAATACCTACAAAGTCAGAAGATATCTACCTGGGTGTCACGTAAGCGGATCATCATAAACTGTTTAGTGTGTGTTTTTTTTGTTTTGTTTTTTTTTGCTAATTTTATTCTTTCGAGCAGGTTTCTATTCGATAAAATGAAGTTTATTCCAAACTTTTATGGTTAGAATTATCCTAATGATCCGGTTAGGATAAACCTAGGGAGATTTATTCTGCCTCTGTAGGTATTCGTATATATATATATATATATATATATAGGTTTGTAGGAAATGGACTCGGCGACACAAGTTCAAATCCTGGACGAGATTGATTGCATTTCACATAACACTAATACTCTAGTGAAACGTATGAATCCAATTATTCTCCCTGCAGCTATGGGTAAATAGTTGGGCAGACTAAGTTCTTCAGACTTGGTAAGGCGACTAGTCTAGGAGAAGGAAAACTCTGAATTAAAAACCTGTTAAACTCCGCTTAAAAATTTACCTTATGTCATATCCTGCCCGAGCGGAGGGGTTGGTAAATATCTATATAGATAGGTTTGTAGTAGGTTCAAAGAAAGAATAGAAATATATTTTAAAATAGGTAGGTCCATGAAGAGATTTGTATTTTTTATTTATTCTGTTCTTACATACGTGTTATATATGTGTATGATTCCAGCTTGTTGCTTTCGTCAGAGAACATATGGAGCACAAAGCCTAGGTAATGGGGTACTCAATGAGATTTGAACTCACTCTTGTTCGCAGTTTGAATGTTTTTTAATTTCGGTTTTGGGTTTTATATATTGGTTATTCTCCCTTTTTCTTAGAGTGTGTTTACTTATGTCCACATTGATGATTATATATATATATATATATATATATATATCATCAAGTCGCGTTAAAACCACGAAGATCGCAGACTCTCTTTCTCTCTCTCTCTCTCTATTCATCCCAATTATCCTTTGCTTCTAGCAGGTCTTCTATGATGTATCATGTGTCCATACAGAGTTGATGAAAGTCTTTGTTCGTCGACTAACATTGGCACGTTCATGTGCTGAAGTTCATAAGAGAACGTCACTCACTAGTTTGTCCCTGCTTCTCCAGAAATGCTCTGCACATCTTGTTCGACTTATTTGAATCGTTTGGGTGATGAGTGGAACGTGGCCGTACTAATGCTGCTTTATTTTGTGGGGTTCTGCTTCCATTTATTTATTAAAGGCAGAATGAAGTGCTCTTGTGTAGATCCCATTTAGCTTTTTCTCTATTCGTTTTCTTAGTGTCCATGTGGTGCATTCATATAGTAGTATGGACAGCTAAATTTAAAAAAAAATTTTGTTTTAATTCATCGGATAGATTAGATTTTTCTACGATCCATAGTACAACATTATCTAAGCATGTATGAAAAATAAGAGATGAAACAGGAAAATCCTTCATAATGAAATGGTATTTTGTGCAATATTCAAGGGTATTTTGTGCAATATTCAAGGGTATAAAGAAGATGATAATAGCAACTGATTATGTTTGGAACAAACATTGTTCATCTTAACATATGCAGCAAACAAGTTGCTAGACAAAGAAAAATTGGATTTATATCTAAGTATAAACATGTAAATGCGTTTCTCCAGGATCACTAACCCCCTGACTAATTCCATAATTAATTCTTCTGTATTTGAACTGACATAAATTCTAAATGTCTTCCTTTTTGAAATGTACTATAAGCACTACTTCACTATAATCCATTGTTTTGATTCTTTGTTTTTGTTTAGTCTCAAGTTAAATGGCTACGATGGCTTTCCAATGTATTATTTTTTTGGCCGTGTGCGCAGTTCAGCAAATAAATTACATTTTTGATTCTGCAGTTATATTTGTGGTATCGTTTTTTTTTTTGTATTTGTCAAGCTACTTAATGATTTAGATAACTTGTGGTGTTTGCAATATAATGGTTTGGTTTGATTTCTTTGTTTAATGGCATATCAACCTTTGTAGGTTATTTAACGCCAAAGCCATTCTCCTTGAAGAACGGTAGTGGTACTATTTAACCCATAGCTGGGAGGAGAAGAGCGCTCATACCTTTCCCAAGGGTATTTGCCCGAAAGTGAACGTAATAGAGCGTCTGGAGTACGAACTCGCTTTCTTGCAATATAAGTAAAAGTAAGTTGGCGACCTTAGTCGAGGTTGAACTGAAGGCTCCCTTTTCAGTAGCTACTACAACGAAGTGTAAGGAAGAGCGCTACTCCTTTCCCTGGATTGCTCCACTTTACCATTGATCCTTACCTTATAATGCTGAGTGTTAAGCAAGGAAATATCAAGTATCATTTTTTGAGTTTGGTATGACTTGACCTGGGATTGAACCCCGGTCCTCTGGCCCATTGGTAATCATTCTAATATTCCTAATATAGTTGTTAAGATTTAGAGGATTTTATTGTTTGCTTCTAATGGATCACTTTATCATTCAATATATAAATATATATCAAAACTATTTCATGAAAACGTTATGTTTATCTTTTTTTCCAGGAAATTTCGGGGTACGATAGCTAATATCAAGAGTAGTTCAATAAAATCACCAAATTATATCACCTTATCCAAAATTAGAATTAAGAATAACATGGCATAAAAGGTTTATAAGGAAATAATTTATTGATGGTGGATCGCAAGGGAGAACACAAGGCTTGTAAAATCACCAGTAATGCATTCTTAACATCAATAAATACTGGAAGCAGTTCAATTGTTATTCTAGCTTTCATTTTAGCGAATGCTTTAGCGTTGAAATCAATATCCGTATTGTATTGTTTGGATCAATAAATTTATTATTCATATCGATGACTGATTGAAGTGAAACGTCTTAAGAAGCATCTGTTGATAGAGATTAATTTAGTGCCCTAGGGCTAGGAATAGGAAGAAGAAGATGTGCGTGTGTGTATATGATAGAGAGAGAAGCAAAGAATGAGAGAGAGAGAGAGGGAGAGAAAGAGGGAGAGAGAGGGGGGATCCTTCAAGGAACAAAAAAAAAACCCTACAAAAAAACAAAACAAAAAGACTAGAAAACAAAAACAAAATAAAACTAAAAGTATAAACTGGCTGATTGAGATAAGAGAGAGTGTGAGAGTAAGATATATATATATATACATATATACATATATATATATATATATATATTTAGAGAGAGAGAGAGAGAGAGAGAGAGAGAGAAAGAGAGAGAGAGAGGAAGAGTAAAGGATGTAATATAGAAGATGCAAGGTATAACAACAGGTAGTTCAGCCAAATTAATCCGCAAGAAAAATGACATTGGCATTTTTACCTTCCATACAAGTCAGGTCAGAAAATCTTCGGCCATGGTGAAAGTTTCAATGAATATATTTTTAACTCTTCAGTAATTCATACATCTACTTGGCCTCATTATGAATTATTCTCTGAACTACTTAAAAAAGAAAAAAAGAAAATAGTGAAAAATATTTAAAATGTTTCCATTATGGAAGATTATGTTAATTTTGTTTTCATGTAGTAAAAATGATGTTGAAATAGTAAGGTTGCTGGGTTCTTAAAAGAAGTTAACGGATACAGAAACAGGATGAAAAGATGATGAAAAGGGAAAAAAGTCTGACTCGTTGCCAGCGAAAAATATTACTTGCTTTATTATTGATGTTGCAACTTCCATGTGAATAACTTTAAAAACATGAGACATGAAGTCGTACTCCTGAGTTAATTCATATATTAGGGATGTACAAATAATTCATCGAATTTTTCATTTGAATTTGTTTGTTGCCCAGTCGGCTGGGGCTGTAGAATACACCGACTGCTTCTCTGCAGAGGCGTAACCCCCACTAAATTGTGTCCTGGATATGACACTAAACAGTCTGAGGTCCCAATAATGCAGGGGCTTAGGGGAATACAGAGCACCCCTTCATTGCCATTGCTCCCAGGTCCACTCTGGCCTGGCGTGGTAGCACCTGATACGGCCCTATCTATGGGTTAAATAGAACTAAGGGCATACTTATGCTAAACTGAATTGCTTGACTAAACTCAATAGCGTAAAATAGAAAGGTTTTTGACAATTAAAGTGTACTTACATTTAAACTGCGTGCTTATGCTAAACTGAATTATTTAAAATAGAACTGTTTTTTGACATTGAAACTGTATTTACACTAAACTGAATTGTATAACATAGAACTGTTTTGACATTTAACTGTGTAAACAAAATCTGTACTTATATTTAGCTGAATTAGAACTGCTGGGCTAAACTGAATTATTTGAAATTGAACTGTTTTTGACTTTGAAACTGTACTTACACTAAACTGAATTGTTATATATAACTGCTTGAATAGTTTCACATAGAAATGTTTTTGACAATTAAACTGTGTACTTATGCTAAACAAAATTGTTTGAAATAGAATTGATTAATAGTTATTCAGTTGAGTCTAACAGTTCTAATTTAAACAATTCACTTTATTATAAGAATAGTTTTTATCCTCACACAGTTAAGTGTCAAAACAATTCCATTTCAAACAATTCAATTTAGCGTAAGTAGAGTTTCAATGTCAAAAACTGTTCAATTTCAAACAATTAAGTTTTGCAAAAGTACACATTTTATATATGAAAACAGTTCTATTTCAAGTAATTCAGTTTAGCATAAGTATGCATTTTAGTTCTATTTGACCCTATCAGGTGATACCACTCCTGGTCAGATTGGACCTGGGAGTAATGGCAATAAAGGGGTATTCCACATTCCCCAGAACTCTAGGATTACTGGAACCTCACATTAAGATTGTTTAGAGTCAAATCCAGGGCACTCATTATCTTACCCCTCTGCAGAGGTGCAGTCAGTGTATTCTTCGGCCTGAGCCAACAGGGCAATTTAGATTAGTTATCAATTACTAATATATATATATATATATATATATATATATATATATATATATATATATATATATATATATATATATATATATATTGATGAATCATTTGTACATGCCTAATATATGTATTAACTCAAGAGCACAACTTCACGTCTCTAGTTTATATTAACAATGATTCATCGATATTTTTATTTAAATTAGTTAATGATTATATATATATATATATATATATATATATATATATATATATATAGATATATATATATATATGAGAGTGTATATTGAGGCTGCAAGTTATTATTCAAGCAAGTTTTGTTAAAGACGATAGGACGTTGTTTATTATTTCTTATTTTATTTTTTCAAGTCTCCTTGTTATTTTTCTTGAAACGGGATCTAGTTGGTAAAGTCCTATATCTTCTTCCCAAGAAATTCAGCATAAACTTTCCGAAACCCTCTAAAATCATGAACTTAAAATAAAGAGCAAAATCAATCAAAGCTGAATCATCTATATCATGGAAGAAGATTTCTATCCTCCACACGTAACAAATACGTCAACCTATCACATGTCATACTCAATGAGACACTACAGGAATTTTTGTACTTAGGCTCAAACATCCACCTTCGAGTAAATACGACCTTAATATAATATATATAATCAAATATGAGACCTACAAAATAAAAGTAAAAGTACTATACACCAAAACCTTCGCGACTTACTAAAAGCTGTAGGAATTAAAAACAGTTTCAACCACAAACACCCAAGCAAACGACAATCCCCAACACTAAAAGAAGTTGCAAATCTACGGGTTTACAACTCGGACATTACCATTTGTACCTTTGACAAGACCAATATTTACATTATATTATATAAAACAGACTACAACAAAAAAAAAAAAAAATGAAAATATCTCCAACGACGGAAAAAATTTAAAAAGCTCATAAAAAAAAATCCCCCGGCCAACTTAAAAAATACATTGACAAAATTATCACAGCCAATAACGTAGAAATTGGATCCATTAAACTAGCAAAAACAACTGTAAATTACAAACCCGGATACATATATAGTAAAATAAAAACCCACAATGTAACCCAATTAGTCCAATTATTTAAGATAGCCCTACTCCCGTATACCACATTAAAATAAATCCTCAACAATATAATAGAACCATATATCTAAAATAATTACAGTATCAAATGAACACACCAGTTCATTCAAATTTTAAATTCTAACCCAACCAAAAAATGTATAACAGCATCTCTCGATGTCAAAAATCTTTTTACTAACGTTCCAATTCACGAAACCATAAAAATAGAAAATTACCCCTCAATTTCTTCATCAGCTATGCAATCAAAAATCTTCAAAAAAACTTCTGACCTGAACCACAAAAGTCCCATTTTATGATACCTCCGGCAACATATACATAGAAATTGACGATATTTTGATGGGGTCGCCCATTGGTCACATCATCTCCAAATTCTACATGTCCCACATCAAAAGCTAAATATTTAAAACAATAATAATTAAACCCAAGATATACGTCCCTATGTAAACGACATTTTCATCACAACACAATCCTAGGACGAAATTAACAAATTCAAAAATCGAATAAAACTTTACCACCCAACTCAACATTAATAAAAAAAAATCCCTTTCCTCGATGTTCTTACAGACACTACATATCCATAATAAAAGCCTACCAGCGACAGTTCCGCCCTGCTTAACTTCCTCAGTCAATGTTCCCAAAAATACAGATTAGCAATTATAAAAAAACTTAATTCATAGAGCATTTTACATCTCCTCACCTTGTTATATAATAGCTGAGGGATTTCGGGTCATGCCTTTGAGTTTAGTTAGGCTGAGAACCTTTCGGCTCGGCACATGGGTTAGTTGGGTGCAACATTGACGCAGGTGTTAACGCAGGCGCGCGCGGGCGGATGGAGGTGTCGCTTAAATGTCATAATAGTCCAAGACGAAACGGAGTGACAGGGTGCAGGTGACGTCACGCACCGGAAGCGCGCGGAGGTTTTGTGAGAATCTGAAGAAGTTAGAGAGTTGAGAATTAGACGCCAAATGAGAAGGATCGACTTTTGGTGCTCGCAGGCGCGAGGCGAACTTGCACCCTATGGGGGGGCGCTCGAGTTGGGGGCCAATTGAATAAGACAGCATAGAAGATTGTGTCTTTCCTCCTATGGTACAATCTAAGACAATATTCTACAAAGAACTTATCAACATAAAATAAACCCTTGTTGATAACAATTTCCCTAATAAACTAGTCGATCAACAAATAAAACTACCTCCACAACATTCACAAAAATAATAACTCTACCGACAATAACAACACTAACAGAATTTATCTATATTACAGAAATCAAATGCACTATAACTACAAATCAGACGAATGCGAAATAACCAACATTATAAAAAGACATATTAAACCTAGCGAAAAACAAAAACTAATAAAACTTATCATCTACTACACAAAATTTAAAACATCAAACCTCATCGTTAAGAATAACATTGACTCCGCTAAAATACTCTTAAACCAAACCAATGTAGTTTATGAATATATATATGTCTATTTCGAGAGCGCCTCCCTAAAAATAAATATAATCCTTACATTGGCTATACAAAAATCCGATCTCCAAATTATAATTTTAACTTTTTAAAAACTGAGTGAAATATTTATAGAAAAAAAAAGTTCGAAACTTTTTCTTGCAAGCAAAGGTAATGTTAATAAGAGCGTTGGTATTTCTTGAATTGGTGATGTTCAGATTCTTGTAATGCAGTAGAGCAGGAATTTTTAGCCTAAATTTAAGGGATATATTTTTTATGCGTAAAAAAATTTCGTATAACTTAGTCACTTTGTGAGAAAAAAATGTATATGTAAATGCCACAGATGTTATATGTAAATGCTACAGATGTTATATGTAAATGCCACAGATGTTATATCAACAGAGGACAGATGAATATTTTTAACCCACATATCAATGGAAACAAACATTTATTCCATGAAATAAAAATTAAGTGAAGTTGAAATTAAATGCATTCTTGAAAGAAAAGAGTAGATTTTCGTTAAAAAAAAAAAAAAAATCGAAAAGTATTTAAGTACTGGTAATTAATAATTCATAATTTGGGGAAGCAATATTTATTTCTTTACTCTTTTATACGCGTTTTGCGGGCTGTCCTCGTCGTGTGATGGTTAAAGCAATGGACTGCGGAATCGTAGAAAGCGAGTTCGAACTCCAGTCAAGCTATTAAATTCACTTTCGGACAAATACCCATGGGTAAAAGTATGTACCCACTGATCCTTCTAGCTATGTGTTAAATAGTACAACTGCTGTTCTTCTAGAAGGATGGATTTAGCATTAAATACCCAAGAAGGTTGATATGACATTAAGAAACAAATATACTATTTAGTTAAGGTTCAAATTGGATAAAAAAAGTTTATTTATCAAAGAGGCTAAGAAATTGTATTTTTAATATTCTTATACGAGAAAGATTTCTTGAATATTTTTAGGTTTTAATTCCTCAAAGATTTCGCGGTAAGGCAATTAGTGTCGGCTGCGAAGTGTCTGAAAATTTTAAAATGCAAATATCATCATCATCATCAGTATATTGTACTGCTAGCACGGATTTCACTGACTCTCTCTCTCTCTCCCTCTCTCTCTCGCTTACGTCTCTTATAATCCATAACTCGTTGCATGTCTTCTAGACTTCATCCTTTGTCCGTACAGAGCTGTTGTAGATAGGTTTTCGAGTTGGTCTCAACTTCTTTAGCTGTGTCGCGAATGTTTTGTTCATCTTATTTGGATGGTTTTAGAGATGGAAAGTAGGTGGCCGTACAGATGTTGTTTTGTGAGATGTTGCTTCCAGGATTTACTCCACTCTAAAGGGTGGTTCTTTGAAATTTGTGGATAAGTTCACCTACTTCGGAAGCAACGTCTCATCAAACGAGTATGACATCAACACGCGACTAGCAAAGGCCTGGACAACTAACGATAGACCATCGGTCATATGGAAGTCAGACCTGACCGATAAAATAAAACACAGTTTTTTCCAAGCAGCGGTATTACTATATGGATGCACCACATGGACGCTAACAAAACGTACAGAGAAAAAGCTTGATGACAATTACACAAGAATGCTGCGAGCTGTGTTGAAGTCCTGAAGGTAACACCCCACGAAACAGCAGCTGTATGGCCACCTATCACCGATCACGAAAACTATCCAAGCAACAAAAACCTGAAATGCAGGACACTACGGGAGCAGTAAGGATGAACACATAAGCGATATACTCCTGTGGACCCCTTCACATGGATGAGCTAAGGTAAGACGACTAGCTAGAACCTATATACAACAGCTCTGTGTCGCTGTTAGGAAGAAATTGTGTTTAATTTTATCGGATTAGTCTGGCTTCCATATGATCGATAACCTATTGATAGTAGTCCATCCCTTTGCTAGTCATATAATGATGTCATTTTCAGTAGATGAGATGCTGCTTCTGAGGTTGGTAAACTTGTCCACTCGTTTCACAGAGCCACTATTTAGTGTGGAGATGTTTCCTTTTTGATTAAACCACATGTACTCCGTTTTGTCTGCATTGACATGGAGGCCAATACCACTTGCTACCTGCTCCGGACTATACAGCAGGGGTTTGGCTTAGGTAAGTGTATTTACCAGAAGTGCTATGTAATCCGCGTAATCTGCGTCCGTAATAGTTTCTGTGGGGTAGCAAAAGTACAGCTTCTGGAGCCTTCTTTTTTTCAAAAAAATTAGCCCTTGTTTAGTTTGGAAATCAGTTGAGTTCCTATGTATATATGTGTGTGTGTGGATATGAGATTCTGATTTGCAGAGTGGGTATGAAGCTTAAATGAGGTACATTGAATATAAGCGAAGGTAAAGAAAACAAACCTTCGTCAAAACAAATGAGGTCAGGCGCTCAACTGACTTAGCTTGATTGTCACTTCTTCACCTGGCGAGGAAAGAAGAAGATAGAAGTGAACGAATTCTTTTGCAACAAAAATAGAAGAATTCCTTAAAATAGCGAACGTGACTGTGAATATGTCACATCTGAGAAAATATATTTAGCGACAACGGATTTACTTTAAAAATATCTCCATGGCATGGTGTCAACTCGAACAGATAAGATTAGGAGTAGGCACGCAAACACAAACACACAGACAGACACCATCATATATATATATATATATATATATATATATATATTCTTTTTATCTTGATAAGACATGATGTAAAAGAGAACATATAAAAGATTTCAAAACAATTTGACATCGGCTTCTTATTTGAAACTGGCTTATTTCATGTTATGTAAAGAGCAATCATATTAAACTATGTTGTTCAATATATATATATGCATATGTATAAATGAATGTATATATTATATGTAAAAAAGTAATCATATCAAATTAAATCGTACAATGTATAATAATATATTTATACTCTAACCATATATATATATACCGGTCCATTGACCAAGTGTATAGAGTGTTCGCCAATTGCCCGCGAGATCAGGGTTCAATCCCACGTCGAGTCATATCAAGAACAGAAAATTATGATACTTGATACCTTCTTGCATAACTCTCAGCATTATGAGATACGGATCAAGTGTAAGTGGAACCGTCACAGGAAAGGAATAACGCCTTCCACTACATTTTAGTCAAGTAGTTATTGAAAAGGGAGCCTTTGGGTCGCCCTTGACTTCAGTTGGCCGACTAACTGTTTATAGTTAGATTTAGATAAATTTGATTTTTTGGACACTTTTTCATCTGCAGATTTTTTATACTGCGTGAAACTAAAGGTAACGAACTTCTTGTGTTACTAATTTGATATTTCATGATTTTATTCTTGCTCTGCTATAGAAGCTTCGATCAATATTTCTTGCAAACTTTTCACATTTTAACATACTTAAAGAAAAAGTATATGTATATATGTATATATATTCCCTAAAAAACTAAATATCAGTTAATAAACTGGAAGTCGCGTAAGGGACACATTTGGATTTTTATTAATTGGTTTTTAAATTATTTTAAGGAATCTTTTTTTTTAACAGAAGAGAACGGATTTTTAAAGGTTTACTGATTTTTCTCTTTTAAAAGATTTCTGAAATTTAAAATTGAGTTTGATTTTGTATATAGACAATCTGGAATTTTCTTTCTCAGATCTTTCCTCCATCACTGAAAACTCAAAGCGCATAATTCAGATATTCTTCTTCTTTATGTCCTGTGAAACTTGTTTTTTTAATACCTAAAATGGTTTCAATACAAAATATGATATTTTGGATATTTCGTTGCTTTTAAATGGCGTTTGTTTAATTAGTTTTACATTTGGACATTAAGTTTAATATTTCTATATTCTACCTGGTGCCCAAAATTGTTTTTTCACATTCTACGGTTGAGCCATTCGGGGACTTTCGTAAAGGTATTATAAATGTATGGGCAACTCTTGAAGAACCAGGTTTAACCATCTGTAAATTTTTGCGACCTAGATATAGAATGACAGAAAATGGAACGTTCCAAGTAGAAAAATATGCACATTCCAATAAACACCTGAAACAGAAAGCCTACAAAACTACGTATGACTGGGGGGAGGTGATAAACTGTGAATTGTGCAAGATTGTGCTGTCAGATCCACTTTCCAGTTTTCCATGTTAATCTCGATAAACTTTATGACTTTGCTTGATATCTTGTACATTTTGGGACTATTATCCATTTTGTTGGAGGTGCCCGTGGTGTAATGGTTATCGTCGTAGGAAATGGACACGGCAACACGAGTTCAACTCCTGAACGAGACTGATTGCATTTCACATAGCACTATAACCTTTGGGAAAGGCATGGATCCAATTATTCTCCCTCCAGCTGTGGGTAAATAGTAGGACAGACTAGGCTATTCAGCCTTGGTAAGCCAACTAGTCTAGGAGAAGGAAAACTCTAAATTCAAACCTGCTAAACTCCGCTTAAAAATTGACCTTGTGTTATACCCTGCCCGAGCGGAGGGTGTGGTAAATATGATTATCCATTTTTGCGGGATCATATATGGCTTTTTATAGTTAGTTCTTGCCTTAGCTAGATTTTTTCGTTTCGCTTTGCTCTACTTGAAGATGTGTTGATCAATGTCTTGTAACTCTCCTAGACCTCTATTTCCTCAGCAGCATCCTTTCTGTTCTTCAGAGAAGAGTTTTCGGCTTATTAACGAATAGTAAACTTCCTCCCTAATTTACCTAATCGGTAAGCACGTTATGGGTCTATAATTGTTTGGGCGGTTCCTTTTTTATTTTCTTTTGGATCAGGGTTGTCTTTACTTTTATTATCCATTTAGGTATGTCTTTTTCTTTTAGCCATCTGTTTATTTTAATAGCCACTCTGTCATAGATGGAAGTGAAATTTTTAAACAAGTATCCATGTATACCATTACAGCCTGGCATTTTCCAATTTGATAATTTTTTAAATGTTGCCTTGAGTAAATCGAGGTGTATTTTCGCCTCAGCTCCTATGTGTCCTCCTAAATCATTCCCCATGTAGCTTTCTATTCGGCTTTTCCGTTATAGTTTTTTCCTTCCAATATTTTGGTCCAAAATTGTTTTATTTCGTTTTCAACCGGTTGTTGGTAAGTCTTCGTGCATCTTCCCCCATTTGTTGGTAGAATTTACTTTCGTTGTTTTGGAATGTCCTATTTTTTTGTATTATTTCATCCTGTCTCTATATCTTTTTATTCTTCCTTCTTTCGCCGGAACCTTCTGATTTATTTCCTCGAGTTGTATTGTTTGTTTTAGTTGTATTGCATTTTTATTCTCGTCTCAACATGTTCCGGTGTTTTCACTCTGTCTTATCCTTTTTGCTTGATGTCACAGATTTCTTATCAACGTTTCCAGTCGAATTTTACATCCAGGTTTTGAGTTTCTGTTTGCTTTCTTTCTGAGTGACATCAATTCTCCCTAAGTCACTAGGACTCTGCTCAGTATTTCACTTGAGTATAGAAATAATGTAATTTGGATGGTCTTTGCACGTCTTGTGATTGTCAGCTCTTGCAGCCCGTCTACCATCTCGTTCCAAGAGCACTAATTATATATGGTATCACAGTCACTTTCATGTTTATTATCATTATTATTGTTATTGTTATTATTGTTACTGTTGTTGTTGATGTTCTTCTTCTTCTTCTTATAATTATTTACTCCTTTAGAGTTTTTCAGCGTTAGCTGATGGTTTTTCACTGGAGTTTGAGTGACAGCAAGACTCCTCAGTTCTCCAGGACTCGACACAGGATTCTGGCCGTTCTTAGCAATGCTGTCGTTTTGATAGTCTCTACCCGTCCGCCAACATCCAAGTCCTCCAGGCCTTTTATTAATCCTTTAGTTATTGTGCCTAACGCACCAATTACAGTTGGCACAATCGTTACTTTCATGTTCCACAGCTTTTTCAATTCTCCAGCAAGGTCGAGGTACTTATCCTTCTTTTCACTTTTCTTCAGATTTATTCTGTGGTCCGCTGGAACAGCAAAATTGTAGATTTTGCTGATCCTCTTTTATTTTTTAAATTATTATTATTATTATTATTGTTACTGATTTTGCTGTTCTTATTATTAATTCATTTTATCATTTTTCTCTTATTTATTTATTTCTTTAATTATTTTCCTTCACACACTCACACACACACACACACACACATATATATATATATATATATATATATATATATATATATATATATATATATATATAAAGTTTGTGTATGTATATGTGTGTATGCATATACCTTTATTCCGTGCAAAAATATAATACTTTTTGAATGTTTGCTTTCATGATTAATATAAGAAGGTTCATTTTATTGAAAAAAAAACAGTACATTAAAAAAAAATGTTGCCAAAATAAAAAAACCGCTGTTTAGATAATTAGATAAATCCTTTCAATATAAATCGTTTTCTGGAGATTATAGTTCGAGTAAATATCTTTCTCAATTAAACGAAGCAATCAATGTAATTCATAAGAAAGAAAAAGGGATCTATTGATAGCTGGGCGTTCAATACAAAGGGGTGAATGTGACAAAATGACAAAAGACTTAACGCGAAACATTCCTTCCATATAGATTTTAAGAATATCGTTAGAATTCATTTATTCAGAAGAATAGTTGGCACATTTAATTAGTAAGTTTGGCTTTGACTAACTTCGAGCCAAACATAGCGATACATGAATACGTGAAATAGACATCTTCATACCGGTACGTAAAACGTTCATAATGTCCATAACGCACATTTACAGATAACATAGGAATCCCGAAACACAAAAAACACTTACGACTTCTTAGTTCAGGTACGAAACTTTTTATTACCTTTGAGTTAAAAGGTTTTTCGACACAAGAAGAGAGATACCATCTTTCTATGCTGACTTTTCCATCCGCCCTAAACCACGTGCGACACCTGCCCAAGGCCTCGGCGAGCAAGCGAAAGTCAACCTTCTTCTTCCGACCGCAAAACTTAGCTAACTGACTTTTCTCAAATCTCAGCTCACGCTTCCGGTGCGTGACGTCACTCACATCCCTGGTCACATCACCTATCTGGGATTTTTATTGTGACATCTCTGAATGACACATCCACTCCGCGTGCGCGTGAACACCTGCGCTCATGTTTCCACCTAACTAACCCATCCACTGAGCCGAAAGGTTCTCAGCCTAACTAAACCCAAAAGGCAAGATATATAAAACGGAATCCCCCGGCCATTATATTACAAAATCAACCAATTCTGCTGGGGCTGTACACCGATTACATCTCTGCAAATGGACAAGACAGCCCAGACAACGAGTGTCCTGGATATGACACTAAACAATCTGATGGTGAGGCTACAGTCCAAGTGATTTCGAGAATGTGGAGTACCCCAAGTTCATCTTGATCCAAAGTACTCGTATCTCTTTAAACTTTATCTGATGTTGAAGCTTCTGAGTGCAGTTTAAATGTCAAACAGTTCTATTTGACGTATTGATAGAACCCTCTCTGGTGGTACCACTCCGGGTCAGAGTGGACCTTGGAGCAATGGCAATAAAGGGGTACTGCACATTCACCATGCTCCAGGACTGGAGAATCACCATCAGATTATTTTGTGTCATCCCCAGGACACTCATTGGTGAGGGTATCTTACCCTTCCGCAGAGATGCAGTCGTTGTATTCTACAGCTCCAGCTGACGGGGCTACATTAGTCCGAGATAATTTAACAAAGTTATTCTTAAAATATATTTGCATAAACAGATCACTTGTTATTTAGTATTCAAATCTTGACTGGCCCAGTCGGCTGGGGCTGTAGAATACACCGACTGCTTCTCTGCAGAGGGGTAAGACCCCCCCCCAACGAGTGTCCTGGATATGACAATAAACAATCTGATGGTGAGGTTCCAGCAATGCTGGAGCTTTGGGGAATGTGGAGTACCCCTTCATTGCCATCGTTCCCGGGTCCACTCTGGCCCGGAGTGGTAGCACCTGATAAGGGTCCTATCTATGGGCTAAATAGAACTAAACCGTGCTTCTTTCACTATACTGACTTTTGCATTTAAACTGCGTATTTATGCTAAACTGAATTGTTTAAAATAGAACTGTTTTGACATTGGAACTGCGTATTAGTGCTGAACTGAATTGCCCGAAATAGAACTGTTTTTGACATCTAAACTGTGTACTTATGCTGAACTGAATTATCTGAAATAAAACTCTCACATTTAAATATGTGTATTGCCCAGTCGGCTGGGGCTGTGGAATACACTGACTGCGCCTCTGCAGAGGGTTGAGACCCCCCCCTAACGAGTGTCCTGGATATGACACTAAACAATCTGATGGTGAGGTTCCGGCGGTGCTGGAGCTTTGGGGAATGCAGAGTACCCCTTCATTGCCATCGCTCCCAGGTCCACTCTGGCCCGGAGTGGTAGCACCTGATGGGGCCCTATCTATGGGTTAAATAGAACTAACAGCATTCTTATGCTAAAATGAATTGAGTAAACTGAATAGCTTGCAATAGAAACGTTTTTGACAATTAAACCGTACTTACACTTAAACTGCGTGCTGTATGCCACTTACCTCCTATCTCATAATCCAAGTAAGACGAACAAGATATACGAGGAACTGCAGGGGAAGCTGAGACAAACTCATGTGACTGTGTTTACTTTTAATGACACCCGGGCTTAACAATGATTAGAACACATGTAATCCCGGTTATTTACAGAACAAACTGTCAAAACTGACGTCTTCCACACGTACACAAATTACACTGTATTAACTAAATTATTTCAAATTGAACTGTTTTTCGACATTAAAACTGTATTTACACTTAACTGAATTATTACATATAACTGCTTAAATAGTTTGAAATGGAAATGTTTTTGACAATTAAACTGTGTACTTATGCTAAACTGAACTGTTTTCAATAGAACAGATTATTTACATAAAAATGGATTTGGCGTTACATAACCTACAAAGGTTGATATGCCATAAAACCAACCAAACCAAACCAATCTAATCTTGACTCGTTTTGAAATACAAAACCAACATTTATATGGTTCTTCGAAGAAATAGTAGATTTTTTTCCGTAAGGATTTTGACAGGAAGCAGTCTTTTACTCGAGTTCATATTGTATATGTAAGAAGAATTTGGATTGGTGACAGAGATGAAAAGAAAGATTTCTGAGGGGACAAATATTTAAACGAATTAACTATTTGAAGCGAAAATAGATCTATGGTCACGTCCATATTGATGAAAAGTCTGATTAGGAAATAAATTCTTCACTTGCAATTTAGTTTGTTCTACGTCTGCTTATGGTAATAGAAATATGGATGGGGTCGAGTGTTTCTTATTGGTTATATATATATATATACGGCTCATTGGATTAGTGGGTAGAGTGTTCGCCAACGGTCCGGTAGACCTGGGTTCAATCCCAGGTCGTGTCATACCAAAGACTTTAAAAATGGTACTTGATACCTCCTTGCTTAACACTCAGCAATATAAGGTATGTATCAAGGGTAAAGTGGAGAAATCCAGGGAAAGGAGTAGCGCCCTCCCCGACACCTCGGTGTACTCGCTATTGAAAAGGGAGACTTCTGGTCGCCCTCGACTACGGTCACCAACTTATATATATATATATATATATATATATATATATATATATATAACCAATTTTCAATCTCAAATTGAAGTTGTTCTAAATAATAGATAATTTCTCCGCCTAGAAATACTCGACCCCATCCATATTTCTACGCTTCCCCATGGGGGTTGAACAGTCTGGCGAAGGAATTTACAGCTGCCGCTCACATAATATAAAGCTCTTCGAACGAAGTGAGCACTCTGGTATCAGGTAAGGTATAAAATGTAAACAAAACGAACGCTGCTACTTAATCCCTTATAATTCCCTGGCTGACGTAGTACCCTTGTTGGCTGAGCAGTCTAATACTAAGTCTAACGTAAAGTTGGGCGGGTTTCGATCCCAGTTTCTAGCATCATACGTGTCTAGCCACACTGAAGAGTTGTGATACAACGAAACAGTCTTTCTGTGAATGACAATACATATATATATATGTATGTATTGAGGTGTATAGGTTTTAAACAAGGAGGAGACAACTTCTTTTAAAGTAACAAGCCTCAAGAATTAGTTGCCAATTTCACATACTTCGGCAGCAATATCTCATCTACTGAAAGTGATGTCAACTTAAAGCTAGGGAAGACCTGGAATTCTCTAGACAGGTTATCGATCACATAAAATAAAACGGGATTTCTTCCAGGTTGTGGCCGTGTAATTACTACTGTATGAATGCACAACATTGATGCTAATGACATGCATGGAGAAATTGCTAGATGGGATCTACATAAGAATGCTATGTGCTGTTTTGAAAAAATCCTGGAACCAACACTCCACAAAAAAGCAGCTGTATGCCACTTACCTCCTATCTCATAATCCAAGTAAGACGAACAAGATATACGAGGAACTGCAGGGGAAGCCGAGACAAACTCATGTGACTGTGTTTACTTTTAATGACACCCGGGCTTAACAATGATTAGAACACATGTAATCCCGGTTATTTACAGAACAAACTGTCAAACCTGACGTCTTCCACACGTACACGAATTACACTGTATTAACTTGTGCCACGAAGAGACACTTAAACACTGTCGACTTAGCATAAGATTGATTTAAATTCAAATAAAAGTTAATGACACCTGTTCTTATATGACTTGCCGATGCAATAATTAAGAAGATATTATATAAGAAAATATGATTTTGGATTCAGAGACTTGAGATTTGAAACCAAGAGAGACAAGTTGAGTTAGACGTTGATAAGAATCGGTCCGGACGCGGAGAGGGAGTCCCTCTTTGTAACTGCAAGCGAGATTCACCCACAAACCCTTAGGAGGTCTTCCTCTCTCCGCGAGGTTGCGTTGGACTGCTAGACAGTCTGAATAAAGACATTTTCGTATTCCGAATTACTATTTCAGTATCATTTTTCAAAATATTCAACATGGACCATCTTGTTACAAAAGTATTCACTGAGGCGACATCTCCACACTAAACAGTAGTTCTCTGAAACTAGTAGACAAGTTCACCTATCTAGGAAGCTGTGTGTCATCGATCGAGACTGACATCAACACATGACACTCAAAGGTATGGACAGCTATCGTCAGGCTATCGGTCATATGGAAGTCAGATCTGACCGATAAAATAAAACGCAGTTTCTTCCAAGCAGCGGTCGTGTTGATACTGCTATATGGATGCACAACATGGACGCTAACTAAACGTATGGAGAAAAGCTTGTCGGCGACTACATAAGAATGCTGCGAGCAATGTCGAACAAGTCCTGGAGACAGCATCCCACAAAGCAGCAGCTGTACAGCTATTTACCACCTATCTCGAAAACTATCAAAGTTAGACGAACCAGACATGCGGGACACTTGTTGGAAAGGTTAGGACGAGCTCACAAGGGATGTACTCCTGTGGACACCTTCACATGGACGAGTAAAGGCCAGGCGACAAGCTAGAACCTACATACAGCAGCTCTGTGCCGATACAGGATGTAACCCTAAAGACCTGCTGGAAGCAATGGACGATGAAGAGGGGTGGCGAGAGAGCGTCAGGGATATCCGTGCTGATGGCTCGACGTGATGATGATGTTGATGATGATGGCCTCGGCCAACAGTGCAGCATCCATGTGTTGGAGCTCATTAGTAAACATTCGTCAGCATATGAGATTACAACAGGATATCGGTTTGCACACGACCCTGTCGGATATGAATAGTCTTTAAATAGATCTATTTGGCCGATAGATAGGACTCTAAATGGCACCACCACCCTGAATCACAATGAACCCAGGTGTAACGACAGAAAAGGGCTACTACATACTTTCCAGCTCTCCAAAACTAGAGAATATCAGATGTATCTTAGTGTCAAATCTAGGGTACTCGAGTGAGTGGGACCGAGGGGTCAAAACTTACCTGATACTAAATGTCCTCGATGTTTAATTTGTTCTGTCACAGACGCCATTTGCAAATTCATCCTTGTGAATGGACAGAAGAAGCCCTCCTAAGAAAATCAGTAATCTGCACGCGTGAGCAAGTACCTCAATAAAATAGCAAGCCAAAACAAGTGAGTGTGAATTTTCAAGCAAGACGGGCACCTCGGGTGGTGTAATGGTGTACAAGCTAGGCTAGCGAACCTTTTCGGGTGAGTTCGAGTCTCATTGGGTGCCCCATTCAAGCAAAAGCTTAGTAAATTACAATTTTCAAGCAAGACATGTGATTTGTTGGTGAAGTCAACTGCAAGTACCCTATTTTTTTTTTTTACACCTCTGCAATGAATACTATCAGCTTATTCTAAGCCCTGCCAACGGAGCATTTGTGTTAGAGGGCGCTGAGTTTTTTTTCTACCTATATCTGTTAAAATAAAATCTGCAATTTTAAAGAAAAAATGATTTTCTTCTCTCATAAGATGCAGAATAATGATATTATTCAAGAGGGCTTAGAAAAGAGATGTCAGAATCAGCTGTGGTTAATTTGGAACATTAAACGTGGCGAGGTGAGGAAGAAGATAATATTCCAAGAGACTTTGGAGCTTCCCATGTCATTTCTCTCGCTTCTGCAAAGCGGGGCAGCGGTGTTTGCGTGTGGGTGGAAACAGTGGTAGGAAAGAACCTGGGAGTTATGAACGATTTTGGTGCTCAAGGTTGGAATCATTCTTTGTCTTCCGCCTGGACAACTCGCAGAGTCCTGATAAATCACTACGGCTGCTGCGGTTGCTGGTCACCTGCGTCACAGTCAGCGATCGCTTGGAAAAATCAGGCAGCCTGACAGACAGACAGAGAGATTTACGCATGCGTAGATTGATTAAAATCGAATATGGCCTTCTTCCTATTTCCCACCTTTACAGTGATAAATACACCCAAACTTATATTTCCTGTCTTTCTCTCCCGTCGTTTATTCTCTTTATCTGAAAACATTATTATTATCTCACTGTCTGCGGTATTCTTCTTCTCCGTTGAAAATCTCTTTCTTTCTTTCTTTCTCTTTGCTTTTTCTTTCTTTTTACCTTTTCTTTCTTTCTTTCTTTCTTTCTTTCTTTCTTTCTAACCTTCTTTCACTTCCTAGTTTTTGTTTACCTTCGCTTTCGTTCATCTTTTCTTTCTTTCTTTTTTATCCTTTCTTTCTTTCCTTCAGTTTCTGGTTTCTTTCTTTCTTTCTATTCCTCGCTTGCTATTTTTTTTTTGTTTTCTCTTCCTTTCATCTTTTCTTTCTTTCTTTTCTATTCTTTCTTTCTTTCCTCCAGTTTCTGGGTTCTTTCTTTCTTTTCCTCGCTTCCTAGTTTTTCTTTGCCTTCTCTTTCTTTCATCTTTTCTTTTTTTAAAATTCTTTCTTTCTTTCTTTGCCTTTCTCTCTATTACCTTGCTCGTCTAGGGTTCATTGTGTGGCTTGCTAACTAGGCTACTAGATCATTGCTTGTAAGTTTGATTCTCACTGAGTGTCCTATAGTTCAAGTCTTGTGCCAAATAGAACTTACCAAATGACAATTTTCTTTTTCGTCTTCCACATTTTAATCTCATTGTCTTTCTTCTTCTTCTTCTTCTTCTTCTTCTTCTTCTTCTTCTTCTTCTTCTTCTTCTTCATTTATTGTCCCTCTTGTTGTTCTCACTTACTGATGATCACTAGTTTCTATGTTTGATAATTTTCTTCACTTTATTCCTTTCTTATCTTTCAGTTCGCTCTCTTTCTTTTTCATACGTGTTTCGTCAATATTTCTTTGCTTTGCTTTCTTGACTTTTCTTCTTCTTTATTGGTTCCTTTCTTTTTATTAATTTCTGACAATTAACTGGTTTTCATTTCCTTATTCTTCTCTATTATATTCTATTTTTCTCTCCCACCTCTCTCTCTCTCTCTCTCTCTCTCTTTCTCTCCCTATCTCCTTTCTTCTCTCCTAGGATCACTTATTTTCCTGTTCAAATTATTTCTTTGCTCTTCTCCTTCTTAACCCTCCCTTCTTTCTCACTAACTGTCTCTTTTTCTCTCTTACTCTCACTCACACACTTATTCACTCACTCGCTCATTCACTCACTCACTGTCTCTTTTTCTCTCTCTTTCTCTCTGAATGTCACTCTTTCTCGCTTCTAGAATCATTTATTTATTCAATTTATTTCTTTCCTCTTCTCTTTTTTAATCTTCTCCTCTCTCTCACTCTCTTTCACGCACTCAATCACTCACTCCCTCTAAATCTCTCTCTCTCTGTTTTCTATATTAATATCCTGTTCTATTTCACAACCTCTCGCTTTTCATCTTATCGTATCTTTTTTCATGTCTTGTATTCTCTTTTTATGACTCTTAACTTTTTAACTTCTCTTCTCGCTTTTCAAACTCTCTCTCTCTCTCTCCTACACCCCCCCTCTCTCTCACTAGCTCTCTCTTTCACAATCTCCTCCCATTTTTCGCCTTAACCTTCACTTCTTCTTTTAGTCTCTCTTTTTCTTCTCTTATTTTTCATATCTGTTCCTATTTTCACGTTCTCCGCCCAACTTTCACGTTTTATCTTCTGTTTATATATATGTATATATATATATATATATATATATATATCTATGAAAGAGAGAGAAAAAAACGACATGAAAATGAGGAGAGATCAAAAGAGGAGAGAGAGGAAAAAGATACTGAAAGATATATATATATATATATATATATATATATATACATATATATATATATGAAATAGAGAGAAAAAATGAGAGATCAAAAAAGTAGAGAGAAGAGAAAGACAGAGAGAAATATATATATATATATATATATGTTCTCCTCTTTTGTTTTTCCTGTTCTTCTGTCTTTCTTTCATTTTTTTTTCTCTTTCATCTTTAGGCTTATATCTCACCTTGCACGTTTATCTAGCTACTTTATATTCTTCGCTTATTTCTTTTCTCTACCCCCTTTCTTCATGTTAAAATGTTCTATTTGCACTTTTGCCTTGACTCCCTATCTCTCTCTCTCTCTCTCTCTCTCTCTCCACACACACACACACACACACATATATATATATATGTGTGTGTGTGTGTGTGTGTGTGTGTGTGTGTGTGTGCGTACGTAGTCTTCCATTTTTCTTTTCCTGTTCATATATTTCGCGCAAATCCCATAAAACATTTGCATATCACTGCATTCACATGATAACCTGCTTAGTGGATGACTGTCCAAACGAATGACCACTATCGGGTGAGCTGTGTCCACTCAAGTGAGAAAAGAGAGGTGGAAGGATAGGAAAGTAAAAAAGACGTTGACTTATTCGACAATGATTTTCGCAGGGATTCAAAAATGTTGGAATTTGGCGCAGAAAATCACCACTTACCGACTGAATAGAAGAATTTCGTCACGGTGACTGATTCCAATTAATGGTTGTTCGCACTGTTGGTGACAAATAAGATCCTAACAACGATCTTTAACATCGGACCTTGCTTAGATTATACCCCTTATTTTCCATTGGCATAATAATGGGAGATAATCAAGAGCATAGAAAAATGCGGAAGGGCTTAAGAAGGGTACAAGGAAAAAGATGATTAACAACAACAATAGTATCAATTACAGAGTCGATACATCATTTATGAACCAATAGGGTGCACACACACACACACACACACACATACACACACACACACACACACACACATATATATATATATATATATATATGGCTGTCGTCCTGGAAAATGCAATCAGTGATCCGATTTCAAATCCTAGACGAGTCTTTAGTTCAATACTGAACATTTTTTACAATCAACCAAATCAAAGCGTCCCGAACTGAGATAAAACTTCCCAACGAAATTAATTTCACACCAAAACTAAAAACAAACAAAATAACAAACAAAAAACCTACAAAAAACGGAATATTCTTGAAGATGATCAATTGATCTGATTGAAAGCATTTGGGAGCAGAACCAAGGGCAAGTTCTATATCAACTGGACTCTAATATAAATAAGATACCTTGAGGGAAAACATAATAAGATCATAAAAAAGAGAAATGGCCTAGTCAGCTGGGACAACAGAATACATCTACTGTACCACTGCAGATGAGTAAGACTCCCCAAATGCGTGTTTTAGATATGACACTAAACAATCTGATGGAGAGGCTCCCATAAGACTGGAGCTCCGGGGAATGCAGAGTACCCATTTATTGCCATCGCTTCCAGATCCACTTGAGCACGGGGTGGTAGCATCTGATTGGGTCCTATATATGGGTCAAATAGAACTAAACTGTGTACTTTTGTTAAACTGAATTGTTTAAAATAGAACTGTTTTGGCATTTAAATTGTGTACCTATGCTAAACTGAATTGTTTGAAATAGAACTGTTTTGGCATTTAACTGGGTGCAAACAAAAAACTATACTTATGCTAAACTGAATTGTTAGAAATAGAACTGTTTATAAGTATAAAATGGATTTGGCATTAAATAAATTACAATGGTTGATATGCCACTATACCAAACCAAATCAAAAAAACTAAAAAAGAGAAAGTTCTGTTGTGTTTAAACTCGTCTAAGTAATATACATCTGTAAGTGTCTGAACTGATGGACACTCATACATCGTTTACGACGCAGAGCCACTATTTTTAGAGCAACTCTGGGATTTTTGGATCAAGTTCTAATTAAATTAATTCATGAAGGAATTGAGAAAATTATATGAAAATCTATCACGTTGAAAAATGTTTGTCGAGATTAGGCTCATAAATATTCTCTAGTGGGACATTAACTTTGAAACAAATGGTGACAGTTTCTTCGTTTACAGTGTGATAGAGAAAGAACCTCTGTCGCTCTAAAATCAGTCCTAGCAGGGCATTTGTAAAGACAAAGAGAAATGTATCCTCAGAGCAGCACCAGGAACCTAATACCGAACTGAAATGACAAAATCAGTCCTAGCAGAGCATGTGTTAAGACAAAGAGAAACGTATCCTCAGAGCAGCACTAGGAACCTATTACTGAAATGAAAAGACAAAATCAGTCCCAGTAGAGCTTGTATTACGAAAAAGAACAACGTATCCTTAGAATAGCACCAGGAACCTATAACCGAACTGAAATGACAAAATCAGTCCTAACAGAGCATGTGTAATGAAAAAGAGGAACTTATCCTCAGAGCAGCATCAGGAACCCACTAACTGCTGAGAAATGACAAAATCAGTCCTGGCTGAACATATGCAAAAAAAAAGAGAAACGCTCTCAGATCGACTGATATCTTGATGTTATTCTCTGTTTTCTGAAATTGTATGATGATTAACAAATAAGCGAGTTAGCGAGAAAACTGTTAGCCTAACGGTTATCGACATAGGAAATGGAATTGGTGACCTTAGTTCAAATTCTAGTCGAGGTCGTTTGCATTCCACTTTGTCCTAATGCTATTGGAAAAGGCATTAATCCATCTGTTTTCTTTTTCTAGGAGTAAATAGTTGGCGAGACTGGGTTTATTCACCTGATTTGGCAGTCAGTCTAGGAGAAGAAAAGCTTTGAATCCAAACCCAGAGTATTCTGCTCGAGGCTGATGGATAGAGTAAATTCATACTTGAACAAAACTGTTACCCGACGAGTGACTGGGCTAGCGAAGAATTAAATGTAAATCACTGTTACTTTTATTGCCAACCTTTTGGGTGTCCTCGTGGTGTAATGGTTAAAGCGGTGAACTGCGGAATCGTAGTACGCGAGTTCGTACTCCAGTCGCGCTATTATGTTCACTTTCGGGCAAATACCCTTGGGAAAGGTATGAACCCCCTTATTCTCCCTCCAGCTATGGGTAAATAGTAGGACGGACTAGGTTCTTCAGCCTTGTTGAGGCAACTAGTCTAGGAGAAGGAAAACTCTGAATTCGAACCTATTAAACTCCGCTTAAAAATTGACCTTGTGTCATATCCTGCCCGAGCGTTGGGTAAATAGTACCTTGTTGTGACATGACAAAGAAAAATACAGTAATTTCTATCGGTATAGACTTCACACGAAATAGGGTCTCTGGTTTAAAAAAAAACGTCCCTTAAGTCAAGGTCATTATTTTAAAATTTCGTTCGTTTCCTTGAGAAATTTAACTTATATTCTTATTAGAACCCTTTTTTTTTTTTTAAATAGGATTTTGAGTTGTAACGAATTTGACATCCTGTAATTCTATTTTTAATTCTTTCAAAGATTTATGCGGTTTTCTCTGATCCGATAAATAAAAAAAATGCATGGTTTTTTTGTTCATGTAGTGTCTGAAAATTACAGAAATGTATTTTTCTTTGTTTGTTATTTGTTCCGGTCTTCTTCTTCTTCTTCTTCTTTGTAAAAATGAAAGAAACAAAAACATTGATTTTCTGTCAGAAAAAAAAAAAAGGAACGCTCAAGTTTCAGAGTTGAAGAGAAGCAAACAAAGGAAGAAGTCAGCTAGAAATGCTTAAATCAATAATTTTACACGCAAATTTTGTATATTTCTAACCCGTGATTTTCCACTAAGCCAGACATTGTTGGGTTCACTAATCCAACAAGAGGTAACGCCAAAACGTGTAGAGGTTTTCTGAGCGCCGTCAAAATTGAACATGGTTTGAAGGCAGTTAACGATACATAATTATTTCACGGCATTTTAGTTGGTTTGGTTTTATGGCATATAAACCATTATTGGTTATTTAATGCGAAATCCTGTTTTTACGTATATATTATATATATCTGATTTGTTTGCATGGGTTTGTTTTCTGGGTTCAGTTCAATTTTGGACTGAATCCTCACGTGGATATCAGCATCATATAAGAATTTAGACATTTTGTAGAAACGTACAGATAAGTGATCAAACAGTTCTATTTCTAACAAATCAGTTTAGCATAAGTCACTTGTTCGCTCTCAGTTTAAACGTCAAACAGTTCTATTAGACCCATAGATAGGACCCTATCAAGTGCTACCACTCAGGATCAGAGTGGAACTATGGAACCATGGCAATGAAGGGATGCTGCGCAATCCTCAAAGTTCTAGCATTACGGGAGCCTTACCATCAGATTGTTTATTGTCATATCGAGGACACTCGTTGGAGAGGATCTTACCCCTCTGCAGAGATGCAGTTGGTGTATTTTACGGCTCCTGCCAACTAGGCTTTGCTATTTTGAGGTGCAATTATTAAATATTCAGTTTCCTTTCTTAGGTTATCCCTTCGTAATCATCTCCTGTGTGACATTTTTTTTACTTTGTCATTCAAGTATCCATGCAGGTGTTTTTTCCCCATTTTTGTTTTCTTTCTTTTTTTTCATTGTCGTATTTCTGTTTGTCTTTTGGTTATTTCAGTTGATATTTCAGTTACTTTGATCTTTTTTTTTGTATATTCATCGTGTTCTTGAATTGCTGCATTCCTCTATGCCGGCGAATCATCTTCCTCCATATTTTCTTGAAACACAGCCCACTTCGTCTCGACTGTTAAGCCTTGAGCATCGTTGTCAATGTCCTTGTTCTTTGGTTCATCTGTTTGAGATCCTCAACATGGTTTACTTTAATAATGGTCCTGAATATCTAAAAGGAGGGACAGGTGCCAAGGTATTTATTCTTTCAATGAGATTTCTGCTGAAAAGTTTGGTTTCAAGGTTTCTTGTTTCTCTGAGATAGTCCTTTCTTACTTTCAATTTTATCTCTGTTTTCTTGATGGCGTCTGTTTCTAATATTCTCAGATATTTGTAGTATACTTTTTTGCACAGTTTTCTGCAGATTTTCTGATTGGACGTTTCTATTCTTTCTTTTGGTTCACTTTTGATATTGTTATTATTATTTTACTTTTTGACAGGTTTTTTTTTTGCACCAGCGTTAGTTTCTTACTGTGGTTTGAGTGACAGCAATTTTCCTCAAGTTTCCAGGGCTCATCTTAGTATTCTTGCCGATCTCGATAATGCTGTAGTTCGGATGGTTTCCACTTTTCCTCTTATTTCCAAGTCCTCCAGTCCCTGTACTAACCCTTTGGTGACTACAGAGAGCACCGTCACTTTCACGTTCCATAGTTATTTTTCACTTCTCTAGCAAAGTCTAGGTACTTATCTCTCTTTTCACTTCCTTTCAGTTTGACCCAGTGGTCAGCCGGATTGACAAAGTCCACAATTCGACTGATTCTCTTTTTTTTGTTGTTGACTATAATTATTTCTGGACGGGAATAGATGATCGGTAAGTATCTCAAAATCCCAATGAAATATTTGCGTCTAATTTTCTAAGAAGAATTCAGGGTCATGTGTATACCATTTGTTCAAATGGGGAGGTGCCTGTGGTGTAATGGTTATCGTCACAGGAATTGGACGCGGTGACACGAGTTCAAATCCTGGACGGATTGCATTTCACATAGCACTAATACCCTTGGGAAAGGTATGAATCCAATTATTCTCCCTCTGGCTATGGGTAAATAGTAGGACAGACTAGGTTCTTCAGCCTTGGTGAGGCAACTAGTCTAGGAGAAGGAAAACTCTGAATTCAAACCTGTGAAACTCCGCTTAAAAAGTTGACCTTGTGTCATATCCTGCCCGAGCGGAGGGGTTGGGTAAATATGATACCATTTGTTCAAATGGTCAAATTTAAACTTCTTCTACAATTCCCAGTAGAATACGTTCCCCACCCAGCCATATGAAGTCTTAAACTCCCTTTGCGCTATTTTACCGCGTTCGTTTATTATGTGATTGATTGTTTCGTCTCTGTCACCACATAATCTAAATCAGCTATTTTATTGCGTCTTGTCTATTCTTGCTTTGACATAGTTTTTATGGCGTTGTTTTGTGCAGCTATCAGGAGAGCTTCAGTTTTTCTCTTAAGATTTTCATTTCTTAGCCATGTCCAAGTTTTCTCGTGTGAGAATTCGCTTGTATTATTATTATTATCATTATTATTATTCACTCATTAGAGCTTTTCACATCAGCGTTAGCCGATGGGTTTTCACTGGAGTCTGAACGACAGCAAGTCTCCTCAAGTCTCCAGGACTCTTCTTAGTATTCTGGCCGTTCTCAATAATGCTGTCGTTTGGATGGTCTCCACTCGTCCGCCAACTCCCAAGTCCTCTAGTCCCTTTAGTAATCCTTTAGTTACTGTTCCAAAGGCACCAATTAAAATTGGTATAATTGTCACCTGCATGTTCCACAGTTTTTTCAATTCCCTAACAAAGTCGAGGTACTTATCCGTCTTTTCACATTCTTTCAGTTTTATTCTGTGGTCAGCCGGGACAGCTCTTTTTTTTGTTGATTATTATTAAGTCTGGTCTTCTGGCCGGGTTTATTATTATTATTATTATTATTATTTTACTCCTCGTTGAACTTTTATAGAATTTATCCGTTTGGACCACAGGACCTGGTCTTGCTATTCTTTTGTGTATAATCTATTTTTAACTCCCAGGCTCCCAGATGAAAAAAGCCTCCTGGCTTCAAGTCTCACTTTAGTCTTACCTTTCATTGTTATTTCCAATAAGCGTTGGATAACATAAAAATAATCTACCGATTTAGTTGCTATGAAAAATGACTAAAATTTTAAAAAACATTTCGTAAATAATAAAAATTTGCAAAACTTCATATAAAAACAGATAAATATATATGAGTAAAAAAAATGAAATGATATTTAACTTCGGCAGGAAATATAAGACACCGTCTTAACACTCATACTTCAGTTCATCGTATTTTTCTGACATTCGCTTTATAGTCCCATTGGAAATTGTCTTCAATAAGAGTTACTAACTCCACAATGTGCACTAATTGAACGACAAGATAGCTAAATCAGGAGACTTGACGATTAAAGTGATTTCAGTTGGAAATACGAGTTGATGTTCAACTTAAGATGCATAGCTTCCCATTGTTCCTTTGTTGTCTGTTTGTCATTGTTGTCTCTTTGGACTGTGTTGTTTCTTCAACTCTAAAATTATCCAAGCGCATACAGCATGCACAATCTAGCTGAAAGAGCGCAATTCATCCTTAATGGGACCTTTCAAGTCATCATGCAGAATGAACTATAATTCATCAGCAACCACCTTCTATATGTCTTCATTAGCTTTCGATCATCACCTACCTTACACACACACACACACACACACATATTTATACATATATATTGAGCAAGAGAGAGTCTATCTACACACAGATATACGTGGTGTATATATATATATATATATATATATATGTGTGAGTGTGTATATATATATATATATATATATATATATATAAACACCATGTATATATATATAACAGTCTCTCTCCCCAACAGATTTTCTTTCTGAGTCTCTGTCTCTGTCTCTTGATATATATATATATATATATATATATATATATATAAGACGAAGCAAAAGTAGTTGGCAAGTTTACTTCCTTGATAATGTATTTGAAATCCCTATCAATTCTGCTCTATCATAAATGAGGGTGTCTGATGTTGCAAGACCTGAAACCCCCCATGAACCCAAAGGAAACATCACTGACGACATATCCCGATGCATCAACTAAGATGTATGGTATAAATAAAAAAAATATACAAATTTATATATATATATATATATATATATATATATATAGAGAGAGAGAGAGAGAGTTAGTAAATAAACATATATATGCATGACAATTATTCTCTCTCTCTCTCTCTCTCACTCATGTCCAGCATGTTTGCTACTACACTACGAGGACCCATCCCCACACTTACACACACATATATAACTCAGCGGGCACTGTACCATCTTTGACTCTTTTTTTTCCTATGATTCAACCGTTCTTAACACTCTACGGCAACTTGGTGCAGTGTTTTTCAGGGTTCAGTTCAATTTTGGACTGAATCCTCACGTGGATATCTGCATCACATAAGAAATTAAATATCTAAATTGAGCATCTGTGATTAAGATAATTTTAAATTGTTCACATCCCTTGTTCAAGATGCTCTTATAGTATGGTATTTTTCTCCCAGGTAAAATTTACAATTTCTCGAAAGCTACAAGCGTAGGTTCTTTTGAGATAAACCGCTCAACCTCAAGTTCTTTCCCATTTTTTTATGATCACAGATCTATGTACTTATCAAATCCTCTGCACGAGCAGGATGTGACATAAGGTCAAATTCTAAGCGGTGTTTAACGGGGTTTGAATTCAGAGGTTTTTTTCTTCTAGACCGGTTACAACCCTTAGGTTAAAAAACCCATTCTGAAAAACTATTCCTCTGATATTTCTAAAAAGTGGAGGCGATCGATGGGTAGTAGTTATCGACGTAGGAAATGGATATACGGCGACCCGGTTTCAAATCCTGGACGATGATGTATGTATTTCACTTAGCGCTAAAACTCTTGGGAAAGATTAATCTAACTATTCTCCTTCAAGCTATGAATAAATTGTAGAACAGACTGGGGTCCTTAACCTTGGAATTACAACTAGTTTAGGAGAAGGAGATCTGTGAATTTAAGAGTATTAAGCTCTGTTTAAAATATTGAGAGGCTAGTAAATATGTCTGCGTGGGTATGTGTGCGCGCGCGCGTGTGTGTGTGTGTGAGAGAGAGAGAGAGAGAGAGAGAGGAGTAACAGAAGAACAGACTCTATAAGTGAGAAAAAGTCGCAAAACAGTGGGTAGAACTACTGGGGTAATCAGTAATGTAATGTTGTTATTGATTGTCTTACTACTTCTGCCCTAGCCTCTATTAGACGTTAAATAGAGGCGTATTTTCAAGGTTTTGACTTTTAATGTCTTTCCATATTTGTTATGGTTTTCTGTAAAAATTGATGGAATCGTGGGACAATTCGGTTATTTCAAAAATCATCAAAAAGTCTTCACATACCAGATACATCGTCTTTTTATTCTATTTTTATTTTAATTTTCATGTTCGTATTTAAAATTATCCTTCGGGAAAAGCACATGCAAAGTAATATAGTTTTATAAAGTCACCACTTAGGGCTCTATAGGCCTTCTTTGGGATTTACCCTCAGGGGTAATTGCCTCTAAGAGAATTCACTTTGTAACTTGGTATCTCGATGTTCTGACTTGCAGCATTAAAATAAAGTATTAAGGAAATATTCCCAAACGAAATAAAAATATATGAACAGCTCTAAGGCATTTTGGAGAAAAAGGTTCTCCAAGCCCTAATAAGTTATAAATAATCATTTTAAAAGAAACATTTTTCTTTTTCTTATACATTAAAATGCAAGATCCTTGATGATTTTTAAAAATGGCGTAAGGATACTGATTACGCATGCGTACGTAGGCTGATGTAAAAGCGTACGCATGCGCGAAAAAAAAAATCAATAACAAACAAAAAAAAAAAAAATACGAAAAAGAAAATAAGAAAAAAATAGAAATGCAAACAGAGAGAGTTTTGAACGAAGTGACTTAAAGCAAAGTTTCAAGGTGAAGGTGCTGGTTAAGTTAGGGATTGGGATGAGGAGAGAAACAAAATGGAAAGCCTGTATGATGTGTGGGTTGTGGAAGGGGAGCTGTTCGCCCCTAATGAATGTCTGCAATTTATTGAAGGTTGGCTGTGCATTAGAGAAATTAAAGGGAATGTAGAAAACTGGCAAATAGCTAAAAATGACCTCCAAATCGAAAGTGCCATTGCTAAATCTGCCTCACACAATTTTACTACCTTGATCAAAGTTTTTCTTTATCTTTAATTTCTCCTTCCGTTTCAGAACTTATTTCTTTCATTATTATATTCAAAAAATTTTGTTGGTGTATATTTGATGACTTGTTTCTTTCTTTTTCTAAAGGATTTTTGATATTCTTCCTTGTTTGTAGGTTTTCAGCCATTCTTTTTTGTTGTTGGTGTTGTAGATTCCTTTCTTTCTTTCTTACTTTGAAGATTTTTTTTTTTGTATATTTCACCCTTTTTTCCTTTGTAGACTTCTTTCTTTTAAGATTTTTCCTTTGATCATTTGATCCTTTTATTCTTAGTAAATTTCTTTCTTTCTTTCTTTTTTGAAGATTTTTTTGTAAATTTCACCCTTTTTTCCTTTGTAGATTTCTTTCTTTCTTTCTTTTAAGATTTTTTTTTTGTATATTTCACCCTTTTTTCCTTTGTAGATTTCTTTCTTTTAAGATTTTTCCTTTGATCATTTGATCCTTTTTTTCTTGGTAGATTTCTTTCTTGCTTTCTTTCTTTCTTTCTTTGAAGATTTTTTGGTAAATTTCACCCTTTTTTCCTTTGGAGATTTTTTTTTTCTTTCTTTTAAGATTTTTTTTTTGTATATTTCACCCTTCTTCCTTTGTAGATTTCTTTCATTCTTTCAAGATTTTTACTTTGATTATTTGATCCTTTTTTTCTTGGTAGATTTCTTTCTTGCTTTCTTTCTTTCTTTCTTTGAAGATTTTTTTTTTGTATATTTCACCCTTTCTTCCTTTGTAGATTTCTTTCATTCTTTCAAGATTTTTACTTTGATTATTTGATCCTTTTTTTCTTGGTAGATTTCTTTCTTGCTTTCTTTCTTTCTTTCTTTGAAGATTTTTTTTTTGTATATTTCACCCTTTCTTCCTTTGTAGATTTCTTTCTTTTAAGATTTTTACTTTGATTATTTGATCCTTTTATTCTCAATAGATTTCTTTCTTTCTTTCTTTCTTTCTTTCTTTGAAGATTTTTTTGTAAATTTCACCCTTTTTTTCCTTTGTAGATTTCTTTCTTTCTTTCAAGATTTTTCTTTTGTATATTTGATCCTTTTATTCTTAGTAGATTTCTTTCTTTCTTTCTTTCTTTCTTTCTTTCTTTTAAGACTTTTTTGTATATTTCACCCTTTTTTCCTTTGTAGATTTCTTTCTTTCTTTCAAGCTTTTTACTTTGATTATTTGATCCTTTTATTCTTAGTAGATTTCTTTCTTTCTTTCTTTCCTTCTTTCCTTCTTTTAAGATTTTTTTGTAAATTTTACCCTTTTTTTTAAATAGATTTCTTTCTTTCTTTCAAGAGTTTTCTTTTGAATATTTGATCGTTTTATTCTTTGTAGATTTCTTTCTTTCTTTTAGGATTTTTTTATCTTTGTACATTTTACTCTTTTCCTCTAAGTAAAGTTTTTTTTTTCTTTGAAGATATTTCTTTTGTTTATTTCACCCATTTTTTTCTTAGTAGATTTCTTTCTTTTTGCTTTTCTTTCTTAGAATATTTTTCTTGATATATTTCACTGCTACTTTTCTCGTAGTAGATTTTTTCTTTATTTGAAGATGTTTCCTTTGAATATTTCACCCATTTTTCTTGTACATTTCTTTCTTTCTGTTTTTGATCCATAGATGAGACCCTAACAGATTTCACCTCTCTGAGTCAGAGTTGACCTGGAAGCAATGGCAATAAACGGATGGTCAGTATCGCCCTAGAACTGAAGTATCACCTTCTGATGCAGTTTAATGTCCCTGAACATCCCTTTCTTGAGAGATGTCTTACTTCTCAAATGGGGACATAGTGTATTTTGAGCCCTACTGAAGGGTGTCCTATCTATCTATCTATCTATCTATCTATCTGAACAGATATTTACGCATTTTTATATTCGTATATGCATTTATAAACATTACTTGTAGTCAGAAAGAATTATTGTCGTAAAGAATATCAGTAAGAGGAATTATTCACAGATAACATTTTTTTTAGAAGAAATCTTCCATTGCAGAGAGAGAAAGAAAAAACCAAGAAAGAATGCCGCAAATCTTTTGTGAATCACGTGTCCTTCGCTGTGCACATAAAACTCCGTTCAAGAATTTTAAACGAAACGAAAAGGAAACATGTTTTGCAGTTGTTAGGAAATTCTTGGACGGCGAAGAATGCTCGTCTTTTTCTGTCTGCTCGTAAGTGTCGACGAAAATCGGGTAAACGTGGTAGGAGAGGCTTTAAATAACTTTCGAACGTCGGCAAAGTTTGTCAAGAATCACTGACAAGCTATTATAATAACAAAAAAATGGTTGCATTGTTCGAATAAAAACACTTCAATTAAAATAACACTTCACCGTATTGTTAGCTCGATAGCTTGCTAGCTAGGAGGCTACCTAGATAGATGAATGCAGACAGGCTGAAAATAACTCAAGAGATAATGATAGACCGATGACTAAGAACTTATACGTTGATACAGACCGAGATAGATAGAACATTATGGCATAACAAACATTGTAGGTTTGTTTGTTTACATGATTGTTTGGGTTTTATGGCATATCATCCTTTGTAGGTTATTTAATGCCAAATCCATTTCTATACAAATAAACAGTTCTATTTCAAACAATTCAGTTTAGCATAATTACAGTTTAATTTTCAAAAACATTCCTATTTAGAGCTATCCAGTTTAGTCTATCAGTTCTAATTCAAACAATTCAGTTTAGAATAAGTATAGTTTTTGTTTACATACAGTTAAATGTCAAAACAGTTCTAGTTCAAACAATTCAGTTTAGTGTAAGAACAGTTTCAATGTCAAGAAACAGTTCTATTTCAAACAATTCAGTTTAGCATAAGTACGTAGTTTAATTGTCAAAACAGTTCTATTTCATGTAATTCAGTAAAGCATTAGTAAAAAGTTAAGTTCTATTTAACCCATAGATAGGACCCTCAAAAGTTCTATCACTCAGTATCAGATTGGACCTGGGAGAAATGGCAATGAAGATGTATTCCGAATTCGCCAAAACTCTAGCATTAGTGGAACCTCACCATCAGACTGTTTCGTGTCATATGCAGGACACTCGTTGTTGGGGTCTTACCCCTCTGCAGAGATACAGTCTGTGTATTCTATAGCCCCAGCCGACTGGACAAACCATTATAGGTTATTTAATGCTAATTCCTATTTATATACATATAATTATAAATGTATACGATTTATCAATAGATAATTTTGTTGAAACCATTTTTAAACGAGACTTAAGTCATTTTGCACATACTTAGATAGATCCAAGTTTTGCAACCCAATACGAATAATTCTATTGACTATTAATCATTTGTTTGCACACAGTTGTACAGTCTTAAGTAATGTTAAGGTACCCCGCAACAACAATTACCGACGCCGACTACGCCGATGACATAGCGATACTGGCAAATACACCTGACCAAGCCGAAACACTACTGCATAGTTTCGAACGAGCAGCAGCAAACATAGGCCTCTATGTTAATGCACACAAAACGGAATATATGTGCTATAATCAAACAGGTGACATCTCCACACTAGACGGAACCCCTATTAGACAAATTCACTTACCTAGGAAGCAGCGTCTCATCAACCGAAAAGGACATCGACACGAGGTTAACAAAGGCATGGACAGCTATCAATAGGCTATCGATTATATGGAAATCAGACCTAACCGATAAAATGAAACGCAGTTTCTTCCAGGCAGCGGTCACATCGATACTGCTATATGGCTGCACTACATGGACGCTAACAAAACGGCTGGAGAAGAAGCTAGACGGCAATTACACAAGAATGCTACGTGCAATCTTAAACAAGTCCTTGCGGCAACACCCCACAAGACACCAACTGTACGGCCACCTACCTCCCATCACGAAAACTATTCAAGTTAGACGAGCCAGACATGCAGGACACTGCTGGAGAAGCAGGGACGAACTCATAAGAGATGTACTCTTATGGACCCCCACACATGGCCGTGCGAAAGCAGGACGACCAGCACGAACATACATTCAGCAGCTATGTGAGGATACGGGATGTTGTCCTGAAGATCTACCTAGGGCGATGAACGATAGGGAGGAGTGGCGAGAGAGGGTCAGGGATATCCATGCTACCAGCGCGATATGATGATGATGAAGTAATGTTATAAAACAGTGACATCTAACAGTAATCCTCTGTTTGCACACATTTGAATAGATATACATGATATATAAGATATTAATTCGTCGGTAATTTCATTTTAAAAACGTATTAGAACTAATTTTTTGCGCACTAGTGTTCCTATTATTTCAACTCAGAGATATAACTTCAGTTATTGTTATCTAACATTTATCATTCAATTCAATATTAATCATTTGTTTGCACATAGTCAAGTGGTTATAAATATTGCATGGGTGATGTAATGGTTAGCAAGCTAGGCTAGCAAAGCTTCTCGAGTGAGTGCGTTTCTCTTTGGGTATTCCATTTACGCGGCCTTGTGTCCCATGTAAACAAAAAGCTTAGTAAATTACTAAATTACTATAAGTATTGCTATTAAAACTAATTATTCTGTTCAATATTTCTCAGTCGTCTGCATAGATTTAAGTGGTTCCAAGTATTGCTATGTATCACTAACAATTCATTTAAACATCAGTCATTTGTTTACACACAGTTAAATGATCAAACAATATTATTTCAAACAATTTAATTTTGTATAAATCCTGTTTGTACACAGTTTAAATGTCAAACAGTTCTATTTAACTCATAGATATGACTCTATCAGTTGCTACCCCTCGGAGCCAGGGTGGACCTGGGGGCAATGGGAATGAAGAAGTACACTACATTCTCCAAAGCTCCAGCATTATCAGATTGTTTAGAGTCATATCCTGGACACAGTTTGGGGCGGGTGGAAAATCTTACCCACCTGCAGAGATACATTCAGTGTATTTTACAGTCCTAGTGTCCTGGTGAATATATAATAAACACAATCACTTGCCCAATCGGAGGGGCTTAGAATATTCCGATAGCATCATCTTCAGATTACAACAATGTGTGTAATGGGGAAAAAACTACGATACATCAGTTGGTCAGGCTCTAGTTCTACACTTGCCCAATCGGCTGGGGCTTATGAATACAGCGACTGCATCTCATCTGAGGGATAAGACTGCCTAAACGAGTATCCTTGTTATAACACTAAACAATCTGATGGGATTCCAGTAATGCTGAAGCTTCGGAGAATGCAGAATTCCCTATCATTGACATCGCTCCCTAGTCCACTCTGACTTGGAGTGGTAGCACCTGATAGGGTCCTATCTATGAGTCAAGTACAACTAAACCGTGAACTTATGCTAAACTGAATTGCTTGAAGTAGAAATGCTTTTGACATTGAAACTTTGCAAAACTGAGTTGTTTGAAATTGATCTGTTTTTGATATTGGAACTCTACTTACGCTAAACTGAATTGTTTGAAATGGAACTGTTTTTACATTTAACTGTGTGGGGATAAAAAAAAACTCTGCTTATAATAAAGTGAATTGTTTGAATTAGAACTGTTTGAATCAACTGAATAACTTCAAATAGGTATGTTTTTGACAGTTAAACAGTGTACTTATGCTAAACTGAACTGTTTGAAATAGAACTGTTTACATGTGTAAAAATGGATTTGGCATTAAATAACCTACGATGGTGGATGAGCCATAAACTAAACCAAACCAAACCAAATTCAGTTCTACACGATTTCTAATCGTAGACGAGACTGTTTTCTTTTTATTTAGTGCTAATGCCCTAGGGAAAGATATGAACCGATCTGCTATATACCTCCAGCTGTAGGAAAATAATTGGGCAGACTAGGTTGTTTAGATTTAGGAGAAGGAAAACACTGACTTCTAACCAGCTTTCATCCGCTTACTAACTGAATTTATAAAAGATCCAGCTTATGGCGGATCGTTTTTGTAAAATACATACATCAAATTCTTGACAAATTTTAAAAAAAATCCGACGTTGGGCGACAGAACTTCTGCATATATCTTTATCAATATCACCATCATCATTATCACTATCATCAAACCGTGTTTACTGCACGGATTCCTTTAACTGTCTCACCAACCGTCCCTATCGGCCATCACTCTCGGCATTTCATCTCGACAACATCTAGTGTACGAACAAAGCTGATAATGTAAATTTTTACTAATCTGCCAACACTAGTGTGTCCATGTGTTGGAGTCCATGAGAAAGCTTCGCTTATGTGTTCATCTTTACTTTTCTTGCATATCTTCTTCGTCTTACTTTAATGGTTTGTGAGATGGAAGGCAGCCGTACAGATGCTGTTTTGTGAAGTGCTGCTTCGAAGATTTTTTCAAAATATCATGCAGCATCCGCGTTCTGTTCCCATCTATCTTTTTCTTTTGACGCTTTGTTAAAGTCAAAATGGCACAACTCTACTATAGTACTCACACGCCTACAGCTTGAAAAAAGGCTCGTTTGATTTTATCAGAGATCATATTGGTCGATAACATGTCGATAGCAGTCTTAGCCTTTCCTATGGAAAAGTTGACATCACTTTCAGTAGATAAAATATTGCTACCAAGGTATGTGAAATGATCTAAACATTTTAGAGGCTTATCGTTTAATGTGGAGATGGTGCCATCTTTTTTAAAAAACACATGAACTCAGTTTTATCTGAGTTCATGTATGGTCAGTGTCTCTTTCTCTCTGTTCCAAGCTATGCAACAGGGATTCTGTTTAAGCAGGAGTATTTTCGAGAAGCGCTCGATCATCTGCGTAGTCTGTATCCGTAATAGCTTAACGGAAGAAATTTACGTCAAACAGAAAAAAAGTTGTTTATTTAAAACAAAAGGGATTAGAATGAAAACAATGGAATAAAACCGATAAATCAAATTTAATTCGAGTTACAGGATTTCTGATAAATCAAAGTTTAAAAAATGACTTTCTTCTTTTTTGAAAAAAATACAATATAACAAATGGAATAAAACCTAAAGATCTATTGTAGTCCATACAAATGCAAAGAATAAGTCAAATTTAGTGTTTACCTATGTCCGTTGAATAAAAATACCATTTGATATGTTCCTATCGACAAAAATGATGTTTTTCTTTGTTTAATTGCATATCAATCTTTGTAGGTTATTTAATGCCAAACCATATTTATAGAAGGACAGTGGTTGTACTATTTAATCTACAGTTGAGGTTATAAGGGTGATCGTACCTTTCCCAAGGGTATTGGTATGAAAGTGAATTTAAATTGTGCAACTGGAATTCGAACTCTCTTACTCTGATGTCATAGGCCCGCACTTAAGATAATGTATAATTGTATTTATCAAGTATTTTAATACAATATGAATAACGTGTACACAGCTGTATAGCTTCAACTAATACTACTAATAATAATCTTTAGTAAATGATTGAACAATTGTATCTGACCTTCAGACGCCCCCCTCAATAGTACTACCACTGTAAGTAAGAGTTGACCTGGGAGTTATGGCAATAAAGGAGTACTCCACACTCCCTAGATATCCAGAACTGGAAAATGACGTCCAGATGCAGTTTAGTGTCATAAACAGGACACTCCTTTCTTCTTAAGAGTGGGGTCTTACTCATCTACAAGGGATATGCAGTCAGCATGTTCTAAGCTCTACCAGCAGGGTTCCTTACTTTGGTGGGAGTCTTACCCCTCTGCAGGTGATACAATCAGTATATTCTAAACTTTACTATCAGGGTACCTTATTTTTAGTAGAGGTCTTACCATTTTTTACGGGATACAGTCTGCATGTTGTAAGCCCCACCAGAAAGGTTACTTGTTTTGGTGGAGGGTCTTACTCTTCTGCTGGCAATACAGTCAGTATATTCTAAGCTTTACGATCAGTGTACCATATTTTTAGTGGAAGTCTTACCACTTTTCAGAGGATACAGTCAGCATGTTCTAATCCCTACCAACTGGATGAGTTTTCTTTTCGGGGATCCTCCTGCTATGAGTAAAATAATAATACAGACTGAGATCACTAGCTATGGTGGATAACCAGACAAGTAGAATGAGGTCAACTCTGAATTCAAATCCCGAAGTTGGAAGCTTTAAAGATAATGTGATGCTGTCTTCATCCTCAATCTGAAACGTCCTGTAATAACACTGGGGTAAGCTATATTGTCCCTTACCCAGTGGAGGTGCCCGTGGTGTAATGGTTATCGTTGTAGGAAATGGACACGACGATACGAGTTCAAATCCTGGATGAGACTGATTGCATTTCACTAATACCCTTGGGAAAGGTATGAATCCAGCTATGGGTAAATAGTAGGGCAGACTAGGTTCTTCAGCCTTGGTGAGGCAATTAGTCTAGGAGAAGGAAAACTCCGAATTCAAACCTATTAAAATCCGCCTAAAAAATTGACCTTGTGTCATATCCTTCCCGAGCGGAGGGGTTGGTAAATATATATATTGTCCCTCACGTGCATGAAGAAGGCCCGAGTGAAATAGGATCTTGGAGTAATGGCACTGAAAAAGTACTCCACATTTCCCAAAGCTCCTGGACTGGGGCCTCACTATGAAATGCAGTTTAGTGTTAAACCTCAAGACACTCGTTGGGGTCTGGTTGTCATATCCCTCTGTAAAGGTGCAGATGTAGTATTCTGAAGATAAAGGCCCAGCTAACGAGGCGTAAGTCGGAAGAGAATACTAATCCTTAAAACTGAATGAATAGATTTGGAAAAAATGCTAAATTTTTTAAACATACAACAAAAATAAATTAAAGGATGTTCAATAGTTAGTGGTTTAAATGTCTTATTGGCTGAATTCATTTAGGATTACCGAGTGTCTAGTATATTAATTGTCGAACTGAAGTGTTCGTATAAAATGAAGTAATCACAATAGCAATACTGTGCAAGAGATCGAATTTAATTTGGCTTAAGGGAAGTTCGATCTATTATTCCTCAAATGCCAATGTTCATATAATCTTAAGCGATAATAATAGAAAGTCTACTCAAGATGCCACATTCAGTTTGGTTAAAGGATCTTCCATATATAATAGTCATCAAGTGCTAGTACTCATATAACTAAAAGCGATAACGATGCGAATAGTTAAAATTAGATCCGGATAAAAGGAAGCCCTAATCGTTAGTCTTCGAATGCTATTGTTCATAGAACCTGTTGTGATAATCATAGAACCAATATCCATGAGGTCATGTTTTGTCCGTATTAAAAGATGTCTGATATATTTCTCCTGAAATGAAGTATTCATATATCCTAGTCTCATCAAAATTGTCGGATGCTGGAATAAATAAAAAGCATTTAAATTCAATTCAAATTAAAGGCACTGTAAATTGTCGGCGTACAAGCCGATCAGTCATATTAGTTGACATTTTGACCAATACTTGTTGTATAAGTCGACCCCAAAACATAGAGAAGGTTGGCCAAATCTTATCCATAAATTTTAGATGAGGAAAGGCCATGATAACCTCTAGCTAAAGCATAAAATAAGGCAAAGAGTGTATGAAACAAGATGAAGCCATCACCATTTTCATTGACAAGCCTCTGAAATTAGTTGAGCATTACACATACCTTGGTAGCAATATCTCATCTACTTAAGGGGGAGTCCTCGTTGTGCAATGGTTAAAGCATGAGACTGCAGAATCGTTATGAGCGAGATCGAACTCTAATCGCGTTATTACGTTCACTTTCGGACAAAAACCCTTGGGAAAAAGTATGAACCCCCTTATCCTCCCAGCTATGGGTTAAATAGCACCACTACTATCCATTCAGAAGGATGGATTTGGCATTAATTAACCCAAGGAGGGTGATATGCTATTAAAACAACAAACAAACATTATCAACTGAAAGTGATGTCAACATACGCGTTGTTGACCCCTAATTATACGGAAACATGTTATGTATAAAAAATCGACTATTACACCGCAGTTTCCAGTCGATTCATTGAGAATCGTCGGGCCACATAACTTGTTTGTATACTGTGAACTTATACAAGAAAAAAAAAACAAATGAAATGTTTAACTCAAACAAAATACTGAGGTATATCAAGTCAAGATGTTGATCTTATACAGTGAAATGAAAGAAATAGAAAAAAAATTGAATAACTTTTTTTAGAACAAATTTTATTTTGGTCGGGTGTATGTCGATAAAATATTATATAAGTCACACAGTTCTCCATTCAAATTTTAGAATAAAAAATGAAAACTACAATTTCAAGATTCAGTTTCGACACTTTTGTGGTAACATTTCATATCTATACACAGTCAAATACGAAGATATCATTGTTGTATACTCAGGTGTTCAAGAAAAACAAATTAATTGTTTAGATATATACGTACGAAGAAAGAAAGAAAGAAAGAATGAAAGAAAGAAAAGGGTTGGGATAGATAGGAAATACGCAGAATGAACTAAGAAAGAAAGAAAGAACAGGTTTGAAATAGACGATAAATATTACGGATAGATAGATAGATAGATAGATAGATAGATAGATTAGAATAAAGAGAAAAGGTGAAGAATAAACTGAGATAGATTGATTGATATGAAAAAACAGAGGTAACTCGTTAGGTTGGTCTAAGAGATTGAAACAGATATAAACTAACGTAGAACGATAAACATATAATACAGAATGGAATGGATATATATATATATATATATATATATATATATATATATATATATATATATAAGGGTGATATTTGAGCTCTTCCTCTTTCTTTAGTTTCTTTTTACCGGCTGGCCCGATCACATCGGCCTCGTGGACGATGACAAAATGACGGCTGTATTTGGACTGCAAAGAATTCGTTCAACCGACAAACGAACAACAGAATCCTCCTTTCCAAAGGGTAGGCCCCCTTTTCTTTTTACGAAACTTAGATCCCATCGACCAACATCTCGGTCAAGATCCCTGTAGGCTTTTCACAATAGCATTTGGAGCAGGCGGAGGCGTTTGGTTAAGAAACGGCTACGCTGGATACCAGACCTGCCAGCAGCAATCTATCATTGTTGAAGCTGACGGCGAACCAGATGTGTTGAATCAGAATTCGATTACCCCCCCCACTCTTCATCCCCTTGATGTCGGTGTTTGGCTTGTAACCTTGGAATGAAGGCCCACACTAGCATCCCTTTTTACAAATCGGCTCAGCCGTACATATATGGGGTTTGTAGAAGTGACAAGGTTATGTCTTATGCACAGCGGTTTCATAGTTATTTTCAAGCTGTTCCCTTTAAAATGTTATTCTTGATATTTTTCTGTTCAAATCAACCTGTTCTTTTTTTTTTTTCTTTCATTCTTTCTTAATTTCTTTCTCCGTTCTTTGTATCTCACGCCCAGATTTCATTCCATCTTATTTTTCATTTTAAATCTTACCCAAATTCTCATTCTTCTTGTCCATTTCTTTGTTTTATTCGTTTTTTTTTATTCTTTCCTTCTTGAATTTTTCTTGATTCTTCTTTCAAATCCCCTTCTTTCTTCATCCATAATTCCTATTCTTCTTTCTATGCAAGAAATTATTTTAGGATGGTGCTTGCCAAAATAGTCTAGATCTGACCTAATGTGGTCTTCTTTTGCTTTTTCGACCCTCTTCTTTCTTACTCTTTCCCGCCTACGCTCACTTTCATTCGATACTAAGCATTACTAATCCCTTTATAAATCTTCAACAGTCATTCTATCCATATAAGGGAAGTCCCTGTGACGTTGTGGCTCATGTGATGAACTGCGACATCATAGTAAGCGAGTTCGAATTCAAGTTACATTACTAGGTTCTCTTTCGAACCTTAGAGAAGTACACTTTATTGCCATTGCTCCCAGGTACGCTCTGAAGCAGACTGGAAGAAGCTGTTTGGTTGTTTGGTTGGTTGGGTTTTAAGGCATATCAACCTTTGTATGTTCTTTAACGCCAAATCCATTTTTATACAAATAATCAATTCTTTTTCAAACAAATCGGTTTAACATGAGTACACAGTTTGTCAAAAAACATTTCTATTTCATGTTATTCAGTTTAGTCAAACAGTTCTAATTCAAACAATTCAGTTTAGCGTAAGTACAATTTCAATGTCAAAAACTGTTTTATTTCGAACGATTCAGTTTAGCATAAATACGCAGTTTAAATGCAAGAACAGTAAACTCTCGAAACCACAGTTAATTTCTGTTTGACCCACAGAGAAGATCCTATCATTGGCTATCACTACGAGCCATAGTAGACCTGGGGGCAGTGGCAATGAAGAGGTACTCCGCATTCTCAAAGCTCCAGCAAAACTGGAACCACACCATCAGATTTTTTAGTGTCATATCCAGGACACTCATGGGGGGGTCTTATCACTCTGCAGAGATCCAGTCGGTGTATTCTACAGCGTCAGCCGACTGGGCAGGAATCTGTTTCGGCTCCATCTATCAAAAATTATTCTTATGCGATAGGACCCTGTAAAAAAAATCCAGTTAAGTAACAACTTGACAAAAAATGTGAATTTGAACGTGCAATAAACGTAAAATGAACTCGATACTCTAAATTCAAAGCATAGAATAACCCTAAACGTATTTACATGCCGTTAAAGCCAATGAATCAATCAAATAATAAATGAATCAATCAATGGATTTTATCAATGTTATCAGAGTAGAACTTACACATATGAATGTGCTGGCAACAATTTTAAATAAACCGGAAAATATTTTAAGATAAGCCTTTGTATTTCCTGGAATATGCATCAGGGCCTAAATACGCGCAACAGTGAAAAACTTTTAAAAAGCTGTCAGAAAGAAAGGAAACAAGCTGTCACCTTCTTCATGTGTTCTATCTCTGGCCATTTTGGTCAATTTCGGTTTGTCTCTCAGAATCAAACTGACACGAATAGAAAGAGGGAAAACAGGACAAGCAGTAATGGAATTTTCTATATCGGCCTATGTGGTTCTTGTGCGTTATGACAGCTGGAGAACATTCACTCACTTGTCTTCAGCGTATCTTGAAAGCTGCCATCGTTAGTGGCCTTCGGACAGAAGCGCAGAAAACAGCAAAGATTAAATAAACATACGCTTAACTAAAACACACAATTGCTACTCTGTGTGCTGGGTGAGAACCGGTTTATACTGAGAAGAAATTGGCGCCATTTTTTATAATTTGTTTTCATGGCTCTTTAGGCTTTTTTTCAATTTATTTTTATTACATGATTTACTTTAGGAATCGTAGGTTTTTCAAAATTTCATTATCTGACTGACTTTATGGTTATATCAATTCATCAGGATGGCTAAGCAATTTAAGCTATTTTTATAGTGCTATTTTCTGCTAAATTGATAAGGAATGAATTCCCATTAGTATATTTCATGAGACATAATGTCTTTGTCTATTATGATATACAATTATATCTTTACAAAACAGCACCAATATATATATATATATATATATATATATATATATATATATATATATATATATATATATATAAGTAAGCCTTTTCTTTCATCTATGGTGGGTGGGTAAAAGTAATCTCGATTCACACCGGATTACAACTTCGTTGTTTACATATTTTGTATGAGTCTTGAATAAATATTTTTGTTGAAAAAACTGTCTGTTACATAGATACATAATACATTCAAACTTTTATCTATTTACTAATTTTAATTGAATTTAAGGACGACTAAACAATGTATACACATATACACGTGTATTTAGGCAGCACCTTATTTTAGACAAGTTTTAAAAAATTAACTTATCTATTAAATTTTCTTTATTGCTTACTAGTCTGTAAATAACAACACACACATACAGACACACACGTATATATGTATATGGTCATCCACGGACTGTTTCGTTGTATTACCACTCTTTAGTGTGGTTAGACACGTAGGACGCTTGAAGCTGGGATTGAAACCTGCCCAACTTTACGTTAGACTTAGTATCATACTTCTCAGCTAACAAGTGTACCACGTCAGCTTGGGAATTATAAGGTATTAAGTAGTAGCTATGGGTAAATAGTAGGACAGACTGGGTTCTTTAACCTTGGTGAGGTAACTAGTCTAGAAGAAAAACTCTGAATTCAAACCTCTTAAACTCTGCTTAAAAATTGACCTTGTGTCATATCCTGCTCGAGCGGAGGGGTTGGTAAATATGATTAAGTATTAGCGACTGTTTGTTTATATTTTATACCTTACCGGATACCAGAGTGCTCAATCGTTCGAAAAGCTTTGCATTATGCCAGCGGAAGCCGTAAATTCCTTAGCCAGAGTGATCAACCCTCATGGGGGAGTATACATATATATATATATATATATATATATATTCAAGGGAAGACGTTCAAGGCTTCTCTAATGAGAAGCCTTGAACGTCTTCACTTGAACGTCTTCACTTCTTATGTCTGGGTGAAGTTGGTAAAGAATTATCCAATATAATGTATCAAGCAGGACACATAATGTAACGGTAATAGGCGTTGGTTCCCTAAGCTTCTAAGGAGACAATCATCTGGAGGTTGCAGGTTCAATCCTCACTGCAGGCGAGTAACGATACAGGAATACTTAACACTTGTTCCTGGTTATGGCTAACGGAATCTGAACAGGCAACCCCCGTAGATTCAATAAAGGACGTTGTTCGAAGTTTCGTGTAGGTTCCTGAGTTCGACAAAGACCCGAAGAAGGCCTGAGGACATATCGGCTGAAACGTTGTGAAAATAACAATAACGATGGAGGCAATTGACCGAAAACCCTTAATGATAAAAATCATCAATCTTCGTCTCAGAAAATCAGACAACTAATACTCTATATTAATTTGCCCAATCACTTTTGACTATTTTGCTGGTAATCTTCAGAGTGGGATTGTGTTAGATCGTTTGTCGCAGTGACTTTTATTTGTATTTTTTTGGAGTGGTTTATAATTATTTGGGGTGTTTTTTAGAATTATAAATGGAGTTGGTTCATTCTGTTAGGATAGGATGGGTGGTTAGTTATTGAATACATTTAATGTGTTTATACTTGTGGTGAATGCTATTTTATTTACAGTAGTTTTTTTTGTATATAATTATTGCTTCAAGGATTTGTAATCGGTTTTTATTTTTTTAATATATAATTTTTGCATTGTTAATTAAGATCTTTCTTGTACCTGGGGATTTGAGTTTGTCAATGTCTTTGTCATACTTTGTCATTAGATGCTGTTTTATGGCGTTTATGTCGGAGAGGTGGTTGGTAAAGTGACGAGAGAGTGTGGTGGTTTTATGACCAATGTATGTATTATGTGTTAAATCCACTAACTCAAACTAATGTAGTGTATAAGTTTACCTGTCCTTTTCGAGAGTGTCTCTCGGAAAATAACATGGCACCTAATATCTGCATTGGACACACAACCACCACATTCTCTCGTCGCCTTACCTACCACTTTACCGAAATAAGTGCTATAAAACAGCATCTAAAGACAAAGCAACCGTTTAGGTAAAACGTTGGTAGACTCTCTCTTGGCCATGTAGGAATTATCTTCATAATATTAGATCTATCTCGTGAATTGAGCACTATTACGTTTAATCTTAGGTAATTCTATCGGTGTTTTTTCTTTTAACTAGACATACGTGCTTCTTGATTATTTTGAAGTAGCACGTTGATTTTTCGTCTTTTTTTTTATTGAATTTTTTTCCCAAAAATGAGTTTGTAGAATTTGTAAATTGTACAATCTGGGTTTTTTCTACAGCAACAGAATTATAGATTAGATATAAAGATTTTAAAAAATATATATTTAAGTAATGAATTTTTTAAATAAATTATTTTATAATTCTAATGGTTAGAAAAAAACCCAGATGGTATAATTTGAAAAAAAAAAACAAAAAACGCATAACACAAACTGGTATCCGGGAAAAAATGCATAAAAAAAGATAAGACTAAAAACATATGTACTATTTAAAAATTAACAGCCTATAAAACATCTTAAGTCAAAAGAAAAAACACCGACAGAATTCTTTAAGCTAAACATATTGTTGTATTTTGGCCTTCGACCCGGCCAAAAATGCCATTCCAAGGTGATGCACCGGAAGAAAGTGACACATTCTAATGGCAGTTATAAGAGGAAATCGCGTGGGCGGAAATTGTCTGACGAAATGGGACAGGGTAAAAAAAATTCCCATGGTACACTCATAAACTGATGCACCGGAAGAGAGTTACCTGTGAACTGCATGACAGTTATTTCCGCTTGATGATGATCCCACATGCGATTCCAAAAATCGACTAGGCGACTGAGTGGACGTTGGACTATTATATAACTCAGTCAAGACAGAAGTCAGGCAGTAGCAGTTCCAGTTAGAAATCGGATGGAGTTATTGATGAGATGTGGTAGGGAAAGCCACATCAAGCCGAAGGGGCCTTGGGGCCCTGATGAGTTGAGGTCCGGAGAAGATGCTGATAAGATGCCGTAAAGAAAGCCATCACCCAGCAGAGTGGGCCTCTGGGCCTCCGGTTGAGCATCAGGAGAACGAGAAAAACACAACGTTGACGGCCATAAGAGTGGGGGTTAAAATATTGCAGTTTCTGTTCGGTCTCCAACTCCCTCTCACACGCAAACCTTGCGTAATCTTTTCGAACCCTTGCAATAAAGTGAGAGGTAAAAATATTTTTATAAAGAAGTCTTCCTGCGTCTTTATTATTGTGTCGTTATGATACGGCATAAGAGAATATAACAGTATCAGTTCTCAATACACTAAAATTGTTGTAGACTCTTAAAAATTCACTATGTTATTGCTATACATCTTATGAGATGACTGACCAATATTTATGATTTCAGCTACAATTGGAATACACCCTACTGAAGTCTGATGGTCACAGCTTGTGAATTTCAAAAATGCAATCTGACACTTTATAAGAAGGATATGCAATAAAATTCTGTTTTAAACTTTTTTAAAAAATGCCACAAAAACGTATGAAATGCTTCAGACTGCTTTTCAAACATCTTGCATGAATCGAGCATATAGGGGAGAAAAAAGCTGCTCGCCCATCCAAGGGTGGCCCAACCCAAGTTGGGGGCCTTTCGGCCTCGAATCTGCCATTGGTTTCGATACCCCATCCGACACGAATGCCAGACGGTCCATCCAAAAGGCCAGGTAAGTATAGGAGTATATATCTATGTAGAACTCAACCCTACGGGGGTAGGGGAGTATCTATCTATCTATCTATCTATCTATCTATCTATAAACACTTATATATATATATATATATATAAGATAAATCTGAATAAACCATTCTTGTCTGTCCTATGTAATGTTGAAGTCAGACTTTTTCTATTTTTTCGAATTAATTTTTGGTTTCAACTAACCGTTCTTGTGTAATTGTCATTTGCATACAAATATAGATTCAAGAATCAATTCATAATACACAAAACTTGTACACAACTACATGGTTTCAAGCATTCTCGTCTCATACAATTAATTTCCAAATATATTTATGACTCATTGATTAACAAATACTTTATGCCGGGTCATAATAGAATTTGGAGTAATGTCAATGAAGAGCGGACTCCAACTAATACAGAGCCCCAGAAATTGGACCATTGCCATCAAATACGGTTCAGCACTCTATCAACGACACCTAATATATATATATATATATATATATACTGAGAGAGAGAGAGAGAGAGAGAGAGAGAGAGAGAGAGAGAGAGAGAGAATGTATATTAAAAATACACTCAGACATTTTGAGATCTACGTAATTGTTTTAGAGAGTACATACAAAACATATCTGAATTTACTGTTATCTCTGTTTTAAACAATGAAACTGACACTCGATTTTTTAAAAAACATATCAACTATTCTATCTCAATTAATATTTGAACCAAATTCGACTTGATTTGATATTGCTCAGATTAGATTGCCCGAAGTTATAATTTATAGACAATATTTTTCGCTCAATCGGCTGGGATAGAAGAACACACCAACTACGTCTCCATAGAAATGTAATACTCCAGCACGAGTGTCCTGTTTTGACTTTAAACTGCATCTGATGGTGAGGCTCCTGTTCTAGAGCTTTGGGGGAATGTAGAAAACCCTTTTAATGCCATTACCTCTAGGTCAACACTCATTCGGAGGAGTAATACGCTTTAGAAACCAGAGGTGTCCTCGTGGTGTAATGATAAAAGCGATGGACTGCGGAATCGGAGTAAGCAAGTTCAAACTCCAGTTGCGCTACTACATTTACTTTCGGACAAATACTCTTGGGAAAGTTATGAACCTACTTATCCTTCCAGCTATATGTTAATAGTACCACTACTGTTCTTCTGGAAGGATGACTTTGGCATTAAATAACCTACCAGGTTTGATATGCCTTTAAAAACAAAGAAACCTAACCACAGAAATCTGTTAGAATCCCAACCATGGGTTTAATTATTTACTCTACCTGAAAATATTTTACTGTGTACAAAGAAAATATTTTTATTAGATTAAATTATTTGTTTGTTTGAGTTTTATGGCATATAAACCTTTATAGGTTATTTAATGTCAAATCCATTTTTATACAAATAATCAGTTCTTTTTCAAACAATTCAGTTTAGTATTCAGTTTAGTCAGTTTTATTTCAAACAAATAAGTTTAGTATAAGGATAGTTTTTGTTTAAACACAGTTAAATGTTAAAACAGTTCTATTTCAAACAAATAAGTTTAGCATAAGTACGTAGTTTAATTGTTAAAACAGTTCTATTTCAAGCAGTTCAGTTTAGCAAAAGTATGCAGTTTACTTCTATTTGACCCATTGATAGGACTCTATCAGGTGCTACCACTTCGGGCCAGAGTGGACCTGAGAACGATGGCAATGAAAGGGTACTCTGCATTCCCCAAAGCTTCAGCATTACTGAAAGCTTACCATCAAATTGTTTAGTGTCATATCAGGACACTCATTGGGGGAGTCTAATCCCTTTGCAGAGATGCAGTCGGTGTATTCGACAGCTGAGCCAACTGGGCAAATTGAATTATTAGTATAAGATAACAATACTTGACCCTGCTAACCACGCGGATATAAATATTAGTGTTAGATTGTATTACTTGAAAATATATAAGTGTGAGCAAACAAATGAACTCTGGCTTCTTTTAAAAATGTTACCGACAAATTATTCACTTAAAATCACTACACTGACAAAGCGCTGCTGGCAAATAAATCCGCCCAGGCTGAATCCCTGCTACAGAGACTGGACAGTACAACTGGCGGTATAGGCCTACATATTAATGCAGACGAAACAGAATCCATGTGCTTTAATCAAATTCAAACATCTCCACCTTAACAGGTTGCTCATTGAAACTAATAGATAAATTCAGCAACCTCGGATCCAGCGTCTCATCTACTGAAAATAACATCAATTGGTGACTAGCAAAGGCATCGTCTGCTACAGACACAGAATCTAGTCTAGAGAACCTGCAGTATGTTGGTTGGTTGGGTTTTATGGCATATCAGCCTTTGTAGGTTATCTAACGCCAAATCCATTTTTATGCAAATAGTCAGTTCTTTTTCAAACAATTCAGTTTAGCATAAGTAGAGTCTAATTGTCAAAAACATTTCTATTTAAAGATATTCAGTTTATTCAAACAGTTCTTATTCAGCTTAGTATCAGTACAGATTTGTTTACACACAGTTAAATGTCAAAACAGTTCTATATTAAACAATTCAGTTTAGTCTAAGTAGAGTTTCAATGTCAAAAACAGTTCCCTTTCAAACAATTCAGTTCAGCATAAGCACGAATTTTGAATGTAAGAATAGTTTAATTGTCAAAACATTTCTATTTCTAGCTATTCAGTTTAGTCACAGCAACTTCCAACAATACTGATGTGTTTTTACAAAAATGATGAACAAAATATTAACCAGCCATCAACAAACGGTGTAATCCATCCTTTTATCTTCTGAAACTAAAGTCCTCATCTCTTAAAAAAGACACTCACCACGTCTACTATTGCGCGGTCTTTAGAAATTTTAATGAGATCCTCTGACTAATCCAAACCAGGTTTCATCTCGAGTAATAGCAAAATCTGACATACTCTACACCGGAAACGTAGAGAGTTTAGTCTATTGATTACTTCTCTATTTTTTTTTTAAATCATAATCTGAAAAAGACTTGTGATGATATCGAATAAAATATAATCATTCTCTAATTCAGGTTTTCATATCACAATACCTTAAAAACTCTAAAAAGTAATTTGTAATAAACTTACAAAGAGATGAACGGCAGCTGATCTTAGTTTAAAGGTTTGGTTTGGTTTGGTTTGTTGGGTTTTATGGCATATCAACCTTTGTAGGTTATTTAACGCCAAATCCATTTTTATGTAAATAATCAGTTCTATCTAAAACAATTCAGTTTAGCATGTGTACACAGTTTAATTGTCAAAAACATTTCTGTTTCAAACTATTCAAGCAGTTATATATAACAATTCAGTTTAGTGTAAGTACAGTTTCAATGTCAAAAATAGTTCAATTTAGAACAATTCAGTTTAGCATAAGCAGGCAGTTTAAATGTAAGTACAGTTTAATAGTAAAAAAAACATTTCCATTTCAAGCTATTCGGCTTAGTCAAGCAATTCTAATTCTGCTAATTCGGTTTAGTAAAAGTACAGATTTTGCTTACACACAGTTACATGTCAGAACAGTTCTATATTAAAGAATTCAGGTTAGTTCAAGCACGCAGTTCAAATGTAAGCACGGTTCAATTGTCAGAAAACATTTCTATTTCAAGATATTCAGTTTAGCATAAGTATGCCGTTAGTTCTTTTTAACCCATAGATAGGGCCCTATCAGGTGCTACCTCTCTGGGCGAGTTTACCTAGGAGCAATGGCAATGAAGGGGTACTCCGTATTCCCCAAGGCCCCAGCATTACCATCAGATTGTTTAGTGTCATATTCAGGACACACGTTGGGCGGGGGTCTTACCCCTCTGCAGAGGTGCAGTCAGTGTATTCTACAGCCCCAGCCGACTGGGCAAGTCTTAGTTTGAAGGTTACTCGGAAAAACAATGTCCTCCTTCGTAGAGTTTTGGTTGGATGCTTTCTTTGTCTTCTAGAAAAACAGCAGTGATACTATTTGGAGTTCGAACTTGCTTACTTCGAGGCTGTAATCCAGCAATTTAACTATTTCGCCCGGTAGATTCCTTGTATGGTTTGATGCGCTATAGGTATTTACCAAACTCTCCCATAGAGTGTTTCAAGTCAACGAGTATGCATTACCCAGTGAGGTCAAAATACAACACGAGGTTAATTTTTAATTCTCTTTAAATTCATAGTTGTTTTTTTTTACCGTAAAAGGCTGAAGTTGATGAATATACTGACTGCATCTCTGTAGAGGTGCAAGACCCCCCCCGCTAACAAGTGTCCTGGCATATGAAATTAAACAATATAATAGTAAGGCTCCGGTAATGCCGGAGCTTTGGGGAATGCGAAGTACCTTTTCATTGCCATTGCTCCCTGGTCAATTCTGACCCAGAGTGGATAGGGTTCTATCTGTGGGTCAAATCAAATTATTTGAAATTTAAACGGTGTGCAAACAAATGACTTATGCTAAATTGAATTGTTTGAAATAGAACAGTTTGATAATTTAACTGTGTGTAAATAAATCACAGTTTAACTGAATTGTTAATGATACATGGTAGTTGGAACAATTCAACTGAGTGCAAATGAATAAGTAGTGTTGAATAGAAAAACTAGTGTTAAATCGCAATACTTGAAGTCATTGAACTGTGTGCAAAAAATGAGCTCAGGTTTGTTTAAAAATATTATCAAGAAAATGTATTTACATATCAAAAATATTTGGTATATATGTACATAGAAGATTTGGCCTTAAATAATCTACAATGGTTGATATGCCCTAAAACTAAACCAAACCAAAGCAAATCTAAACGGGTTGCCCTACCAAGGTAGAAAGCCCAGTGTTATCTACTATTTACCCATATGAAGCAATAACCGTTACGCTACTGCTGTCTCCTCCATTGCCAAACGAAAATAACTAATTAGTGATTAATCTACATATATTTTAGAAGTTTAGCTTATTCTAGTGCAATGTGTTTCTTTCCATCCAATTCTCTTTTGTATTCAAACAATATTTATCTATCCAATTAAGTTGGTCGAGTGTAGGCATTTCTCAGAGCAATCCATGGTAATAGGTAGCTCTTCAAGCTTGATTTTAAATCCACTCTTATGGTTATCAGTGAAGTTTCTTCTTTATACATTCCTGGTCAAAATCTTAAGACCAGGTACAAAAGGATTAAAAGAATATAAAATACTTTTACTCTAATGGAAATATATTTGGGAAACATTTACATTTAATTAGAAAATGTTTGTCAAAAAACAAACGTAAATTTTAAGCTTTTACCTGATTAATTTAATTGAAAAAGTATTTTGATCGGGAGTGTATAATTACAAAAGGATATCAGATATAATTTTCGATCGGTGCGGCTTAGAATACACTAATTGTATCCCCTGCTAAGAGAAAAAAAACCTCCCCCTCCCCAAAAGGCGTCCTTTTAATGACACTAGAATACACTGACTGTATATCCTGCTAAGGGATAAACGCCTTCCAAAAAGGGCGTCCTCTGAATGACACTACAATACACTGATTGTATCCTTAGCTAAGGGATAAATCCCTGCCAAAAAGGGTCTCCTATGAATAACACTAGAATACACTGATTGTATCCCCTGCTAAGGGATAAACCCCTTCCTAAAATGTTGTCCTATGAACGACACTAGAATACACTGATTATATCATTTGCTAAGGGATAAACCCTTTCAAAAAAGGTGTCCTATGAATGGCACTAGACTACATCTGATGGAGAGGTCCCGGTTTTAGAGCGCTGGAGATTCTGGATTACACCTTCATTGCCATTACTTCCTGCTTTGTGTTGACCCTAAATTATAGTCCGTGGTATGGTTTATTCTATGGGTCAAATAGATCAGTTTGAAAATTATTCATATTCGATAGAAACGTGTTAAAGAAAACCATTACAATACAGCTACAAAGAAATGTACATATGAACATACAATGAATGCTATTATGTAGCCTCAAGGCATAGAATAACTTAAGACGTGTGACATGCCGTTGAATCACTCTGTTTTATACTTTTTGTGAAAGGGTTTTGAATCAAATCATGATGTATAATGATTCAAAAAAATGTACCAAAGTTGTCAAACAATCTACTGTAATAAAAGTTACTTCCTTCATTCTGGTTTTGCATATACTTTCTCCCGGTAGCATAGAGTTGTATTTTGCTGTAACCTAGGAAGGTGAAGCGTATAGTTCGGGAAATACACACACACACACACGCATATATATATATATATATATATATATATATATATATATATATATATATTAGAACAGTGTTGGTTGTCACTAAATTACTTTGAGGGTTTATGGCGAACCAAATGCAATATAAAATGGAAAGTGCTCAATATCTAGGACAGAGCGGTTATATAATAATAATAATGATAATAATAATAATTAATAAATAAATATATATTAGATATATATATTTAATGCCATGTAATTTGGTCTGCGACCCCTGGGTTCCATGGATTTTTTACAAAACAACAATCATCAGACACTAAACAAAAGGAAATGAATCAAAAATTGAAAAATACAGTCAAAAACTTTTGGGATTTTGTCGGAATCTTTACGTGTGTTTTCTTTTTTTGGGGGGGACGGGAATATGTGCACTCACACACTCATACACACTCACACTCACAAACCCTTTCTCTCTCTCTCTCTCTCTCTCTCTCTCACACACACACACACACACACACACACACACACACTTGCAATCACTCGTAAAGTTTCCTACAGTTGACTGTATTTTTCGATTTTCGATTCATTTCATTTTGTTAACTGCCTGATGATTGTTGTTTTGTAAAAACTCCATGAAACCCAGGGGTCGCACACCAAATTCCATGGCATTAAATATATATATCTAATATATATTATACATATGTATATATATACGAGGATCATTGAATAAATTTCCAGACTTTTTTCGTAAGGGCACTTTTATTGATAGTACACACATGAAACTCTAGTCCCCTTCGAAGTAATCTCCTCCGGCTGCAATGCATTTCCAACATCTTCTGGAAGGCCCCATGGAAATCCTCTTGTGTGATAATGACCTTCGTCACAGCCTCTTTCATCTCCTAAATTGTCTCATAACGACAGCCTCTGAGCTCAGGGAAAAGTCACAGGGAGCAAGGTCTGGAGTATAGGGAGGGTGAGGTACTGTCTTGATGCCCATCTTCGTCAAATAGTCTGTGACAAGGATGGACTTGTGGACTGGTGCATTGTCCTGGTGGAAATGCCACTGAGTCGATTTGAAGAGTGCTGGCCTGTTCCGATGGAATCTCTACCTGAACTCCCTTAAAACCACAACATAGTAACCCTAACTCTTTGGCCAATCATCTCTGGAGTATTGACTTCCTTACTCCTCCCACACCTCTCATCATCCCTCACAGACTCCCTGCCTTCCTTGAGTCTCTTATGCCACTCAAAAACTGACGGTTGATTCATGCAAGATGCTCCAAAAGCAGTCTGAAGCATTCAGTACGTTTCTGTGGCATTTTTCCAAGTTTAAAACAGAATTCTATTGCATATCGTTCTTGTAAAATGTCCTCACGTCCAGATTGCATTTTTGAAATTCACCAGCTGTGACTATCAGGCTTTAGTAGGGTGTATTCCAATTGCTGCTGTAGCTGTTCATTTGAAGCTGATATAATAAGAACTGGTCAGTCATCTGATAATATGTATAGCAATAACATAGTGAATTTTCAAGAGACTACGTCAATTTTAAATGCCTGTACAAAAGAAAAGTATGGAAACTTATTGAAAGAACCACGTATATATATATGATGTATTTCTAAGCACCTGCGTAGGTACATAATAAGCAAAGAAGAAGCTTATGAAGAGTAATGTTAGCTCTTGGAAACTTTTTTAAAAATCTGGATTTCTTCCTTATGTTAGAAATTAGTGAATTCAGCACTGACCCAGACAGACATTTTCTAAATTGAGAGAAAAAATAATCAAGGGTTCAACTGAGAAAATGTTGAACGAAAAATATTATGTTCTTTTTTTGTAATTAACTGAACAAGGTGACGAAAACATCTATTTATTTTTCTCTGTCTCTGTCTGTCTGTCTCTCTCTTTATCACACACACACACTCTCTCTCTCTCTTTCGCTTAGTTTCATTCTCTCTATCTCTCTGTCTCTCTTTCTCTCTGTCTCTCTCGCTCTCTCTCTCTTTCTGTGTCAACCTTTCTTTTAACCTTAGCAAACGAAAACAACGTGAATGGCAGAAGAATTTAAGCTGATATGACAAAAATAAAACAAAAAACAAAACAAAAGAAAACAAAAACTTGATTTAATAGCCATGTGTCAGTAGGGAAACATTTATTTGGCTAATCATATAAGTAATTCTAAATCTGTTTCTGGATATTTGATGAACGAAGGGAAATTCCTTCTGGCCGGTAAAGTTTTAACGATACTTCTGCAGGTGGGAATTTCTCGATTTTATTCAGGTGCAAGAAATATATGCGCTGTTAAATGGCATCTCAATTAGCCTGTTTCATTTATTAATGTGTTAATTATCATTACTTCTACCTATCTAGTTATCTATTTATTTATTTAGATTGCAATAGTTTCTGATGCAAACCAAGTTGTCACGCGTTTTATCGTCAGGAAAAACAAAATCGGCCAATATTGTCGATGTTTTATCTGAGGCTATATAATTCCATTAACTCTAATCATCTTGAGAAAAGAGTAAATACATTACCATCAATAGTTTTTCCCTCTGTAGACATCTAATCACTGGTATGCCACGATTGTTGTAGAAGAAATTAGTGTGTGAGCACTGAGGCTAAGAGCTTTCTATACTTCCCCTAGCTACAGAGGGAGAACGAAACAAAATTCTTACGCAAAATTCAGAGATAATAGCCAAATATGTATAAATGCCTGTGGTGCAATGGTTATCGCAGTTGGAAATGGACACGGTGACCCGAGATCAAATCCTGGGCAAGGCTGTTTGTATTTTACGTTACACTAATACAATTTAATAGGGCAGACTGAACTCTTTAACCATGGTAAGGCAACCGGTCAAGGAGAAGGGAAACTTTGGATTTAAATCTGTTAAACTCCGCTTAAGAATTGATTTTGTCTCACATAAATGCATACAATAAAGGTGATTTGCAAACATCTAGGTATAAAATGATCCTAGACAGCTTGACATGCCGTAAAAATTCATCTTTCTGATAGCATCGAGAGATCGTCTTTTCAATCTCCTTAATCGACGCTGAAACATTCTAGTATAGAAAACATGTTTCGTGTTTCTAAAACGATTTAATTGAAAAAAAGAAAACCCTTGATATCTATAATTCAGGATAAGAGAATATCTCTAAATGCAAGCTTTGTTAATTTTATTGCTTTCACATATGGTTCTTCTTGCATAATATTCTTTTTTTAGTGCTCAAACTAAAACGATTTGAAGGAAAATGTTGCCTTGTTTAACGCTATCATCATCATCATCGAGGCGTGATGAAAGCACTGATTCCTTTGACTTTCACTCGGGTCCATCCCTATCGGCCATCGCACTTAATAGATGCTCGAAACGGCGTCCAGTATTAGGTAAGGTGAATGCAATTTTTTTATTGGTCGGCTAATACTAATATGTTCAAGGGTCGGACTCAACAGCAGAATGTTATAAATGAGTTCTCCCTTACTCCTTTGGTTTCTTTGTTTAATGGCATACCAACCTTTATAGGTTATTTAATGCCAAAGCTATTCTCCTAGAAGACCAGTAGTTGTACAATTTAACCCATAGCTGGGAGGATAAGGGGGTTCATACCTTTCCCAAGGGTATTTGCCCGAAAGTGAACGTAATGGCGCGACTGGAGTACCAACTCACGTTCTAAGATTTCGCAGTCCATCGCTTTAACCATTACACCAAGAGGACACCCCCCTTACTTCTTTAGCAGAGGTCCAACATGTCTTGGTGTCATTTTTGGATGGCTTGTGAGGTATGAGAAACGAAGGTTTTCCACACAGTTCTCAGCTTCCGCCAGATTTTAGATTTGTCACACATTTCTCACCTTTGTTTGGGCATCATCTGCATCGGAATTGAGACAGAAATCTCGATTAGATTTCTAGTTTAGTAAAAAATAAAAATGTTCCCGCTCTGTCGGCAGTAGAATACTTTGACTGCACATCTATGGTATTAAACGGAATCTGATTGTGATGCTCTAGTCCTGGAGCTTTAAGCGGATATAGAATTGCCATTACAATCAGGTCCACTCAGACCCCACGTGGTAATATCTATTTAGGTTCCATTTTTGGTTAAACCGAACTATTTAGGCTATACTATACATAGAACCATGTAACAGTGTGTGAACAAATAATCAATATTGAATATATTTATTAGTGTTAGACAGCAATACTTGAAACAATTAAACTGTGTCCAAACAAATGATTCATATTTGATAGAATTATTAGTATTTGAGAGTAATACTTGTAGCCTTTTAACTGTCTTCAAACAAATGTGCTCTAGCTCGTCTAGAAATAATAATGTTGCTCACAAAGTATTCATTTACAATATATATATATATATATATATATATTAGTCATTAGTCCAGGAGACCAGGGTCCAATCCTAGGACAAGTCATACCAAAGACGCAAAAATGGTACTTGATGCTTCCTTGCTAAATTCAGTACAGGTCAAGGGTAAGTGGAGCAAGGAAAGGAGTTGCGCCCTCCTGTACACTTCGGTCGGCCAACTTACGAGGTGCATACGATGTTTCCAGACTTTTTTCGTATGGGCATTTAAAATTGTCGTAGACTCTTGAAAATTCACTCTGTTATTGCTATACATCTTATGAGATGGCTGGCTAATTTTTATGATTTCAGCTACCAAGGAACAGCTACATCAGCAATTGGAATACACCCTACTAAAGCCTGATTGTAACAGCTGGTGAATTTCAAAAATGCAGTCTGACACTTTAGAAGAACGATATGCAATAAAATTCTGTTTTAAACTTGGAAAAAAATCCCACAGAAACATATAGAATGCCTCAGACTGCTTTTAGACCATCTTGCATGAACCGAGCATCAGTTTTTGAGTGGCATTAGAGATTCAAGGAAGGCAGGGAGTCTGTGAGGGATGATGAGAGGTGTGGGAGGAGTAAGAAAGTCAATAGACTAGAGTTAATCGGCCAAAGGGTTAGGGTTAGGGTTACTATGTTGAGGTTTTAAGGGAGTCCAGGAAGAGATTCTTAGGGAAGGACCAGCACTCTTCAAATCGGGTCTATAGCATTTCCACCAGGACAATGCACCAGTACACAACTCCATCCTTGTCACAGACTATTTGGCCTAGATGGGCATCAAGACAGTTCCTCAGCCTCCCTATAGTCGAGACTTTGTTCCCTGTAACTTTTGGTTATTCCCTAAGCTCAGAGGCTGTCATTATGAGACAATTGAGGAGATGAAAGAGGCTGTGACGAAGGTCATTGACACGCTCACACAAGAGGATTTCCATGGAGCCTTCCAGAAGTTGATATAACGGTACAACAAGTGCATTGCAGCCGGAGGAGATTACTACGAAGGGGACTAGAGTTTCATGTGTGTACTATCAATAAAAGTGCACATACGAAAAAAATCTGGAAACTTATCGTATGCACTTCGTAGGTTATACATATAAACATCATTTGACATTATATAATTCAAAAGGAGGTGCCCGTGGTGTAATGGTTATCGTCGTAGGAAATGAACACGGCGACACGAGTTCAAATCCTGGACGAGATTGATTACATTTCACATAGCACTAATACCCTTGGGAAAGGTATGAATCCAATTATTCTCCCTCCAGCTATGGGTAACTAGTAGGACAGACTAGGTTCTTCAGCCTTGGTTAGGCAACTAGTCTAGGAGAAGGAAAACTCTGAATTCAATCCTATTAAACTCCGCTTGAAAATTGACCTTGAGTCATATCCTGCCCGAGCGGAGGGGTTGGGTAAATAGGATAATTCAACCAAACCAACCCGTACCAAGATTTGATTTCTATTTGTTGTTTTTTTCCATTGTTTTGATTTCTTTTCCTTTTTTTTATTTTATAGAAATAATAATGTTTTTTTTTTACCATATCATTATTATCTATTGTTCTAAAATATGTTTCAGTATTGATCAAAGAGATTGATAAAGCGAACTTATAATGCTGATTGGAAGAGGTACTTGTTGTCTTTCTTAATAGTCCATTACATTTCTTTCTTTCTTTCTTTTATTTCATAATACAATTTTTATTTCATTTTCCATTTCTTCAATAATTATTTCTTTCTTTGTCTTTCCTATTTCTTAAAAAATATTTGTTTGTTTGTTTGTTTGTTTAATTTCTTTCTTTTTTCTTTCTTTCTTTGCCTTTGTTTCGTTCCTTCTTTTATAATACAATTTTTCTTTCTTTCTTTCTTTCTTTCTTTCTTTCTTTCTTTCTTTTATTTCATAATGCAATTTTTCTTTTTCTTTTTCTCTTTCTTTCTTTCTTTCTTTCTTTTATTTCATAATGCAATTTTTCTTTTTTTCTTTCCTTCTTTCTTTCTTTCTTTTTTTCTTTCCTTCTTTCTTTCTTTCTTTTGTCTTTCTTTCTTTCTTTCTTTCTTTTATTTCATAATACAATGTTTCTTTTGTTTTCCATTCATTCAATTATTAATTCTTTCTCTGACTTTTCTGTTTCATAAAGAATGTATTTATTTTTATGTGTGTTTTCTTTCTTTCTTTCTTTCTTTCTTTCTTTCTTTCTTTTCATAATCCATTTTTCTTCGATTTTTTATTCGGATATTCATAATAATTGTCTTTGTTTATTTTTATTTTTATAATATGACTTTTATTTGTTTGTTTATTTCCTTTCTTTCTTTCTTTCTTTTATAATCCAATTTCTTTCTTTCTTTCTTTCTTTCTTTCTTTCTTTTCATAATACATTTTTCTTTGGTTTTTCATTCGAATATTCATAATTATTGTCTTTGTTTTTTTATTTTTATAATATGATTTTTATTTGTTTGTTTATTTCCTTTCTTTCTTTCTTTCTTTCTTTCTTTCTTTCTTTCTTTCCATTTGTTGGTCTCTCAGTCTGTCTTTCAGTTTATTTGTTGTTTTTTTTGTTCGTTTGTTTATTTCTACCTTTATTTCTTTGTGTTTATTTGTTTTTTTTTCTTTTTGGTTGTTTATTTGTTTGTTTGTTTCTATTTTTCTTTCTTTCATCACTGTTTCCCGCTACTCTCTCTTCTCGATTTTTCCCACCTGTATTTCTTTTAGTAATTCTTAAAAGCTTTTCAAGCCAATTTGATTTAGAAAAGAAATCGGCGTATAAAAATATGAATGAAAATAATTTAAAGTTAATGCCAAGCCATCTCGAAAAGTCGGTGCCAAATGACGGGGAATCATGGAAATGGGACGGTGAGTATTGAGGGTGCAGGGTGTTGAAATTAGGAATGGGATGGAGAGAGGGTTGGCGGGAGACAGATGATTGGAAACGATGCAGGAAAATAAAAACAAAAACACATCAAAGGAAGAAAACAAAAATGCAAGCAGACTCGTTCAGTGTTCATTTCTTTTTTTATTGTTAAATTTTTTTTCCCCAAATTTTAGGAGTAGCTGATTCATCAGAATTAATTTGTGAGTTGTAGAAAAAAAAAAGAAGTTACTTAAAGACACACAGAGGAAGAAAAAAAAAATTGTGACAAAAAAGTATAGATTGCGAGAGAAAAGTTAAGAGAAAATATTTTTAAAAAAAGTAACGCTAAACAGTGGCAGGGGAAAAGAAATAAAAAGGAAAAAGAAAAGAATACAAGGTATATTCAGAGAGAGAGAGAGAGAGAGAGAGAGAGAGAGAGAGAGAGAGAAAGAGCGGGAGTGAGAAAGAGAGAGGGAGAGAAAGTGAAGCAGAGAGAGAGAAAAAGAGAGAAAAAGAGAGAATGAGAAATAAATAAATAAAGAAAGAAAGAAAGAAGAAGAAGAAGAAGAAGAAGAAGAGAAACGTGTATAGAGAGAAATAAGCTATAAAGAAGTGGTAAGGGTGGGGCGAGAGAGGATAGATGAAAAACAAAAATAACTACTTAAAAGAATGAGAAAAAAATCATAGAGAAAAGGGTAAAGAGAGAAAGAAACTGTAAGGAAGAGAAAGAGGAGAACGGACAGAGGTTAAAATGAAAAATGCAAAATGCAAAAAGAAATTTGTATGTGTGTGTATGAGAGAGAGAGAGGTGGGGGGAGAGAGAGAGAGAGAGAGATGAAAACGAAGAAGAAGAAGAAGATGTATCGAGCGAAAGAAGCAGTAAAGAAGTGGTAAGGGGGAAAAGAAAGAGGATAGATGAAAGATAAAAATAACTACTTAAAAGAACGAGAGACTGAGAAAAAAAAAAGAAGGGAGGTATTATGGCGAAAATTAAAGGAAGTGAGAGTGAGTAGTGAGAAAAGCGTAAAGAGAGAAAGAAAAAGTGAAAAAGAGAGAGAGAGAGAGGAGAACGGACCGAGGTAAAAATGAAAAATGCAAAAAGAAATATATATATATATATATATGTGTGTGTGTGTGTGTGTGTGTGAAAGAGAGAGAGAGAGAGAGAGAGGAATAATATCGAAAATTAAAGGCAGTGAGAAGATAGGTTAGGTTATTTTATTTAATGGCATATCAATACTTCATGGTTTTTTAATGCCAAATCCTGTTTATGCATGTATGTATAATATATGATTTTCAAATGAATAGTTTCAAAGTAAGATGCGATGGAGCTCATTTATTTGCACATAGTTAAATAATTTCAAGTATTACTATTTATTGTTTGCGCCAAGTTAAATGATTACATGTTTCGTTATCAAACACTAGTAATTCTATTCAATATTAATCATTTGTTTGCAAAACTGGAGAGTCACCATCTGATTCGGTTTACTGTCACATTCAGAACAGGAAATGTTTTCAAGTATTGCTACCGAAAACTTATGATTCAATTTAGTTTTAACCATTTGTTTGCACACTGTTAAATGGTTTCAAATATGGTAAATAATCAAATAGTTCAAATATATATTGATAGTACCCTATCAGGTACTACTATTCTAAGTCAGAGTGGTCCTGGGAGTAATGGTATTTAAGGTGTACTCTACATTTCCCAAAGCTCCTACACAGGAACTTTACCATCAGATTCAGTTTCGTGTCATATCCAGGAGACTCTTTCGTTGGGAGCTTACCTTTCTGCTGAAGTGCAGTCGAGTTATTCTACTACTCTAGCTGATAGACCGAGCCGTTTGGTCGGATCAGGCCTTTCCAGCGTCGCGGCTAACCAAGCCAGGGCTAAATTTGACCACATGGTCTCCGGGTCAAGGACTGCTCAGCAAAAATGATTCCGCTCTCAAGTATTACAGGTCATTTCTGACGGCCAATGGGTGGCCTCGTTTGTGCGCTGGGTCTTACCTCTCAGCAGAGGAGCAGTGGGTGTGTTCTGCAGCCCCAGGTGACAGAGTGGGCAGAGAGAGAGAGAGAGAGAGAGAGAGAGAGAGAGAGGAGGGGGTAAAAAGAGAAAGGAAGAGAAAGGAAATAGTATAGTGGGAGATAGAAATAGAAAAGATAAGGTTAGGAATTGAAATATTAAGATAAATGAGAGAGAGAGAGAGAGAGAGAGAGAGAGAGAGAGAGAGAGAGAGATTGATCGAGACTGTGCGGAAAAGTAAAGTCAGTTGGAGAGAGAAAAAGAGGAGTAAGGAGAAAAGAGTGACTAGAGAAAGAAAGAGTAATAAATCGATAGTGAGTGAAAATGAGAAGTGATATGAAAAAGAAAAGATACTAAAAATAGTTATAGAGTGTGTGTTGAGGGGTGGGGGCGGTTATGGCAGAAGAACAAAGTCAGTGATTGAAAGATTTAAAGAGATGGGAGAACTAAAATTTGTAAAGATGAAAATAAACACGAAAGAAAGAAAGAAAGAAATGAAAAAAAAGACTGTGTGAGAAAAGTGTGGTTTAGTTACTTTGTTTCATGGAATATCATCCTTTATGGGTTATTTAATGCCAAAGCAATGGTTGTCGAAGAATCGTTGAGGTATTATTCAACCTATAGCAGTGGGGGAAGATAAGCGGGTTCATATCATTTCTAAGGGTATTAATCTGAAATAGTGCCCCTGGATGTTTGTTTGTTTGAGTTTTATTGGATATTAACCTTTGTAGGTTATTTGATGCCAAATCCATTTTTATACAAAAAACAGTTCTATTTCAAACAGTTCAGTTTAGCGTAGGTGCTCGTGGTGTAATGGTTATCATCGTAGGAAATGGACACGGCGACACGAGTTCAAATCCTCGACGAGACTGATTGCATTTCACATAGCACTAATACCCTTGGGAAAGGTAGTAATCCAATTATTCTCCCTCCAGCTATGGGTAAATAGTAGGGCAGACTGGGTTCTTCAGCCTTGGTGAGGCAACTAGTCTTGGAGAAGGAAAACTGTGAATTCAAACCTATTAAACTCCACTTAAAAAATTGACCTTGTGTCATATCCTGCTCGAGAGGAGGGGTTGGGCAAATAGGAGTTCAGTTTAGCGTAAGTATACAGTTTAGTTGTCAAAAACATTTCTATTTCAAACAATTCAGTTTAGTCAAACAGTACTAGCATGAGAATAGTTTTTGTTTACACACAGTTAAATGTCAAAAACAATTCTATTTCCATCAATTCAGTTTAGCATACAAAACAGTTCTATTTCAAGCAATTCATGTTAGCATAAGTACACAGTTTAGTTCTGTTCCACCCATAAATAGAACCTTTTCAGGAGCTACCACTCCGAGCCAGGGTGGATCCGGGAGCGATGGCAATGAAGAGGTATACCGTATTCTTTAAAGCTCCGGCATTACTAGACCCTCACCATCAGATTCTTTAGTGTCATATCCAGGATACTCGTTGGGAGGAGTCTTACCCTCTGAAGAGAAGCAGTCGGTGTATTCTACAACCCCGGCCCACTGGGCAAGGTACCACTGTAGTTAAAACTCACTCAATAGGATGCTCCTGCCGAGCACGTTATCGAATATGTCACGTGAACAACCCCTATGAAAAATATGAATTTACCCAAAAAAAGTGTGTCGAGTAGTTTTACGTTTTAATTTGTTATTGGTTAAAGGATAAATCTATCTGTTCTTCCAACAGTTGTATGGCTCAGTCTGCAGAAGGGTAAGATTCCTCCAATGAGTGTCCTGGTATATGACATTAAACAATCCGATGGTGAGGCTCCTGTAATACTGGAGCTTTGGGAAATGCAGAGTACTCCCTCATTGCCATCGCTCTTTGAGTAGTAGCACCTGATTAGGGTCCTATCCCTTGGTCAAATAGAACTGTTTTACATTTAAACTGAGAGCATACAAATGACGTATGCTTAAGTGAATTGTTTGAAATAGAGCAATTAGATCATTTAACTGTGTGTAAATAAATGATTGATATTTAATTGTATAGTTAGCGATACATAGTGATTCTTGGTTTAATTTGGTTTCTTTGTTTTAATGGCATATCAACTTTCGTAGGTTATTTAATGCCAAAGCCATTCTCCTAGAAGAACAGTAGTGGTACAATTTAACCCATAGCTGGGAGGATAGGAGGGTTCATACCTTTCCTAAGGGTATTTGCCCGAAAGTGAATGTAATAGCGCGACTGGAGACGGAACTCGCGTACTACGATTCCGCAGTCCATCGCTTCAACCATTTCACCACGAGAACACCCCCGTAATTCTTGGAACCATTTAACTGTGCACAAAAGAATGAGCGTAGGCTTGTTTAAGAATATCATCTACAAAATGTGTTTACAAATCATATATATATAATATATATGTATAAACAGGATTTGGCATTAAATAACCTTTAGTGTTTAATATACCATGAAACCAAACCTAACCAAACTGACCGCTGTACGTAAACTGTAAGCCACTAGTCTAGGAGAAAGAAAACTTTGAATTCGAACCAGCTTTACTTCTTGGAGGAGGAGATTGGATAAATACATGCGAACTCAACTCTTTCATCATGGTCAGAAGTGAACACAAAATCAAGTTGGGAACGGAGCTCAGCTCGTTTGAATTCACAGTTTTATTTCTATACTGATTGCCATATCACAAGCTTAAAGACCTCTGTCTATGTCTACTCTATTACTTACTCATAGCAAGTGAGAGATTAAGTTTTCCTTCGGTCAAATCATCCCTGAAACACGCCTTCGGTAAAGTGTAAAATTGTGTGCGAAAAGAAGAGATTGTAAGGCTGTTCTAAGCTCCACTGACAGGTCAGCTAAGAAATAAGATTTGAATATATAAGAAAAATCTAACATCCATTTATACGATCTTAAAAAACTTGAAAACTATTAGGACATTTAATATATTTTCAAATGTCTTTTTTTTTGACGCTGACGAAACGTTGTCTAAGCGTACAGAAAAAAAATGCTAGACAGGAATTGTACACGTATGCTACGAGCTCTACTGAATAAGTCATGGGAAGCAGCATCCTACAAAACAGCAGCTGCACGGCCATCTACATCCCATATCTAAAACTATCCAAATAAGTCGCACAAGACATACGGGATACAGCTGGAGAAATAAGGGTGAACTCATAAGCGACGTTCTCCAATGGATCCCTTCACATGGACGTGCAAGTTTAGGACGACCAACTAGAACTTATCTGCAATGGCTCTGTACGGACACAAGATGTAGCCTAGAAGACCTGCCGGAAGAGATGGATGATAGAGACAAATTTGCGAGAGAGAGTTAGGGAAATCCGTGCTAGCAACATGGCATAATGATGATAATGATATTCACTCAATGATTGGCAAAATCGTTATTGTAGACAGAATTACTTTTTTTACCAGTGCATTATTGAATAGGTAAATAGCAAGTAAATTAACTCTCAGTTTTTGAGAAATGTTGCAAGATAAACGCATGTTGAATATTAGCCAAGTGACTACAATTTTCCTTTTTGTATGAAAAAAACTCGTGATCGAAAATTATCACAAAAACGGGACTGCAAAGTGAGTAACAGTTTTCTGATTCAGGTATCCTGGCAAAGTCCATCACAAAGAGAAAGTTGATGTGCTATGGTTTTATTTATCTTATAACACTTTTGGTTTGGTTTCTTTGCTTTCTTGGCATATCAACTCTTTTTAGGTTATTTAATGCCAAAGCCATCCTCCTAGAAAAACAGTAGTAGTACTATTTAACCCATAGCTGGGAGGATAAGGGGGTTCATACCTTTCCCAAGGGTATCTGTCCGAAAGTGAACGTTATAGCGCGACTGGAGTACGAACTAACGTACTACGATTCCGCAATCCATCGCTTTAACCATTACACCACGAGGACACCCCCAACACTTTTGGTCAGTTGACCTAAGTGTGCGGGTTTTTTATATTGCCATTAGGTTTATCTCTCTGTTCTTTCTTCTTTGCAGGATCATCCGAAAGGCAAAAGTTGGTTGTAACATGCAACCGTGTTGCGTATAAACTTGAAGTAATACATTTCTGGTATATTTAGTGTAGAAGAAAATCAAACTTATTACAATTTAGTAAGCAATTTAATTTTGGGTTATACAGTTGTTGAAATCTTAATTTAGAGTTTGGTAGTTAACAGTACACCATAATATCCATTTTGTCTTTTAAATTTTCACTGGAAATAGTAAAATCCTTGAATCATAAATTCGTTTCTATGAATTGTGTATAAAAAGTAACTTTTTATACACAATTCGTAGGAATGAATTTATGGACGATGCTGTATGTAAAGAATCACATATAACTTCGTAGAAAAAAATAAATCATATTTATATGATAATGGGAGATGATTTTTTTTTCTTTTTCGTGTTAAATCTATTATTTTATGTCTGAAAATGATTGATTGAATGTTGTGAATATTCAAATACTTGTTGATTAAATTAATATTGGGCTTTATTCTATTTCGTAATACAATTATATTTATTTAATATCAAATTGAATATTCTTTCTTAACCAACTTTAATATTTTGTTTTCAGTTTTATTTTACTTATCACTTGATAGTTGGTTGGATAATTAAAATAAAACGCAACTATTTATACTACAAAGTCTGTCCGAATGTCTTAAGATATCTATTTGTTGTATTCTATTGATCATATGAGGCTAGTTATTGAATTCCAAAGGGAATGTAATTAAGACCATGTTATCACAATGAACTGTAGATACTTTGTCGTTGTTCAAGCAGAACAAAAGTTAAAAGCTACAAAAATATATAGACCTTAGTGGAATAAATTAGGGAATATAAAGGTTGCAGTAGTATCCATCGTCTGATGGTTTTAAAAAAATCACGCAAAGAGATCGGAACCGTTAGAAATCCGAGGGGGAATTGAAATGATGAATACAGCATCTGTATTATTAAAATTTTCATCACACACACACACACACACACACACACACACACACACACACACACACACACACACACACATATATATATATATATATATATATATATATATATATAAGAAAGGAAAGGCAAATAAAAAATGTGCATAAAAAACTGTTCAGGGTTGCTGTGGTTAAATTGGTATAAAAATTTCTCTTCTCCTAAAATGCAAATACCAAGACTTTATTAATTCTAAAGAAAAAAAGCAATCAAAACAGTTATTATTAGGTATTATTAATTACCAAACACTCAAATAAAAAATTAAATCGCCCATCCATATATATATATATATATATATATGTGTAAAAGTATTTTGTAAAGCAATAAAAAAAATGAACCTCCAACATTGTGTTCATTTATAAAACAGAATCTCTGACAAGGAAGTTTTATTTTGAAATTAATTAGACTCAAATAATAATTATTTCGCATTGCAATAGCCCTCTAAATTAATTCAATACTATATATATATATATATATATACTAACCAATAATATTCAAATTATGAACTTTAAAAATCCAATTGAAATATATATATTGCTCAGTCGGCTGCGGCTGTAGAATAAACCGACGGCATCACTGCATAGGGGAAAAACCGCCCTTCCCGAACGAGTGTCCTGGATAGGACGATCAACAATCTGATGGTAAGCTTCCACGAATGGTGGAACTTCGGAGGATGTGGAGTACCACTGCTTGAAATGGAACGGTTTTATATGCGAAACTGAATTGTTTGAAATAGAACTGTTTTGACGAAAAAATATGCTTATACTAAACTGAATTATTGAATTAAAACTGTTTGAATAAACTGAATAGCTTGAAATGGAAATGTGTTTGGCAATTAAAGTGCATACTTATACTAAAAGGAATTGTTTGAAATAGAACAGTTTATTTGCATAAAAAGGGATTTGGCATTAAAAAACCTACAAAGGTTGACATGCTATAAACCCTAATAAACAAAGAAACTATATATATATATATATATATATATATATATATGTGTGTGTGTGTGTGTGTGTGTGTGTGTGTATACATAGATATGTGTGTGTAAAAGATCGTTATGTGAATATGTCACTATGTAAGAGGGGAAGCATATTTACACGCTAATATGTAAGCATCTATAGATTTGTACATATAGCCATAATGCAGTGAAATTGGTGCCTTCCAAGTAATATACTTAATGTTAATACACTTAACTGTTTTAACATAAAAAATAAAGCCATCTCCAGTCTCATTTGTGACAGAATAATAATTTCCTTAGGGTCAACGTTCGCGCTGAACGTAATTTTTTTATCCATACAAATTCTCTCGATCGTGAAATGCTAATTAGAATCCTTAATTCTTTCCTAAAGAGAAACTGAATTATTATTATAAACCTCTGTTACAATGGGATAACTACAAGCTTACGAATCATTTAGTTATTAGTAATACTATGTAACCTTACAGTGTCCAAATGGACGTCTGTAATACTTCTACATCCCATAGATTCTTACACGACCCCGAGTTTAACGAGTCTATGAGTGTAGTAATATGAGTTAAGTTCCAGTCGGACCCCTGTTGTTAACGCACCGCAAGAAAATGTGACGAACACACAAAATACCGTCTTGGTTCGCTAATACAAAACTACACCTCTTAGTAGTCGCCGAGAAGAGAGAAATGATGTATGAAAAATGAGTTGACCATTTTAGCTTTACAGAGATGAATAATCGTCGTGAAGAGAGAGAGAGAGATAACAGACCTTGATACTAACTTTCACATTTTGTATGGTAGTTCCCACTCGTACTCGTTCACTGGCTCCAACTGCCCATTTTTTGCTGTTTTCTATCCCGCGTGTCCACTAACAGCTTTTCCGTTTGAGTTCCTTCCAGCCAATCGGAATCCGTCTCCGATTTGCAAGTGATACTATTTACCAATAGGATATGACACAAGGTCAATTTTTTTAAGCGGAGTTTAACAGGTTTGAATTCTGAGTTTTCCTTCTCCTAGACTAGTTGCCTCACCAAGGCTGAATAACCTAGTCCGTCCTACTATTTACCCATAGCTGGAGGGAGAATAAGGGGGTTCATACCTTTCCCAAGGGTATTTGCCCGAAAGTGAACGTAATAGCGCGACTGGAGTACGAAATCGCATACTACGATTCCGCAGTGCATCGCTTTAACCATTACACCACGAGGACACCCCGATTTACAAGTGATAAATTTCTATTTTTAACCTGGGCATCCTATCCTGACCAAGACCTTCCCATTTGTTTCTCCCTTATAGCTTCTCTCGCTTTCCTTCTCTCTGGCTCTTTGATTAACTCGATAATCTTTCTGACTTATCTTCCTTTCCGCCGTCCTGAAGTCGACCAATAAATCTCGCGAGGAAACGATGGTACACTTTGACCATTATCAGTCAGGGGTTTCTAAAACAGTATGTTCCACTTGTGCAAACAAGCAGAAGCAGTTTACGTGGGTTGATAGCAGAAAGGACAACTGAAAGAACGCGTTGACGTCGTGAAATTATATATACACAGATACCAACAGAGATACGGTCAGTATCACAGTCATGCAGTCCCGAGAGTCAAGGCCCACAAGTGGCCGGTGGGTTCCTGGGGAAACAAATACCCACAGGAATTGTGCAAGAAACTGAAATTTCTCTTGTTCTGGATAAAAAGAAAATTAATTATCTGTGACATAGAGGTAAAAGCGCCTAAAAAAATCATGGCCGAAACAAGTTTCAATTAAAGCAAAAAAAAAAAAAAGAAACTTGTCGTATTTTGGATTTTGACGTGCCTGCCAGCAGATTACAAAGTGAAAGAGAAAGATGACGAAAACCTGGAAATATACCCAAACGTTGCAAGAGAACTGAAATATCGATGGAACGTGAAGATTATTCTAATCCAAATCATAGTTAAGGCACTTTAAATAATCTTCAAAAACTTGGACGGAATGAATAAGAAAGCAGAGGTAGAATTAAAACCATGAAAACCACATAACCACAGGAATAATCAGTAAAGTCTTAGAGACTTCTAGTAGATATGATCCAGTCTGCCAGGTCCGCAGAATACACCGGCTGCATCTTTGTAGATGAGTAAGACTCCTCCAACGAGTGTCTTGATTATGACACTAAACAATCTGATGGTGAGGCTCCACGAATGCTGGAGTTTTGGGGAATAGAGTACCCCTTTATTGCTATCGCTCCTAAGTCCATTCCAGCCCGGAGTGATAGTGCCAGATAGTGACCTGTCTATGGGTTAAATAGATCTAAAATGTATTTATGCTAAACTGAATGGTTTGAAAACTGTTTTTACATTTAACTGTGTGTAAAGGCCGAAAGCCCCTAGTTTCGGCTGGGCCACCTTCGGGTGGGCTAGCTACTTTTTTGACTCCTATGCACTCCTTGTATAGCACTAGAACTCACGGTCTAGTTTAAGCTATATTCTGGCAAACGTGCTCGGATCTAGTTTTAGGTTCGTGATACTGCTTGACTCATTAGATCCACATTGCACTTCGGGCTTTTGACCTTGTGTGAAGTCCTGTCTGGTGGGAGGAAACCATAAATTAACTTTAACTGTGCGTAAACGAAAAAAAGCACACTAATTATGCTAAACTGAATTGTTTGAAATAGAACTGTTTATATGTATAAAAATAGATTTAGCATTAAATAACCTACAATAGTTGATATGCCATAAAACCAAACAAAATCAAACCAAACTTTGTAAATTTCAGCATCCTAGTAGGCCACAGATTGAAAACGAATTATGGCAGACTTGATAATTAGCTAGTTTAAAAACTGTGGAACTATAAGTTGACGGTAATACCAATCATACTTGGAGCTCAAGAACAAAGAAAAGAAAATGAATGATCAGAAATCAGAGAAAGAATCGATACAATACACACCACAACTTTGATAAAATCAGCCAGAATACTTAGTAGAGATATGAAGTGACTTGCTGTCACTCAGATTTCAATGAAGAACCATCAGATTCAGCTGGTGTGAAAGCGTCGCAAAGAGTGAAATAATGATAATAACAACCGATAGGAATTGTAATTAGATGTATTGCTATTATTCGTATCGATTAGTCTATGTTCGATCATCTCTTTAATTGCATGACAGTTTCTTAATGTTAGTGCCCGTGATTATGACAGGGAAGTTTGACCAATACCAACAGTTAGCAAGTCGTCACTTGAGACACGTCAGCCACATTATTGATAAAATGACAAGGCGAATTAACAATGCTATAAAACTACCAAACGTAACGACAACATTCAAGTTGATCAATCAACTGTTACTGGCTCAATGGTTAGAAATGAGAGTTAAGGCTTTTAGACGTGGTTTCGTTATATATCACGAGAATTTAAAATCATTTGGTGATTGTTTTGTCTGCTAAAAATATAACGGTACGTGCTGAATATTCTAAATTTCCAGAAACGATTAATTTAATTTGATTCAGGAATTATACGAAAACTCGATCATAAGTGACAAGAGTGAAGTTGATCATAACCTGTTTTAAGGTTTGTCAACCCTTGCTGGATTATTCTTATACCAAAGTCATTATACATGCGGTACTGATATATATCTTCATGATAATATGAAATAGGTAAACATTTTTTACTTAAGGGTTTTCAGACTATTTCCTTCATCTTTAGTGTTATTTCCACTACGTTTCGGTCGATATATCCTCCGGCCTTCTTCAGGTGTTTGTCGAACTCGGGAACCTTCACGGAACTTCGAACTACATCCTTTATTGAATCCACGGGGGTCGCCTGTTCTGATTCCGTTAGCCATAACCGGTTACAAGTGTTAAGTATTCCTTTATTGTTACTCACCTGCAGTAAGGATTGAACCTGCAAGCTCCAGATGATTACCTCCTTAGAAGCTTATGGAACCAGCGCCTATAACCGAGTTTGACAAACACCTGGAGAAGGCCGGAGGACATATCGGCCGAAACATTGTGGAAATAACAATAAAGATGAAGATAATATTCCGAAAACCCTTAATGATAAAAATCAAGCTTCGTCTCAGATATTTAGACAACTTTTTACTTATTGATAACATCAATCTTTTAAAGGCAATACATTAATGTATTTCAAAATCAATTCGAACAAAACCTCCTGCAGATGTGCTGGTCACATAGATAGGAGCCTAACTGGTGCAAGCACGTCATGTTGGGTTGATCCTTAGATTACATCCAAGAGGTGACATAGACAGATACTGAGAATCAAGAAAAGAGCTAAGAAAGACTTATTACAGTTGCCGGTAATCGCAATATCAACTGAAATAACTTTGGTAGAAAATGAAAAACATCGACCAAAAATCTAAAAAAGAAAAACATCCGTGGAAAGGTAAACAGCTGTATGGATGTGTGTGTGTGTGTGTGTGTGTGTGTGTGTGCATGTGTGTGTGTTGAGAGAAAGAAAGAAAGAAAGAAAGAAAGAAAGAAACATTGATATGAACTGATATAAATGAATTGACACTCACACATATATACACATATATATAAGTTAAATGTAAAACTATTGGTAAAAGAGCCGGGTAGACTGTTTTCTCTCTAGCCTTACTTAGGTGACCAGTATAGGAGATAGAAAAACTCTGAATTCCAAACACAGCGAATCTAGGGGAGGAATTCCTGATAAAACATCCCGCTAATTCTGAAGGTAAATGTCATCAGAATGACAGTATGTCAAAAGAGTATTGTGGTCTCGCAGAGAAATATGGAGATATCGACAGAAGAGCGCAGCCGAGTAAATCAATAAAATGCCATTGTGAGAAGAAAAGCACATGATATTCTGTGGTGTTTTTAATTTCTAGTTAACTTGCTAAGCTTTTCACTGGAGTATAATCACACTCACTCAGATAGTAGTATTAGTGTTGTAAAAACTTTTGCCACTTAAATCGTCTGATGTTCAGAACTTTTTTCCTTTATGAGAACCAAGAGAAGGCAATCCTCCGTGGAAATTAAGCATCATATATATAGAGATAGATGAAATAGAATAGATATGGAATGCGACAGACTGACAGAAACGAACTGATATATATATATAGGAAGTTACTTTTCAATAATCTTGTTGATAGATGTAAACTGAGTGAGAGGGATAATTACAAATATACTTAGACTAAAAGCACGTTATGTGTGAATAATAATCCTATGAATGGGACATCATACATTCTGAGAGAAATTCAGGAGATGATAATGTGTCTGTTTAAAGACTTAATAATACACACACATACACACACGAACACACACAAAGACACACACACGACAAGACACACACACACACACACAAATATAGATGGAAAAACACACACACACACACAAAGACGTACACATACACAAAGACGTACACGGAAACACAAAAACGTACACATACATAAACACGAACACACACACAGAAAGATAATCCCACATAAAGATACAGATGGAACCCCCCCCACACACACACACCCGTACAAAGATACACACGGAAACACACACACACACACACACACACACACAAAGATATACACAGAAACACACACTCACAAAGACACACACACACACACAAAGATACACACGGAAACACACACACACACACACACAAAGACACACACACACAAAGATACACACGGAAACACACACACACAAAGACACATACACACACACGCACGCACAAAGATATACTCACACAAATACATTCACACACAAAGATACTCATGGAAACACACACACACACACACAAAGACATACACAGACAAAGACATACACACACACACACACACACACACACACATACACACACACACAAAAAGATACACATGGATAAATACAAACAAACACACACACAAACACACATACACAAGGACATAGACACACAAAGAGACTCACACATAAAGATACACATGATCACACACACACACACACACACACACACACACACACACACACACACACACACTCAAATACATGAATACGTTTTTACATTAGTGTAACTTTATGTCCTCTGTCAGTACATCATCTAGTCTGACCCATCAGACGCCATTCCTATTAACACAACAGCAATTAGACTTTCTACCATTACAAATATCTAAAGTAACATCGTTGTCACGCGATAAGCCAAGAATTTGAATCACTATATGACATATTCTACATCTAATCTCCGGATTAATATCTCTTTTAATTAGTAACACAACTATGAAAAAAAAACCATACCTAATCAAAGAAAAATTAATAATACATACATACATACATACATACAGAGGAATAATTTTTACAGTTCCCTGTATATTACCGTTCACACTCAATCATATATTGTGTACTTACTTTAATTCTAAGCATTTAATACTGTTTGCACAGTTCTATATATGTTATCGTTTACTCTTAATCACATCACCATAAGTCATTAATCTATTTTAATTTAAAGCCTTTGATACCATTTGAACAGTTCCCTATGTGTTACCGTTTACTCTCAATCATTATTTAAGAAAATAATTTTAATTTATTCTTTAAGTATATCTTACCATATGCACAGTTCCTCGTATTTCATCGTTCACACTCAATTATATCATATCGTGTTATTTTAAAATAGTTTGATACCATTTGCACGGTTCTCCATACATTACCGTTCACCCTCAATGATGTGTACATATAGTAATGTTCACCTCAATCATAATTGTGTACTTATTTTTCTTTAGCTTTAAACATTTTATACCATTTGCACGGTTCTCTATATCTTACCGTTCACCCTCAATGATGTGTACATATGATAATGTTCACCTCAATCATAATTGTGTACTTATTTTACTTTTGCTTTAAAAATTTTATACTATTTGCACGGGGGGGTGTCCTTGTGGTGTAATGGTTAAAGCAATGGACTGTGGAATCGTTGTAAGCGAGTTCGTACTCCAGTCGCGCTATTATGTTCACTTTCGGGCAAATACCCTTGGGAAAGGTACGAACCCCCTTATTCTTCCAGCTATGGGTCCAATAGTACCACGACTGTTCTTCAAGGACAATAGCTTGGGCATTAAATAACCTACAAAGATTGATATGCCATTAAACAAAGAAACCAAACCAAACAATTTGCACGGTTCTCTATATCTTACCGTTCACCCTCAATGATGTGTACATATAATAATGTTCACCTCAATCATAATTGTGTACTTATTTTACTTCAGCTTTATACATTTTATACCATTTGCACAGTTCCTTTTATAATAGCTTCACCGTCTATTGTCATAATTTGACTTATTTTGACTTATTTTTATTAGTATTTACTCAGTTTCTTTTATATAACTGTTAATGCTCAATCATGATATAATTTGAATTTATTTTAGATTTAAGTTTTTCCTATCATGTTCACATTTTCCCGTATGTTACTATTTACCCATGTCATAATTTATACTCATTCTTATCTAGCTTTAAGCCTTTACTAGAAACGCATTGGATATTATTTGATTACTTTTACAGCAAAATCAGCGTTGGCCATTATCTTTCATTGCATTGATTTGCTGTTTAAGTCGTTTGATCTTAATGCATCAATCTTGTACTCTCATTAAAAGTATTTCGATTTTCTATTCCCTACTCCTTTCACGGATATTTTCCTGATAATTTGTTTGCGGTATTTTTCGACTATTATTTCCAGTGCGTCATGTAATTTTTTTTACTCTCTTTTCTTTATTTTCTATTTGTCCTCGACGTTACTCTGATAATATCCCTTTCCACTTCCAGATACCACAGCTTTGTCTTGGCTAATAACAAAACATTTAAAAGGTTCTTTCAACATATTTTTAACGCGTATGTTTATATCTAGTCGCTAGATTTTTAAAGCTTGTATAAGTTTAGATATACAAGGATCATTAAATAAGTTTCCAGACTTTTTTCGTATGGGCACTTTTATTGATAGTAAACACATAAAACTCGAGTCCCCTTCGAAGTAATCTCCTCTGGCTGCAATTCACTTGTTTACTTTTCCAACAACTTCTGGAAGACCCCATGGAAGTACTCTTGTGTGAGCGTGTCAATGACCTTCGTCACAGCCTCTTTCATCTCCTCAATTGTCTAATAACGACAGCCTCTGAGCTTAAGGAATTGCTAAAAGTCACAGGGAGCAAGGTCTGGACTATAAGCAGGGTGAGAAATTGTCTTGATGCCCATCTTGGTTAAATAGCCTGTGACAAGGATAGACTTGTGGACTGGTGCATTGTCCTGCTGGAAATGCCACTGACCCGATTTGAAGAGTGCTGGCCTCTCCCGACAGAATCTCTTCCTGAACTCCCTTAAAACCTCAACATAGTAACCCTAAACTTAACCCTTTGGCCAATCAACTCTGGTCTATTGACTTCCTTATTCCTCGCACACTTCTCATCATCCCTCACAGACTCCCTGCCTTCCTTGAATCTCTTATGCCCCTCAAAAACTGATGATCAATTCATGTAAGATGCTCCAAAAGCAGTCTGAAGCATTCCATACATTTTTGTGGCATTTTGTCCAAGTTTAGAACAGAATTTTATTGCATATCCTTCTTCTAAAGTGTTGTCACGTCCAGATCGTATTTTTGAAATTCACCTGCAGTGAGAATCAGGGTTTAGTAGGATGTATTCTAATTGCTGCTGTAGCTGTTTATTTGAACGTGAAATCATAAAAATTGGTCAGTCATCTCATAAGATGTATAGCAATAACATAGTGAATTTTCAAGAGTCCATGCCAATTTTAAATGCCTGTACAAAACAGTCTGGAAACTTATTGAAGGTTCCACGTACTGTGACCTTCAACCTAATTTATTGGAGAATTCGAAACAAAACATGCGTCTTTAGACAAGATTTGAATCTGCATCCAATACTTCCAGTACGATCGTAGCCAATATGGCTAAATTGAGTTTTTCATTAATCTGATTCCTGTTACTTCTTTTTCTTCTTCTTGAGGTTTTCACAGCAGCTTACCCGGTGGTTTTTCACGGGAGTCTGACTGACAGGAAGAAGTTTTTTAGGTCTCCAGAACACATCAGATATGTATTGTCGATCTTAGCAATCATCATCATCTTGTCGCGCCATCAGCACGGATATCCCTGACCCACTCTCGCCACTCGTTCATCGCTTCTATCAGGTCCTCAGGGCTACATCCCCTATCCTCACTGAACTGCTACTGCTCGGCCATGTGAAGGGGTTCATAGGAGAACATCACTTATGATCTCGTCCCTGCTTCTCCAGCAGTGTCCTGCATGTCTGGTTCGTCTAACTTGGATAGTTTTCGTGATGGGTGGCAGGTGGCCGAATAGCTGCTGCTTTGTTGAGTGTTGCCTCCAGGACGTTCAATATTGCTCGCAGGATTCTTGTGTAGTTGCCGTCTAGCTTTTTCTCCATCTGTTTAGTTAACGTCCATGTAGTGCATCTATATAGCAGTATCGACACGACCACTGTTAGCTATACTGTGGTCTATATGGTCTCACTTCTTTCTCTGATCACCAACTCCTCCCGTCATTTTCCTTTGGAGGACGTTCTTAGCATACCAATTACATTTGTTTTCACTGTCACTCTCTTATTTCACAGCTTTTTTAGTTCTTTGGCTGGTTCCAAGTATTTGAAGATATTTCTGTTTCTTTCAGTTTTCTTTTGTTATCTACCAAAACGGTAGAATCCACAAGATGACAACTTATCATTATATTCCTTCAAGAGTTTTTCACACCTGCATTTGCTGATGGTCTTCCAGTAGAGTTTGAATGACGGCAAATCTTCTCAATTATCTAGGACTCTACTTAGTTTTTTGGCTCATCTTAACAATGCCGTAGTTTGGATGGTCTCCACTTGTCCTCTTATTTCCAAGACCTCCAGTTCCTGTATCCATCCATTGGTCACTGTAAGCTGGCACCAATTACGATTGGTATCACCGTCACTTTCATGTTCAATCGGTTTTTCATTTCTCTAGCAAGATCTTGGTACTAATCTCTCTTTTCGCTTTCCTTCCGTTTTACTCTGTGGTCAGATATATGTGTAGATTTCCTAAGTACATACTTCAGTTTTGTTATTACATTCACTTTAGGAAAGGGAATAACATGCTTATCCACTAAATATGCGTTAACTAGTTTCACAGCCATTTCCTCTGCTCCTCTTTTTTTTGTTGGCTATCACGAGGTCTGGTCGTCTGGGCGAGATTAGGTGATCTGTTTGTATCTCAAATTCCCAGAGAATTTCGTGCATCTCATTTTCTAGGACGGATTCTAGGTTTTGTAAATACTATTTGTTGGTATGGTCAAACTTCAACTTCTTGCATATCTCCCTGTGAATCACCTTGTCCACCCAGTCATGTCTAGTCTTATACTCTCTCAGCGCTAATTTGCTGCATTCGCTTATTATATGATTAATGATTTCGTCTCTATCATCACATAATCAACATTTGCTATTTTATTGCGTCTAATCAATTTTTGTTTTGACATGTTTTGCCTGAAGGCATTGTTTTGTGCTGCTATTGTCTTTTTACCACATGCTCTAGATGTGATTTTTTTCTTTGGGGTTTGATGGGCAGCAAATCTCGTATCTCTACGTTTATTCTAAGTTACCTAGCTGATTTTAATAGTGCTGTGGTCTGGATAGTTTCAATTTATCATCTTATTTCCAGGTCAACGAGTCCCATTTCCTGATTATTTGGGATTATTCCAAGCTCTTCAAGTACGTTTGGTATCACTGTCTAAGATGTTTCAGCTCACTGACAATATAAAGATATTTTTCCAGCTTTTTTTCCTAGTCTCACTTTCATTCTGTGGTTTGTTGGCTTAGTAGGATCTTCAACTTCTTTTCTTCTAAGCAAGATCTGGTGTTTCGGTCAGTATTTTGTACTTTGGTACAAAATACTGAATCTCTGATAATACAAGTACAAAATACTGTATTTCTAATAATAGAAGTACAAAATTCTGTATCTCTAATAATAGACCCAGAAAATCTTATGCGTTTCACTTTGAAGGACAGATTCTGGTTTGTGCGTATATCATTTATTTTATATGCCAAAATTTCAGTTTCTTGCACAATTCCTAGTCGAACCTGCTATTTTTATACCTTTTTGTTAGTTTTCTGCATTCATGTAATTAAATGTTTCATCTCTAGCACCACATTTTTGTCATTTTGTTGCAAATAATTAATTTTTGCTTTGATATAATTTGTCTTTATGGAATTAATCTGTACTTCTATTCTTAGAGATTCAGTATTTTGTACTTATAATATTAGAGATTCAATTGGCCCAGCGGTTAGAGTGTTCGCCAATGGCCCGGGAGACCTGGGTTCAATCCCAGGTCGAGTCATACCAAAGACTTTAAAAATGGTACTTGATACCACCTTGCTTAACACTCAGCATTATAAGGTTCGGTTCAAGGGTAAAGTGGAGCAATCCTGGGAATGGAGTAGCGCCCTCCCCTACACCTTGGTGTAGTAGCTATCGAAAAGGGAGCCTTCGGGTCACCCTCGACTATGGTCGCTAACTTTACTTTTATTATGTATTTCTATTGTCAGAGACTGAGTATTTTGTACTTCCGTTATTAGAGATACAGTATTTTGTACTTATATTGTTAGAGACTGAGTATTTTGCACTTCTATTATTAGAGAGATACAGCATTTTGTACTTCTATTATTAGAGATACAGTATTTTGTACTTCTATTATCAGAAATTCAGTATTTTGTTCTTTTATTATAGAGTCAGTATTTTGAACTTCTATTTTTAGAAATTCAGTATTTTGTACTTCTTTTATTAGATATTCAGTTTTTTGTACTTCTATTATTAGAGATTCAGTATTTTGGACTTATATTATTAGAGATTCAATATTTTGTAATTCTATCATTAGAGATTCAATATTTTGTACTTCTATTATTAGAGATTCAATATTTTGTACTTCTATTATCAGAGATTTAGGATTTTGTTCTTCTATTATTAGAAATTCAGTGTCTTGTACTTCTTTTATTAGAGATTCATTTTTTTTTCTTCAAGTTTTCCCTTCGTAATCATATACAGGTCATTTCAAGCGTAATTTCCTCTGTTGCTTATAGTATCCGTATCATTGATTTACTTCCCATTGTAGCTTTCTAGATTAGCATGTTATTTTTTTAAAGTTCAAATTCCATTTCTCAATCATGACTTTATTTTCTTATCATTTCTTCAGGGTTTCTATTTCATTTTCATTTGTTTTGCGAATGTATTAATGTCTTAATCTCAACCAAATCTTTAAGGTGGTTTATATTTTCCTCTGACTTTGTAAATGTGTAGCCTTGTGTAGATTTCCCAAGTATATACTTCAGTTTTGCTATTACGTTCAGTTTAGAAAAGGGAATAACCCGCTTATTCACTAAATATGCTTTAACTAGTTTCACAGTCATTCTTCCACAAGGATAAATTTGACATTGAATAACACACGAATGTTAATTTACCAATAGACGAATAAATAAATAAATAAATAAATACTAAGAATAGAATTCGGTGGCATATGATGGTTCTTTGGATTTTAACCCCCGCTAGGGCTTGTGCTCCTGCTGTTGATTCCATCTTCCGGTTTTCCCTGATTTTGTTATGAATTCTAGGACATTGTCGGATATTCGTAACATTTTCAGGCATTCTTTTATCCAAGTTTATGAGACCAAAGTTTCGGCCTTTATATAGTCTATCTATGCCATGTAAGCTATTATTATTATCATTATTATCATTATTATTGTTAGTTTTAGTTTTAGTAGTAGTAGTAGTAGAAGTAGTCGTTGTAGTAATTGTACTAGAAGTAGTTGTTGTCGTTGTTGTAGAAGCCATTTTTTTTCTTTGTATATGTTTTGATGTTTTGATTTGCTCTTTTTTTTGTTGTCTTAACTGAAAGGAAAAAAATGTACAAATTAAAAATGAGCAAATCTTGCCGAATTCTTTTCTACTTTTTTCCTTTTAATCTTTTTTTGACTTAATTTTTGCTTTTATTTTCGTTTTTCAATTAGTTAGCTTAAAAGAGCGTGAATTTAAGATTAAATAAAAAAAAGACTTTTGTTTCCATTTTGATTCTCTCTTTTTTAAGTTTCCTTTTTACTTTACACCTTTAATTTTTTGTTTTTACAATCTAATGGGAGAGCAAAATATTTTTTTTTTACTTAAAATCAAGTTCGAAATCTATTGTCTTTACCAAAGTGTATGAAAAAAATCAAACGAATTTACTGACCGATAACCAACTTTCTTTCTTTCTTTCTTTCTTTCTTTCTTTCTTTCTTGTTCTGGGGTATCCTTCTTTTTTCTTTCTTTTTTATTATCCATATTTTCCATTTTTCTTTCTTCTTTCCTATGTTTGTTTGTTTGTTTGTTTCTTTTTTTCTTTAATTTGTTAAAAAGCAGTTTTTTTTGTTTTGCTATATGTTCATCATTTTCTTTCTTTTTCTTTACTACTTATGTTTGTTTTTAGTCTCATATCTTTCTTATTTTTTTATTCTTATGTTTTTTCTTTCTTTCTCTTTTTATTACGATCGATCCTTCTTTATTTCCTTCTTTTTACCTTTTTTTTTTATCCCGACTAATCCTTCTTTCTTTCTTTCTTTCTTTCTTTCTTTCTTTTTCCTGTCAAATGTTGTTTTTTCTTTCTTTTGTCTTCCCCGTGTCTTTATGTGCTGGTTTCCTATTTTTTCTTTCTTTTTTTTTTCATTCTTATGTTTTTTATCTTTTTTCTTTCTGACGTCTGATTCTTTCTTTCTTTTTTTCTTTTGTTCCTATGCATTCTTCTTTTTTTCCTTCTTTTTGTTGTTCCTTCATAGTTTCATATTTTCTCAGTATTTTATTACGTTTGTTTATGTGTTTGTTGCATATTTTTCTTTCTTCATTTTTTTTCATTCTCATCTTTCTTTCTTTCTTTCTTTCTCACCTATGTGTCTCCGTCATCACCATTCCGCCACCACCTTATTTGCCAATAAAAGCGACAAACAATTCAAATCAGAAATTGTTCCTTATGCAAACCAGCTAATGTCCATTTCCTCGATAAATTGCATTAGAAACCAGGATTTTTTTCCACTCGATTAACACCCGAAAATTTTAGGAGAGACACAAAAATAAGTTATCGATTGGTGAGCGCTGAAATTGTTCCTGAAAATCTAAGCATTAAAAGACATTGGCTAGTAGAGAAGACCTCTATTATTCGTTCCGTGGCCACGTGTTAGAGTGTCTGTATTCACATCTATTCAAGTGCCTTTAGACGAAACCCACCTTTGTCTACTCTGGCAGAGAAGATAGAAAGAATGTGTTTCACCAATTATCTAACGGGGAAATGATTGCCTAACTTACAAGTCAGATTTTGAAAGCTTGTTACTTTTAAAAAAAATTGACCAATAGTAGAAAAATGGTTACTATCTCAGGCACTAATTGCACTACTAATCTGAAAATTTTTACCCAGTTACGGGTAAATAGTAGGACAGACTGTTCTCTTTAAATTGGGAATGGAAACCGATGTAGGAGAAGGAAAACACTGATTTCAAATCTGTTAAACCTCTCTTAAAAATTAACCATTTGTCACATCCTGCACATGCAGAGGTGTTCGCTAATATATATATACTTAGGAAATCTACACAAAGCTACACATTTACAAAGTCAGAGGAAAAAATATATATTTACAAACCTACAATCTACCAGCATTCACGGTTACCAGGAAAAAAGAAAAAAAAGCCAGGAACTAGAGATAACAATATCTCGAATCACCGCCCGGGGGGAGAAGAAAAAATATCATAGGACAAAAAAAAAAAAAAACAAGATGCCAACTTCGTCACACCAGTTGAAAAATATCAAGAGATATGCAATCAGTTGGTCAAAAGAAAAATAAAAACCCTCCGTAAAATGCCACAATGCTACAATTACAAAAGTGCTCAATACGAAGTAGAGCCAATTACAAAAATTAAAAATATAGCTTCTTGTAAAAGTAGGGATATGTTAAACCAAAGGATTTTAAACAGTTGTAAACACAAAATGGGGTGGCTACTCTATAATTAGAGCTAGGTTTCTACGCATTTATACCAGAGTTTTTTTTTTGCTAATAAACTAGATATTAAAAGTAGTATTCTTGGTTGATTTATTTATACATTTATTTCTTTATTTTTTCTTTTTATGTAAATTTTCAGCTGAGTAGGTTTTGGTGAATAAAAATAGTGTTTTCTCCTTTGCCGTTGGTCGGTGCGAAACTCCCTGGTGACCCGTTGAGGTGAAACTTTAGTAGGAGAATTCCGACTTGCGATTTAATTTAATTTAATTTATATATATATATATATATATATATATATATATATATATATATATATATATATATGCACATCTATGTTCTAAAATATTGTAAATACGCATTTTTGTTTCTGCCATATCGGATAGGGTGATATAATACGCTGATTGCAATGCCGCAGAAGTGTTAGACCTCCTCAGAAAGTGTCTTTTATATGTCATTTAATAATATCGGATGTGAGGTTCTAGGCCTGAAGATTTGAGAAATATAGAGTATCCCTTCGTGGCCATTACTCAAGGACCAGGATTGGTAGTACCTATTAAGGTCCCAACTATGGGTCAAATAGAACTGATCAATCAATTACAAAGGATTAATATTATTAGTCTGTCAAAATCATTCAGCTTTGTGCTAATTCTTAGTATAAGATAAAATCAATAATAAATGATAAATAATAATAAATAGAAGTATCAGTATTAGATATCATTTATATGGTTTCAGTTTCGGCTCCTTTGTTGAATGGCATATCAACGTTCGTTTGTTTGGTTTGGTTTGGTTTGGTTTTTTGGGTATATTAACATTTCTAGGTCATTTAATGCCAAATCCAGTTTATATGTATATACATATTTAAACTTACAAAAAGACTAAATTTATTCATGATAAAAAATAAAAATGAACAACTAACCGGTTTCGGTCCTTCCTGGTCACAGTTAAACTAGGACAACGATTAAGACAAAAGAGAAGAAATAGACTCTGTAATATTAGAAAAGAATATGACGGGGAGGGGAATGTTAAATTGTAATCAAATTAAGACCCAATAAACGTTCCCTCTGCTTACAGAGGGACGGTTTATGGGTCAAAATATGTATGGTCTCTAACACTTTAAGATGGAAATCTGAGTGGAACCTGCTTAAAATAGTAAACAGGTCTGCACTGTTGGACGAGGCACAATCACAATCATTTTTTAGGGGTTCCACTATATTAGACCCGTATGTTTTATTAATATGGTCAGCAAAGTAGTTTCCTAGCCGTATTTTCGTAGGCACATGTTGTTTAATTCTTGCGTCTAATCGTTGATTTGTTATCCCGATGTATTGCGAACCACAGACACACTTAAAGGGTGTGTGTGTGTGTGTGTGTGTGTGTGTGTGTGTGTGTGTGTGTGTGTACGATTTGGGAATGCATTTTGTTGATGATTATTTTAAACGAGCCTAGCTCATTCTTTTGCTCACAGTTAAATGGTTTCAAGAATTTCTATCAAACACGAATAATGCTATTTACTATTAATCATTTGTTTGCACACAGTTAAATAGTTTCAGTATTGCTATATAACATTAACAATTCCACACAAGTCATTTATATGCTCACAGTTAAATGGATACAAATATAAAACTTGTAAGGTGACAGATGGTAGGTACTTGAATTTTTCGATGTGTTAGATTTAATTAGTTTGCATTCTAATATTCCTATTATGTCTACACTATTAAATGGGTTCAATTATTGCTATCTAACACTAATAATTCTATTCAATATTGATCATTTATTTGCAGACAGTCAAGTGGTTACAAGTATTGCTATTTAACACAAATTTTTCTATTTAACACTATTCAGAGTCAAATGGTTCCAAGTTTCACTATGTAATACTATTGACTCAATTAGGGCGTTACACATTCAAAAAGTTCAAAGTATTAAACAATAATTTTTTCAATATTACTCATTCATTTCTATATTCGTTTCTACAAATTTAAATAATTTCAATTATTACTATGTATTACAAACAATTCAATTAGACAATCATTTCTTTTCACACAGTTAAATAGTCAAAGAATTCTATTTCTAACAATTTAATTTAACATTCGTCATTCGTTTGTACACAATTTAAATGTTAAAGTTCTACATGACCCTTAGATAAGACCTTATCAAGTGCTCCCACGCTGAGTCAGAATTGATTTGAAAGCAATGCCAATGAAGCATTACTTCAGATTTCACAAAGCTCAACAACTGGAACCTCACCGTCACATTGTTTGATATCATATCATATTTACCAACCCGCCAGCTCGAGCAGGATATAACACAAGGTCAATTTTTAAGCGGAGTTTAACAGGTTTGAATTCAGAGTTTTCCCTTTCCTAGACTAGTTGCCTTACCAAGGCTGAAGAACCTTGTCTGCCCTACTATTTACCCATATCTGGAGGGAGAATAATTGGATTCATACCTTTCCCAAGGGTATTCGTGCGATGTGAAATGCAATCAGTCTCGTCCAAGATTTGAACTCGTGTCGCCGTGTCCATTTTCTACGACGATAACCATTACACAATAATCATATCTACGCACTCGCTTTCAGGAAAGATGCAGTAGATGTATTCTAAAGCCCCAGCCGACTTGGCTGTCAAACTTCGAGGGTTATCCAATACCAAAATCATCTTTGTTGAAGATCAGTTATTGGTACTATTTAATCCATAGATGGAAGAAAAAGATTTGAAACCTTTCTTAAATATATTTGTCCGAAAGTGAACGTAATAGCTTGACTGAAATATAAACTTGCTTTCTACTAAGCCATGGAAAATCCACTCAGATTGTTTCCGTTGTTTCGTTGAAATATGAATAGTTTAAACATCATTATATGATTTTCTACATAATAATGATGATTTTCAAACAGATCTATTTGACCCACAGATGTAACCTTAACATGTGAGGTCAAGTTTTTAGTTCAATGGTAAGTTAACTCTTCATGGTTATTTAATGCTTAAACTCTTAGACGAAGATCATTAAATAAGTTTGCAGACTTTTTTCGTATGGGCACTTTTATTGATAGTACACCCATGAAACTCGAGTCCTCTTCTAAGTAATCTCCTTCAGCTGCAATGCACTTGTTCTGCCGTTCCAACAACTTCTGGAAGCCCCCATGGAAGCCCCCTTGTGTGAGCGTGTCAATGACATTCGTCACAGCCTCTTTCATCTCCTCAATTGTCTCATAACTACAGCCTCTGAGCTTAGGGAATAACCAAAAGTCACAGGGAGCAAGGTCTGGACTATAGGGAGGGTGAGGAACTGTCTTGATGCCCATCTTGGTCAAATAGTCTGTGACAAGGATGGAGTTGGGGACTGGTGCATTGTCCTGGTGGAAATGCCACTGACCCGATTTGAAGAGTGCTGGCCTCTTCCGACGGAATCTCTTCCTGAACTCCCTTAAAACCTCAACATAGTAACCCTAACCCTAACCCTTTGGCCAATCAACTCTGGTGTATTGACTTTCTTGCCCCTGCCATACCTCTCATCATCCCTCACAGACTCCTTGCCTTCCTTGAATCTCTTATGCCACTCAAAAACGATACTCGATTTACGTAAGATGGTCGAAAAGCAGTCTGAAGCATTCCATACATTTGTATGGCATTTTGTCCAAGTTTAAAACAGAATTTTATTGCATATCATTCTTCCTCACGTCCAGATTGGATTTTTGAAATTCACTAGCTGTAACAATCAGGCTTTAGTAGGGTGTATTCCAATTGCTGCCGTAGCTGTTCCTTTGAAGCTGAAATCATAAAAATTGGTCAGTCCTCTCATAAGATGTATAGCAATAACATAATAAATTTTCAAGAGTCTACAATTTTAAATGCCTTTACAAAAAATTCTGGAAACTTATTGAATGCCGCACTTATATATATATATAATATCTAGTCAGCGTCCAAAGACAGTGGGTGTGGATTATTTTTTTTATAGAATATATGAGGAATATCATATAAATCTATGTGAGTGCTCAATTAATGGCGATTGTTAATCCCTAATTCATTCGCTGGGATATAACAAAATTCACATTCAGAGCGTATATGGTGTAATCGGATGGAAACTCAAACTTGGATAAGTCGTCATTTTAAATTCATTTCGGCGGAGAATATTACAATACTCACCGTCTCGTCAGATAACTTTTTACATGCTTTTCTCGAAGTTGCAGAACCTTCGAGAAAAGCAGGTAAAAAGTCAAGTGTGTGTGTGTGTGTGTGTGTGTGATTCATGATTGAATAGTTTGTAGGTAAGCTTATTTTTAAACAAGTTAGAATTCATTTGTTTGCACACAGTTAAATCGTTTCAAGTATAACAATCAAGCAGTAAGTTTGAATTCAGATTTTCCCTTCTCCTAGACTGGTTCCATACCAAAGCTTAAGAGATATGTCTGCCCGACTATTTTATCCATAGCTGGAGGGACAATAGCTGAATTCCTATCTTTCCCAAGAGTATTTCTGCAAAGTGAAAGGCGAATAGACTTGTCTAGTATTTTAACTCTGGTGGCTGTGTCCACATCCTTCGACGTTAACTATATATATATATATAGTTAAATGGTTTCAACTGCTATCAAACAGTATATGAGTACATCAAATCATGATAACACCGGTAAATTTACATCAGCAGAAAACACGAAAATCCGTCACCAATAACAAGAAAATCATTCGTGAAAACAGGAACAAAAAATGCTCATCGTTCCTCGAAGCCATAATCATAAAAAATCATAAACTAAACATAAATAAACCAACATTCAACGCAAAGAGTAACATAATAAACATATTCAACAACTAACATTCTAACTAAAGGATCCCCCCCTAATTATAAAGCCTCTCCTATAAAAATGAACATAATATATATATATATATATATATATATATATCGCACCCAAAGTAAACGAAAACAAACAATACCAACAAAAAATAATTCCTCCAAAAGAAGATAAATCGATATTATCGAAACCTTGGGCAACATTTCAAACAATTGGATCCTAATACAAAGAAATTAACGAGAAACACATACCTATATATATATATATATATAATGGATGACATAAAAAGATCTCACCCAGTCGGCAGGAGCAGTAGAATACACCGACTGCATCTCTGCTTAGGAGTGAGGTTCCAGTAATGCTGAAGCTTTGTGGAATGCATAGTACCCCTTTATTGCCATCGCTCCCAGGTCCACTCTGGCCTGGTGAGGTAGCACCTGATAGGGTCCTATGTATGGGTCTAATAGAACTAAACTGCGTACGTATGCTAAACTGAATTGATCAAAATAGAACTGTTTTGACATTTAAACTGCGTTCTTATGCTATACTGAATTATCTGAAATAAAATTGTTTTTACATTTAAATCTGTGCATTGCCTAGTCAGTTGGGGCTGTACAATATATTGACTGCGCCTCGGCAGAAAAGTAAGACCAGAAATAGACATATTTTTGACAATTACTCTGTGTAATTGTTTGAAATAGAACTGTTTATCTGTATAAAAATGCATTTGGCATTAAATAACCTACAAAGGTTGATATGCCATAAAGTTCAACCTATCAAACAAACAAAATGTAAATAAACTCATAACCGAAACTAGACTTTTAATGATGTCACGGTTTTTCTAACGTGACTTTGTTTACAGCATATCCAATTTCTTCTTACTTAGTTCATCTCTGCTGAATAACCTTTTTTTTAAATTAAATTCCTTTTGGGACCCTAGAAAATCATCACAATGGTGGAATTGATCATTCATTTCTGATTTCGAGCAAAATTCAATTTAAATGAAACATATTAAAACAAAGAAACTCTTCGTTTAAAAATATGAATGTTTTACCTGATGACCAAAAGAATGCAGTTTAGTTTTCTGTAATTCTATTTTTATAAAATGGCCTCTTATTTTATGTTCATATTTAAAGTATTCTGTCAATCCGAAAACTCTTTTTCCCCTTCGTTTTACATTGGCCTTAGATTGGAACAGTTGCCTTCAGTAGGCCATTCACCTAGGCATCATCTGAACATCGTATAACAGGACAAGAATCAATTTACCCGATGCCTGAGGCAACCCTCAGTAAAGACGGGGTTATCTTCATGGTTTTATTGTTAAAGGGCTGGACTGCGGAATCGTAGTAAGCGAGTTCGAACACCAGTCGCGCTATTACATCCACTTTCAGACAAATACCCTTGGGAAATATATGAACCCCCTTATCCTCCCAGCTATGGGATAAATAGAACCGCTATTGTTCTTCTAGAAGGATGGATTTGGCATTAACTAACACAAGTTAGATGATATGCCATTAAACACTGAATAAGAACGTCTGTAAAGAGGTGGAAAGATGCCGAAAGAGCTATTCACTTTTTCGAACAGTCCTCAACCTTGAATCTGTGAGCAGTAAGATTCCTGCCAGAATATACCGACTGCATCTAAGCAGAAGGGTAAGACCCCTCCCAACGAGTGTCCTGGATATGACATTTGTGAGCAGTAAGGTTACTGCCAGAAAATTTGTCCTTGTGCTATATCCTTCCAGTGTTGGTCGTGTTTGATAAACGCCATTCCTTCTTTTATGCATGCAAAATTATAATGTGCATTGCACAATCATTATCATCTAGAGGTGCCGATAGAATGGATTCACTTGACTCTTTCTCTCTGTATCTATCATTATTTGTCAGATCAAGTCGGCAGGGCTGCATAATATACCGACTTCATAGGGAGGTGCCCCTGGTGTAATGGTTATCGTCGTAGGAAATGGACACAGCGACACAAGTTCAAATCCTGGACGAGACTGATTGCATTTCACATAGCACTAATACCCTTGGGAAAGGTATGACTCCAATTATTCTCCCTCCAGCTATGGGTAAACAGTAGGACAGACTGGGTTCTTCAGCCTTGGTTAGGCAACTAGTCTGGGGGAAGTAAAACTCTGAATTCAAACCTGTTAAACTCCGCTTCAAAATTGACCGTGTGTCATATCCTGCCCGAGCGGGGGGGTAGGTAACTATGATAATATACCGACTGCATCTCTGCAGAAGAGTAAGACCCCTCCCAACGAGTGTCCTGATTATGACACTAAACAATCTGATGGTTATGTTTCAGTAATACTGGAACTTTGGAGAATGCGGAGTACCCCTTCATTGCCATTGCTCCCAGGTCTACTCTAGCCCGGAGTGGTAGCACCTGATAGGGTCCGATCTATGGGTTGAATAAATCTAAAATGTATGCTTAAGCTAAAGTGAATTGTTTGAAATAGAAATGTTTTTACATTTAACTGTGAATTAAATTGAACTGCATCTAGTGGTGAGGCTCATGTTCTGGAACTCTGGTGAGTGTGCAACCACTCGTTCATTACTCCCAGGTCCACTATGATATAGAATGTTAGTACCTGATAGGGCTCTATCTTTACTTAATTACCCAAACCCGCCACACGAACAATATACGACACAAAGTAAATACTTAAGCGGATATTAATAGACTTGAATTCAGAGTTATCCTTCTCTAAGAAAGGTTACCGTATCAAGGTAAAAGACACCTATCTGCTCTATTATATACCCATAGCTGGAGGAAGAATTTTTGGATTCATGCCTTTTCCCAGTGTATTAGCGTAATTTGAAATGCAAACAGCCTCGTCTAGGAGTTGAACTCGGGTCTCTGTATCCATTCCTACGACAATAACCATTACACCTCGAGCCCCTCCCATCTATAGATTCGTTTGAAAATTATTCGTATTGTGGACCCCCACTCATGGATGTGCAAGAGTGGGACGACCAGCACGAACTTACATACAGCAGCTATGTGAGGACACGGGTTGTAATCCTGAAGACCTGCCGGAGGCGATGAATGATAGGGAGAAATGGCGAGAGACGGTCAGGGATATCCGCGCAGGCGGCGCGACATGATGATGATGACGTGATACAATATAACAGTGCAAAATTATTTGTATCAAGAATAAAAATCGTCATCATCATCATCATCATCATCATCATCTCGTGCCGCTAGCACGGATATCCCTGACCCTCTCTCGCTATTTTTCCCTATCGTTCATCGATAAAAATAATACTTGTATAATAATATTTGTATTACGAATACTTTTACCGTTATTGTAAACGCTGCCGTTGTAGCCATATTTCAGTTTAAACTAACTATTAATCTACGTACTCATGTATGCACGGTTATATCTAGAGATGATGACAGGATCAATTAAACTAAATTAAGAGTGGCTTCTATAGATGAGAATAAAAACAGCCATCGAAAGATAACCATGACTCGTACTCAAACCACATTAGACAGAGCCTCTCTGAAACTAGTAGACAAATTCACCTACCTAGGTAGTAGCGTCTCATCAACCGAAAAAGACATCGACACACGACTGACGAAGGCACGGACAGCTATCGATAGGCTCTCGATCATATGGAAGTCGGACCTAACCGATAAAATGAAAGGCAGTTTCTTCCAGGCAGCGGTTGTGTCGATATTGCTATATGGATGCACCACATGGACGCTAACGAAGCGGCTGGAGAGAAAACTAGACGGAAATTACACAAGAATGTTGAGAGCAGTATTGAACAAGTCCTGGCGACAACACCCCACGAGACACCAACTATACGGACACTTGCCCCCCATCACGAAAACTATACAAGTTAGACGAACCAGACACGCGGGACACTGCTGGAGAAGCAAGGACGAGCTCATAAGCGATGTACTCCTGTGGACCCCCAAAAGCAGGACCACCAGCACGAACCTACATACAGCAACTATGTGAGGACACAGGATGTAACCTTGAAGATCTACCGGAGACGATGAATGATAGGGAGAAGTGGCGAGAGAGGGTCAGGGATATCCGTGCTAGCGGCGCGACATGATGATGATGATGAAGTTTCCTATCCAATGTACTGTTTTTTTTTTTTTAAACCTTCTTATGAGAGTCTGGATTTATCTTTTATATGAGTGAACCGGGGCATGCAGAAGCAGAAAAAAAAAACTTTTGACTCATGTAGAAATCGTCGACTTATATGGGAAGTGACAGAAAATTTTCCACTGGCAATCTATCTAGATTTTTTTTTTTTAAAGTGACATTACATTTGAAAGTTAAACTCTGTAGCAATCATAATAAAAAAAAGCAACGAAAAAAACAACAAAAAACAAATAAATAAATAAAAAAACAAATAAACAAAAAACAACAACTTATAGTTCTCATGCAAACATCATAAAACAGACTTTCTCTAATAATACCTCTTAGTCTCTGATAACTCCTAAACGTAAATGGACATCGAGACGCTGTCTATATTACTTGCTTTCTAATATTGTATAGAAACTAGTTCTCTCTCTCTCTCTCTCTCTTTCTCTATCATACATATACTTTTATTCTTTCTTTCATTTTGACATCTATAAAAAAAATACTGAGGCATACCCTAGATTGAAACGTATTTAAAAAAAAAAAATTAATCAAAAGAATGAAGCGGTCTTGTTTGCGCATGCGCTCATTCAACCTTAATGGCGACCATTTCCTTATATTTTCTGCTTCCTGCTTTCTGTCGACATCGTTTTTAAAGCGCTTTTCCTAACATAGGGCTCGCCTCTCTGGCAATAAATCTCGCCTTTAATTTATATAAAGTGTGCATACCGTATTTTTTTTCAGATTTCACCCAGCATTCAACTTGAAAAAATTTGCTATTAGGGATACATTTAATCCCCTCCGCGAAAAAATATACATTTCTATTGACTTTCTCACTTAAATGGGAAACAAAGTATTTGCTCAGCATAAATAAAACAAGCTCAAGGTTAAAAATGTAAAACACCCAATAAACACAGAACTCCTTTTAGAAGTTGTAGTTCCCTACAATAACTTATCACTAACTACCGAAATTTACCATTTTTAATATCAAATTTTTACAGAATCTATTTCGAGACAAAAACGTGTCTGGTATGTTTAGTTGTGTGTTTGGATTTTATGGCCTATCAACCTTTGTAGTTTATGTAATGCCATATCCTGTTCACACACACACGCGCGCGCACACACACACACACACAGAGGTCGCAGTCTAACTTCCATGAATTAAATATATATATATATATATATCTAATATATATTTATTTATTAGTACTATATAATAGCTCTATCCTAGATATTGAGCACTCTCCATATTATATTGCACTTACGACTTCTTAGTTCAGGTACGAAATTTTTTATTACATTGAGTTAAAAGGTTCTTCGACATAAGGAGAGAGATACACCTGACTTTTCCATCTGCCCCAAACCACGTGCGCATCCGACACAAGGCCTCGGTGAGCGAGCTAAAGTCAACCTTCTTCTTCCGAGCCTGGAACTCAACTCTGACTTCCGATGCATGACCACATTCATATCCCCAAGTCCTATCTGGAATTTTTATTTTGACATCATTATATTACATATGCAAACAAGTGTTTGATATCAAATGGAATAGTATATAGATGTGTCATTCAGAGATGTCACAATAGAAACCCCAGATAAAAAATGTGACCGTGGGATGTGGATGACGTCATGCACTGGAAGCGTGCGCAGAGGATTTTAGGGATTTGAAAAAAGTCTGTTAGTTGAGTTCCTGCGTCCGAACGGGAGTCGAGTTTTTGCCTCGGAAGAAGAAGGTTGACTTTTGCTTGCTTGCCGAGTCGATGCGGCGGTGTCGCACGTGGTTTGGGCAGATGGAAAAGTCGCCATAGAAATATTGTGCCTCTCTCTTCCATATGTCGAAGAACCTTTTAACTCAAAGGTAATAAAAAGTTTCGTAATGGAACTAAGAAGTCGTCAAGTGTTTTTCGTGTTTCGGTATTTTTATGTTATCTATATACGAGTTATGAACATTCTATGTACGTTTCACACATCCGTGTATTAAGTGGCTATGTAGCACATATATAGAAGTGGTATTGCTATTTAACACGAGTTATTCTATTCATCAATTTTCATAGAGTCAAATAGTTCCAAATATTCCTATGTAATGCCATTAATTCGATTTTGCCTACAGTTAGACAGTTACAAATGTTCCGTACAAATAGTATCATTTCCACACAGTTAAATGGTTCCGTGCTTTGCAATGTAATGCAAACAATTCAATTTAGGCACACAAAGTGTTTTAAGTATTGCTATTCAGCACTAATAATTCTATTCAACATTGCTCATTTGTGAGCTCTCAATTTGATTGTTCAAAGTATTATTATGTATCACTATTAATTCAATTTAATATCAGTCATTTGTTCGCACACAGTTTAAATGTCAAACTGTTTTCATAGGTGGGACCCTAACTGGGGCTATAGCTCCAAATCAGAGTTGACCTGGTAATGAAGATATACTCTAGATTACTCAAAGCTCTGGGACTAGAGTCTTACCACTAGCTGTCTTAGTATCATATCTTCGGTGTTTGCTACATCCTCAGTCGACCAGGCTGTCAGTTATTTTTTGGGAATTATTTTAAATTTATTGATTATTAACAACGTTTCTACAGCAGATTTGTCACATTCATGACTTACAAGGTGTTTATGTCATGTGAGTAATATTAAGTTAATCACCAAATCCCAGAGAGCCTCAATCTCAGAAAGTACCTGCTTAACTGGGCTGAATTTATTGGAGGGCGCTCGAGGCACCCCGAAAAGGGAAATACCGATGTAACCAAACGTTTTTGTAACGGACACTTATGAGTCTCGATCGTACGAGACCCCCATTATAAAGTGGCCTTGTCTCAAATTCGACTTGTTCGGAGTCGGATAAATCCTAACAGCGGACGTGAAGTCAAATCACGCTGAAAGCACCAGTTGCCATCAAATCACAGAAGTTAAGAAGCGATCTAGTTCTTTGATGGGTGACTATTAAGAACATCAGGTACTAGAAACAACTTGAGGCCCGTGTGTTCGACTAAGCAAACTTACAAACATTATCTTATTCTTTTAAAGTGAGAGGAGTGTATGTATTTAACGAACCACTCGTCCACGGGTAGGATGTGACGCAAGATCAAATTTCATGCAGATTAAACTAGTTTGCATAGAGTTTTTCTTCTTGTTGATTGATTGCTTAACTTTTGCAAGAGAAGCTAGTCTGTCCTACAACTTACATCTAGCAGTCGAGAAAAAAGACGGATTTATATCTTTCCGTTGGACATTATCACGAAGTCAAACGCAAACAGCCCCGTCCAATATTTGAAATCGAGTCAGAGACTCCATTTCTATAGCGATAACCATTACGCAAAGTGCGTCTACAGTTCTTCCTGGAGACAAGGGCAATACATAAAGACTTATTCGATGCTGTGAAATGACATCTTTCTCTTTCTAACGACTATTCCACAGCAAGATTCCTGGGTATGAGACTAAACTGCTTCCGGTGGATAGGCTCCAGTTCTTCAGATCTGAGAAGTATGGAATCACCTATTCATTGCCATTATTCTAAGACTTTTGACTTGGAGTGTTTGTACCTGCTACGGCCCCGTTTATGAATAAATATGTTTGAAATACTGTTTAAAATTATTTTGAATTGCTGTAATAGAGTGGATCTTAGAACATTGATAATACAACTAAATACGAAGTGCTACTCAGTCGACAGGGGCTGTAGAATACACCGACTGCTTCTCTGCAAGGAGTAAGACTCCCCCTCTGTAATCTAATAGTATGGCTGAAGCTTTGGGGAATGCTGAGTACCCCTTCATATCTATCGCTCCCTGGTCCACTCTAGCCTGGAGTGGTAGCACCCGGCAGGCTCCTATCTATAGGTCAAATTGAACTAAACTGTATACTTAGGCTAAACTGAATTGCACAAAATAGAACTGTTTTGACATTTAAACTGCGTACTAATGCTAAAATGAAATGCTTGAAATAGAACAGTTTTAAACTAGGTACCTATGCTAAACTGAATTGTTTGACATAGAACGGTTTTTGCAGGTTAAACTGAATCGTTTAAAATGGAACTTGGTTGGTTGGTTAGTTGGTTGGTTGGTTTTAGGGTTTTATGGCATATCAACCTTTCTAGGTTATTCAATGCCAAATCCATTTTTATACAAACAATCAGTTCTATTTCAAACAATTCAGTTTAATATAAGTACAGAGTTAATTTTCTATTTTTAGCTATTCAATTTAGTCAAATAGTTCTAACTCAAACAATTCAGTTTAGTATAAGAAAAATTTTTGTTTACTCACAGTTAAATGTTAAAACAGTTCTATTTCAAACAATTCAGTTTAGCGTAAATACAGTTTCAATTTCAAAAACATTTCTTTTCAAACAATTCAGTTTAGAATACATATGCAATTTAGTTCTATCTGACCCATAGATAGGAGTCAATCAGGTGCTACCACTCCGGGTCTGAGTGGTCCTGGGAGCGAGGGCAATGAAGGGGTACTCCACATTCCCTAAAGCTCCAGTATTTCTGGAGCCTCACCATCAGATTGCTTAGTGTCATATTCAGGATACTCGTTCAGGGGGTCTTATACCTCTGCACAGATGCAGTCAGTGTATTCTACTGCTCTAGCCGACTGGGCTATAAAATAGAACTGTTTTGACATTTTACTGTATGTAAACAAAAACTATTCTTATATTAAACTGAACTATTTAAAATAGAACTGTTTAACTAAACGGAATATCTTTAATTAGAAATCTTGTTGACAAACTGTGTATTTATGCTAAACTGAATTGTTTGAAATGGGACTGTTTATTTGTATAAAAATGGATTTCGCATTAAATAACCTACAAAGATTGCTATGCAATAAGACCCAAAACAACCAAACAAACAAAAAATATGAATTGTTTATTTCTTTAAAATGATTGTGTAGATAGATTTTTTTTATACCATACATAACATTATGTAAGAAAATTTTTACTTTTTCTCATTCTGGGTATAAGCAATTATCAGAAACTGCGAAACTTACTTTATTATCAATTGGGAAATAACCTTTGGTGTTTTTATCATTTGGAAAAATAACTTTCTGCGTTTTCCAAGTAGCAGCCATGTCAATACTCTCATATGGATGCACCACGTTGCGTATGGAGAAACTTGACTTGGGGGACTTGGATAATGAAATTGTTTATCTTTCTCATTTTCCAGAATTTTCAAGTTTGATTGTGAGCTCCGCAGCTGATCAAGAATTTTCTAGAAATTTCGAGTCCTAAAATATGATAGAATGTGTACGAATTTTGTAAATCAATAAAACACGCATATAGGGCTAACATGCAGTATAACCAGACCACTAGCCAACTGACCAACCAACCAACCAATTTATAGTTTATTTTTTCTTTATCTTATCACTTATATTCTCGTGTTTATTATCAATTTATTTTTAATTACTGTATGGTGAACATAGAAAGGCACAAGGATTCATTTGTGAAACAATTATTGTAGTTTAAATCAATGAAACAGTGAAGATCTTCAATGATTACTCAACGAGGAAACTATCAGATATCCTACGTATGTTTGGTTTGGTTTCAATGGCATATCAACCTTCTTGGATTATTTAATGCCAGGAGAAGAACAGTAGTGGTACTATTTAACCCATAGCTGGGAGGATAAGGGAGTTCATAACTTTCCCAAGGGTATTTGCCCGAAAGTGAACGATTCCGCAGTCCAGCGCTTTAACCATTACACCACGAGGACACTCCATCCCATGTAAGTTCAGATCAAGACTACAAACGTGTACCTATGAGAATTGCTTACCACGAATATACCAAGTAAAGGCCTGTCAGCTATTCAACTGGAGTATTTACTTGGAGATAGTTATGTGGTGTTCTAAATTATTACAAATCTACTATTACTGAGAACATTTTCTGCCAGAAATTAGTTACAGATATGGAATAATTTGCTACAAAGGAATTATAATATTACGAGGAATTAATTATCCGTTATTATTAATCATGTATTCGTATTTGTATTTTAGTTTTTAATGGCATATCAACCTTTGTAGGTTATTTAATGCCAAAGCTATTCTCCTAGAAGAACAGTAGTGGTACTATTTAACGCATAGAAGGGAGGATAAAGGGGTTCGTACCTTTCCCGAAAGTGAATATAATAGCACGACTAGAGTACGAACTCGCTGACTACGATTTCGCCGTCCATCGCTTTAACCATTACACCACGAGGACACCCCCTTTATTATTAATCAGAAAGCAGAGAAGGTATAACTGTATGAATCAGTTAAAATTAATTTCATCATAAAAAAGGATATACCAATCAACAAAACATTAAGGTACGTTAGACCCCCCACACACACACCAAATGGATAGGACTCCCATGTCCACTACGATACTGAGTAATTGCAAATAGGAGAATTCCATCTATATGTACATAGCCAACTACTCCTCTACACAAACAGGATGTGACATAAGGTCAATTACTAAGGGGAGCTTAACATGTTTGAAATCAGAGTTTTCCTTCTCCTAAACCAGTTGACATACCAAGGTTAAAGAGCCCAGTCTGCGCTATTATTTTATCTATGGCTGGAGGGAGAATAGTTGGATGCTTTCCCAAATGTATTAGTGCTATGTGAAATACAAACAACCTCGTCCAAGATTTAAACTAGGATCGCCGACTCCATTTCCAATGATGATAACCATTAAACCATGAGCGCCTCCAAATATATTCACTCTGGAATATATCAATATAATTGTGTGCTTCATGATGAAAAATGGTATGAGCATCTCGCAGAACCAGTCACAGAATGACATGAAGTCACGGTTCTTTGAAACTTTTCTATTCATAATGACAGATAATCTAAAAGACAATTCATAGTGATTATAAATAACCAAAAGAAAAAAAAATCCATTATTATAGATATGTTAGTTCCGTTAGATAAAAATATAAATCTCTCAAAAAGTTTGATAAGATAGATAAATATAGACATATTCAAATTGAAATCGAAAAAAAAAAATGTGATATCGTTGCTTAAATTCTGTAATTTGACGGCATCTGGTGATTTCATTGTGATTTGACTGTATGTCAGCTGTCAGAATTTATCCAACTTCCTAACAAGTCGAATTTGCCACAAGATCATTTTATAATAGGCTCGCACGATTGAGATTCACGCGCAGCCAACACAAAAATGCTTGCTTCTCTCGGTATTCACCTTTTCGAGGCATCCCAAGCACCCAGCAATAAACTCAACCCTGCTAAACAAGTACTCCCTGAGAGTAAGGCATTCTAGGACTTGGAGATCAACTTGATATCACTCATCCAGTCATTCGTATAGAAGTTGAAGCCCAAGGTTTGATCAAGAAAATTACAGGCAAGCACATCAACAACATCCTTGGTTGATTCCGTTAACTAGAGATTCTATATGGAACTGCTCATCTGCTGAAAAGAATGTTATCAATGTAAAGAAAATATATACACTGCGTATTTTAAGTATCACTTCACATTAGGATTTGTATAAACAGAATTCAAACAACTTAATATCTTCCCTTACTCTAGGCCCCGGGGAATAACACGGTAAGGGATTGTACAAAGTAGAAAGAAAAAAAGAGTATGAGTATGACGCGATCTGGGATTGAACCCTGAAGTAAACTGTGTACTTATACTAAACTGAATTGTTTAAAATAGAACTGTTTTGACATTTAACTGTTTATAAGCAAAAAAATATACTAAACTGAATTGTTTGAAATTCGGCGTTAAATAACCCGGAAAGGTTTGATACGTCGTAAAACAAAACAACCAACCAACTTCTAGTGCAACTACTACTACTACAACTACTAATAATAATAACAAGATGGTGTAGTTAAGTGTCGGTTTCAGACGTGTACATAAAATAAGCCCTGGGGTAATGATAAATAAAAAAAAGCGAAACTACTTTTGATAAGCCCTAGTATTTCTTCAACAGTTTTTTTAATTTACTGTGTTCTTTCTTTCTTTCTTTCTTTCTTTGTTAATAATTTTTATTTGTTTATTTCCTGTATTATTCTATCTTCTTGTTTTTCTTTTTTCACCATATATAAATGTATTTACCCAACCCCACCGCACGAGCAGGATGAGACACAAGGTCAATTTTTAAGCAGAGCTTAACGGGTTCGAATTCAGAGTTTTCCTTCAAGTTGCCATACCAAGGTTTAAAATCACTGGCTTCCCTACAACTTATTTACAACAAGAGGGAAAATAATTGGATTCTTATTTTTCGCAAGTATATTAGCGCTATGCGAAATGCAAACAGCCTCGTCCAGGGTTTTGAACTAGGTTCATTGTGTCCATTTCCAGCGACGTTAATCATTCCATTACGGCTACCTCAATATGTATATATATATATAGAGAGAGAGAGAAAGTGAGAGAGAGAGAGTGTGTGTGTGTGTGTTGGGGACTGAAAGAATAAAGAAATAAAGAATGACAAAGGAAAGAAAGAAAATATCAGTAAAACAAACATGAGCAATATATATATATATATATATATATATATATAAAGAAAAAATTAGTAAAACAAACAAACAACCATGAGTAATATATATATATATATATATATATATATATATATATATATATCTTATTCATCTTTGTTTGTTTGTTTTACTAATTTTTTCTTTCTTTCCTTTGTCATTCTTTCTTTCTCAATTCTTTCAGTTCCCCACTCTCTCGCTCACTATCTTAATCTCTCTTCCACTTGTCTCTTTTCTTTTTTCTTCTTCTTTACTCTCGCTCGATTTCTTCCGATCACGGATACCTCATTTGCGGTAATAGAATTTTCACAACTAGCAGCGAGACAACATAAGCGGAAATGGCCGAAGATGTGCGAAGTAGAGGCGGAAATAAACGTCCATTACGCATCGAAGTTGCTGTAATTGGCCGAGAAGAACAATAGAAACCCCGAAGAAGAACGGCCGAGGAAAGGAGACACTCGAACTGAATTGCAAATCTCGATACAATAAATATACCTCGTGTACTATATGATTGCCATTGGAATTCATAGAGTGGTTCACTTGGCTTCTCTTACAATCATTGGCATCAACTCGTCGAGGATGTAATATTGAGCGGAGAAAGTGTTGCACAATTACTGATGAATTAAAGAGCCGTTTCCTGCGTAGATAAATATTTCAGTGCAGCGATATCCGTTTCTTTCATAAACACCAGCATCAGAGATTTCTATAAAGAAACCTACTAGATAAAGTGTTGGCGAGCAGGGCTCCTGGTACATCTGATTCTTTTGATTGATCGTGGAGTTGTTTTCGACTTGGATATTGAAATTAATTTACCCCTTTTTTTTTATTCGAAGATTTGTTCAGGAAGACTTTTTTTTTTCAAAAAGAACAAAAGAATATGGAGACTCTTGTTTTTCTCAGATTGCTAAAGATGGTACGGGGGTAGGAAGGCCATGTGGCGTAATGGCAGTAGAGCTGGACTGCCGCTTGGAAGTAAGCGAATTCGAACTACAGTCGCGCTTGTACGGTCATTTTCAGACTAGTAACCTTGGGAAAGATTTGAACACATCGACCCGCACCCAGCTTTGGTTTAGATAGTATCACTGATATTCTTCTATTCGGATGATTTTGGCAATGAATAACCCACGAAGGTTGATACGCCATAAAACAAGGAAATCAAATCAAATCAAAACTAAGAATCATACCTTCTTTGAGGTTTGCATTGGTGTGAATGAGCCATTATTTTTTGTTCACCATCAACATCTTAAATATATATATATATATATATATATATATATATATAAATATATATATATAGAAAGAGAGACCTAAGGTTCAGTGGGGGCAATGACATTTAGCAACGTCAGAAGCTCATTTGTACCTGTACTCAGTTCGAAAAGAAGATTTAAAAAAAAAAAATCTATTCAACTTACTCAGCTATCAAAATATACCAATAATTTTTTCTAATTAAATTAAATGAATTTATTAATTTTTTTCTGAAACCCAAAACAGTTTCATTTGAGATTCCACTTAATTTCAGCTCATGCTATCTTTTCTTAGTATCAAAAATATTCATAAATTTTGAAAAGACCAAAACAAAATAAACAACTATGCACTTGTTTCTAATTTGTGGAGTTTTTCAATGAGGTTTTTGAAATTCGTTTTATGTAAATATAGAAGAAGTGTATCAGAAATATATCAGAAATTTTTCGCATCTTATGGTACAATCAGTTTCTCATTCTTTATATATTCAGTGATCTTATCAATAACATAACTTAAAAAACAAGATAGGAAAAAGAGCAAGATTTCTTTGATATCAAGTTATTTTCAACACACAAAATTGTAGCAAAATGTCTAAAGTACGAGCCTGAATGTTAGCAAGTTCAAACGTAATCCTATTTATCCAACCCTTCCGCGCAGACAGGATATGACACAAGGTCAATTTTAAAGCGGAGTTTAACAGGTTTGAATTCAAAGTTTTTCCTTCTCCTAGACTAGTTGCCTAACCAAGGCTGAAGAACTCAGTCTGTCCTACTATTTACCCATAGCTGAAGGATTTTAGTGCTATGTGAAATGCTATCAGTCTTGTCCAGGATTTGAACTCGTGTCGCCGTGTCCATTTCCTACGACGATGACCATTACACCACGGGCACCTCCAAGTTCAAACTCAATGCACGCTATTACTTTCACTCTCGAAATAACGACCTTGGAAAAACGTATGAACTTCCTATCCCCCAGCCTTTGGTTAAATTGTATAACTGCCGTTTTTCTACAAGGTTGGGTTTGACGTCAAATAACCAACGAAAATTGACATGCCATTAAACCACAAATCATCATCAAGGTGTCCTGAGACCATCGATTCCTTTTACTCGCTCTCCATTCGTCCAAATCGGCGCTCGCATTTGGGCAGTTCTGTAGACAGCATCCTGGGTCCGCGGAGAACTGATGATTTACAATGGCGTGTTCAGTGCTGTGACGATTATTTTCCCAGGAAATGGCAAAATCAAAAATATAATAGCCACAACAAAAATCATTAAAAGCCAAATAAAGCCCAGAAATTGAAAACATGAGATCATCTAATCAGCATTCGAGGAACACACAGCGCATGGTTTCGCAAAATGCAAGAATAAGATACGTGGAGTATTTCGAAGGGAAATGATTTTACTTCTATGATTATACAGTGTGTCTCAAAATAGATGCAACCCATTAATATGATAATTCACACTGCATTAAGTCATCTTTAATCCGAGTCTGAAAAAGCAATCATATCACTTCGGAAAGGCCAAACCAGATGACAAGAGCAGAAATTGATTGACTTTATCCTACAGTGCACATGAAAGACCAAGTTCTTGGGAACGTCTTCGAAGTGACTTTTTTGGACTCCTTCCAAAAGAATCTCTCACCGCTTTCAAATTGTCAGGACATCTTGCAGTCAACTTCCTGTCAGATCTGGGATCTTCTGCTTTATTTTTGAAATTGTTTACTGATCCTTCTTTAAGATTCTTTGCAACGATGCACGTGAAAGACCAAGTTCTTTGGAACATCTTCGAAGGGGCTTTCTCAGACTCCTTCCAACAGAATCTCTCACCGCATCTACATTGTCAGGATATTTTGTTGTCAGTCAACCTCCTGCCAAATGTGGGATTTTCTGCCTTCTCGTTGAGGTTGTTTACTGACCCTGTGGCTTGACATTTGTGTACCCAACGATGAATTTAGCTTTCTTGAGAATAATTTTTAAGTTAAACTTCCTGCGAAATTGTGCTTGCACAGTTTTGAATGATTTTGTCTCCAAATAACTAGTGAGGCAAAATATTTTTCCTCTTTTGTCCAAAGTACTGTGATCGAAAATTAATCGTTGTCATAGTATACTCTTTTCAAATCTGAAACTAAAAAGAAAGCAACATTATAATTAGAAGAGTTATTAGCAGTCGCATAGGTCTCATGTATATTGAGACACCTTATATTGAGACACGTTAAATTGAGACACCTTATATTTAATCATAGAAAGAAAATAATTTCCCTTCGAAAACCCCAAAACAACATTCATTATAAAAATCTAAGCTGCAATTCAAAAAATGTAGTGTACGTAATCGAACGTTGCACGTGTAAAAATTATACAAAAGATCAACTCAAACTCTAAACGACTGGGATCTTTACACAAGAGTAACATTAAATTAACAGAAAACTGAAAATTCTGTGGTTCAAAACACCTTTAACGAATGCTGTAATGGCATGTTTAAAATAATGCAAATATGCCAACACATACTCCAAATAAAAAAAAAAACACTTCATGGATAAATGTCATCATCATCATCATCATCATGTCATGCTGGTAGCACGGATATCCCTAACCCTCTCTCGCCACTTTTCCCTATCGTTCATCGCCTCAGGCAGGTCTTCTGGACAACATCCCGTATCCTCACATAGTTGCTGAATGTATGTTCGAGCTGGTCGTCCTGCTTTTGCACGGCCATATGTGGGGGTCCATAAGAGCACATCACTTATGAGCTCGTCCCTGCTTCTCCAGCAGTGTCCTGCATGTCTGGTTCGTCTAACTTGAATAGTTTTCGGGATAGGAGGCAGGTGGCCGTACAGTTGGTGTCTTGTGGGGTGTTGCCGCCAGGACTTGTTCAAGATTGCTTGCAGCATTCTTGTGTAATTGCCGTCTAGCTTCTTCTCCAGCCGTTTTGTTAGAGTCTATGTAGTGCATCCATATAGCAGTATCGATGCGAACGCTGCCTGGAAGAAACTGCGTTTCATCTTTTTTTAAAACAGAACCTAATCACACACACACTACTGCAAACATATGTACACAAACTATCTTAGAATATATCTATTGCCTATTATACTTGGAGAGAAAGAGAAAGGAATATAAAGAAAAAATGAAAAACAATAACTGGATGTATATTGAATATGTATTAATATGTAGTCACACATTCAACTCAAAGAGGAAAAACGAGGAAATAAAAAAAGAGCAACCAGCTACACATGCATGCATACAAATGTATACATACAAACACACGAAGTATATATGTGTTGATATGAAAAAAATAAATCGAAATAAAACTAAATATTTAAATTTGAATAAAAAGAATCACAATCCAATCCCAAAGAAACACATTATTAGACTCTTGAAAAGAACCATGATGTCCAAAATACATGTAAGAAAGTAAAACAATAAATAACCAGAAAGCAGATTTATTTGGGGACCTATTAATTTTCTAATATATATATATATATATATATATATATATATATATATACGAAGGAATTAACGACTGCTAATCGAGTAATAAAAGCTATTCTAATGAATTGAGCACACTAGTTTCCGGTAAGGCAAAATGTAAACCGACGAAAACTTCTAAATAATGCTTTATAATTCCCGAGCTGGCGTATGTCGCCTAGAGGCTGAGTGGTAGGATACTTAGTCTAACGTAAAGTTGGGCGAGTTTGATCCCAGAGTGAAGCAATCTATGTGTCTAGCCACACTGAAGAGTTGTGATATAACAAAACAGTCTGTCTGTGAATGACAATATATATATATATATATATATATATTAGCTGGATTTGGCATTAAATAACATACAATGCCATAAATCCCCACCTACCAACCCACTGAATCATCTACAATCAGACAGCCACTAGCTTCTGTCAATTTAATATCTCACAGACCAGGTCAAAATTCAAGGGATCTTTCTGAACAGAAACTGATACCTCCTGCTTATTTGTTGAGGACACCTTTGAAGTTAAATCCCTTTACGAAACGATGAATGTGTGCTATTTGAGCAGTGCTTGTTCCATTAAGTTTGCGTAAATATTTGCACAAATGGCAATGATTTAATACGAAAAGAAAGCGGTGAGGAGAAAAGTAATGTTTATGAAGGGAATATAGCTAAAAGCGTTAATAGGCTATGGACATCAGAGAAATATTTCGAAATTCAGAGCAGGGACAGATGAACATTGATCTGAGTACCAAGATAAAAAAAAAAGGGTAGTAACCCCTTGATCGTCCCACCTTAGGATCAGCGGCCTTATTAAAACATTCATTTTTAAAGCTTCGTCTCTCATAAACAAAGAGAAATCTGTTAGTTAGGATTATTCCCATTGCTACAGAGTACCATTACGAACATATCAAGCGAAATAGGGATTTGCAAAGCACAGCAAAGTTGCGACACAAGTTCAGATCTATGGAGCACACAGTGAGATACGAACTCAATAGTAATAGTTTGTTTGTCTTGCGTGTTTATCTTATTCGGATTTTTTTGTGAGATGGAAGGCAAGTGGACGTACAGAAGTTGTTTTTTGGATGCTGCTGCCAGGATTTGCTGAAAATAGCACTATCATTCTTGTGTAGTTCCCATCTACTCCTTTTTTTTCTCTGTGGATTTTGTTTTTATTCACGTGAGACATCCATACAAGCGCCCACTACACATCGACACAGGGGCTGTAGAATATACCAACTGCATCCCTATAGATGGTTAAGGACCTCCCCCAACAAGTGTCCGGAATAGGACACAAAGCTATCGATAGTAAGGCGTCAGGCGTGGAACTTTGGAGAGTGTGAAGTATCTCAATCACACCCAGATCCATTTTAACTTGGATTTGTCGTCTCGTCGGATGGGGCGGCAGAATATGCCGATCGAATCTTTACAGAAAAGTAAGACCCCCACCATGGAATGTCCTAGATTCGATATAAAACTATGTAATGGTGAGACTCCAGTCTTTTCATAACCATTACCCCCAGGTTAATTCTGACTCGAAGTGATAGTACTTGTTAGAGTCCAATCTATAGGTCAAATAGAATTGTTTCACCATTTAAATGAGTGCTAATAAATAACTTATTATGAATAAAATTGTTAGTGATACATGACAATGCTTGGAAACATTTAACTGTGTGCAAACGAATGAATAATGTTGAATAGAATTATTACTGTTGAATAGCAATACTCGAAATACTTTAGCTGTGTGCAAAAATTGAATTATTGATATTACTTGCAATGCTTTGAAATTTTTTACTATGTGCAAATGAATGAATACAGTGGAATAGAATTATTTGTGTTAAACTGTGTTGAAACAATAGCAATAATTAATTGTAAGCAAACGAATGAGCTCTCGCTTAATAAAAAATGGAATTACCATCAAACTTACTAATAAATCATTTTTGACTGTATGGGAACAAATGACTGGTTTTAAATTGAATTGTTTGTGTTACAAAACAATACTTGAAACCATCTAACTGTGGGCAAACAAATGATTAAGATCAAATAAAACTATTAGTTCTTGATTGAAATACTTGAAACTGTACTCAGACGAATGAGCTTTAGCTTGTTTAATAATGTTACCATCAAGCTGTTAAAAAATCATATATGTTTATGCTGTATCGTGTTAAGGAAAAGATACACAGTGAAATAAAGTTAATTATTAATTAACTAAAGTGGAACAGCCCGACTAGTATTATAAATCTGGCGCTGTTGGTGTTACGTCAGAAGTTGGTCTTACTCCTGACCGACGTCTTTTCAGAGCTATCTCCCTGCTTCTCTTTCTGCTTCTGCTTCCTAAGAAACACGACGTCTTTTATACTTCTGCGATTCCGGAAGTCACGTGGTACGAGCTACTATACAACAGTTTAATATATGTATAAACAAATATTTTAAATAACCCTGAATGGTTGATATGCCAAAACGTCCAACAGCCAAGCAAATAACCTGGATTGGTAGTACATAATTCTATATACCAACACCTCCGCTCAGGCAGGATATGACACAAGGTCAATTTTTAAGCGGAGTTTAACAGGTTTGAATTCACAATTTTTCCTTCTCTTAGACTAGTTGCTCTACCTAGGCTGAAGAACCCAGTCTGTCCTACTATTTAACCATAGCTGGAGGGAGAATAATTGGATTCATAACTTTCCCAAGGGTATTAGTGCTATTCCTAGACTAGTTGCCCTACCAAGGCTGAAGAACCTAGTCTGTCCTACTATTTACCCATAGCTGGAGGGAGAATAATTGGATTCATAACTTTCCCCAAGGGTATTAGTGCTATTCCTAGACTAGTTGCCCTACCAAGGCTGAAGAACCCAGTCTGTCCTACTATTTACCCATAGCTGGAGGGAGAATAATTGGATTCATAACTTTCCCAAGGGTATTAGTGCTATGTGAAATACAATCAGTCTCGTCAAGGATTTGAACTCGTGTCGCCGTGTCCATTTTCAACGACGATAACCATTACACCACGGGCACCTGGTAGTACATCCATGGTTCAAAGAGAACAGTTTGACCATTTAACTATGTGCCAAGAAATCAAAATACTTGAAACTATTTAATCTTGTGCAAATGAAACATTTAGTGTGAGAAATACTTGAAACCGTTTCATATTGAGAAAATGAATAAATAATGTTGAATAGAATTATTAGTGTTAGATAGCAATACTTGAAACAATTTAACTGTGTGCAAACAATAACAATACATGTGTGGAAACAAATTAAAACTAGGATTACTTACTGACGATTAATTTACAAATAATTTTGTATAATTCTGAATAACAATTTCCCTGCTTGCAAAGAATAGACTGATGTAAAATTGTTCGCATTATTATCAATTCTTTAAAACATGACTCTCCAAGTTGAGACTTTCTTATCGTAGCGATCATAGAACCGGAAGCAAAGAGTCGCAAAAATATCATCTGAAAAGTGAGTACAGATGAATCAATGGGTTTATTATACAACAAATCCTTGTTGTTCCTTTAGGATAGTCCATTAGATACACTATATGTTTATTTAACTATTCCCATCGAGTAAGGTGTGATAAAAAAAAGTTAATTTCAAGTAGAGTTCAGCTAATTTGAATCCTGTGTTATCCTTCTACAACATGGGTAACCGGACCAAAGTTAAGGAAGTCTGTTCTATTAGTTGACAAAATTTCTGAGACGAAGCTTGATGATTTTTATCATTAAGGGTTTTCGGATTATTGTCTTCATTTTTATTGTTATTTCTACAACGTTTCGACCGACATGTCCTCCGGCCTTCTTCAGGTGTTTGTTGAACTCGGTTATAGGTGTTGGTTCCCTAAGTTTCTAAGCAGAAAATCATCTGGAGGTTGCAGGTTCAATCCTGACTGCAGGCGAGTAACAATACAGGAATACTTAACACCTGTACCTGGTTATGGCTAACGGAATCAGAACAGGCGACCCCCGTGGATTCAATAAAAGACGTAGTTCGAAGTTCCGTGAAGGTTCCCGAGTTCAACAAACACCTGAAGAAAGCCGGGGGACATATTGGCCAAAATATTGTGGAAATAACAATAAAGATGAAGACAATAGTCCGAAAACCCTTAATTATAAAAAGCAGTCTGTTCTATTATTTACTTATGGATGGGGGTTACATTTAGGATCAATTCATGACTTACTCAAGATATTAGCTTGAATCAAAATGCACACAACCTCGCCCATGATTTGAACTCGGGTCGCCGAATGCATTGACTCTGACGATAACTCTTACACTTTGCATTTCGAATAGATTTTTTTTTTAATTCTTTGTTTTTAATGGCATATCAACTTTCGTTGGTTATATAATGCCAAAGTTGCCTTTGAAGATAGTTGTGATACAATTGAACCTATTGCTGGGGGAGGAGATAAGGGAGTTCATACTTTCCTGCGGGTATTATTCGGAAAGTGAAGATAACAGTGCGACTGGGGTTTGAACTCGCTTAATAGAATGTCGCAGTTTTGCACGTTAACCACTATGCCACAAGGAATCTCTCGTTTCACTATGCGGTACAATCAATGTTACACTAAGTTATAACCGGTGTATTTAGGTTAGCACAGGAAAATGTGGCTGTTAATACGAGTGCACCCCCATACATGCATACACACGTACATACATCTCCCTATATATATATATATAATGTAAGTTATGAAAATGGAATTATAATTATTAATGAAATCATAATAACGTGAGAAAGAATGTAGGAGTTCAGAATAACGGATAAAACACAAAAAAAGTCCTTTAAATTAATTGCATTGAACAAGAAACAGATGTCATGGACTATAAAATAGCATATAGACTATAATTCTAATTCTATTTTCTAATATAGCTAGATGTTATTGAGCGTTTTGCCTTAGAAAATAAAACAAATTAATTGGAAAAATAAAAGTATCCATCTATTTATACGCACACATTTATATGTGAGAAGCAAAACGGTTTTGAAATGGGGGCCATTAATTTCATTTCCTATAACAATAACAGGTACGCTAAACGATTTATACAGTATTGAGGAGTACTCACTGCGTTTTTGGTTAACATACTCGACTGTGATATTATAGTAACTGAGTTCGATCTCCATTCAGGCTACTGCGTTCACTTTCGGTCTAATATCCTTAGGAAATTAATTATCTTATTTCCCCTGATATGGCTTATAAAGTACCACTATTGTCCTACACTTCTACAAGGGTGACTTTGGTATTAAGTTAACATAACTCTGAACAAAGAACATAAATTAATCCAGTATCATCGAATGTTTTTAAATAAAACGTTAATCATTTTAACAGATGCTAGCTAGATTTCGGTGGATTATTATACAATTAAAACGATGGATACACTTCTTGGACGCTAACTAAACGGCTGAAGAAGAAGCTAGACGGCAATTACATAAGAATATTGCGAGCAATATTCAGCAAGTCCTGGCGGCAACATCCCACAAGTCACCAACTATACAGCCACCTGCCTCCCATCACGAAAACTATACAAGTTAGACGAACCAGACATGCAGGACACTGCTGGAGAAGCAAGGACAAACTCATCAGTGATGTACTCCTATGGACCCCCACATATGGCCAACTAAAAGTAGGACGACCAGCTTGAACATGCATACAGCAGCTATGTGAGGATACGGGATGTAGCCCTGAAGACCAGCCAGAAGCGATGAATAATAGGGAGAAGATGCGAGAGAGGATCAGAGATATCCGTGCTAGCGGCACGACATGATGATGATGATGATGATTTATTATTTAACTATGTAGCATTAAAACTCTATAACAATAACAAAACAAACCAAAAACAAAACAAAACCAAAAAAAAAAACGAAACATAAAAAAGAAAGAAAAAAAAACAATAACAAACAAAAAAGATCTTTATTAGCATAAACAAAACCAAAAGTAAGCAAAAATATAATAACGGGTATTCTTACTTTTGTACTACTAAGTATTCATATGTTTTTTATCATATTTACCCAACCCCTCCGCTCGGACAGGATATGACACAAGGTCAATTTTTAAGCGGAGTTTAACAGGTTTGAATTCAGAGTTTTTCCTTCTCCTAGACTAGTTGTCCTACCAAGGCTGAAGAACCCAGTCAGTCCTACTATTTACACATAGCTGGAGGGAGAATAATTGGATTCATACCTTTCCCAAGGGTATTAGTGCTATGTGAAACGCAATTAGCCTGGTCCAGGATTTGAACTCGTGTCGCCGTATCCATTTCCTACGGCGATAACCATTACACCACGGGCACCTCCACTTGAGTAACAATGCTGAAGAGTTTGGTAATATATCATACCTAATATTTACCATTTTAATTGTATAATGTTACCCTTGAAATAATAAAACTTCTGGTATGCCTGATTTAGACAAAAATTAACTTACGATGAAAATAAAATTGCGTGGGTTTACTTTTATACAACTGATATTGTATGTTTTTAAATGCCTTCGTACCACTTGAAGTAAACCTCTCAATAGACATGGAGCTTTAAAAGCAAATTTTCTATGAATCACTTTCCCCATCCAGGCATGCCAGCACTCACATCTTGGCAGTTTTCGACACAATCGTTAATTCTTGGTCTTTCACTGATGTCTGAGTGATTGCAAGTCTCTTCATGTCTCTGAGGCTCTTCTCAGTATTCTAGCCGATTTTAACAATTGTTTACTTAGCGTGTAGAGTGTTCGCCAATGGTCCGGGAGACCAGGGTTCAATCTCAGGTTCAGTCATACCAAAGACTTAAAAAATGGTACTTAATACCTCCTTGCTTAACACTCAGCATTATAAAGTACGTATCAAGGGTAAAGTGGAGCAATCCTGTGAAAGAAGTAGCACCCTTCCCTATTGCTCGGTGTAGTAGCTATTGAAAAGGGAGCCTTCAGGTCGCCCTCAACAACAGTTGCCAACTTTACTTACTTACTTTAAATTGTCTCGATTCTTTCTCTGACTTGCAATTCCTCCAATCTCTTTTCCATGACTTCGAGGGGCGTTCCATGTACACCATCTACAACTGGTATGACCGTCACACTCACATTCCACAGATTTTCTAGTTCTCCAGCAAGGTCTAAGTGTTTGTCTATCTTTTTGTTTTCTTTTATTTTCATACTGTGCTCCACCAGAATAACTAAATCCACTGACTCTTAGTAAATCTTTTTCCCACAGTGTTTAGCTGGTAGTATCTTAATGAAGCCTGAATTACAAGTCCCTTCAGGTTTCCAGGACTCATCAGTATTCTAGCCGATCATAACAATACTTTGATCTTGATGGTCTCAATTCTTTTTCTGATTTTAACTTCCTCCTGTCATTTTCGAAGTTTTTGTGATCATTTCAGGCTTACATCCCCTCAAGTTTCCTAGCATTTTTAGTTCTCTAGCAATGTCCGATATTTGTTTTTATGTTGCTTTCGTTCATTTTCATTCGTTGATCCACTAAAATGGCAAAATCCACCAGATAGCAGTTTCTTTTTTTCTTGTTAATTAACCGTATGTCTGAACTTCTGACCAGAGTTTTGTGACACGTTAGTATCTCAAAATTCTTGATAATTTCATGAATCCCATTCCCGAGGATTGATTCTGGTTTGGGCATGTACCATTTGGTTGTAGGGTCAAATTTTCTTTACTAACACAATTCCATGTGTATCATCTTCCACTGCAATCGTGCATAGTTTTGTACTCCTTTTGTGCTTGTTTGTTGCTTTTGATTATAATCTGATTAATTGTTTCATATCTGTCTTCCCATAGTCAACGGTATTCTTTTGCATATTCTCAATTTTCGCTTCAAAACAATTGGTCCTTATGGCATTTTTTTGCGCTACTATTAGGGGTATTTCTCTTTCTTGTTGTTTTCGCTTATTCTCTTTGTCTTTTTTCTTTTTCTTTGCTTTCTATTCTCAGCATCCAGGTTTAGTATTTCTTTTCGGGTTCTTTAAAGAGATACCAATTTTATTACTAATTGGTTTAGCACCATCATAAACTATATCATTTAGTTTGGTAATGTCCATTGGGATATAAAAAGATTATTAAATAAACAAACCATTTACCTTTTTGGATCCTACTTTGACATTTTTTTCAGTCTTGATTCATTTGGAAAGTAATGTAACCTTCTTTTCAGTCATTATTTGTTTTATCGACTCAAAATGATTTCTTTCATTTTTTTAACATTAACGTTGTGGTTCAGTGATCTTTTGTTTCAGCATTTAGAGGGGGGGTCTTCTTGAGTCTGGTCTTTACGACTGACCTGTGTACATATTTCTTGTATCTTGATGTCAGAAAAGAAATTTCTTTAAAATTATTGTCATTGGTCGACAAGTATTTGGTTTGTTATATGAAATTTAGCGTATTCTGCCTAAATTTCGACTATCCTTTACATACAACCTCTTTGTGTAGGGTTGCTTTTAAAATAACAGTAGATTAAATTTTTGCTGTCTTCTCTGGTTCACTTTTCCTTTGGTGTCTCATAGATGTTCTGTTGCTTTGGTCTTCGTTTGCCCACAGTAAATTGGAAAAGTAAACATTCGCATGATGCCGATCAGTTCCCCGTGGTGGCTAATATAGGAGCACCAGCCAATCATGACACTCATATCTGCAGTGTGAGTCCCAAGTTAATTCCTTTTTTTAGTATTTGATTTTTTCATAGATAGTATATTTTTGTCATACTAGACACAGGCAATGATTATTATTGGCAATCATGTCAAAGATTTGACCACAAATTACGAAAAATTAAAATAAATGAAATTAAAAAATAAAATAAAATTGTTTATGAACGAAAATACCTTTAGAATTTCTACATTTTAACTTAATTAAAGTCCAACAATATCAATTATTTTTTGTAAATCAAGATTCATGGGTCAATTTTACATTCTTATTTATGCTCCTGCATTTTTTCTTTTGTATTTTTATAAGTTAGCTGATCGTAATAGAGGGTGACTCGAAGGCTCCCTTTTCAATAGCTACTATACCGAGGTGTAGGGGAAAGAGCTACTCCTTTCCCTTGATTTCTCCTCTTACCTTTGATTCGTACCATATAATGCTGAGTGTTAAGCAAAGAGGAATCAAGTACCATTTTTTTAGTCTTTGGAATGATTCAAACTGGGATTGAAAACCCAGATAATTGGCAATGTTTTCATAGCTATAAGTCGCACTAGATTTTATTTTCAAATATTCGTATTTACCACTATTGTTTTAATGAATTTTATATACATTTCAATGACGTGATTGGCTAAGGGAAAATTTCTAAAATATTTCATCTACCAATTAAAAAGAATTCCAAAATCCAGTCCTTTACTCTATCTTGCAGAGAATTCAAACAACTATATCAAATCCATCTTACTGCTTAAAAGATAAATGCAATTGAAAATGGTTTAGTTTTCGGATTTTTCTCTATATTCATAAACACTTCGATCTATATATATATATATATATATGGAGGTGCTCTTGGTGTAATGGTTATCATTGTAGGTATTGAACAAGGTGGCACAAGTTCAAATCTTGGATGAGACTGCATTTCACATCACACTAACATCCTTCGAAGATATATGAATCCAATTATTTATTCTCTAGCTATAGGTAAATTGTAGGTCAGGCTGTGTTCTTCAGCCTTGGTTAGGCAACTTATTAACGAGAAAGACAAATCTGATTTAAAACGTGCCAAACTTCATTTTAAAAATTGTCCTTGTGTTATATCCTGCCTATTCATTGTGGTTGATATATATATATATATATATATATATATATATATATATATATATCGCCTGGGTTTTAATGACTTATATGACATATTACACGACCTATGTGCTATAATCAAACGGGGGACATCTCCACTCTAGACGGAACCCCTCTTAAACTAGTAGACAAATTCACTTACCTAGGAAGCAGCGTCGAATCAACCGACAAGGACATCGACACGAGGTTAACGAAAGCATGGACAGCTATCAATAGGCTATCGATTATATGGAAATCATACCTAACCGATAAAATGAAACGCAGTTTCTTCCAGGCAGCGGTCGCATCGATACTGCTATATGGCTGCACTACATAGACTCTGACAAAACGGCTTGAGAAGAAGCTAAACGGCAATTACACAAGAATGCTGCGAGCAATCTTGAACAAGTCCTGGTGGCAACACCCCACAAGACACCAACTGTACGGCCACCTGCCTCCTATCACGAAAACTATCCAAGCTAGACAAACCAGACATGCAGGACACTGCTGGAGAATCAGGGACGAACTCATAAGTGGTGTGCTCTTATGGACCCCCACACATGGCCGTGCAAAAGCAGGACGACCAGCACGAACATACATTCAGCAACTATGTAAGGATCCAGGATGTTGTCCTGAAGACCTGCCTGAGGCGATGAACGATAGGGAAAAGTGGCAAGAGAGGGTCAGGGATATCCGTGCTACCAGCACGACATGATAATGATGATGATATGACATATAGTCCAATCATATGATTGTAGGTGAAATTAAAATACATATTTAAGAATCTACATATTATTATTATTTACTCCTTTAGAGTTTTTCACATCAGGTTTAGCTGATGGTTTTTCACTGGAGTTTAAGTGACAGCAAGTCTCCCGAATTATCCAGAACTCTTCTCAGTTTTCTGGCCGTTCACAGCAATGCTGTCATTTGGATAGTCTCTACCCGTCCGCCAACTTCCAAGTCCTCCAGGCCTTTTAATAATCCTTTAGTTATTGTGCCAAAAGCACCAATCACAATTGGTACAATCGTTATTTTCAGGTTCCACAGCTTTTTCAATTCTCTAGCAAGGTCGAAGTACTTATCTTTCTTTTCACATTCCTTCAGATTTATTCTGTAGTCAGCCGGTACAGCAAAGTCGACAATTTTGCAAGTTCTCTTCTTATTGTTGATTATTATAAGGTCTGGTCTTCTGGCCGGGATTAGGTGATCCATTTGTATGTTAAAGTCCCATAGGAGTTTATGTGTGTCATTTTCTAGGACAGGTGCTGGGTTGTGCATATACCATTTGTTAGTATGGTCAAATTTATTATTTTTATTTTTATTATTTAATTTTCAGCTTTAAATTCGTTTTCTTCCAATTCTTCCGTAGATCATTATCCAAAACCTAGGTTCATGGAAGGAAGTGATTATATGTATTCTATGTTCCGTAAAAGCTTTCGGGTGTTACATTTCCAATCACATTGCTAGTACTCTCCTAAAGACATGAGCGGTTCTACAGATTGCATTTTTTTTCCTTTTTAATCTAGGTTGGAACTGACAGGTATTTTGTTAATATGCTTATCTTTTACTTTCTTGAAAATACCCAGGGCTCCCATTATTAGCGGTACGCTGGTTTCACATTTTTTAAATTTAATATTATTATTAATAATAATGCTTTTAGTTGTAGTGGCTGTAGTTTAATTGAAATTCTAATTACTAAATGAAAATAGTTATTTAAAAGAATAGAATTGCTTGCAAATTATTCGTACTTGATAGAAGCACTGGAAACTATTTAATCGTGTAAAAATTAGTCGTGTTAAGATAATTGAAACTTTAAAAACGCAGACAAATTATTCTGATTTAGAATAATTAAAGTTGTAATAGTTTGCTAGTTATTATTATTTTCCTTCGTGCAGGTTTTTCATTTGAGCTCTAACTGGTGGTTTTCTCGAAGATTTGAGTGACAGAAAGTCTCCCCAGATTTTTAGGACTTCTAAGTATCCATATACAAGGTGGCTCAAAATAGATGCAACCCAGTAATACGATCATGATTAAATACTTAAACTACTAACTTCATGTCATCATGTGTGAATTTATGCTTGATCTGGATTCTGTGTGACTATTCCTGAAGATCCTTTTATAAGATTCTTTGCAACGATGCACGTGAAAGACCAAATTCTTTGGAACATCTTCGGAGGGGCTTTCTCAGACTCCTTCCAACAGAATCTCTCACCACATCTACTTTGTTAGGATATTTTGCAGTCAGTCAACCTCCTGCCAAATGTGGGATTTTCTGCCTTATTAGCAGTCACATGGGTCCCATGTATATTGAATCACCTTATACAAACACACACACACACACACATATATATAGTCATCCACAGACAGACTGTTTCGTTGTATCACAGGTCTTCGGTGTAGGTAGACACGTAGGACGCTTGAAGCTGGGATCGAAACCCGCCCAACTTTACGATAGACTTAGTATCAGACCGCTCAGCCAACAAGCGTACCACGTCAGCTAAGGGATTATTAGGTATTATGTAGCAACAGCAGCAGCGTTCGTCGGTTTACATTTTATCCATTACCGGATACCAGAGTGCTCAATTCGTTCGAAGAGCTTTGTATTATGCGAGCGGCAGCCGTAAATTCCTTCACCAGAGTACTCAACCCCTATGGGGGAGCGTATATATTGTCACCCACAGACAGACTGTTTCGTTGTATCATACTCTTCAGTGTGGCTAGATACGTAGGACGCTTGAAGCTGGGATCGAAACCCGCCCAAATTTACGTTAGACTTAGAATCAGACAGTTCGGCCAACAAGCGCATATGACGTGCTAAGGGACCAATAATCGTTTTTGCTTAGCGGCGTAGATTACATTTAGTCAATCATTGGTGCGATTCAATGTTTTCTGAAATTAATAGTGGAATTCAAAAACAAAAGTTTAGCTTAACTATCGATTAACTATGGATTAATAATGGATTAACTATGGGATTATCTCAGTGGTGTGGTAGCGTGCTTCTTTGGGTATTTTTAGCACCAGACGCATATGATATAGCTCTTTTTCGAAATACTCAGGCTCAAGCCGAATCACTGCTTCTTAGTCTGGAGCAAGTAGCAAGAGGCACCATTATGTACTTAATAAAACTGAGTTCACACGTTTTAATCAAGATGATTCCATCACCTGTTTAAATAGCAAGCCAATGGAATTCATAGACCAGTTCAGATACTGTGGTAGCAATATCTTTTCAACTTAGAACTTGTTAACTTACTCATACGAAAAGCATGGACTGTAATTCACAGGTTATTGAGAATATGGAAATCTGATGAAACAATTAAAACAAAATGAGTATATTTTCAACTTGAAGCGGTGTCAGTACAACTGTATTGTTTCACGATGGACTCTGATGAATAGCACGGATAAAAAGTTAGATGATGGTTGGTTGATTTCTTTGTTTAATGGCATATCAACTCTTTGTAGGTTATTAATGCCAAAGCCATTCTCCTAGAAGAGCAGTAGTGGTACTATTTAACCCATAGCTGGGAGGATAAGGGGGTTCATACCTTTCCCAAGGGTATTTCCCCGAAAGTAAACGTAATAGCGCGACTGGAGTACGAACTCGCGTACTACGATTCCGCAGTCCATCGCTTTAACCATTACACCATGAGGACACCCCTCCCCAAAAAAGTTAGATGAGAACTACACAAGGATGTTGCATGCTGAGAATTGATTTTTATTTATTGCGGACTTTTTGTCCTCATCTTGGTAGTTTTTTGTGTTGTTTCTCCTTTCACTACGTTTCAGCCAAATTTCACCTCTGGCCTTCGTGAAATTTGGCCGAAACGTAGTGAAAGGAGAATCAACACAAAAAAACCCCCACCAAGATGAGGACAAAAAGTCCGCAATAAATAAAAATTAATTCTCAGATTAAGAAGCCTCATCTCAAAATGATCCAATTAAAAGACAATGTCGCATTCTGCTTTGAAGAAATACTGGAAGTAGCGCACCACTAAACAGCAGCTGTACAACCATTTACCTCCCATCTCACAAACCTTCCAAATAAAACGAACGAAACATTCCGAAGAAAAATATACTTTCCCAACACTTCTTTTCCGCACAAGCTGTTTGTGATACAACATTCCGAAGAAAAATATACTTTCCCAACACTTCTTTTCCGCACAAGCTGTTTGTGATACAAGGTCAAATCTTAATCTGATTTCAACATGTGTGAATTCATAGTTTCATTTATCCTGGACCGGTTGCATTACCAAGGTTAAAGACCCCAGTCTTCTCTTCTGTTCGTCAATAACTGGAGGGACAATCAGCCGATTCATACCTTTCCAAAGTGTCTTAGCACTATGTGAAATGCAAACAGCCTCGTCCAGGTGTGGGGCAGAGTGACCCTGTGAGCAATGGCAAGGAATGGGTACTTCATATTCGCCAGTGCTCCATTGACTGCAGCCTCACCATCCGATGGTTTAATGTGATATCCTCTTTAATGTGTCTTACCCCTCTGCAGAGACGCAGTCGGTGAATCCTACCACCCTAGCCGTCTGGGCTCTAATGATTCAGAATGATGTCAAAAACTTGAAAAACATTGAAGATGTTATTTTCGTTTTGATAGATGTTATACTTCAACACGCCGTACCCTAACTGTTGCGTTCTGGTTAGTGAACGTTTGTAATATTAAATAAAGGACAAATCACGGTATGAGAGGAAATAGAGATATATTCTCATGAAAAAGTATATACAATAGAGAGACTATTAGTAGACAAGAACATAGGATTAGTGAATACAGAATAAAGATATAGTCCAACGAAAATATTGGCTTCCGTTATTATGGTATCAAGTAAGGTGTTCTAGTGCGATCTCCAGTCTCCAACGCTCTAATACTATTCCTATAAGAAGCTGCTCAACACCTTCTTGTCTTCCTTGGTATTAGTAGCTACTGCTATATATGTCAGATGGACTAGTTCATTGTGTGGAAAAAGGTGGGTGATACCCAACACTAACTTTAATAAGTCGATGAATTCAGAATGTCATTGACCAAATATAAGGGTCGACTGAAATATCCTAAGTTGACCAAGATTCTCTCATGAAATGTGACTAAGAGAGGTTAATTTTTTAAAATGGTCCTTCTTGCGGTCCACACAATCCTTCCGTCAATGCTGCAGTCGTTGGATCCCATTGATAAAAAGTCATCAACAGCAGATAAGACGTTATCATATGAATTTTCCAGCCTCCATTGCACGTAGTTTTTCGATTTTATTTTTTCTGTTAAAAAGTTTACAGATTAAAGAATTAAAAAAATTTCTACTCCTCGCCGAATTTTTGTTTTCTTTTTACTATCCTAAAATTATATATATATATATATATAACCTGAAAAAAATCACCAAATAAGTTTGAGAAATTTTTATTAATCAGATGAATGAATAAATAAAAAATTTAGATAAAAATAAAGAAATTGGAAAGCATAACGAAGATGAGAAAGTTGTGAAAAAATTAAATTAACGGCTTAAAATAAATTGAATCATCGATAAATTTAAATAAAAGTGTAGGAGTTCTTTTTTTATGTCTTTTTTACAACAAAGAACGAAACTAGTTCGTTTTTCTTTTGCTCCTCATCGGCATCTTTTTGTTTGTCTTTTTGTAACCGGTTTTTTAAATAGTGGGAAATGAGCAAATAGAATAGAGATTTTGAAAAAAAAAAAGGAAGATGAAAACTTTTTTAAAGAAAGATTTGGAAATTGTGATTGGAATGTTTATTTTTCTTTAAACGTAATTGACAGAACGACTTTTAAAATCTTCAAGAGAGGCATAAAAATGGGTAAAGAAAGAAAGTAAGGCTAGAAAGAAAAAAAGAAAGAAAGAAAGAATTAAGAAATAAAGAAAGGAGTCGACGAAAGAAAGAACAAGCTTTAAAAATAAATAAATAAATAAATAAATAAATTAATTATTAATTAATTTTTACTAAGAAAGAAAGAAAGAAAGAAAAAAGAAAGAAAGAAAGAGTTAAAAAATAAAGGAAGGAGTCAACGAAAGAAAGAACAAGCTTTAAAAACAAATAAATAAATCAAGGAAAAAAGAAAGAAAGAAAGAAAGAAAGAAAGAAAGAAAGAAAGAAAGAAAGAAAAAGAATTAATCTAAAAAAAAACGACAGAAAAGATATTAAGGAAGTAAGAATAGAAAGACAGAAATGATTTAAATAAAAGGGTTAAAACATAGAAAGAAAAATTAAAAAAGAAAGAAAGAAAGAAATTTTAAAAAGAAGAAAGAATTCAAAAGAAAGAAACGCAGTAAAGATAGGAGGAAAGCGAATGAATGAAAAAAATAAAGTAAGGAAAATAAAGGAAAAGATTGAGAGAAAAAAAAATTAAAAAGAAGAAAGAAAGAATTAAAAAGAAAGAAAAGGACAAAGGATAAGAGGGAGGTGAATGAACGAAAAATATAAAGTAAGGGCATTAAAGGAAAAGAATGAAAGAAAAAAAATTTTAAATAACAACAAAATTGAACACAGCTGATTAATAAATTCAACTAAAGAAATGTAGATGTCTTTAAACAAAAAAGAGCGAAGGGATTAAAAAAAAAGTTGATTATTGAAGCAAAAAGCAAAATAAATAAATAAACAATCACATAAATAAATAACCACAAACAAAAACAATGGCAATGATACAATCGATGTTTTTTGTAAGCGTTTCAAACCCTTTTTTTTTTCTATTAACCTCTGTCTTCTACTGTCTTTTTATCTTCATTGCAACGGGAATATAATCTAATTAAATGTATTTTAACTCCATTGACTGAACAGCGCTTATTTAATTGATATAACCCTTGAATGATTACGGTGACAAAGAAGCAGAACTTTTATTTACAAATACATCAAAAACTACTTCAGAATCTACCCACCTTCCTTCTCTTCGACACATGGAAAAATATCTACCAGTAAAAATTTAACAAAAAAGGAGGTAAAAAAGTAAACAAAAGAAAAAAAAAAGAATATAAACTCCAAGGGAAAGTAAAAAGAAGGGACGTTTTGTCAACAGATAGCAAATGTGAAAATAAAGATGGCGGAAAGGTTGGTAACATGTCGAGCCTTGTAACTCTTTAGAAAAAGGAAATAGGGTTGTGTTTTTAATGGTTACACGGATTACTTTTATTGAACGGTAATAGATTTTTATCAGGGTTAATGATGATCAACTCTGTATTTAAGATTGGTTTAAAAAAAAAATGAAAATTAAAAAAAAAAGAAAAGAAAAAAACGCCGTTTGATTTGAAAACTTGATCCCTGTTAGTGATTTATCTATCTGTTTTTTTTATGCATCCATTTAATAGTCAGTCTTTACGTCTTAATTTGAATAGTGCGCTTCCTCATCGGTGTGTCTATTTTATTCTGCTTCAAACTTTTATTTTTCTCACTTTTTGGCTGATTTTCGTGGGATTTTATGCCAAATCTTCTTTATACATATATATTAAATATATATGAATTGGTTTGGTTTGGTTTTATAGCATATCAACGATTTTAGGTTATTTAATGCTAAATCCTATTTATACATATATCTTAAATATATATCAATTGGTTTGGTTTGGTTTTATGGTATATAAACCACTGTTGGTAATTTAAAGCCAAATACTTTTTATTCATATGTATTAAATCTATAGGATTTGGTTTGATTTGTTTTTATGGCATATCAACCATTGTTGGCTATTTAATGCCTAATACTTTTATACATGTATATTAAATATATGATTTTAAAACTCATTTTGTTAATAATATTTTAAAACGGGCCTGTGGTCATTTATATTGCACTCAGTTAAATTTTATAAAATATTTGTTTACGGACAGGTAAATGATCCAGCAGTTCTAGTAAATGTCAAAGTACACAGTTTAAATGTCAAACAGTTCTATTTGCCCCATAGATAGAACCGTATCGAGTGATACCACCCCTGGCTAGAGTGGACTTGGAATCGATGGCAATGAAGGGGTACACTGCATCCCCCAAAGCTCCAGCATTACAGGAGCCTCACGATCAGATTGCTTATTGTTATATCCAGGACCCTCGGTACAAGGAGTCTTACCCCTCTGCAGAGATGCAGTCTGTTTATCCAACAACCTCAGCCAACTGATCTTCCAAGACTGGAGCCTCACTATCAGATTCTTTTGAGTCACATCCGGTCATTCATTGAGGAGAAGTCTTTCTCGTTAGTAGAGATGCAGTCAATGTATTCTACAGCTCCAGCCGAATGTGGCTACTATTTACGTGGTGAAACTTAGAGATGACAAAACAACAAAACGATGAATCTCCATGTTATTACCAACGATGCACTCGTATTCACACACAGCTCCTTGCCAACTGGAAGCATTTTCACCGAGGTTCCTTTCTGCATTGTCAGTTGTAAAAGAACCAATAATACTATCATTTTTTTTTTTTTACTTTTCTGTTCTTGCTCAATTTCGCTTTATTTCAGTTGCTTCTTTTTACGGCAATTCTCAGATCGATCGGAAATAGACCATATGTCTGTAGCAGGATCTGAATTCACATCCCTTATACCGAGAGTTTGTCTCTACGTGACGTGAAAGCCACTTGACAGGTTCGAAGCCTGACTTTTAATCGAAAGACTTTCCCTCAAAAAACATTTAATCGAAAATATTTCATTGAAAGACATTTGTTAAAACTATCACTGCCTAGACCTTTACATAGCTCCCTTCCCCAACGTCGGCTGGTGCTGTGGAATACGCTGTCTGTAAAATATACCCACCGAATCTCTACAGAGGTGTACGTTCCCACCCCAACGAGTGTCATGGATATGACATTAAACAATCTGATGGTGAGGCTCCAGTAATGCAGGAGCTTTTGGGGAATGAGGAGTAAACCTTCACTGCCATTTCTCCCAGGTCATCACACCCGGAGTGGTAGCACCTGTTTTCCATGTATGGTTCAAGAAACTGTTTGACATTTAAACTGAGTGCAAACAAATGACTTTTGCTAAAGTGAATAGTTAGAAATAAAACTCTTTGACCATTTCATTGCGTGTAAACAAATGACTGGTGTCTAATTGAGTTGTTGGTGATACAGGAACCATTCGATTATGCAAACGAATGAATAATGTCAAAATGAATTATTAGAATTAGATAGCAATAATTGAAATCATTTAACTGTGTAGAAGCAATAGCAATACTAGTGTGTAAAAAACTAGTTTTAACAAATTTAAAAAATTAACTTTCCTTTCAACTATTCACTAAAATGTATATGTATATCTCTTTAAATGTGCACAAACAAATGATTAATAATAAATAGAACAATCTGTATTTGATAGAAATGCTTGAAACCATTAAAAGAAATCAGCAAAGGCTCATTTAAAAATGTTATCAACAAAATGTGTTTCTAATAATATATTTAATATATATGCATGAATGGAATTTCGCATCAAATAACCTACAAGGCTTGGTATGCCATAAAAGATAACCAACCAACCAACCAACCAACCAACCCACGAAACACACAAACATATACAGACAGACGCACACACACACACACACATATATATATATATATATATATATATATACCAACCCCTCGGCTCGGACAGGATATGACACAAGGTCAATTTTTAAGCAGAGTTTAACAGGTTTGAATTTAGAGTTTTCCTTCTCCTAGACTAGTTGCCTTACCAAGGCTGAAGAACCTGGTCTGCCCCACTATTTACCCATAGCTGGAGGGAGAATAATTGGATTAATACCTTTCCCAAGGGTATTAGTGCTATGTGAAATGCAATCAGTCTCGTTCAGGATTTGAATTCGTGTTGCCGTGTCTATTTCCTACGACAATAACCATTACACCATAGGCACCTTAATGTAGTTAATGATTTTTTGGCTACGTTTATATTAATTTTAGAGTAATTCCAACTGTATCAAAGGATGATTATTCATGCTTAAAGTTAAGTCCACTTGGGCGCTTCCTGTAGTGCAATGGTTCACCACTTAGATTTCCAGACCATTGCGAGTTAGTTCAAGCCTCATTGGGTACCTCATTCTTCTGGTCATGTGGCCCAACTAATTTTTGTGCATAAATAATCTGACCTGGTAGTATGTCGGATAAATACGACACAATCTCTGCATTTTTTCTTTATATAGCTATAAACAAGAACTTATTTTATGAAAACGTTTAAGATCAAATAAATACCTGTGCTTTATAAGGAAAAATAAGGCTTGTTTTGTTTCGGCTATTTAGTTTAATTTTATATTAAACCTTGTAGGTTATTCAATGCCAAATAGATTTTATACGTACATCCATACATAGACGCACCCACGCACGCACGCACGCACGCACGCATATATATATATATATATATATATATATATATATATATATATATATATATATATATATATACGTGGGTTTTACAGAATGTCCAAATGAAACAAAAAAAGGTATGAAGATCATATTTGAATGAGATATGTCGGCAGAATACTCAAAGTCAGAAAAAGATAAAAACTACGAAACTGATGAAGTGGAAAAGAAAACATATATATGTATATTCTTTATCCGGAAACTAATTATCACGCCATCTTTTTTCTTTGTTTATTTCCCGTAAGTCTCAAAGAAAATCCGCCAATTACTTCGCCGTGTCAATCTTAAAACTCTACGGACGAGAATAAAATGAGTTTGGAGCCAAGAACAAATACCCCTAGATATGAAACATGGTTTTAATTGCAACACCAGATGACTGAAAAGACAAACAAAATGATAGAAGTTGTTTTTTTATCGAAACTATATTCATATTTCCGGAAATTTCGATATGTATTATATACACTATTATGCTATTTTATCTAATATATATATATATATATAAATATATATATATATATATATATATATATATATATATATATATATATAAGTGTTATTCAATTAATATGGGGAATTTTTTTGAAAAACGAAAATTACATTTTTTTTCGAATTTTTATATTAACGTAAATTTTGCATATTCTAGAATTCTTTATTTGAAATCATTATTTCAATCATGCAAAAAATATGAGCCTATTTAAAATGGCGGTAAACCAAATAGAATGCTCCAGGCTTGAACAGAGATCTTCCGTCAAATTCTTGGTGGCCCTGAAGTGCAAATCATATGAATTTTAAATAAGAATTTGTGATGTGTAAGGTGATGCATGTTTTAGTAAGAAATTTTATACGAATAGGTTAAACATGGGTTTGCTTCAACGAACCTGTGACGAAAAGACAGACCATGGGGTGGAAAACTACTGACTCCCTGGTTAAGAAAAAGTTACGGGCAAAGCGGTCAGTAATTAAGGTCAAATTGATAGTGTTCGAGGACATGAAAGTACACATCACTATTGATTTCGTTGAAAAGGATGCAACTGTAAATATTCTTTCCTACTGACGATTCCTTAGGAAAGATTCATTCTTTAGACATTTTTTAAATATTACCAAACACAAGAAAATAATTTAAATGTCGGTCTTGATAAGGAGAAGGTGGATGAGCGAAAGACAGCAGTATTAAAGTGGTGGTCGAAAGCGTATGACATGGTATAAGAGAAAGAGGATGAATAGAGACTGAGGGAGAAAAGCCTATTGCATGAATGTGTATTTTTGTCCATTTTTAAGAAATATGGTAATTACTGGAAAGTTAATTAAACACTTTTGTAATAATAAATAAATAGTTTAATGAACTAACAAACAAGCGCTTCTTTTTAAATAGTGCCATAATTCTTTCTGACTGAAACATTATCTGCAGAAAAAAAACAAAAACAACAAAAAAAACAAAACAAAACGTAAATGCATTTCATCAACTTAAAAAATAAAGAAATTCTTTCGTCCCAAGTATTTTGAAAGTGTTGTTTTCAAAGTGTGACAAAGAATTTCATGGTCCAGACGGCTGGGGAGTGGGGCCGGTAAAATACACCGACTGCATCTCTGTGGTGAGGTAAGACTACCCCAACGAATGTTTTGGATATGACACTAATCCATCTGAGCCCAGTCGGCTGGGTCTGTAGAATACACCGACTGCATTTCTTCAGAGGGGGTATAACTCGTCCAACGATTGTCCTGGATATGATACAAAACAATCTGATAGTGAGTCTCCACTAATGCTAGAGCTTTAGGGAATGCGGAGTACTCCTTCATTGCCTTCACTCCCAGGTCCACTCTGACCGGAGTGGTAGCTCCTGATAGGGTCCTGTCTATGAGTCGAATAGAACTAAACTGTTTTGATATTTTACTGTTTGTAAGCAAAAAAACTATACTTATACTAAACTGAATTGTTTGAAATAGAACTATTTTTGTTATTTGAACTGTGTACTTATGTTAAACTGAATTGTTTGAAAAAGAACTCTTTTGACATTTAACTGTGTATGAACTAAAAGTATATCTATACTAAACTGAAATGTTTGAAATAGAGCTGTTTATATGTATAAAAATGGATCTGGCATTAAATAACCAAGAATGAATGATATGCCATAAAGCCAAACCTAACTAAACATAAAAAAAAACTATTTAAACTGAAACTATAATGCAAAATTTCCCTGGAGATATATGCACATTTGATCATCTTCCATAAAAAAGAAACAGGGGTTATTTCTAAACGTCTAGATGAAGTCTAGACAAATATATGCTAATTATAAAAGCTAGTTTCAATATTTATTAACAGCAGTTTTTGACGAAACATGAGTGTGTATATGAAGCACTCCCCCTTAATTATCTGTTCGAACTTGCTGTGATGTTTTCGAAAGTGAAAGTTTCCCTCCTCTTCGGTTGATGAGACGAGGTAGGTGAACTTGTCCACGAGTTTCAGAGATCTGCTATTTAGAGTGGACGTGTCCAGTCAAAACCATATTATTATTAGTATGTGATATACAGGGTGTCTCAATATATATGGGGCCTACGTGACAGCTTATAACTCAACTAATAATAATATTGTGTTCATTTTTTCTTTCAGATTTGAAAATAGTATACTATAACTACTATTAATCTTTGATCACAATGCCTTGGATAAGAGAGGAAAAAAAAATTTGCATCACTACTTATTTGGAGACAAAATGATTCAAAACTGCCTCAATATACATGGGACCCATGTGACTGCTAATAAATCTAATAATAATAATATTGCGTTCATTTTTGTTTCAGATCTGAAGTTAGTATACTATAATATATATTTACCAACCCCTCCGTCCGGGCAGGATACGACACAAGGTCAATTTTTAAGCGGAGTTTAACAGATTTGAATTCAGAGTTTTTCCTTCTTCTAGACTAGTTGCCTCACCAACGCTGAAGAACCTGGTCTGCCCTACTATTTACCCATAGCTGGAAGGAGAATAATTGGATTCATACCTTTCCCAAGGGTATTAGTGTTATGTGAAATGCAATCAGCCTCGTCCAGGATTTGAACTCGTGTCGTCGTGTCCATTTACTACGACGATAAACATTACACCACGGGCACCTCCAAAAAGATAGTATACTATAATTATTAATCCTTGATCCCAATTCTTTGGATGAAAGAGGAAAAATGTGCTTGTGTGTTATGACCGGTTATTAAGGGTCAATAAATAAATAACTCAACACGGAGATATGAGAGCCACACAAATGTATCCAAGTCTCTGAGGAGGGTTTCCTTGGTTCAACATACACAAAGACAGGCAAGGTGCTTAACTACAGCTACTCTCTCTCTCTCTCGCTCTACTAGCTTAGTTCTTCCTTTGGGTAAGTCCATTATTTTATTCATAGGTGAGTCACCTACAACATAGTGGGATCAGGGGAGTGAACAGTACTCCTTCATCACCATTTCAAGATCCATTATAACACAGAGTGGTAATATCTATTAGGGATTGATCTAGAGGTTAAATAGATTTGTCTTACCTTATATATTACAAATAATTATATGGTTTCAAGTAATTATTTCTATTTATTAATAATCCTTTTTTGAATAATCATGTGATTCCAAGTGACTAATAATAATCTTTTGAAGGCTTTCCTATGGCGTGATGGATTACGTTCTGGATTATGATACTTCAGTAAGCGAGTCCAAACCCCATCCAAGCTATCACCTTCAATTTCGGACTAATACCATAGGGAAAGGCATAAATCCCCTTATACCTCTAACAAGTATAGGTTAAATATTACAAGTGGTGTTTTTCTGCGAGGTTCGCTTTGGCATTGAATAACCTATGAAGCTATATATGTCATTTACTTAAAGTAACCTAACCTAAAAAGTCTTCAGTAAGCAATCATAGATTCAAGTAACTGCTTAATGTTATAGAGTGCCTAAATATACATGGCACTAATGTAACTGCTAATAACTCGACTACTAATAATGTTGTGTTCGTTTTTGCTTCAGATTTGAAAATAGTATATCATAACAACAATAAATCCTCGATCATAATGCCTTGGATAAGAGAGGAAAAATATTTTGCGTCACTACTTATTTGGAGACAAAATTATTCAAAACCGTCTCAAAATAGATGCAACTAATTGATATGATAATAATTTATTACTGAGACAAAAACACAAAAAAGATTGCATTTCCTGGAAGCTGATATAACAATAATAATAATAACAATAACATCTATTTGATGTCTCTAGTTGAAAGCATGCATATTTTTACTGAAGGTGTTCCAAATGACCGCCATTGCGCTTATTTCAGTCATAAATCATTATCATATTAATGGGTTATATCTATTTTGAGACACCCTGTAAATACATCTGAACATGCAATTTGAGGCAAATTATTTCTATTAAATAGAAATACTTGAAATAATTTTGTACCAAAATATATTAAGAGACAACTACAGAAAAAATCTAAATATAAAAGTACAAGGAACACGATTCCCTACCTTCTAGGTATAAAATAACCCCAGAAGAGTTGACATGCTATTAAAATCGATAAGTGGCTCAATCCAACAAAGAAGGTTCAACATAGGTTTTTATTAGAACAATTCACTTAAAACTCAAATACTTAGAGAATAAAGAAAAGAAGACTAAACACTTTAGTCTTGATATGACAAGTCTAGGAGTAGGAAAACTCTGGTTCAAACCAGCAATATTCCACCCCAAAAATTGACCTTGTGATATATCTAGGCGGAGAGCCCGTGTAAATACATACAACGGGCATCCAACAAGATCACGGATCGTCTAGTGTCCGTATAAGGGAAGCGGTGGGAGCCTGTTTATGACTTTTAAGAAAGCTAGTCGCGCAAATCTTTTATGTTGTAGTGACATCGATCCACTCTGGATGTTCAGTGCGTGTGGCCTTTGTTGTATAATCGTAGTGAAGATCTCGGTCGTATTATGCAAACTTATTCTACTGGTTAGAGAATTCAATGGTCTCGCATGCATCGCTGTATGAAAGTTTGTGTCTGAGTCGAGGCTTGACCAGTGTCATTCAAAGGAAAGTAGAGGAAAGCGTTGATGACATCTGGGAGTGTGATTACATAGAAATGTCATTGAATATCATTCGCTTGTATCATATATAGTCTTTTCTAAAAATGATGAATGCATGTATGGACATTTGATAAGTGTTGTTTGGAACGACCGAATGCCACTATAATGGCCAATGTTGATTTGAAAATTGTATTGCTCTGACCTTTCATAGGGTGGGTGATCATACGTATTTCTCTAGAAACTAAACATCCCAAACCCAAAAAATCCAGCTGGATAGTGATCGTTAAATATTTCCGTCGATGATAATTACATAATTCCCTCAGTCACCACGGAAGTTGGTTGGTTGAGTTTTATGGAATATCAACCATTGTAGGTTATTTAATGCTAAATCCATTTTTATACAAATAATCAATTCTATTTCCCACAATTCAGTTAAGTTTAAGGATAGTTTCATTGTCAAAAACAGTTCCATTTCAAACAATTCAGTTTAGCATAAGTAGGCAGTTCAAATGTAAGTACACAGTTTAATTATCAAAAGCATTTCTATTGCAAGCTATTCAGTGTAGTCAAGTTTTAATTCAAATGATTCAGTTTAGTATAAGTATAATTTTTTCCACACACAAATGTCAAAACAGTTCTATTTTAAGCAATCCAGTTTAGCATAGCTACTCAGTTTAGTTCTATTGGACCCATAGATAGGACCCTATCATGTGCTACCACTGCAGGGCTAGAGTGGACCTAGGAGCGATGGCAATGTAGCAATACTTGAACCTCACCATCAGATTGTTTAGTGTCATATGCAGGATACTCGTTGGGGTGGTCTTAACCCTCTGCAGAAATGCAGTCAGTGTATTCTACAGCCCCAGCCGACTAGACGACCATCACGGAAGACGTTCTTATATATTTATGTATATATTTGTAAAGTTGACGATCGAAGTCAAGGGTGACTCGAAAGCTCCCTTTTCAATAGCTAATACATCTAGGTGTAGTGGAGGGTGCTACTACTTTCCGTAGATTGCTCCACTTTACACATGATCCTTACTTTTTAATGCTGAGTATTAAGCAAGGCAGCATCAAGTACCATTTTTTTTAGTCTTTGGTATGACTCGACCTGAGATTGAACCCCCGTCTCCCGGGCCATTGGCGAACACTCTTCCCAACAGACCAATAAACATAAATTTCCAATATATATATATATATTATATATATATATATATATATATATATATATATATATCGAAATGGTATGACTCCAACTATTTATCCTCAACCTATGGATAAAGAGAATGGTAGGTTTGGCAATCAGTCTAGGAGAAGAAAAACTTTAATTTCAAACTTGCCGAACTCCGCTTAAAATTGACCGTGTGAGACATAATGATCGTGTGGTGGTGGTGGATGGTAGTAAATATGTATATGAACCCAGGTCTGCATAATAACGATGTACGAAGATCAATGGGATTTTTAAAAAAAATAACAACATAACTTAAAAAGAAAAAGAAAACCAAAAAAAAATTCATTCTTTTGTTTTTAACTGTAAACTCTGCAGGGTTTTAAATTGGTTTATAGAAAAACATTATTTTAATCTCCCAAAAAGATTTATTTTTTGGCTATTTAAAGTCATCCAAGCAAACTCAGTATTCCCGGGGTTGTTTGCATGTGTAAAGAGTATTTTTTTTTAAGTGGAGGTGCCCGTGGTGTAATGATTATCGTCGTAGGAAATGGATACGGCGACACGAGTTCAAATCCTGGACCTGACTGATTGCATTTCACATAGCACTAATACCCTTGGGAAAGGTATGAATCCAATTATTCTCCCTCCAGCTATGGGTAAATATTAGGGCAGACTGGGTTCCTTAGCTTTGGTGAGGCAACGTCTAAGAGAAGGAAAACTCTGAATTCAAGCCTGTTAAACTCCGCTTAAAAATTGACCTTGTGTCGTATCCTGCCCGAGCGGAGGGGTTGATAAATATGCTAAAGAGTATTTTTCAAAAGAGTTTTGAAATTTTTATTTTTATTTTTATAACATAACATCACTATGCAAATGGAGAGTAGGATAAAACTGAGTTGTTGATGAATTAAAAAAAAAACCCTGCTATCGACGGAAATAGAATATTATCAAGAACTACGGATTATTACATAATAATTCAAAGCTCTTTTTAAAAACAAGCACTCTTTGCACATGCAAGCAACCCCTGATGATGGCCTATGAATGCTCCGAAAGCGCTCGGAACAATTTTGCTAAATTCATCCACCAATTCCAACCTGAAACCAAGACACTTATCAGGAAACTCGGAAGGAACTTATTCAAATTATACAGACAAAATGTGTTTACTATTTAATATATATATATATATATATTGGATGTTTAAAAAATAAATGATATTATTTCGTAAAGACATAACTAATTCTTATTAAAATAAATTAAAATTCTAACAGAATGTTTAGAAACATCTCAATTTTTTTTCTTTTTACCCATGAAAATTCCATTCACCGTGAAACAAAAGCCGTTTGGTCATCAAACATGGGATTTTTTGTTATTTCTAATCATTTTGTTAATATTTTGAGATGGTTAGAACGAGAATTGGTCAAGTTATTAAATTACAAAATGATATTAATTTTTACTGAAACATCATGTACATCGCAAATATCGATTTTTTAAACATCTAATATATACATATATATATATAGTGAAAAAACCCATCGTTCTAAAATCGTTTCTTCACTGACAAAAAAGTGCTCAATATTTTTCAGTAGAGCAGGGTGGCGTTGACACAGAGCCAATGGCATTTCGTAACTGACACTTTCTCATTTATACGATCATCAGTTATAACAATGAGAAAGTGCCGTTGTCGGTGCGTCTACGTTGTCCTCACTTAAAAGTGTATATACTCTATATTGTGCCTTCTTTATTGATAGATATAGAAAACTGCATTACTAAAATGTGAGCGTGTGTGTATGTTTGAAAATCTATTTGTCCGTCCATCTATCTATTTAAGTTGAAGTTTTCAAACTACAACCTGGCGATATTCCTCTCGTTAATTAGAATTTTTTTATGTCAATACGATATGAGGTGGAATATGGATTCTTCAGTTGTTTACTTGAAATATTCATCTTAAAAATTGATTACCTCACACAAGCAGTGTCCACGTGACAGCAGACCTATTAAACGAATCTTTCTTTGCATATTTTAAAGATTTTTTGTCAACTTTGAAGCTAATAATCCGGTGGCCGATGACACAAAAGAAGTTTATTAAGGTGTCTACATAAGGACAATAATTCTGCTTTCTTATACAACAATTTGTTGATTTTTCGTTTACAAAAGAAGCCAGTGAAATGAACTTATTACTTAGCAATTTTTTCTACGAACTAGTTTATTACTGCTGCTTTCATCCACGCACACTATTATATATATATATATATATAATGAGAGAGAGAGAGAGAGAGAGAGAGAGAGACGGGGGAGGAGAGAAAGGAAGAGAGAGAGAGAGAGCAATGGTTATCAAATCTGAGAGGAAACAAATATTGGCTGAGCACCATAAAAACTAAAAGGATTACTCCACTCGTAACGCATACCTGTTGATTATAAGTTTTCCTGTTTGGTTTGGTTTGGTTTGGTTTGTTGGGTTTTATGGTATATCAACCTTTGTAGGTTATTTAACACCAAATCCATTTCTATGTAAATAATCTGTTCTATTTTAAAACAATTCAGTTTAGCATAAGTACACAGTTCAATGGTCAAAAACCTTTCAATTTCTAAACTATTCAAGTAGTTGTATGTAACAATTCGGTTAAGTGTAAATACAGTTGTAATGTCGAAAAACAGTTCTATTTGAAAATAATTCAGTTAAGTATAAGCACGATGTTTAAATGTAAGTACGGTTTAATTGTAAAAGTCATTTCTATTTCAAACTATTCAGTTTTACTCAAACAATTCATTTTAGCATAAGTGTGCTGTTAATTCTATTTAACCCATAGATAGGACCCTATCAGGTGCTACCACTCCGGGCCAGAGTGGACCTGGGAGCAATGGCAATGAAGGGGTACTTCGCATTCCCCATAGCTCCAGCATTGCTGGAACCTCACCATCTGATTGTTTATTGTCATAACAGGACATTCGTTAGGGGGGGGGGTCTTATCCCTCTGCAGAGGTGCTGTCAGTGTATTCTACAGCCCTAGCTGACTGGGCAAAAGTTTCCTGTTTAAATAAGTACATCATAAGATCGGAGATGAGTGTATATGATTATTATACATCTTCCATTTGACAATTGGTTATCTTTCGATGGCTGTTTTATTCTCTTCTATAGAAGCCACTCTTATAGAGGAGCAGCAGTAGTTCCCCGATCGAACTAACGATCCTGAGCGTAAAGTCCACTCTAGAAGGAACCCCTCTTAAACTAGTAGACAGATTCACTTACCTAGGAAGCAGCGTCGAATCAACCGAAAAGGACATCGAAACGAGGTTAACGAAAGCATGGACAGCTATCAATAGGCTATCGACTATATGGAAATCAGACCTAACCGATAAAATGAAACGCAGTTTCTTCCAGGCAGCGGTCACATCGATACTGCTATATGGCTGCACTACATGGACGCTAACAAAACGGCTGGAGAAGAAGCTAGATGGCAATTACACAAGAATGCTGCGTGCAATCCTGAACAAGTCCTGGCAGCAACACCCCACAAGACACCAACTGTACGGCCACCTGCCCCCTATCACGAAAACTATTCAAGTAAGAAGAACCAGACATGCAGGACACTGCTGGAGAAGTAGGGACGAACTCATAAGAGATGTACTCTTATGGATCCCCACACATGGCCGCGCAAAAGCAGGACGACCAGCACGAACATACATTCAGCAGCTATGTGAGGATATAGGATGTTGTCCTGAAGACCTACCTAGGGCGATGAACGATAGGGAGGAGTGGCGAGAGAGGGTCAGGGATATCCGTGCTACCAGCGCGATATGATGATGTTGATGATTTGACAATTTGTACGTGTAAATTGGTGGGCATTTCACATCGCGCTAATGCCCTTGGGAAAGGTATGAATCCAATTATTCTCCCTCCAGCTATGGGTGAATAGTAGGGTAGAGTAGGTTCTTCAGCCTTGGGTAGGCAACTAGTCTAGGAGAAGGAAAACTCTGAATACAAACCTGCTAAACTTCGATTAAAAATTGACCTTGTGTCATATCCTGCCCGAGCGGAGGGGTTGGGTAAATAGGGTAAATTGGTGTATAAGGATTTATGTACTGGCGAAGAAGTAATCGTGTTGCCATTAGCGACTATTGCAAGCCTCTTTGTAGATGAATTGAGGTCTCGGCTACCGTTGAACAGATGTATGTAAACAATAGTAATTGTGATTCATAACCATTTAAAATTTACTTCGCAGCTAATATCTCCTCGTGGCTGAATGGTTAGAAGCTTAGGTTGACGTTTGAGTCCACCGGGTTTCGGTCCCAGCTACGGAAAGATTCTGTCTAGTCACACTGATGAGTTCTGATAGAACGAAACAGATCTGTCTGTGGATGACTATAGAGATATCTTTATAGATAGATATGGAATCCATCTCGTATTTATTTGCTGAATCTTAAACTGGAATTTTCCCGGTACAATATTAAACTGTGTGATTTATTTACCACTGGATGAGAAAAGAAAGAAAAAAAGGCGATTCAACTTTTAGTTGGGTTTTATGGCACGTTAGGTTATTTAATGCCAAATCCGGTATTTCTCAATCTATATATATATATATATATATATCGTCATCCCCAGACAGGCTGTTTCGTTGTGTCAGAACTCTTCAGTGTGGCTAGACACGCGAGATTCTCGAAGCAGGGGTCGGAACCTGGCTGACTTTTATGCCAGCTGTAGATTCTATCGCACAGCCACAAGGAAACAGCATAAACGAGGAGATTTTTAAACGCATATGTATCACTTTTGTTTTGTTTATATATATACGCTTAATGGCTACCGAGTTCTAATTTCATTCGAAGAGCTTTTGTATTACGCTAGTGGCAATCGTTAATTCCTTTGCTAGAGAGCTCAACCCACGGTGGTGAGGGAGCATATATTGTTATCCACAGACAGACTATTTCGTCTTATCATACTGGACTTGTAAATAAATAATTTGTCGGAAACCTTTTTAAAGAAGCCAAAGCTCATTTGTTTGCACACAAATAGTTTCAAGTATTGCTCATCATCATCATGTCGTGCCGCCAGCACGGATATCCCTGACCCTCTCACGCCACTTCTCCCTATCATTCATCGCCTCCGGCAGGTCTTCAGGGTTACATCCTGTGTCCTCACATAGTTGCTGTATCTAAGTTCGTGCTGGTCGTCCTGTTTTTGCACATCCATATGTGGGGTCCATAGGAGTACATCACTTATGAGCTCGTCCTTGCTTCTCAAGCAATGTCCCGTGTATCTGGTTCGTCTAACTTGTATAGTTTTCGTGATGGGGGCAAGTGTCCTTATAGTTGGTGTCTCGTGGGGTGTTGTCGCCAGGACTTGTTCAATCCTGCTCTCAACATTCTTGTGTAATTTCCGTCTAGTATTTTCTCCAGTCGTTTAGTTAGCGTCCATGTAGTGCATCCATATAGCAGTATCGACACAACCGCTGCCTGGAAGAAACTGCGTTTTATTTCATCGGTTAGGTCTGATTTCCATATGATCGAGAGCCTATAATTCTGTTTATTTATGATTTATTTGCACACAGTTTAATGCTTTCAAGTATTCCAAACGAACACGAATAACTATACTTAGTATTAATCACTTGTTTGTACACAAATGGGTTTAAGCATTGCTACTAATAATTCTGTTCAGTATTATTCATTCGTTTACACAAAGTAAATGGTTTTAAGTAATTCTGTATAACAGCCACATTCTAATATCAGTCATTTGTTTGCTCTGATTTAAGTAGTGAAACAGTTCTATTTGATCCATAGATGGGACCATCAGGTGCTACCACACAACGCCAATCAAAGCTTCAGAACCGTTGCCTCATCAGCATCAGATAGTTTAATGTAATTACAGGACAGTCGTTCGAGTGATCGTATCCATCTGCAGAGATGTCGTCGGTGTATTTTACAACCTCAGCTGACTGGGTTGATTTGATTTTAAGATTACATTAAAAAATATTTTGGTAAATAACTTTTTCCTGTCTTAAGGGTCCGTTGTTTCGTATTTTCCGCATAACTTTATATATGCGCGTCTCAGTGTCTTTGTAGGCGTATACACACTCAATCTCATATATGTATGTGAGTATGTATATAGGCATGTTGACACGAGATAGACGGTAACGACTTTCGGTTCTCGTTGTATATATATCTATCTATATATATATATATATATATATATATATATATATATATATATATATATATATCTATATATATAAATATATATATGTATATATATATATATATCTACACAGACTATCAACTTCAGGAAGAAAGCGATACAAAGTAAAACTTTAAGTAGGGTAAATTTGCTTTGAATTCAGTTTGGTTTGGTTTAATGGCATATCAACCATTGTAGGTTATTTAATGTCAAATCCTCTTTATACATATATATCAAATATATATAATTTGGTTTAGTTGGGTTTTATAGCATATCAACCGTTGTAGGTTCTTTAATGCCAAATCTTCTTTATACATATATATCAAATATATATCATTTGGTTTAGTTGGGTTTTATGGCATATCAACCATTGTAGGTTATTTAATGCCAAATCCTCTTTATACATATATATCAAATATATATAATTTGGTTTAGTTGGGTTTTATAGCATATCAACCGTTGTAGGTTCTTTAATGCCAAATCCTCTTTATACATATATATCAAATATATATAATTTGGTTTAGTTGGGTTTTATAGCATATCAACCATTGTAGGTTCCTTAATGCCAAATCTTCTTCATACATATATATCAAATATATATAATTTGGTTTAGTTGGGTTTTATGGCATATCAACCATTGTAGGTTATTTAATGCCAAATCCTCTTTATACATATATATCAAATATATATAATTTGGTCTGGTTGGGTTTTATGGCATATCAACCATTGTAGGTTATATAATGCCAAATCTTGTTTATGCATGTATATTAAATATAGATGATTTGGTTTGGTTTAATCTTTATACATATATATAATCTTTATACATATATATCAAATATATATGATTTGATTTCGTTTATTTTTATGGCATATCAACCATTGTTGGTTATTTAATGCCAAATCATCTTTATACATATATATAATATATATAATTTGGTTTAGTTGGGTTTTATGGCATATCTACCATTCCAAGTCCTCATTATACATATATATCAAATATATATATATGATTTGTGAACACATTTTGCATATGATATTCTTAAACGAGCCTGGTTAAATGGTTTCAAGTATTGCTATTTAACAGTAACAGTTTAACGTCAGTCATTTGTTTGTACACAGTTTTTTCTATTTGACCCATCGGTAGGAACCTATCAGGTACTACCAGTCAATGTCAGAGTGTACCGGGGAACAATGGAAATGAAAAGGTACTCCAAATTCCCCAAATCTCCAAGGCTGGAGATGGTTTAATATTATATCCAGGACACTCGTTGGGGAGGTCTTACCCCTCTGCAGAAAGGCAGTCGATGTTTTCTACAGCCCAGCCGACTCGGCTTTTGAATTCAGAGTATTTATTATCCAATACTAGTTGACCGACCAAGACCAGAGAACTTGATTAGCTGTGGAGGAAAACGTATACATGTATTTCTGTGGGGCATTAGCGCAAAATGAAACGCAAAGAGCTTTGTCCAGGATACAAATTCGAGTTAGCGATTTGATTTTCTCCTACCCCGTCCACTGCATTAAGCACGCTTCGATTTCCGCTGTAACCACTATCCTTGATTTCATACTCTGTTCAGCATATCATTATCATCTTCTTTATATCTTAAATTTAGATGAACAAAAATATAAATTCAGCACGGACACAGACCCCATAAAACATCATTAGGTTGTAAATTGAATAAAGAATTATTTTCTTATCTAGGTTAGAGCATTTAGAGAGAACAACGTAATAAAGTTCCCGTTATGATGTGCCGTTTTCGTTGGGGTACTGTTACATGCATGCATACAAACATAATGAGAATTTTTCTGATATATATATATTTTTTTTCCTTTTATAGATTTGGGAATGAAACTTGCCAATGAAAAAAGAATACAAAATGATTACTTAGAATTCTTCTCTCCAGCGATTCATTCTTCATAGCTCTGTCCCCACCTGATTTCACAATTATCCTTCGTTCCAGACATTAATGGATTTTTTTTCCAATGCAAAATGCGCAAAGGATTTATTCTACTTTTTGTTTTGTTGCTGTGGTTGCTGGAGGTCACTCCTCCAAAATCCATATCTCGTCTATCCATAATGAGCTAAAAACGCCAAAACAGGTTGGACAGTACAAGCAAAACAATACAGGGAAAGAAACGAAAAGAGAAAAGAAAAGAAAATGAAAGACAAATAGACAGATAAAAAATAAAACAGAAATAAATAGATAAATAAAATAGAATAGCAAAACGCACTCTTGCACACACGCTTATATATATATATATATATATATATATATATATATATATATATATATATATATATATATATGTATATATATATTTATATGCATAAATGTTTAAGTGTTAGAGTGTGCTCATACATATATTCATAGATAATATATGTGCGTATATATATATATATATATATATATATATATATATATATATATATGTGTGTGTGTGTGTGTGTGTGTGTGTGTGTGTGTGTGTGTGTGTGAGTGTGTGTGTATTTGTGCACGAGTCTGTATATATATGTGTATATATGTAAAATAGAAATAGATAGGTACGTAGAGCAAAACACCCACTAGCTTACACGTACGTATATATGTGCTCAAATATATATATATATATATGTGTGTGTGTGTGTGTGTGTGTATGTGTGTGTATATCTATTTATAAATATATATTTGCATATCTAAATATATGTGTCTATATATAATAGTGTATATATACGTGTGTATATATATATGTATGTCTCAGTGAACACACACACACACACACACACACACACACACACACACACACATATATATATATATATATATATATATATATATATATATATATATATATATATATATATATAATGTACAGAATTAGATTGTCTATTCGGACGTTCGGAGCATTAAATATCCTGGTCGACATCGTGTGTCTCTCTGAGATGTTTGTTGCTTGAAGGAAGTCGATACACCCTTACTAGATACCCCAGCATTTATCCATCCTTCTTTTTACCCGTATTGTTCGACCAGCGTCTTACAAAGACTCACGAAGAAGAGGAAGAAGAAGCAAAAGAAAACAAAAACAAAAAAGAAAAAAAAATTCCTTTCTTTATACTTCTTTTTTTTTACTTCTCTTTTTCTCTCTCTTTCGGAAAATCAATATCTCCCGCCCCCGAAATCAAGTTATCGACCATGGATCAATGATCGATCAATCAGCCTTCTGTTGGTAGGTAACAGGTTTTTCAACCCATTCTAACTCCTTTCAGCCAATTAGTTATCCTATTAAGCGATACTACGGTTCCTAAGATGAACACTGACCGCATGAACAGTGGTACTTGTATGATGCAAAGGTTCACAGTATTCTTTGGTGTAATCTTTTAGCAATATTCACAGACAGTGGTTATTTTTGGAGATTTTTAGTGTAGCAGGACAGTTATGTAGTGCATACAATAAGTTTCCAGACTTTTTCGTATGGGCACTTTTATTGATAGTACACGCATGAAACCTAGTCCCCTTCGAAGTAATCTCTTCCGGCTGCAATGCACTTGTTGTACCGTTCCGACAACTTCTGGAAGGCACCATGGAAATGCTCTTGTGTGAGCGTTTCAATCACCTTCGTCACAGCCTCTTTTATCTCCTCAATTGTCACATAACGACAGCCTCTGAGCTTAGGGAATAACCAAAAGTCACAGGGATCAAAGTCTGGACTCTAGGGAGGCTGAGGAACTGTCTTGATGCCTATCTTGGTCAAATAGTCTGTGACAAGGATGGAGTTGTGGACTGGTGCATTGTCCTGCTGGAAATGCCACAGACCCGATTTGAAGAGTCTCTTCCTGAACTCCCTCAAAACCTCAACATAGTAACCCTAACCCTAACCCTTTGGCCACCCGAGGAATCTCTGCCTCAACTCCCTTAAAACCTCAACATAGTAACCCTAGCCCTAACCCTTTGGCCAATCAACTCTGGTGTATTGACTTCCTTACTCCTCGCACACCTCTCATCATCCCTCACAGACCCCCTGCCTTCCTTGAATCTCTTATGCCACTCAAAAACTGATGCTCGATTTATGCAAGATGGTCCAAAAGCAATCTGAAGCATTCCATACTTTTCTGTGACATTTTTTCCAAGTTTAAAACGCAATTTTATTGCATATCATCCTTCTAAAGTGTCAGATTGCATTTTTGAAATTCACCAGCTGTGACAATCAGGCTTTAGTAGGGTGTAGTACATTTGCTTCTGTAACTGTTCATTTGAACCTAAAATCATAAAAATTGGTTGGTCATCTCAAAAGATGTATAGCAATAACATATTGAATTTTCAAGAGTCTACGACAATTTTAAATGCCCATACGAAAAAAGTCTGGAAACTTATCGTATGCCCCTCGTACAAATTGTTCCTGTTCAATGTTTGGGCAAAAAAAACGTTTACAACATTTTGTTTCTATCATATTTTTGAAAAGTTACCGTGTTTTGCATTTTACCATTTTATAAAGTAAATAAATAAAAGGGAAAAAATTATACCTGTAAATTTATCTTTACAATTTTTGGTTGTTTGGTTGGGTTTTATGGCATATCAACCTTTGTCGGTTATTTAACGCCAAATCCATTTTTATGTAAATAATCAGTCCTATTCAATTCAGTTTAGCATGAATACACAGTTTAATTGTCAAAATATTTCTATTGCAAACAATTTAGTTTATTCAAACAGTTATATATGAAAATTCAGTTTAGTGTAAGTACAGTTTCAATGTCAAATACCGTTCAATTTCAAACAATTCATTTTAGCAAAAGTATGCAGTTTAAATCTAAGTACAGTTTAATTGTGAAAAACAATCCTATTTAAGTACAGATTTTGCTTACACACTGTTACATGTCAAAACAGTTCTATGTTAAACAATTCAGTTTAGTGTAAATACGATTTCAATGTCAAAAACAGTTCTATTTCAAATAATTCAGTTTATCATAAGCACGCAGTTTAAAGGTAAGAACGGTTTAATTGTCAAAGACATTTCTATTTCAAGCTATCCAGTTTAATCAAACAATTCAGTTTAGCATAAGTATGCCGTTATTTCTATTTAACCCATAGATAGGGCCCTGTCAGGTGCTACAAAGCCGAGCCTGAGTGGACCTGGGAGCAATGGCAATGAAGAGGTACTCCGTATTCCCCAAGGCCTCAACATTACTGGGACCTCACTATCAGATTGTTTAGTATCATATGCAGGACACTCGTTGTGGGGGGGTGTCTTATCCCTCAGCAGAGGTGCAGTCAGTTTATTCTACAGCCCCAGCCGACTGGGCAATTCCCTATTGTGGTACAATCTTTAAAATGGATTTCCAACTCTGGTTTATGCTAATTTAAGAAGAAAATAACCTTGTGGTTTCTTATATATGTCCTAATCTTTTAGACAGAAAGTTTTGTATTATATTTTTTTTACAATTTCTGTAACAGTTTGCTTTTGTTTGTTTATTTGTTTATTTGTTTGTTTGGGTTTTATGGCTATCAACCTTTGTAGGTTATTTAATCCATTTTATATAAATAAACAGTTCTATTCCAAACAATTCTTTTTAACATAAGTAAATAGTTTAATTGTCAAAAACATTTCTATTTCGAGCTATTCAGTTTAGTCAAACAGTTCTAAGTCTTTAGTATAAGTATAGTTTTTGTTTACTCACGGTTAAATGTCAAAACAGTTCTTTTTCAGAAATTCAGTCTGGCAAAAGTACAGTTTCAATGGCAAAAACAGTTCTATTTCAAATAACTCAGTTTAGCATACAAAAACAGTTCTATTTCAAGCATCTCAGTTTAGTATAATTACCCAGCATAAATTCAGAACTGTTCTATTTCAAACAATTCAGTTTACCCATAGATAGGACCTTATCAGGTGCTACCACTCCAGACCAGAGTGAACCTTGGAGCAATAGCAATGAAGCGGTACTCCGCGTTCCCCACAGCTCCAGTATTACTGGGGCCTCACTATCTGATTGTTTAGTGTCATATTTGGGACACTCGTTGGTGGCGGTCTTACTCCTCTGCAGAAAAGCAGTCGGTGTATTCTACAGCCCGAGCCGACTTGGAAAGTTTACTTTTAATATCCTGATTTTAAGGAAACACTCTGAAAAAAAGCACCCAAATATTTTCGGTACATTTGTAAATATCAAGAGAATAATATCAAGGTCGTAAAAGTAAAGTTGATGACCGTAGTCGTGGGCAACTAGAAGGCTCCCTTTTCGATAGCTACTACACCGAGATGTAGGGAAGGGCGCTACTCCTTTCCCTGGATTGCTCCACTTTACTCTTGATACGTACCTTATATTGCTGAGTGTTAAGCAAGGAGGTTTCAAGTACCATTTTTACAGTCTTTGGTATGACGTGACCTGGGATTGAACACACGTCTCCCAGAACATTGGTAAACACTCTACCCACTAGGCCAATGCGCCAGTAGCAATAACAAGGTAGAATATACAAATTATAAACATTCTAAACCTTATTCCATAAAGTAATTCCAGCCAAGCCAACTGTTACTGTAGCATACACTCATTGCATGTCTGCAGAGGGTTAAGACATCCTTCCACCAATCGAGTGTCCTGATTTGACACAAAAATCGGACGGTGAGCCTATAGTAATACTGCAGCTTTGGGGAATGTGGAGTACTCCTCCATTGCCATCGTTCTCAGGCCCACTCTGACTCGGAGTGTTAGCACCTGATCGGCTCCTAGATATGGGCCAAATTGAACTGTTTGATAAGTAAACAGCGAAAACAAATGATTTATGATAATTTGAATAGTTTGAAATAGAACTGTTTGATCCTTTAACTCTGTGCATCTATGAAATGTGTTAATAAATTTTATAAATTTAATATATATGTAAAAAAAGGATTTGGCATTAAATAACCAACACTTGTTGATATGCCATAAAACCAAAATAAACTTTTAAAGTAATTTCATTCAGTTCTATCTTGACTATTTGGAAAACATCTATAAACACATTTCTCTTAAACTTTTCCGATCAAATTGATGCTATATCAAGGCATTTATAAGAACATAATCATAACAATTAAGATTAATTGTTAAATAGGATAAAAGATCTCCCCCTATCTTTGTGTTCTGATCTATAAAAAATGTTGAATACTGGAAATGAGTGATGTGTGATATATTGGCAAATAACTTTGTGTATCAATTTTTTAAATTGTTTTGCGCTTTTACGTGTGTGTTAAAAATATACATATCAAAAACTTCACAGAATAGCATTATCTCGATTGGTTTGGTTTGGTTTGGTCTAGTTTTATGGAGTATCAACAATTATTGGTTATTAAATGTCAAATCTTTTTTTTTACATATATTTTACATATAAACATGTAACAGATTTTTTTACAAATAAACATGTAACATATATTTTACATATAAACATGTAACAGATTTTTTTACATATAAATATGTAACAGATTTTTTTACATATAAATATGTAACAGATTTTTTTACATATAAATATGTAACATATATTTTACATATAAACATGTAACAGGTTTTTTTACATATAAACATGTAACAGATTTTTTTACATATAAACATGTAACAGATTTTTTACATATAAATATGTAACATATATTTTACATATAAACATGTAACAGATTTTTTTACATATAAATATGTAACATATATTGTACATATAAACATGTAACAGATTTTTTTTACATATAAATATGTAACATATATTTTACATATAAACATGTAACAGATTTTTTAGATACACACAGTTAAAGGATCAAAAAGTTCGATTTCTTACAATTCAATTCAGCATAAGTCAACGTACTTTGATAGTTTCAAGTATTATTAAGTATCACTAACAATTCAATTAAACAGCAGTCATTTGTCTACACACATTTAAATGGTCAAAGAGTTCTCTTTCAAGCAAGTCAGTTTTAACATAAGTCATTTGTTTGTACTCAGTTTAAATGTCAAACAGTTCTATTTAACCCACTGATAGAACCCTGGCAGCGATGGTAATGAAGGAGTGCTCCACTTTCCCGAAAGCGCGAGCATTACTGGAACTTCACCATCTGATTGTTTAATGTCATATCTAGGACACTCGTTGAGGTGTGTGTGTGTGGGGGGGGGTTAAACCTCTGCAGAGATGCAGTCGGTATATTCTACAGCCGCAGCCGACTAAGCTTGGTTTTTAGAGGTCATAAATGTTTCCTCATAAGAATCTGGCCTACAAACATGTGCCCATTGGATTATTTATTAAAGTTTCTGACAAATTTGCAATGTGCAATTCAATTATTTACAAAATGGCCAAATTAGATGACTGTGTTATAAACTCATCAACCTGTCATTGAGGCTCAGAATATACTGACTGCATCCCTTCCAGAGAAGTAAGACCACCACTAAAAATGTTACTCTCCTGGTGGGGAGAAGAATATGCTGACAGTATCCCTTGCAAAGGAGTAAGACCCCGGTCCTCATAAAGTTACATTGCTTGTGAGACTTAGAATAAACTGGCTGCATCCCCCTGCAGAGAGTCAAGACCCCCAAAACGAAAGAAGAACTGTCCTGTGTATAAGACCAAAAGGCACCACACACACACACACACACACACACACATATATATATATATATATATATATATATATATATATATATCATACAGCCATGTGCAAATAGACATTTAAGGGAAGACACAAAAATGTGAATATAAAGATACAATGCAATCAGTTCCTAACACCAAAGTATAAAATAGCCATAGACGGGTTGGCCTGCCATTAAAATTTATTCACACAAACTCAAAGAATTATTATCATCTCATTAAAATGTTTCCTTGGATTTCTAGTTTGCTTGGGTTTCTTAATGCAAAAGCCATTCTTGTAAAAGGAAAGTAGAAGTACAATTGTCTTGATTTTATTTGTCCGAATAATCCAATGAGCTGGTTTCTTTATATATATATATATATATATATATATATATATATATATATATATATATATATATATATATATATATAAGTACTTTGCTATATGGTATCTTCATACTGTTGATGCATAACTGATTTTGGAGTCTATGCGCATATCTCTAGATGTATTTACAATAATCTGGTAATATTGCTTGCAAGTTCAGTCTTTAGTGAGTATCCATAGTGTAGAATTTAAACTGTGGTACTCTGGCGTCGTAATAAGTGAGTTCAAGCTCCAGTCACGCTATGACATTCATTTTGGATTAATTCCTTTTGGAAAGTGATGAACCACTCTCATCTCCCCAGTCATGTGATAAATTGCAGTACTACTATTCTCCGACAGTGCATGATTTGTTATTAAAAAAAACCAACGAGGGTTGATATGCTATTATATAAGAAAACTGATATCGAAGTTCAGTTCGCCGTAATTTAATGTGTGAATGTGTTTATGGTACTCATCTTAAAAAAACAACACTAGATATTAATTATATGTTTATTACGATTGACGTAACTTTCGATTACTAAATTTTTCTTAATATAAATAACTTGACTTCTTACGATATTTTGAATAAATATAAGTTGGTTTTGTAAATTAAACAAAATTTAGTTATTTTTCCTTATATTCTTTTTATCGGTAAAACATAATGATCTCTATAAAGTAGAATATAAACTTTATCTACAGTCTTTAAGAAAAGTCGAGTACCAAGAATTATTGTTTTCGGGATTATGTTTCTTAATTTTTTTAATGTTCTTAGAATGAAAATTAAGAGTTACGGTATTTTATGGTTGGTTGGTTTCTTTATAGGTTATTTAATGCCATATCAACCTTTCTAGATTATTTAATGCCAAAGCCATTTCATAGAAGAACAGTAGTAGTAATATCTAACACATAGCTGGTAGGATAAAGGGGTTTATAACTTTCCCAAGGGTATTTGCCTGAAAGTTAACGTATTAGCGCGACTGGAGTAAGAACTCGCTAACAGCGATTCTGCAGTCCATCGCTTTAACCATTACACCACGAGGACACCCCCACGGTATTTAGTATTTTTTAGCATACATATATGAACAATAATAAAAGCTATAAAATATTTTACTTATATTCATTTTTCTTGTTTAATAAATAGATAATAGGAATTATTTTAGATTAAAAAAATAAAAATTAAGAATTTTCTTTTTTCAAATTCCATTCTTGCCGGAAGCAATATGAAAACATTTAATTAAGATTTTGAATATCTCGTCTGAAGATGGTTTTTATAAAAACTTATGAGTTAAATTCATAAGAACTGGGGTGCCCCATTCATTCGGCCTTGTGCCACATTGAAGCAAAGAGCTTCGTAAATTACTATAATAGCCTGAAATAAATTTATAATGATACCAAAAAAGTGAATTCTTTCTTTTGGTCTTTATGTAAAAGATATATATATATATATATATATATATATATATATATATATATATATATATAGAGAGAGAGAGAGAGAGAGAGAGAGAAGGCGCTGGCGGTGTGATTATTATTATCGGAAGAAATTGACACAGCTACCCGAGAAACATTACTCGTATATATATATATATATATATAATCATAGAGGTGACAGTTTGAATTTGACATAACGCAAATACCCTTGGAAACGGTCTGCATGCACCTATTCACTTCGAGTAAATAGAGCCGACTGGTCCTTTAAACTTAGTGTGAGAACCGGTGTTGGAGAAGGAAAATTATGAATTCAGGCCAGTTAAACTCCATCAAAAATAGTTAATCACACACACACACACACACACACACACACACACACACACACATATACATACACACACACACACATATATATATATATATATATATATATATATATATATATATATATATATATGTATATATATATTACTTAGCTTTACTGCGTTTATAAACAAAGAGCGCTCAGTATCGGTAGTCGAGAATATGCAGCCTTAAGTAGGACTATTGTTGACACATTGTTTGTTTTTGTTTTATGGCATATCAATCTCCCCGGTCATTTAATGCCAAATCAAGTTAAAAATGGCGGAAACGGAATTTCTTTTATGTTGGAATTTATTCGTAGGGAAATGTCTGTAGAAAGAATCTGGTTTTATTGAAAGTTTATTTGTAGAAAATCGTCTGGTAGTAAAAATTTTTTTTTTTTTTTAGAACAGGAAAGGATCAGATTTTATTAAAGTATTTCTTGCAGAGGAACACTTTGTTGGAGAAATTTGGTCTTGTTGAAATTTCTTTTAGATTTTTCCGTATACATTTATCGCTTTTAGGAATGACATTGCTTTTTTTTATTTCAATATTTTGGTTCAGCTCCTTCATGTCGTTTGCACAATAAAAGGTTTCTCTTATATTGGCCAGGTCGGTACATTCAACAAGAATGTGTCTCACAGTGTATTTGGTCTGGCATGCATGACATGTTGGTCGCTGTTTAGCCTCAAGTAAGTAAGAATGTACTGTCCTTGTATGACCTATACAAAGTCTGGACAAAATGACCTCCTCTGGAACACCATAATAGATTACTAGAAATTAAACACGCATTGGGGAAATTGAAACAAGTCAACAGAAAAAAACCGAGACATATTGTCAACAAGTCCTTTGTCAGGTTATCATATGATCATGATAAACTGGAATTCAGCAAATGGCGTTGCCTCTATTTCTTCGCGACTCAGAATTAGATCTATCTATCTATTTATCTATGCTGTTTTTGTTTCTATCTTCCTCTGTCTATCTCTAACTCTCTCTCTCTCTCTCTCTCTCTCTCTCTCTCTCTCTCTCTCTTTCTCTCTCTCGATATATATATTTAAAATATATCTGTATAATCCTGGAAGCGCTCGTGGTGTAAAGGTTAATCGTCGTAGGGAATGCACACGGCGACCCGAGTTCAATTCTTTGACGATGCTGTTTGCATTTTCCGTAGCGCTATTGCCAATGGAAAACGTTGGAGTCCCTCTAGCAATGGCTAGATCGAGTGTCAGACTGGGGTCTTTAACTTTAGTATGGTGACCAGTCTTAGAGAAGGAATACTCTGAATTCAAAGCCGTGAAAAGGTCCGTCTAAAACATTGACATGGTATCATATCTTGCTCGTTTCGGAGGGTTTGATCTATCTATCTATGCACAAAACACACACACACACATATTTATAAGTAATGTTTCACGCCAATGCAATAAAATGATTAACACTTTTTCTGTTTCTGATCAGTTTTTTACTTGTTTAACCCGAGTTTTCTTTGATGATGACATTTATAAATAGATCAAACCACAAATAAATCCACACACACACACACACACACACACACACACACACATATATATATATATATATATAGGTTTTTTTTTTTAATTCGCCAGCATTTAGTTCATTTATTTTTAATCATTGTACCAGATTTGCAATCTGTTATATTTCCTTGAAAAAAGTGAGCTTATATTTCTGACTTAGCGAGAATATTCTTGAATCTTTACGAGCAGAAATAACATTGAAACTGGCGACTGTTCAATTGGCAAATCGACATTGTGTTGATCGATCGACCCTCTGTGTCAAATCAGGTTGCGATATTGTAAAATGGTTCCATATCCTTACTGGTAAATCGATGAGACAGCCAGCCAATAAGCTCTCCAGTTCTTCAGTCCACCTTTTCTTTCTTTCTTTCTTTCTTTCTTTCTTTCTTTCTTTCTTCCACCACATAATCCCCATGAGTATGCTCAATATATTTACCTGCATATCTATCTATCTATCTATCTATCTATCTATCTATCTATCTAATCCATTCTGTAAATCAAATATTAAAATATTCCGCACCATCAATCTTTTTCTTTCTACATCTCTCTATCCTTTTCTGTTTATATATATATATATATATATATACATATCATCAGAAATTAAAGAAATTACAAATATCCCCGTTTCCCTTATTACTTTTGTTCGTTATATATATATATATATATATATATATATATATATATATATATTGGGCGCCGCAGGTGGTGTGAGAGTTGCCAAGCAAGACTAGCAAACCTACTGAGTTTGAGTTTCATTGGATACCCCATTCATATGTCCTTGTGCCAGACTTGAGCAAAAAGCTTAGACAATTACTATGTATGTATATACTCCATCTAGTCATGATGATAGCATGGATTCCCTTGAGCCTCTCTCACTACACATCTCTATCGTTCATCACGACGGTTTGATACCCTCGACTGCATCCGTGTCTGCACAGGGTTGCTAGTAGACCAATGGAAGCTTGTCAACCCATAGCGATTTTTCATGGCGTTTTATTAGTCCAGGTGATGCAACTATAGAGTAGTACCGACACGGCCACAGCTCGGAAGAAATCTCGTTTAATTTTACCTAAAAGATCAGATTTTCATGTGCTTGACAACCAGTCCATATAAATCCATGTCTGTACGTATGCGGACAACGCTTTCAGAAGATGAGATACTGCTGCCAAAATATTTGAACAAGTCTACTAATTTCAGAAGCTTGTCTTTTAATGGGGGAAATGACATCGTCTTGTTTAAAACAAACAAATTTGCTTTTATCTCCTTTCAAGTTGAGGCAAATGCATCTTGGTGCTTGCTGCTGGCAATGCGCCCAGGATTCGGTTAGTTCAAGTTTATTTGCATGAAGCGGTAGATAATATTTTTTTAGTGTAAAGCCTTCTTTTTGATTGGTTTGGTTTTGTTTCTTTGTTTAATGGCATATCAACCTTCGTGGGTTATTTAATGCCAAAGCCATCTTAGAAGAACAGCAGTGAAGCTATTTAACCCATAACTGGGAGAATAAGAGGGTTCATACATTTCCCAAGGGTATTTGTCCGAAAGTGAACGCAACAGCGCGACTGGAGTTCGAACTCGCTCATTACGATTTCTCAGTCCAGCGATTTAATCATTATACCACGATGACGTCTCCCTCCTTTTTGAACTAATGACGTTTGTAGTATGTAATCTTCGTAGATTAAGCGTGAAGATATAAACGTGTTCAATATACAAAGACAGGTATACAAGAAAAGATATCAAATATCAACTTACAATTTTTGTCTGAGTGAGTGTGCTTCGTAACGTGGGTACAACGGTCATTCGATAATAGTTTGGGAGGCAAGTAGTTCATTTTTAATCTGGTTGGAAACAGGAAAAAGTCGCACGCAAAAAAAAAAAAAAAAAAAAGTTGGAGAAGAAAGAAACGAGAAAAAATAGGTGTATGCGTATGTGTCTGTGTACGTGATTAAACGCCCATTATCTTTTTAAGTGTGCCGTGGTGTAATGGTTATCGTCGCCGGATATGGACACGACGACACGAGTTCAAATCCTGGACCTGACTGATTGTATTTCACATAGCACTAATACCCTTGGGAAAGGTATGAATCCAATTATTCTCTCTCCAGCTATGGATAAATAGTAGGGCAGACTGTGTTCTTCAGCCTTGGGGAGGCAACTAGTCTAGGAGAAGGAAAACTCTGAATTCAAACCTGTTAAACTCCGCTTAAAAAAATGACGTTGTGTCATATCTTGCCCGAGCGGAGGGGCTGGGTAAATATTATTATCTTTTTAAGTGTACGTTATCTATGTATAAATAGCGGGAAAAAGTACAAATGATTGAATAAATCTCCAATCTACAAATTTATAAATTTTATTTCTTTAACACGAGTGAAAACATTGCTGAAAAACCGAAGTACAAAATCTTTACTTTTAAGCAAAGATACTATTAGTCAAATTGCAGATATTTTTAAAGAGAGATGATTAAGATTCATGATTGAAGTATAGCAGTAATTTTTGGCCTAAAGTCATCATCATCATCATGTCGTGCCGCTAGCACGGATATCCTTGACCCTCTCTCGCCACTTTTCCCTATTATTCATCGCCTCTGGCAGGTCTTCAGGGCTACATCCAGTATCCTCATATAGCTGCTGTATGTATGTTCGAGCTGGTCGTCCTGCTTTTGCTTTGCCATATGCGGGGGTCCATAGTAGTACATCACTTATGAGCTCGTACTTGCTTCTCCAGCAGTGTCCTGAATGTCTGGTTCGTCTAACTTGTATAGTTTTCGTGATGGGAGGCAGGTGCCTTGTGGGGTGTTGCTGCCAGGACTTGTTCAATATTGCTCGCAACATTCTCGTGTAATTGCCTAAAGTAAAGGAACATAATTTTTGTGCGTAAAAGAAAAATTTTGAGAGTGTCATTTTGTAAAAAGAGCAATTTATTTATGTTCAACAGCAAATGAAAATCTTTTATCAGCAGAAGACAGAGAAAGATTCAAACGCAATGAAAGTGTAAACACACATTCGTTCAATTGAAGAAAAAGTAAACGAGGTTGACATTAAATTAATTCTTGAAAGAATTGAATGTAAATTTTCGCGCTAAAGAAATAAATTAAAATGTAATTGATTAAGTAATAATTCTATACTTCCGGAATAAATATATATTTATTTGCTTATTTATACAATTTATGAAGGCTTGAAAGATGATAAAATTGTTAATAATATATCTATGAATCAGATAGGTTAAAAAATCCTTTCTAGACAATCTAGGAGGGAAAAGGTATCTTAAATTCTTTTGTGTTTTGGTCCTTCAAATATTTATGTCGAGTAAATTATTGTCTTCAGTGAAGTATCTTGAAATTTAAAAGCGCCGAGTAGTCGATAATTGCAAAAATACTGATATAATTCTTACAGCTTCTGGAAACAATTTTTTTGCATAAACCTCTTTATAAAATCTACCTATTATACAAGGTTTATCAATATACATGGGACCCATGTGACAGCTAATAACTCTTTATAAAATCTACCTATTATACAAGGTTTATCAATATACATGGGACCCATGTGACAGCTAATAACTCTACTAATAATATAATTATGTTCTTATTGTTTCCTATTTGAAAATAGTATACCATAAAAACTATTAATCCTCGATCACAATTCCTTGGACAAGAGAGGAAAAATATTTGGCGTCATTACTTATTTGGAGACAAAAGCATTCAAAACTCTCCTAAAATAGGTGCAATACATTATTATAATAATGATTTATTATTGAAACAAGAAAGTAAAAAAAAAGATTGTATATTCTGGAAGCTGATATAATAACAATTAAAAAACTTTGATTTGATGTCTCTAGCTGAAAGGATTGATTTTTTTAAAGAACGTGTGATCGCTATTACACTTGTCTCAACTATTTTTTGCGTGCGATTTTTCCTGTTTCCAACCATATTAAAAATTAATGACTTGCTTACCAAACTATAATCCAATGATAAAAAAAATCCCGCATATGATTAGAATCTGCAGTCATTTCCAAAGCAAAACACATAAAACAACTTCCTAATTTCAACCTACTTGGCGGACATTATACTACACGAAAACCATATCAAAATTGAGAATGGATTAACATTTTTTCAGCAAACGAAGATATTTTTTCACTCTATACTACCGTACTATTTAGGATTCTTTCCTTATAATTTTCTTTCCCCCTTTTTCTTTTCTATTCTTCTTTGACACTTTGACAAGCCATTACAGTCAATGTTTTTGATAAAATAGCATAGACCAAAACACCCCCCTCCACTCCTTCCATTTTCTTTTCCCTATTTCTTATTCTTTTAGCTCCATTAATTCCACTTCTATATGATAAAAAAACCTCTGATGAAATCTGATACATTTGACTCCATCACCATACATACAGTCATAGTCACCCACCACCATCACTTAAAACCACATCTCCCTTCCTCTCTATTTATCCCCTTACTTTTCTCTTATCTTTAGACCCTCTCTCTTCCCCTTTTATACCTTTATTTTCCCCGTTATCTTATCTATTTCCTCATTTGCTTGAATGTAGAAAAACTAAAACGAATTGTTTATTCTGATGAAATTCTTGAAATAAAAAAGAATGAAATATCACTACTACAAAACCCTTTGTAAATGTCTGGTTTATCCATCTTTCCACTTATATTTATCATATATATAAATATAAACATATATATATGGAGAAATTGTAAATTTTGGTAAAGCTGACAAGATAAGAAAAATAAGTGGAAAAGTGGATAAATCAAGCACTGACAGCGAGTTCAGTGTTGTGACCTTGAAGGGCCAGAAATGAATAACACAAAAATCTTCAAAGTTTACAGAAGATTATAGTTATAGAAATACAATTACCGGTAAATGACTAGAATCGCTTGACTTGTTTATCGAATCTGTCACTATCTATAGTGTGGGAGAGGGTCATACAGTGACGTCATGGGGTAAATCACCACAACGTTCAGCAATCATATTTCGTCCTTAATTCAAAAAAGAATATATATATATATATATATATATATATATATATATATGTATGTATTACGCTGGTGGGTTTTTTTTGGGGGGGGAGTCTCATTCGTAAACCGTTCGATAAGGAAATTTTATCGTATAGTAATGCGCAGCGTCTGATTTAGTTCGTAATTGAATATTTATGTACAGTGTTTAATGAAAATAAGTTTTAAAACAAAACTAACGTATGTTAATTTTATATAGGAGTTTGTTGTCTTAATCGCAATTTTATATTTATGTACTGGAATTTTATTTTTATTTTTATTTTTTTCTGGCAAAAAAAGAAAAAAAAGGGGGAAAAGAAGGAAAAAGGAAGAAATACACACCGGAGTGAACAAGTAAACGAATAACGACGTCATTGTGTCCGAAAAGCAAGAGTAAAGTGGCCTCCCGATTTTAAAGGAAAGATTTAGAAGTCATCAGAAGAGCTTAGCTCTGATTGGCTGTTGCAAAATTATATATAGAGCCATTTCTGTGGTCATTTTTTTTCTCGTTGTGTGGATGCGCATGTTAGCTGCCGGGATGGGAGTTGGAGTTAGATCAATGCCAACTGGGTCATTTGGGTGAGGGTGTCTGATGTTGCAAAACCCGAAACCCCCCATGAACGCAAAAGAAACATCACTGATGACCCATCCCGATGCATCAATGAAGATATATATATATATATATATATATATATATATATATATATATATCAGTGTATATGTGTAAATTAAATAATTCGTATTACATAGCAATACGCGGGCAAATAGGACTATTCGAGTAAGATATACTTGAAACCCTTTTACTGTGTGCCAACGAATGAGCTATGGCTCGTTTAATATTGTCACTTAAAAACTATTCACTTAAAATCATAATATATACATGAACAGGATTTGGCATTAAATAACCAGCAAAGATTGATATGCCTTTAAACCAAATGACCTTATCTAACCAAATATATATATATATATATATATTTTGAAAGATCTGCGGTGATCAATGGACTATAGGGACGAATGGCGTAAGAAAATCAGGGAAATCCGTGCTAGCTTCGCGACTCGATGAACATATATATATATATATATATATATATATATATATATATATATATATATATATATATATGGGGCAAGTGAAATATAAATTCCTGATTTTGGGTAACAAAATTCTATAGCAATTACTGTACTGATAGAAATGCCATAACTACACAAGAATAGTTCACTATTTTCTTATCCGAAAAATCTCATTAAATCGTAAACAGTAAAGCTAAAACCTGTTGTTACTGCTTTTCTGATCTTTATTTTATAAATGATACTGTTTACATTGTGACAACTATAAACACCTGCTAGAATTCATGTAACCCTTAGTTCCTTGGTTCTAAGAAAGATGTATCTGAAATTGCAAAATTCTCAAAACACATTCTTCGTTTCAAGTTGAAGAAATCTTTATTTTAGGCTCGTTCAGTCTCTTAAAAGAAATGCTGTATATAGCCACTCATTTCTTTTGCATTATCTGACATTATTTCTCCAGTTCGAACTCCAGTCGCGCTATTACCTACATTTTCAGACAAATACCCTTGGGAAAGGTATGAACTCCCTTATCCCCCCAGCTCTGGATTAAATAGTACCACTACCGTCCTTACAGAGGGGTGGATATGACATTAAATAACCCTAGAAGGCTGATGTTCCATTGAAAACCATAAACCAACATTATTTTTCCCTATCGTGAAATGCAGAACTTATCATCATTGACAAGCTCGGGTTTATCTAAACCTTAAACAATATCATCAACAGAAGTTTAATGTGAGCTTTTTAATTTAAGATATCGGTAATATTCTTGGATGTCCAAGTCGGCAGTATAATTCGGGGAATGGTCATTGTTCTACATTTTTGAATAGCATCAATGGCAACTTCGGACTTACGAACTGGCATTTTGTCATTAAGGAAGAACACACTTGCTGTAGCTCTCTCAAGAAATTTTAATATCTTTTTTAGGGTAACAGCCTAAAGAAAGCCATGTGGTAAAGGCGAAATCCTTTCTTTTTTTTTAGTTATGTGCACTGACAGAACCCATCTGCATTCGAGAAATGAGGGCCATCAATTTTATACTGAGAATTTTGCGAACGGATTACCATCTACGTTACTACTATTTCCACAGTTTAGTCACCTCTGGTTGAAAAAGGTGACTTAGCATCAATTGTTGCTACGTACCACTAACAATTCAATTAGATATAAGTCGTGTGTTTACACACAGTTAAATGAACAAATGTTTAATTGAATTCTTAGTGTTAAATAGTGATACTTGAAACTATTTAACAAAATGTGTTTAAAAATCATATATTTAATTTATATATATAAAACGGATTTGGCATTTAGTATCCTGCAATGGTTGCTATGCGTAAAAACCAAAGGCCACCAAACTATAATAAGATTGTAATAGCTAGACGTCTAGAGTGCTATCTTGACTAGTCAGTGCCAATTTAAAAAAAATAAGTTATGAAAACAGTTCGATATATAGGGAACGAAGTAACTTGGTGAAACACTGGATTTTGCAAGTGCTGCTCTCTTTATATTTATCAGGCTAAATTCCTTTGTTCTTATTTCATAAACTGAAAATCTATTTCTCGGACAGGACTTGAAAACGTAGAGGACATTAAAACAATTATGCCAACACTGCTTCACGCTGTAATAAAAGAACATTATTGGAATAGATATGTTGAATATCATGACTAATTTTGAAGGAAATTAACATTTCATCCATTAATCATTTTTGTCTTAGGGCATGTCACTTCAGTTTTGATACATTTTGAACTCACCATTATTAAGAAGTTTATGGAGGGTTTAAACACACACACACACACACACACACACACACACACACACACACACACACACACACACATATATATATATATATATATATATATACATACGTGGTGATTTCAATAAGCTTCCAGACTTTTTTGTACAGGCATTTAAAATTGGTGAAGACTCTTAAAAATTGAGTATATTATTGCTATACATCTTATGAGATGACTGACCAATTTTTATCTTTTCAGGTGCAAATGAACAGCTACAGCAGCAATTTGATTAAACCCTACTAAAGCCTGATTGTCACAGCTGGTGAATTTCAAAAATGCAATGTGGACGTGAGGACACGTTAGAAGGAGGATATGCAATAGAATTCTGTTTTAAACTTGAAAAAATGCCACAAAAATGTGTGGAATGCTTCAGACTTCTTTTCGACCATCTTGCATGAATCGATCATCAGTTTTTGAGTGGCATAAGACATTCAAGGAAGGCAGGGAGTCTGTGAGGGATGATGAGAGGTGTGGGAGGAGTAAGGAAGTCAATACACCAGAGTTGATTGGTCAAAGGGTTAAGGTTATGGTTACTATGTTGAGGTTTTAAGGGAGTTCAGGAAGAGACTCCTAGGGAAGAGACCAACACTCTTCAAATCGGTCAGCAGCATTTCCAGCAGGACAATGCACCAGTCCCCAACTCCATCCTTGTCACAGACTATTTGACCAAGATGGTCATCAAGACAGTTCCTCACCCTTCCTATAGTCCAGACCTTGCTCCCTGTGACTTTTGGTTATTCCCTAAGCTCAGAGGCTGTCGTTATGAGACAATTGAGGAGATAAAAGAGGCTGTGACGAAGGTCATTGACACGCTCACACAAGACGACTTCCATGGGGCCTTCCAGAAGTTGTTGGAACAGTACAAAAAATGCATTGCAGCTGGAGGAGATTACTTTAAAGGGGACTAGAGTTTCCTGTGTGTACTAACAATAAAAATGCCCATACGAAAAAAGTCTGGAAACAATTAATGATCCTCGTATTTTAGGATACCGGAAACAAAAGGTTTTAATTGATCAGAACTTATATTCAAATGTAGGCATGAGAAGTGATATTGATTAAGTTGTCTGAAAACTAATGACTGATAATGAATAAGTATTTAATTAAGTGAACAAAAGAATTATAAAAACATATAATATATATGAATGAAATAAAATAATAATAACAAAAACGAAAATAATGATTAAAATAATCTTAATTTTGTGCTCTTGGTATCATCACAAAACTATTGGTAAAGAGACAAAAGGATTAGGAAATTAAGAGGACGAATATAGACCATCCAAACTAGAGCATCATTAAGATCGACGTGAACACTGTGTAGAGTCCTGTAGACTTGATAAGACTTGCTGTCACTCAAACTCAGTGAGAAGCCATCAGCTAACACTGGTGGGAAACATTCTCAAAGAAGAACATTAAAACTAATTGTTGGGTATCACCCTCCTTTTTCCACACAATAAACTAGTCTATCTGCCATATATAGCAGTATCTACTAATACCAGGGCAGACTAGATGGTGAAGAGTAGCTTCTTATAGGAATAGTATAATAGCGTTGGAGACTGGAGATCGCACTAGATCACCTTACTTGCTACCGTAATAACGGAAGCCAATACTATCGTTGGGCTATATCTTTATTCTGTATTCACTAATCCTAATAATCTCTCTATTGTATATACTTTTTCCTGAGAATATATCTCTATTTCCTCTCCTATCGTGGTTTGTCCTTTATTTAATATTACAAGCGTTCATTAACCAGAACACAACAATAATAGTAATAGAAAGATGATATCAAACTGTCAGGCAAATAAAATTGCAAACCCTTATACAGACAGTAAGAATATATAGTCAAGATATAGGAATGGAATTTGGCATAGAAAAATGTGCCATGTTAGTAATGAAAAGCGAGAAATGTCACATGACAGAAGGAATCATCATCATCATCATCATGTCGCGCTGGTAGCACGGATATCCCTGACCCTCTCTTGCCACTCGGATGGAACTACCAAATCGAGAAAAAATCAGAACGCTGAGAGAAAAGAAACCAGCAAATATTTGGGAATATTGGAAGCTGACACCATCAAACAAGTAGAGATGAAAGAAAAAATTAAAAAAAGAGTATATCAGGAGAACCAGAAAGCTACTTGGGACGAAACTATATGGCAGGAATCTTATCAAAGGGATAAATACCTGGGCTGTGACCCCTCTGAAGATACTCGGGACCATTTTTGAAGTGGATCAGAGAAGACCTTAAACATATGGACCAGAGAACACGAACACAAAAGATCATGCATAAGGCTTTGCATCTCTGAGATGACGTTGGCAGACAATATGGAAGAAGAGAACTTGACAGGATTGAAGACTGTTTTGAGGCATCAATAGAACGACTTGAAGACTACATAGGAAAGCACGGGGAAATACTGATTACAGCCACCAAGAACAATATTGACAATACGAAGATCAGCTGACAGGAAATAACCAGAAACCAGAAATAGCAAGAAAAACAACACTCTGGACGTTTTAAGCGACTTACAAACGACTTTTCAATCGAGAAAATGTGGACGTGGCAAATAAAGGGAAATCTTAAGAAAGAAACATAATCCCTCCTAATAGCAGCTCAAAATGACGCCCTAAAGACTAACTATATCGAAGCATGAATTGATAAGACGCAACAAAACAGCAGATATAGGTGATATGGTGATTGAGAGGAAACCATCAATCACATAATAAGTTAATGCAGCAAGTCTTGACGGGGGACTCAGTGTGGAGACGAAAGGCGAGTCGGACTTTTCCTCGCCTCAACTCAGACCCAAAGGCTGAAGGTCGACGTAGGCCTTTGGACGAAGCACTGTTTGTCCGCGAGTGCCGAAAGGCCCTTCGTAACCTTCTTGGGTCCAGTGACCTTTCATGGCCTCGGAAGGAACTGTATCGGGAGCTAGTGGTGGGTTCCGCTTCTAATCCTCTCAGCGAGCGGCACGGCTGGACGGCGGAGGAGATCCTCTCTCACTGGAATTGGGCGCCAGGATCGAGCTTCTTGAACAACTCCGAGTTCTCGCTCACCTGGCGACTTGCACGGAATGCGTTGCCCCTTCGCGACTTGAACTACAAGGCGGGCCTGGCAGACATGCCTGATTGCCCTCGCTGTGGCAGTGGGTTGGAAGAAACGGCTGAGCACGCCTTCTACTACTGCGAGCGAGTCCGCCCGTTTTGGGATCACGTCGGGGAGTGGACGGCTCGCATCGAACCCAAAAAGCTTGTGCTGCTCGACGTTGGTTACGTCGTAGACAACGTTCTTCCTCCGTTTCATGGTGAGAAGCGTTTGGTGTTTCTCGCGATCCTAGCTGTAGCCCGAATGGTGATTTGAACGACGCGAAACAAGGGATTGTATGACGATGCAAGCTTTTCTCATCGTGATCTGGTTTTGTATTTTCGGCATCAGCTGAGGGTCAAAATCAGATGCGATAGAAAACGCTTGGATCGCATAACATTCAGCAAAAGGTGGGTGACTGCAGCGAGCCTGGTCGTACGAAAGGGGGCAACGTTGGAGTCATCCTTCCCTCCTCTGCCGGCCCATGGCGTCTACGGTACGGGTCCTTAGGGACCCCATCCCAGGTAAGTAGAATTGTTTTTTCCCCCTTGTAACCTAGTTAGCAGTATGTTGTGTGTCATTGTCCCCGTCATCTAGTCGTTAGTTTCTCAAGATCTTCCCCCTCCCTATTATTTTTGTACCTCAACCCGAATCCCAGCCCGCTTTTATTGAAGATCTTGAAAATTCATATGTAAAAAATCATATTATCTGCTTCTATCGACCCATACCGCGCCCGACCCTTTATTTCTTTTATCTCTGTAGATTAGGATTCCCGCCCCACCTAGGGTAGGTCCGGCTTGTTTCCGGTTTCTTTCGACCCGGAAAACAGTAGGCCTCCAATTTTATAGACGGGGGGATGGGAGGGGAACCAAACGGGGGATTTTTTCCTTGTTTTTCGTGTATATATGTTTTTCGGGGTTTTTTCTCCCATTCCCATCGTATCCTTTGTAAAAAATCATACATTGTAAATAAAATCATGCATCACTTTCGGGCTTTAAGTAGGACTTTTTCATAGAGAAAATGTGGTATTTTGGTGGTTGCTGCGTGCATGGTGATGGACGAGTGATTATATATTGTATTGTTGAATGGGTCGGCGAATGTGGCTAGCTAGGTTCCCTTAGAAAATATAGTTAAAGCAAGACCACTCCCTTCCCCTCCCCCAAAAACCATAAGGCCTCGTGCCTTCTTGTATCACATACAAGAAATAAAATAAGCGAATGCAGCAAATTAGCACGGAAAGAGTATAAGACTAGACACGACTGGGTGGACAAGGGGATCCACTGAGAATTGTGCAAGAAATTTAGATTTGACTATACGAACAAATGGTTTGTGCATAACCTCGTATCTATCCTGCAGAATGAGACGCACAAACCCCTATGGGATTTTGAGATATAAACAGATCACTTAATATCGGCCTGACAACCACACCTTATAATAATCAACAAAAAAGAAAAAAGAATAGAACTTGCCTTATTGTGGACTTTCCTGTCCCAGTTAACTACAGAGTAAAGTAGAAAGAAATTGAAAAGAAGGATAAATACCTCGAATTTGCTAAAGAATAAAAAAAAATGGAACATGAAAGTGATGATTAAACCAATTGTCCAATTGTAATTATTGATCTTGGTATAGTCACAAAAGGATTGGTAAAAGGACTAGAAAACTTGGAAATTAGAGTACGTGTGGAGACCATCCAAACTACAGCATCGTTAAGATCGGCTGGAATACTGTGAAGAGTCCTGGAGATTTGATGAGACTCGTTGACACTCAGACTCCAGTGAGAAACTATCCGCTCATGCTGATGTAAAAACCTCTCAAATAATAATAATAATAATATTTGCTGTCCTGGCTGACCGCAGAATAAAACTGAAAGAATGTGAAAAGAAGGATAAGTACGTCGACCTTGCTAGAGAATTGAAAAAAACTAAGGAATATGATAGTGACGATTGTACCAATTGTGATTGGTGCTTTTGGCACAGTAATTAAAGGATTGTTAAAGGGTCTGGAGTATTTGGAATCTAGCGGACGAGAGGAGACCATCCGAACGACTGCATTTTTGAAGACAGACAGAATACTGAGAAGAGGTCCTGGAGACTTGAGGAGACTTGCTGTCATTCAAACTCCTGTGAAAAACCAATAGCTGGCGCTAATTTGAAAAACTCCATAAGATGATGATGATGATGATGAATAGAATTTGAAAATTATAAATTAAACATTGAAAAAAAGTAATTAAATTCACAAATCACAGAAATAATACTATATAGCCATTTAAACAACCAGGCAGTTTAAACAAGAACACTTTTCACAGAATATACCCCAATGCCTCCCATCACGAAAACTATCCAAGTTAGACGAACCAGACACGCAAGACACTACTTGAGAAGCAAGGACGAGCTCATAAGTGATGTACTCCTATGGACCCCCGCATATGGCAAAGCAAAAGCAGGACGAGCATCTCGAACATACATACAGTTGCTATGTGAGGATACGGGATGTAGCCCTGAAGACCTGCCAGAGGCGATGAATGATAGGGAGAAGTGGCGAGAGAGGGTCAGGGATATCCGTGCTAGCAGCACGACATGATAATGATGATGAGATCACCCTTTTCGTCATGCCTTACAAAATGGTATGAAACTTGATATCCACCGCGTAAGAACACCTTGGTCTGATAATCTGATAGCCGAGAAACAGACAGTCAGCAAGTGCCGTTGTCTCTATGTCTACGCTATCCTAAGTTATGCTCCATAACCAATATTGAACACAATATATATCTATATATACATTTATAAGTATATTCGTTGTTTAAAGACCTTTTTATCGACCTTTAAGATTTTGCCACAGACAATCAGAGAAAATTGTGAGCACTAAAGCATAGAAGGAAAATATATTCACAACGAAATGAAATGGGAAATTAATGGAAAGTCAAAATACAAACGTATGACCGGAAAGTCAGCACGAATAATTGCAAATCGAGCTGAGTTATTTGCTATCTTCAAGCGATCGACATGGCGTAAACTAATAAAGAAACTTGCAAAAAAATCGACCAGACTGGTATATCATCGAACTGTGAGGAAAAACAAATCAATTAGTCTCATGTTTATGCCCAGTGCATCTCTCTCCGAGTAGAGGTGTATCAATGGTGTTTTGCAATAGTTTGAAATTATATGTGCATTTGAATGGAAAAAAAACTTTTAAATAGTGTACAATGGAAATAGGTAGGTGTGCCTATTAGTGTATACAAGAAGTATTTATCGATATTGTTGTAAAATGGTCATTACTAAAAATATAGAGTGGTTTGTTTTATTCATTTAAAGGTATATCAACTCTTTATGGGTTATATAATACCGAAAATTGATTCTTTAGTAAATGTTTGATTATATTCATAGATATCTAGATGTTCAATGTTCCACTGCAACCCCCCCCCTGTCAGAGGGGTTAGTAGAATATGGCGACTGAATCTCTGTAGAGGAATAAGACACCTTCCACGAATGTCCTTGACATAGCACTAAATCATCAGATTATGCGTCTTTAGTTCTGTAACTTTTGGAAATGTGGAGTACCCTTTCATTGCCATTACTCTCATGTCCACTCTGGCCTCAACTGGTAGGACTTGTCAGGGTTTTACCTTTTGGCAGAATAGACCTATTTAATAATTTACAACACTATAAACCATTGCACTGGGTGTAAATAAAAGGATTATTGTTAAATTCATGGGATAGATTATTTGACTTAATGTCATGTCAACTCTTGATGGTTATTTGATTCCAAATCTTTTTTTACCTATATTATATGTGATTTTTAAGTGAGTAATTTGTTGGTAAAAATATTTTTAAAATGAGTCAGAGGTCATTTACTTCGCCACGGTTAAATTGTATTGCTATTCAATATTAATAATTCAATTTAATGTTAATTATTTGTTTGCACACAGTTTGATGGTTTCAAGGAGAGTAAAAGATTAAACAGTTCTACTTGTCCTATAAATGGGGCCCTAACAGGTTTTACTATTCTAGTTCAGATTAGACATGGGAGTAATGTCAGTGAAGGGGCACATCATATTCTTCAGAACTGGAGCCCCCCCTATCATATGGTTTAATGTCATATCCAAGATACTTGTTGTGGGGTTGCCTTACCCCTTCGCTGGGATACAATCGCTAGATTCTAAAGCTTCAGCCAACTGGGCACAATGTTAAATTGAATTATCAATATGGCATAGCAATAGTAAGTAAAGTTAGCGACCATAGTCGAGGGTGACCCGAAGGCTCCCTTTTCGATAGCTACTACACCAAGGTGTAGGGGAGGGCGCTACTCCATTCCCTGGATTGCTCCACTTTACCCTTGAACCGTACCTTATAATGCTGAGTGTTAAGCAAGGTGGTATCAAGTACCATTTTTAAAGTCTTTGGTATGACTCGACCTGGGATTGAACCCAGGTCTCCCGGGCCATTGGCGAACACTCTAACCGCTGGGCCAATGTCCCGGTTGAAAACATTTAACAGTATGTAAACAATTGTGCCCAGGATCATTTATAAATCGTATATATATATATATATATATATATATATATATATATATATATATATATATATATATATATATATATATATATATATATATAATATATATATATATATATATATATATATATATATATATATATATATATATATATATATATATATATATATATATATATATATATATATATATATATATATATATATATATATATATATATATATATATATATATATATATATATATATATATATATATATATATATATATATATATATATATATATATATATATATATATATATATATATATATATATATATATCTGATTAAACAATAAAGACATCTTTTTCCTAGATATTTTTGTATTTGTCCTTTCGAGTCACCGCATCGATTTTATGGTATTCAGATGGAATTAATCAATAATCCTCCCATAATTAAATAGTTTCCTCATACTTTCTGCCCGATCTTGGTCTATCATCAGGGATGCTTGTTTGTTTTGTTAGTTAATGGCATATAAACTTTCTTGGGTAATTTAATGCCAAATCTATCCTTCTTGAAGGACAGTAGTGGTATTATTTAACCTATGGCTGGGAAGGTAAGTGGGTTCATAACTTTCCTGAGGGTATTTGTCCGAAAGTAAACCCAATAGAGCGACTGGAGTTCGAACTCGCTTACGACGATTCCGCAGTCGATTGCTTTAACCATTACATTTCGAAGACATACCCCTATCAGGGGGTGTATTTTTCAAAACCGATATGACCTTTGAATGAACATTATTACTTTGTATGTGCTGATTATTTATTATTTATATTGATGTGTTGTAGTGTTTATTTTTAAACTAGTCAGTAGCTAACTACATTTAAGTACATTAGTACTGAATTCGAAACTGTTTCTATTGAGTTTAGGAGGTTTCTTTCTGATATGGAGTGCTTCGCGTATCTGTAATTTTTGCTTGTTATTTTGTTTTCCTAATATTGCTTTGTTTTCGGTAAAATTCTTCCAAAACCCAGTTTTTGGACAGAAATGTAGTTTTAGATGTTGTCCTATTGAACTCGTATCAGAGAGATGCATAGTGAGACATTTCTTACTGCTTATGCAGAGGGGTTGGTAAATACACACACATACTTACTTACACATATATATTTACACACACTACCACACACACACACACATATATATATATATATATATATATAGGATTTGGCATTAAATAACCCTCAACGGTTGGGATACCATAAAACACAAACAAAGCAAACCAAACAAAACCGCAACATTGCAGTCATTATTAGAATTGCAGGTTTTTTTTTACTATAATCATCACTTGCTTGCACAGTTATATATCATTAAAGACTGATTAATTGGTTGACTTTAACAGCGTGTCAGCTCGTCGAGACTTATTTTATGAGAAATAGCGTTCATCGTGCGTTTATATTAACTTTTTTGAGTAGTTGTATCATAAAAGTTTTTTTCACCCGGTCCTATCGAATACGAATAATTTCTAAACATATCTATTCAATCCATAGATTGAAATCTAACGGGTTCAACAACTTCGAGTCAGGGTTGACATGGGAGTAATGTCAATAAAGGGGTTACCCACTCATCGACTGAGCCGCTACCTTACCAACAAATACAGTTCAGTGTTGTACACAGACAGCCCTTATTCATTAAGGTGCATCTGTAGAATATACCGAACGCATCTCTGCAGGGGAGTAATACCTACAAAGAGTGTCCTTGATATGACACTGAACAATCTGATCTTGAGGCTCTTGTCCTGGAGCTTTGAGGAATGTAAAGTAACCCTTCATTGCCGTTAGTCCCAGGTCCATTCTGACCCATCGTGGTAGTACCTGATGGGTCTCAATTGAGTTGTTTGCCCATTTGATGTTAAATTAAATTGTTGATATTGCCCAGCAATACGTGGAACCATTTAAATGTGTACAAATGAATGAGTAATGTAAAACAGAATTATAAGTGTCTTTAAATGGAATCATCTTGAGATGAGGCTTCTTAATCTGAGAATTAATTTTTTTATTTATTGCGGACTTTTTGTCTTCCTCTTGGTAGTTTCTGTGTTGTTTCTTCTTCACTAGTGAAGAAGAAACAACACAAAAACTAGCAAGATGAGGACAAAAAGTCCGCAATAAATAAAAAAAAATTAATTCTCAGAATTATAAGTGTTAAATTTTAATACGTAGAAACGTTTGACAGTGTGCAAATAAAACTATTAGTGTTTGCAATACATGAAATCACTTCACTGTGTGGAAATAAGTAAATAAGTCGGAAACTGTAATCGATGGTGACCTGAAGGCTCACTTTTCAATAGCTACGTCACCGAGGCGTAGGGGAGGGCGCAACTCCTTTCCCTGGATTGCTCCACCTTACCCTTCATACGTACCTTATAAGGCTGAATGTTAAGCAAGGAGGTATCAAGTACCATTTTTAAAGTCTTTGGTATGACGCGACCTGGGATTTAACCCAGGTCTCCCGGACCACTGGCGAACACTCTATCCACAAGGTCAATGAGTCGCTCCGGTGTGCAAATAAATGAATAATATTAAATAGAATTATTAGAGTTATATAACAATAGTTAAAACTATTTAACCGTGTACAAACAATAGCAATACTTGAGTGCAAAGAAATTAGCTCTAATTCATTTGAAGTAAGATTACCTCCTAACTATTTCTTTGCAAATCATGAATGTATGACGATTTAATTGTGTGTAAACAAATGACTGAACTTAATTTAAATTCTTAGTGTTACATAGCACAACTCGAAACCATTTAACAGTATGCAAACAAATTAGCTCTGGCTGGTCTAAAAATGGTGTCTACGAACTAATTGTTTAAAATCAAATATTTAATATATGTATAAAAAGAAATTGGCATTAAATAACCTAGAAGGGTTGATATGCCATAAAATCCAAGCAAGCAACCCGCCAAACGCCTCTTTTTGTGAGGATCCGGCTCTGTATACATGGATAGATCAAAAAGTCAGTGGCCTGGCGCATAATTTTTAGCCGAAATTCGGACCGAAAATTTTCATTGTATATATGTTTACTACATGTGACCAAAGTGCGTTAACAACGAAAGAGATTACATTGAAATAAATATTAGGTACGATAATTTTTTATGATTAAGCAATAGATTATTGATTCACCTGATTTACTCAACCCCACTGCATCAACAGGATGTGATACATGGCCAGTTTTTCAAGGGAGTTTAAGAGGTTTGAAGGGAAAAATCATTCCCAAGGCTATAATCGTTATATGAAAGATGCCAACAGCCTCAGCCACGATTTGATATAGGATCAGCGTGTTTACTTTCTACAATATTACCCAGCAATACGTGGAACCATTTAAATGTGTACAAATGAATGAGTAATGTAAAATAGAATTATAAGTGTTAAATTTTGATACGTAGAAACATTTAACAGTGTGCAAATAAAACTATTAGTGTTTGCAATACAAGAAACCACCTCACTGTGTGCAAATAAGTAAATAAGTCGGAAACTGTAATCGAGGGCGACCCGAAGGCTCCCTTTTCAATAGCTACTACACCGAGGTGTAGGGGAGGGCGCTACTCCTTTCCCTTGATTGCGCCACTTTACTCTTGATACGTACCTTATATTAACAAGTTTGAAGTGAAAAATCGTTAGATTCATATCTTTCCCAACGCTATAATCGTTATATGAATGATGCCAACAGCCTCGGTCATGATTTGATCTCGGATCACTATGTTTATTTCCTACCACGAAATCCATTACACGGCAAGTTCCTTCGTATGTGCGTGTACGGGTGCACACATTTGTATTTGTAAATAATTGCGCACGTTCCGCAGCTGAAGTGTAAATTGATCGATCCATAAGAAATAAGATTTCGCGCATGCGCTGTTGAAACGTATTAATTGATTGGTTTTTAGAAAGTCGTTATATTATTCACCAATATTATTGTTGATAGTGTTTCCTTTCTTTTTCCTGTTTTCTTTCTGGTCTAGATATTATTTATTTATTTATAAAAGCCATAACCTTGTTAAGAGTTGAACTTTAATGACGTTTGTTCATATCATAGAAGATTATAATGCCTAAAGTCTCTAACAAAATCTTACTCAGTCTTGGTATGGAGAAGTCGGGTGTGAAAATCTATCAATCTTAATTACGTTTGAATTTCAGTTAAGCTGTATAATTCTAAAGCTTATAAATGTTTTGCTGACTGTGTAATTAGGCGAGTGAAAAAAATGTTGAAACGAAAACAAAAGATAGCGCTTTCGATTCCATCTGTTTATAGCGTTTTTTTTTTCCATTGAAGAGTAAGACTTAAATATAAACATGAAAATTCCGAAAAAAAAGAGGTGCCCGTAGTGTAATGGTCATCGTCGTAGGAAATGGACTCTGCGACACGAGTTCAAATCCTGGACCTGACTGATTGCATTTCACATAGCACTAATACGCTTGGGAACGGTATGAATCCGATTATTCTCCCTCCATCTATGGGTAAATAGTAGGACAGACTGATTTCTTCATCCTTGGTGAGGCAACTAGTCTAGAATAAAGAATACTCTGAATTCAAACCTGTTAAACTCCGCTTAAAAATTGACCTTGAGTCATATACTGCCCGAACGGCGGGGTTGGGTAAATATGATAAACATTAAAATTCCGAATGCCCTGACGTCGAGGCTAGGAATATGCTGACTTTATTTAAGACCCCACCCATCCAGTCACAAAAGAAGTGTCCTAGGTATAAGACTAAACTGCATCTATTGGTAAGACTTTAGTCCAGGGGATATGAAAAGCATGGAGTATACGTTCATTGTCATTATTACCGGGTTTATGCTGAGAGTTAGTAAATTTTAGGGTCCCAACTAATTGCCAAAAAAAAAAAAAAAATTAGATTGGAATACTTGATATCATATAAGTAGTAAGTAAAGTAAAGTTGTCTCCCTTTAGTCGAGGGCGACCATCAGGCTCCCTTTTCAATAGCTACTACACCGAGTTGTAAAGGAGGGTGCTACTCCATTCCCTGGATTGCTCCACTTTACCCTTGATACGTACCTTATATTGATGAGTGTTAAGCAAGGAGGTATCAAGTACCATTTTTAAAGTCTTTCATATGACTCGACCTGGGATTGAACCCAGGTCTCCCGGACCATTAGCGAATACTCTACCCACTAGACCAATGATCCCAAGATATCATATAACGGTATTCAAAACAAAACAAAAAGTATAAAAAGACAGAAGAAACGGTATAAAAATGCAAATATAAACGCACAATGGACGTAATTTCCTATATTCGAGGAATAAAATAAAACCAGACAGGTTAATATGCCGTTAAAATCAATCTGCCATTTTTGAAAAGAAGCTGCAGAAAGTATGTATTTATAAATGTATAATGTACTCGATTCACTAAACTCTTGTAATTAGAAATGATATCCGGTAAAATCAATCAATCATATCATTTTACGACAGTTAATATAATTGTGTTAAAAATAATCTGTTGTGAATTTATAATAACTGATTAAGCAATAAATGAACACTTATTGTGTAATGTTTATCATCAAAGGAAATCGGAAGGGTGAGAAATGTATGCATTTCACTTTTGCTCTTGAGAAAGGTGTGAATCTATGTCTCCTACCCACCCAGCTATGGTTAAAATCGTAGGCAAGACTATATTCTTTAGCCTTGGTAAGGCAATCATTTAAGAAGAAAACTCTGAAACGAAACCGATTCTACTCCGCTTTAAAATTGAGCTTATGTCTCATTCTGTCCGTTGCACGTTGCTGGGTAAAGAGAACTATTTACTAAGCCCGGCTTAGCCGTGGTACATGGTCAGAAGTTCAATACATAAACGGTACATTCACAGAGCTATTTACTAAGCCTAGCTTAGCTGTGGTATATGCTCGGAAGTTCAATACATAAACGGTACCTTCACAGAGCTATTTACTAAGCCTAGCTTAGTTGTGGTATATGCTTAGAGGTTCAATACATAAACGGTACCTTCAGAGAACTATTTACTAAGCCTAGCTTAGCTGTGATACATGGTCAGAAGTTAAATATATAGACGGTTTATAACGAGATGGAGGTGCCCGTGGTGCAATGGTTATCTTCGTAGGAAATGGACACGGCGATACGAGTTCAAATCTTGGACGAGACTGATTGCATTTCACATACCCATAGCTGGAGGGAGAATAATTGGATTCATACCTTTCCCAAGGGTAATACCCTTGGGAAAGGTATGAATCCAATTATTCTCCCTCCAGCTATGGGTAAATAGTAGGACAGACTTGGATCTTCAGCCTTGGTGAGGCAACTAGTCTAGGAGAAGGAAAACTCCGAATTCAAACCTGTTAAACTCCGTTTAAAAATTGACCCGATGTCATATCCTGCCCGAGCGGAGGGGTTGGTAAATATATAAAACGAGATTTATTTACTTAGTCAAAGTGGGTAGAGTGTTCGCCAATCGGTTGGGAGACCTGGGTTCATTCCCAAGTCACGTCATACCAAAGACTTTAAAAATGGTACTTGATACCTCCTTGCTTAACACTCAGCATTATAAGGTACGTATTAAGGATAAAGTGGAGCAATTCAGGGAAAGGAGTAGCACCCGCCTCTACACGTCAGTGTAGTAGCTATTGAAAAGGGAGCCTTCTGGTCGCCCTTGACTAAAGGTCCCCAACTTAACTAACTTAATATGGCCAGAAGTTGAATACCCAGACGGCACGTAAAATGTATCTTCAATATTGTTTTAAACAAGTAAATATTTCATTATCTTGAACAGTTCTGGATACACAGTACTTGTAATCTTGTGTGGCTCTAATGTTAACTTAGCAAATGTAAATCATTTGGAATCACCCTTAGCGCAACTGTTAACATTGTAAAAGTCAGCGACCCGAGTTCAATTCCTAGACGAAACTGTTTGCGTCTCACTTTGTGTTAATGCACTTAAGAACGGTTAGAGTCCATCTCTTATACCCCTAATTAGGCTTGACTGACTTTTTATGACAGCCAGTCTAAGAGAATGAGAAAACTGAATTCAAACCATCTGTACTCCACTCAACATTTGGCCTTTTTTTGGTTCTTGCTTGGGGCAGAAAGATTTGATAAATACAAGCAAAAGAGGCTCCATCAACAAAAAAAAATAATCAAGGAAAAAATTGAAAAACATTTTTTTAAACAACTTTTTCTTACATAGCAAAATAAGAAAAAAACTGATTCTACTAAAGCAATTTGTCAGATTTTAAAAACCTTGATTTGGCATGGTTTTCGAACGGGGTCATGTTTACAATATATTTCTGTGTCGAAGTGATCTCTGACTTTTTGACATTCAAGTACGTGATTTATCTTCTTCTTGGTTTCATTTACAGATGTCAAATTTGAAATCATTCATACGTAATCGAAACCTGGTTATTTTTAAGCGGTGTATAACTGGTTTGAATTCTGAATTTTTATCCTCCTTGTTTGGTTGCCTAACCGTAACTAAAGAACCCATTCTGTTCAAGTATTTACGTATAATTATGGGAGAACTTATAGGTTCATGGTTTTTCAAAGGGAATTAGCATAAAGAGAAACGCAAAAAGTCCTGCGTAGGATTTCAACTGTGCTCTCTGTATTTTTTTTTTTTTGTGTGACGGTAAACTTCATGTTAACCGACCCTCCGACAGTGGCAGGATGTGACACTAGGTCAATGCTTTTGAAAGAGGAGTAAAGCTGGATATACTTCAGAGCTTCCCTTCTCTTAGACGGCTTTCCTAACCAAATATTCAATCTATCTCACAATCTATTCAGACCTTGGGTCAGAGAGAACATATTGATTCATATCTGTTACCAAGGGAATTAGAGCTAAGGGAAGCGCAAACAGCCTTTTTCAGGATTGCCGATTCCATTCGTACAACGGTAACCGTTACGGTAAGCGTGCCTTCCTTAGACGTTTCTGTATTTATCATCTTTACCAACCCCTCCGCTCGGGTAGGATATGACACAAGGTCAATTTTTAAGCGGAGTTTAACTGGTTTGAATTCAGAATTTTCCTTCTCCTAGACTAGTTGCCTCACCAACGCTGCAGAACCTAGTCTGTCCTACTATTTATACATAGCTGGAGGGAGAATAACTGGATTCATACCTTTCCCAAGGGTATTAGTGTTATGTGAAATGCAATCAGTCTCGTCCAAGATTTGAACTCGTATCACCGTGTCCATTTCCTGCGATGATAACCATTACACCACGTTTCTGTATGTATGTATGTATGTATGTACAGGTAGGCATTTCTCTGTTCACGTGTGTATGCGTATGTTTATGTACCACTATTTTGCGTTGTCTAGGCCCAATTTTCATCCGTAGTTTCGTTTTCTCTTCAGCATTTTAATTGAATCTATCGTCTTTTGTTTTAAGCAAATAAAGAGACAGCTCTTCTCTCTGCCTGCTCTTCCACTTTAAGGTAGCCATGTTAGCAGGTAGATAGAACAAGATGCAGACACCAAAGTGATGCCAGACTCCATTTTCTTTCCTTCTTTTTTTCTGTTTCTCTTGCCGTTTTCACCTGCAGCCGAGGAGGAACACACGACACTTGGCAAACAATGGTTCTGCAGGTAGCATCGGTAAAAAAAAAAAAAAATAAAATAAAATAAAAATTAATTAAAAGATGAGCGAACAAGAGGGGAAAGAGAATGAAAATTAAAGGAAACAAACAAACAAAAAAAAAACATAACAAGAAAAGAATAGACAAAGAAAATAACGAAAGAAAATAAGAAATGAAAGAGACAGTGATAATGATTGCTATATGGGAGAAGAAATTTCGAAATATAAAAGAGACCGTAAAACATAAAAGAAAGAAAAAAAGAAAGAAAATATTAGAAATATTGTAAAAAAATGGAAAGAAAGTAAAAACAAATAGAAAGGAATAAAAAAAAGGATAGGGATAAGAAAAATGATAAATAAATTGCTAAAAAATTGCCAAAGAGTGAATAGAAGAATGAAAATTAATGCACGAATAAGAAAAACAAGGAAAGAATGGACAAAGAAAAATCTAATAAAAGAAAATGAAAACATGAAAGAAAATGATAATGATTTCATTAAAAAGAACATAAAAAGAGTGAAATATTAAATAGGCAGTAAAATTGAGAAAGAAAGAAAGAAAGAAAGAATATAAAGATGAATGTTAAAAAATGAAACACAGCAAGAACTAACAAGAAAGAAAGAAAACGAAAGAGGAATTTTAAATAAAAGACAAAGAAAAAGAAAAATAGCTAAAACGCAAAGAAAAATATAAAAGCTAAAGTAAAAAAGAGAAAATGCTAAAAAAAAAAGAAAAAGAAGACAAAGAAAGAGTAAAGAGAAAGAAAGAAGAAGAAAAAGAGTGTAGAGGTTAAATAAAGAGAAAGAAGGAAGAATAAAAGAAGCTAATAAAAGATTTAAAAAAATGAAAAAAGTTAGCAAAAAATAAATAAAAAAAGATATAAAAAGAGTAAGGAATACTCAGAGAATAAAAGGAGAAAGAATGGAAAGCAGAGCAACAGGGGGCGGGGTAGAAAGATATGGGTGGAATAAAAAAGAAGAATAGGCGGAAGAATGAGAAAAAAAGCAAAAAAGAAGAGAGATAATAGAATGGTGGAAAAGAAAGAAAATGAAAGAAAAATGAAAGAAAAAAACAAAGTAGAAAATTATAAGCAAGAAAGAACAAAGTGAAAAGAATAAGAGAATGATATAAAGAATTAAAAGAAAATAAGTGAAAAAAGGAAGGGGTAAATACAAAAAGAGGGAGAGAGAGAAAGAGATGGATAGAGAGAGAGAGTGAGAAAGAGTGTCGGTGAGAGATAGAAAGAGGTAGAGGGGAGAAGGAGGAGGAGAAAAAAGAGGGAAAAAGATAGAGAGTGAAACGAAAAGTAGTATAGGTAAACATTCAAAGAGGTAAAAAAAAAGGAGTCTAAAAAAATGGAGACAAAGACAAACACAAAAAGAAACAGAAATAGAAAGAGTATAAAAATAAAATTTCAATGACTATAAAATGGAAGAAGAATAATTGAAAAAGTACAAAAAAAATTAGAAAAGAATGTTTTAAAAAAAGGTCAAAAGAAAGTCGCTAACAAAGAACCGAAGAACCATAAAGAAAATCTAAATAAATAAAAAGAAAGGAAAAAACTATTAAAAAAAAGAATAATCTGGAGTGTCGTGTTATGCGTCTGGGCCGTGCATAAATGCGTCTCGTACACAAATCTGCGCATGCGTGCTTTAAAGACAGTTTTCGATTTCTACATTCCAACGACGACACATAAGGTGACATCGTTTGGCGTCTGAAGATTTCATTCATTTTCTTTGTTTTCAGTTTATTTTTTTTTTAATGAAATGCTTGAATTTTTACAAGAGTTCAGTGAGTGTTTTGGCGGTAGATTAAATGGAAGCATATTTTTTGCTGTATTTTTAATTTTTGGCGCAATCTGCTCTTTTGTAAAATAATACCGCTTTTGTTTTTATATTTCATACCATCAGTGATTTTTAAAATTCCTTTTTCTCCTCCTCTTCTTTCAAAAAAAAGGAAAGAAACGATTCGACTGAATTTTATTCTTAGTTTAAATCTAAGATAGAAACGAAGAAATAAACGCGAATAATTATATTCAAAAAAGAAAATCTCTGGGACAACTAAAATAATGAAGACGATGATAATATGAAACTCAAACAAACCACTTAACCTAGACCAGAAAACAAGACGGCCTTAATACACGATTGATTGATTGATTAATTGATTCTAACGGCAAGTTAACTAGTCTTGGGTATATCATGCCAAGACTTTATGAAATTGACTTAATTGTACGTTTTTATTGATAATTTGTGTCATTGTTCTTTAAGAGTTTTTGCATAAGGCGATATGATGTCAGGTATTTTTATCAAACATAAATACTTTGCTAACATGGCCCAGTTAGCTGAGGCTGTAGAATACACCGACTGCATCTCTGCAGAGGGGAAAGACTCCACCAACGAGTGTCCTGTTTATGACGCTAAAAAATCTGATGGTGAGGCGCCACTAACGCTGGAGTCTTGGGGAATGTGGAGTACCCCTTAATTGATATCGCTGCCAGGTCAACTCTATCCTGGAGTGGTAGCACCTAATAGGGTCCTACCTATGGGTCAAACAGAACTGACATTTAAACTGTGCACTTTGACAATCAAACTGTGTGCAAACAAATGATGTGCTAAACTGAATTGCTTGAAATAGAACCGTTAATTCATTCAACTGTCTGAAAAGAAATGACTGTTCAATTGAATTGTTAGTGATACACTGTTTAATAATTTAACTGCGTGTAAAGAAATGACTGTTTAATTGATTGTTAGTGATACATAGCAATACATAAGGCTATTTAACTTAGTTGACTTATGCTAAATTGAATTGTTTGAAATAGAACTCTTTGATCATTTAACAGTGGTTAAATAAATGACTGATGTTTAGTTGAATTGTTTGTGTTAAAAAGCAATGCTTGAAACAATTTAATTGTGGCAAAAATGAGCTCAGGCTCGTTTAAAAATGTTATCTACAAAATGTGTTTACAAATCATATCTATTTCATATATATGTATAAAAAGGATTTTGCATTCATCATCATCATATCGTGCTGGCAGCACGGATATCCCTGACCCTCTCTCGCCACTCCTCCCTATCGTTCATCGCCCTAGGTAGGTCTTCAGGACAACAATCTGTATCCTCACATAGCTGCTGAATGTACGTTCGTGCTGGTCGTCCTGCTTTTGCGCGGCCATGTGTGGGGATCCATAAGAGTACATCTCTTATGAGTTCATCTCTGCTTCTCCAGCAATGTCCTGCATGTCTGGTTCGCCTAACTTGAGCAGTCACATCGATACTGCTATATGGATGCACTACATGGACGTTAACAAAACGGCTGGAGAAGAAACTAGATGGCAATTACACAAGAATGCTGCGTGCAATCCTGAACAAGTCCTGGCAGCAACACCCCACAAGACACCAACTGTACGGCCACCTGCCCCCTATCACGAAAACTATTCAAGTTAGGCGAACCAGACATTATTTTGCATTAAAAAACCTAAAATGATTGATATGCCATAAAACCAAACAAAAAGTTGTATAGAGCTGTATGGTTTTAAGTATTTCAATATAACAATACATTTTCAAGTATTTTTGTCAATTTATTATTAGTCATTTTTTGGCAAACAGGTTTATGGTTGTAAGTAACTAATTATAATCCTTAGTAAAAATTATAGCTCCTTGTAATTATTCTTAACACAAATAATCTTTAGTTACATGGCATTAACTGATCCCAATAATTTTCCAAAAAGGTGGATCTGGGAGTAATGGAAATGAAAGAGTAGTTCACATTTCCCGGATCTGCAGTTTACTTTCATACTCAGGAGATTTCTTTTCGGGCCAATCTTACCCCTCTGCAAGGATATATATATATATACCAAACCCCTCCGCTCGGGCAGGATATGACACAAGGTCAATTTTTAAGCGGAGTTTAACAGGTTTGAATTCACAGTTTTCCTTCTCCTAGACTAGTTGCCTCACCAAGGCTAAAGAACCTAGTCTGCCCTACTATTTACCCATAGCTGGAGGGAGAATAATTGGATTCATACCTTTCCCAAGGGTATTAGTGCAATGTGAAATGCAATCAGTCTCGTCCAGGATTAGAACTCGTATTGTCGTATCCATTTCCTACAACGATAACCATTACACCACGGGCACCTCTGCAAGGATATAGTCAGCTCATCCTAAGCCCTGTTTATAGGCCTGGTTATGATATGTGCAATTGGAGCAGTTACCCGGGACTCCAAGTACTAAGGGGGAATCATTAAGTGTTTAAGTCAATAGGACGTTACAAATGGAAAAATAGAATTAATAAGTTAATAAGAACAAATAGTGATTTAAAGTACGACTCTTCTTCGTAGATAGAGTCTGGGACGGTAAATGAGTGGGGTGGTGTTATAACCAACACTTTATAATATTTACCCAACCCCTCCACTCGGGCAGGATATGACTCAAGGTCAATTTTTTAAGCAGAGTTTAACAGGTTTGAATTCAGAGTTTTCCTTCTCCTAGACTAGTTGCCTAACCAAGGCTGAAGAACCTAGTCTACCCTACTATTTACCCATAGCTGGAGGGAGAATAATTGGATTCATACCTTTCCCAAGGGTATTAGTGCTATGTGAAATGCAATCAGTCTTGTCCAGGTTTTGAACTCGTGTCGCCGTGTCCATTTCCTACGACGATAACCATTACACCAACTATACATACCAACACTTTATGATGAAGTGGATAAAGCGTGTGTTAGAAAGTGATATCATCTTGAGGTTCCAAGTTCAATCCCACATACAGGTAAAATAACAAAGAATACTTTCTATTGCTTAATACATGTACTCGGTCATGATTAACAGAATTAGAACAATCCACCTCGTGGATTAAATAAAGGCTTCAGTGTGAGGTTTTGTGCAGGCTCTTGAGTTCTACATGAAACACCTGAAGAAGGCCGAAGAACATATCGGCCAAAATGCAGTGAGTATAACAAGACAAAAGTCTGAATATTCTAAGTGATAGACGATATTTATTTTTCTCATGTTAAAATGTAAATCAATAATATATTATGTTACAATAGTTTCAGAAACCTACAGTTTCGTATTGCCTCAGTCGCCAGGTCTAAAAAACAGGGTTTTTTTTAATCAAAAAGACTTTTCAGTTCATTAATGTCGATGTACCAAATCATAGAATAAACTTGAAAGAAATTAAAATCTGAACAAAATAAATCCCAGTCGGCTGGGGTCAGAATGCACTGACTAATTTCTACCCCGGCAAAAAAAGGGATATGCTGAACATAAGAACTGCATCTGATGGTGAGCTTCAAATTCTGAAAATGCGCGATTTTTGGAGTACCACTTCATTACTGTTATTTCCTGGTCCATTCTGACCCAGTGTGGGAGTACCGGTTAGAGTCCCATTTATAGGCCAAATACATTAACTCTTAAGTTCAACAGAACGATAACCATTTTGCCTTACCAATGTGGGCTGTATAACACAGTTATAAGGAGCCTTTCATAAAAGATAGGAATTGGAAATACGAGTAAAAATTGAAACTATCCAGATGACAGTGTTACTAAAACCAACAAGATTGCTGATAAGAAATCTGGCGTATTTATAATACGTATAGTTATTTGATCTCCGGAGAAAGATACGGGTTACTTCTGCGAAAGCAATATCAGCAAAAATAAGTCTCTGTAGACATGTATGTGTAAATAAGTAGGAAACGGATCTTTAAAAAAAAAAAATTGCACAAATCTGCAGCGATAACTAGCGTGTAGGCGTGTCGATATGTCTCTAGTTGCAAATCAACAACAGTTCAATTTGAATGATTCTTGTTTGTTATCAAAGAACAAACACAGTTCGTTGTGTGGGAGTTGTTTCTTTATAGCAGATTATTCGATTATTGATTTCTTTACTTGTAAGTGAACTTAACGCTGGCTTAAAGTTAAAACATAGGACAAAAGCTCTGATAAAATCTTTTCCGGTGAATATCTATGTATGTATCTAGTATCAGGAGTAACCCTTGGCTCAAAGATAAAATAACTCTCTGTTGGTGGGATTTAGAATACGCAGCCCTTATACAGTACAGGGAGAGTAAAACCTCGATCTTCCCTGAGAAATAAAAGGCGTGTCCTTGGTATGAAAATAAACTGGATTTAATAGCAAGGTTTTAAGTTCTGGAGATCTTATGAGTGTGCAAAACCCGTTCATTAGAATTATTTCCAGATCCACTCTGATTTGGGGTGGAAGTACCTGTTAGGTTTTAGCTATGGATCATATTGATCTGTTAAAATATATTTGTATTCGATAAGATGGTGCGCCTCACTAAAAGACCCCCGCCCCAAAAATTGCAATTCATCTGACATTCCACCGTGTCAGACAAGAGTGTTTTACGGTGGGGCCTGCGCACGAATCAAGACTCATGCGCAGATGGTGCAAAAATAATTGACCCCTTCCGTATTCCTTTAATGAAGCGCCTCAGGCATCAAGCAATAAACTTAGTCCTGCTAGTCGACAAAGACCTGGGTGATGACCCCCTGAGGCCAAGGTGTCATAGTTAGCAAAAACCCGCATGGTATGAAAACCAGGTGGCAGCGGCTCGAAAGGGCGTGGTTGCGAAAAGAGTAAGTTGCCGACCGTAGTCGAGGGTGACCCGAAGTCTTCCCTTTTCGATAGCTACTACACAAGATGTAGGGGAGGGTGCCACTCCTTTCCCTGTATTGCCTAAGTTTACCCTTGATTCGCACCTTATAATGCTGAATGTTAAGCAAGGAAGCATCAAGTATCATTTTTTGAGTCTTTGGTATGACTCGACCTTGGATTGACCCCAGGTTTCCTGGGGCCATTGGCGAACACTCTAACGGTCACCAACTTACTTTCGCGAAAAGAAACCACACGAAAATATAAGCGTGAACGTTCAATTTACGCAATTCCCAAATCTGCTGGCATAAGATAAACCGAGAAGGTTAAAATCAATTAAACAAGACTTAACAATGAGACTTTGTTTTTGTTCAGAAAAGAAGAAAAAGTTGCAAATAGAAAGGTTTGTGAAATATAAATGTTGATGCATAGACATAATTCTCTTTACCACCTAGAAATGTTAATAAAAATATCGAGGTTGGTTTTATCATTAAAAAAAAAAACAACTTTCGTACGGACTTCTTTTTAGAGGTCTAAACATTATCAATATATTATCAAAGTTACTCAGATGTTCAGGGGGTATCCTCTTGGTGTAATGGCTAAAGCGATGGGCTGCAGAATCGTAGTAAGCGAGTTCGAATTCCAGTCGCGCTATTATGTTCATTTCCGGTCAGATACTTTTGGGAAAGGTATGAACCCCCTTATCTATGGGTTTAATAGTATCACTATTGTTCTTCTAGCATTAAATAACCTACATTAAATAACTGTCATTAAACAAAGAAACAAAATCAATCAGATGTTCAGACAACTAGATTTAAAATCGTCCAGTTAGTGGGGCATAGAATGCGTTGACTATATCCCAGCTTCAGGGGAGTAATTGGATATGACACGAAACTGCATCTAATGGTGATGGTCCAGATCTGGAGAATTAGAACAATGTGCAGTACTCTTTCATTGTCATTACTCCCAGGTTCACTCTGCCTTATAATGATAGTACCTGTTAGGGTCCCATCTATGGACAAATTGATCTGTTCAAAACGATTTCTTAAAAGATAGTAATACTTGGAACCAAGTTTGCGTGCAAACAAATGCTTGTTATTAAATAGGAATAGTTATTTTAAACCATAATAAATTATCAAAATTTGATAAAAACCCTACAAAAGAAACTTAGAATACGTCGTCGGTATCTGCTGCTGAGGAGGAAGACCCTTTCTTCCAAAAGAGGTGTCCTCGATATAACATTAAACTGCATCCGAAAGTGGAGCTCCAGACTCAGAAATCTGGAAATTGTGGCGTAATCTATCATTACCTTTACTCCCTGGTCCAGTCTGACCCGGAGTGGTTGTCCCCTCTATGGGTCAAGTAGATTTGTTTGAAAATTATTCGTATTAGATATGGGTACTTACAACCGTTTCAAATAGTTTTAATACCCTTGGGAAAGATATGAATCCAATTAATCTACCACCCACCATAGGTAAATAGAAGGGTAGACTTGGTCCTTTTCCTTTGGTTTGGCAACCAGTCTAGGAGAAGGAAAACTTTAAAATGAAACCTGTTAAACTCCTCTTAAAATTGACTTTGTGACTCATCCTGCCACTGCGGAAAAGTTGGGTAAATACATACCTGGAACCATCTGTGTGCAAACAAATAATTGTTACTAGATAGGTATCTTGGCTTTACGATATATAAAAGTTGGCAGCCGTAATTGAGAGCGACCAGAAGGCTCCCTTTTCGATAGCTACAACACTGAGGAGTAGTGGAGGGCGTTACTTCTTTCCCTGGATTGCTCCACTTTACCCTTGATACGTACCTTATATTGCTGTGTGTTAAGCAAGGAGGTATCAAGTACCATTTTAAAAGTTTTTGGTATGACTTGACCTGGGATTGAATCCCGGTCTCCCGGACCATTGGCGAACACTCAAACCCCTAGGCCAAACCACTAGACCAAGGAGCTGGTTGATATATAATTGTTTATAAACCATTACTATTTGATAGAAATATTTGATATCATTTAGTGGTACTATTTAACTAAGATGGAAGGATAGTGAGGTTCATACCTATCCCAAGAAGGGTCTAAGTCTGAAAGTGCACGTATTAGCGTGACTGTAATTCGAACACGTGTATTAACCAGTCTGTGAGTCATTAAGTCGCAGGGACTTTCCCCATTTTTGGTATTATGCCATCGATAATCCTTATGCAAACATAACCTCCACTTGTTTGGTTTAGTTTTGTTTTATGGCATATCAACTATTATAGGTAATTTAACGCCAAATCCATTTTTATACATATAAATAGTTCTATTTCAAACAATTTAGTTGAGCATAAGTACAGTTTTTTGTTTTCACACAGTTAAATGTCAAAACAGTTCTATTTCAAACAAGTCAGTTTAGACTAAATACATTGTTTAAAGACCAAAAACGTTCTATTTCAAACTATTATTTTAGTCAACAAAGTTAAATGGTTCCAAGTATTGCTATGTATCACCAACAATTCATATATAAGTCATTTATTTACACACGGTTAAATGTAAACGCAGCTCAGTTTCGCTTGAGTACGCAGTTTGAATGTCAAAACAGTTCTATTTCAAACAATTCAGTTTAGCACACGCTCACAGTTTAATTTTATTTGACCCGTAAATAAGACCCTATCAGCTGCTACCACTTCGGGCCAAAGTGGACTTGGGAGCAACTGTAATAAAAGGGGGGGGTACTCTGGATTCCAGCATTAATGGAGCCTCATCATCAGATTGTTTAATGTCATATCCGGGACAGTCTTAAGAGGACGCTTATCCTTCTGCAGAGATGCAGTCAGTGTATTCTACAGCCCCAACCGACTGGGCCATATGGCCTTTATGATATGTCAGATAGGATTGTGGATTAAGTAGGAAGAAAATACCCAATTACTTCAGCCACAAGGAGGTGTCACGATACAACGATGTCATTAACTACCAATGTAAATGTACGTTTATAGTAGAAAGCTACGCTAAGATCACCTGATTGACGACTGACTATGTAAGCTTGAATGTTTATATTTAGAAGGAATTTTGATGGTCAGTCTCAGAATTTTCACCATAAATATATTCTAAGACTATCTTGAACTTCTGCGTCAACAGAATGACATGGAAAATGTACGTATTTACCAAACTCCCCACAGGGGTAGGATGTGACATAAAATCAGTTTTTAGGCAGGGTTTAACTGGTTGGAATTTAAGGTTTTCTTTCTCTTAGACTGGTTACCTAACCAAAGCCGAAGATTATAGTCTGCCGTACTATTTACCTATAGCTGAGCGGACAATAGTTGGATTATATACCTTTCCCATTGCTATTAGTGCAATGTGAAATGCTCTCAGACTTATCCAGAATTTGAACTCCGGTCACCGTATCCATTTTCAGTGACGATAACCATTACACCAAAGCCACCCTCCCTACCTACCCCTCTGCGGGTGTACGAAGTGACACAAAGTCAAATTTTAAGCGGAGTTTAACAGGTTTGAATTTAGAGTTTTCTTTCTCCTTGATTGGTTCCCACGCCAAAGCTGAAGAGCTCAGTATAGCCTACTATTTACCCACAGATGGAGGGAGAATACTTGGATGCATACCTTTCTCAAAGGTATTAGCGCTACATGAAATGCAAACAATGTACAATATTAGATATATATATATATATAGCAGCCAGTTAGGGAGAGAGAGAGGGGGGGAGAGAGTCAGAGACAGAAAAACTGAGAGACAAAGACGAAGAGAGAAAGTGAGAGGAAGAAACAGTGGCAGAGACAAAGACCGAGAGAGAGAGAGAGAGAGAGAGAGTCAGAGAAAAAGAGGCAGAAAAACTGAGAGATAAAGACGAAGAGAGAAAGTGAGAGGAAGCAGCAGTGCCAGAGACAAAGACCGAGAGAGAGAGAGAGAGAGAGAGAGAGAGAGAGAGAGAGAGAGAGAGAAAATCAGAGAGAAAGAGATAATCAGAGAAAGACAGAGACAGAGAGTGACAGAGGGTCAGTGAGAGAGAAAGAGAGAGAGAGAGAGAAAGAAATAAAGTCAGAGAGGAAGAGAGAGAGAGAGAGATAATCAGAGAAAGACAGTGAGAGAGAGAGAGAGAGAGAGAGAGAGAGTGATAGAGGGTCAGAAAGAAGGAGAGAAACAGACTTAAAGACAGAAAATGAGACAGAGACACATAAAGATAATGACAGAGAGTCAAATAGACTGGCAGGGAGAGCTTGAGATAGAGACAGATAGACAAATAGACAGAGATAGATAGACAGAGACAGTAAAAGAGAGAGAGAGAGAGAGAGAGAGAGAGAGAGAGAATGGAGAGTCCAGCATATATGATCATCAGAAATCACTGGAAGAAAGTTTGCTGCTGTTATTCCATATTGGCCGAACAGAAAATCCAAAAATTCTGTTGTCTATCTCTCTAACGGCCTTTAAGAATATACAAAGCGACTCTAATATTTCAGAAGCATTTTTTCTTTCCCATAACTGCATTGTAGACAACGCAACAGTTGCCCTAATAGATATTTTGACGTATCGCTGCTTTAATCGTATATTTTCAGATGTTTTATTTGGTGAGAGTTTTTTTTTACTCTGGAGAATATTGCTGGTCTCTTTTAAGCTATGATTACTTGAGCCAAGGCTGGAATATCTCGTACAATATGTTTCTGTTTATTTTTATTTTGATAGAGACAGGCTATTTGGTTGGACAAACCGCATCAATAATATTACTTTGTTTCGCTATATTTTTCTTTAATTACAGTACCTGGACAGAACGTATCGATTCTTTCTGCGGTATATACTCCATTATTAAATGCATCATAGTCGGTCATTGTACGTTGCTTTCTTTAAAGCATGTTCATAAACTGGACCTGCAACTAGGAAAGTAGGTATTTGTATAAAAGATAAAAGATCATAGTATAGAAAGTTTTCGTATTTTGGGACACAAGACTTGGTGATATGATGCAATTAATGGATTTTTATTAATACTATTATATCTATTGTTATTATTTCCACCGTTTCAACAAATTTTTTAAATGTATATCTGCAACACTTTCTGGTGGTTGTTAATGGAATTCAAGTGACAGCAAATCTACTCACTTTTCTCTGACTTTCCGCAAGGATCAAACTGGTTATCGTACTGATTGTAATGAATAACCCGAGACGAATAAACTTAGGAAAGCTTCATTCAACTTAGTCACAACTAACCGCAAAAAAAAAAAAAAAAAAGAATTAAGCTAGCTTATTTTATAAGCATTTCTGGAGTTTTTATTACACCAAACAGGGGGAGCAGGTTGTGGAGAATTACTTACAACACTGATGTCATCAGTTTTTCATCTTCCTGAGACTCACAATTCTTCCAATCTTTACTCCTTTGTTATATCGAACAATTAGATCTGCTCTGGCTTGCTCTAAAGTGACTCTTAAGAACTGATTCCCGTAAAACCAATGAAGTTGTGCCAGTCCATTTCTGAGTTGAGTGACCGATCGGTAACAGCAGGTGCTCTAATTTGAGGCCCGTGTCTCAGACTCTGCAAATCTTTTCGTTTATCTTTTTTTTTGTATGTATACGAAATATGCATGATAAAATAGGGTTACAGAATAAATGGAAACGAATGCAATAAAAATCCCGACATTTAAACAAAACAATGTTTTATATATTGTAACACAAAAAGTATACAAGAACGAATGAAATGTTTAAAATGTATTCCAACAACAAACAAATCTGACAAAAGAAAAGTCCTAGATAATCTGAAAAAAGATGCCTGTGTGTATTTTAAAGTGAAAAATATATTAGTAATGTTTGAGTACGGGTGTGAAATTAAGCCAAAATCGGATAGAGAAAATCTATCTTTACCTTTCGAAAGCAGATGAAAAAAAATCTTAGAAGTGAGAAAATGTGTCTTTACCTTTTACGACAACAAACGGAAAAAATATCTTCTTTTTGTTTTTAATATTTCAAATTTCGCACATGGAATGCAAATAAACAGCAGTTTGATTCTAAATATTTTAATTGGTTGGGCTGTGAAATATTGTGGTGACGTAATGTTTTCTTATTTTCTGTTGGCAGATAATTCTGTTTGTTATAAGCTCTCATTGCAATTATCATGCTGTTATTTGGCAACAACAATAAAACTAAAACGACAATTATTATAATTATAATTATTTTTATCATCATCATCATTATTCGAATCTACAATCAAGGTATTGGAATATAATTTGAAATAGACGAAGGGAAACAAAGGATGGGATAGAACTTCTCAATCAGGAAAGAATAAGAACATTAGAAGTAAAAGAAAACTACAAATAACGAGAAATATTAAGAGATATTATCAACCCTATATGAAAGAAAATTTAAGACATGAATATCTCAGAAGAAGAAAACGTATTAAAACCAAGCTATACAAGGGAATGAACAATGGGCTAATTTCCCTAGTAAGATTCTCTGGACTTTTCTTTAAAAAAGACAAGACAGGAACCCAGAGAGATGGACCCAAGAACTAACAAATTCTTGAGGGTTCAAAAGGGCGTTCCCACGAGAAACGACGTAGACAGATGCTTCGTGTGAAGAAAAGAAAAAGACAATGACTTGCTATCATTGGTGGTTGGTTGGTTAGATTTTTACTGCCTATCAAACATGGTTGGCTATTTGATGCCAAATCCTCTTTATACATATATATATCAAATATATATTTGGTTTGGTTGGGTTTCATTGCATATCAACCATTGTAAGTTATCTAATACCAAATCCTCTTTATACATTTATATATATGTTAAATAAATATGATTTGTAAACACATTTGGTGGATTTCGTATTAAAACAAGCCTAAAACTATTTTTTCATACAAATTGTTTAAAGTATTGCTATGTATTACTAAAAATTCATTTAGATAGTTATTTACTTACGCAGAGATAAATGAAAAGACAGTTCTATTCCTAACGATTCAATTTTACATTAGTCATTTGTTTGCACACAGTTCTGTTGACCCATTAATAAGATCCTATCAGGTGCTTCCATTCTAGGATAGAGTGGACCTGGGTGCAATTGAAAGCAAGAGATACTCCGCATTCCCCAAAGTTTCTGCATTATTGGAATCTTACCATCAGATTGTTTAATGTCATATCTAGGAATCTTGTCGCAGTCTTACTTCTTTGCGGAGATGCAGTCGGTATATTCTATAGCTCCAGTCGACTGGGTTATCGCTTGTGTTGAGGATTACGTGCATGGAACAATCCCAGGTCTTGAAAAATATGCAAAAACAAAAAAAAAAAAAAAGAGCAAAGACAGACTGATCAAAGTAGCCAACAACTGCAAAGCAGCATCATTGACTTCCGGACTAATAGAGAAACATAAAAATGCAATCTAGGAAACAAAAATCGAACAAAAAAAAACGACTACATAGATTTTAAAATCGAACAACTCAGGAAATTGTACATGATTGGTTTGGTTAGGTTGGTTTTATGGCATATCAACCACTGTAGATTATTTGATGCCAAATCCTCTTTATACATATATATTAAATACATAGGATTCGGTTGGGTTGGATTTTCTGCCTTATTAACCATTGAAGGTTATTTAATGCTAAATCCTCTTTATAGATATATATTAATTATACAGGATTTGGTTGTGTTGGGTTTTATGGCATGTCAACCATTGTAGGTTATTTAATGTCAAATCCTCTTTATACATACGTATTAAATATATATGATTTGGTTTGGTTGGGTTTTATGGGATATCAATCATTGTAGGTTATTTAATGCCAAATCCTCTTTATACATATGTATTAAATATATATGATTTGTCAGCATATTTTCTAGATAACCTTCTTAAACGAATCTGAGATTTGTTTTTGCACACGGTTAAATGATTTCAACTATTGCTATATAGCAGTCCTAATTTGATATCAGTCATTTATTTGTTCACGTTTTGTTCTATTTAATCCATAGATAGGACCCTATTAGGTTTTACCACTCTGGGTCAGTGGAACTGGGAGCAATGGCAATGAAGGTGTACACCACATTTCCGATCAGATGGTTTAATGTCATATCCTGGACACCCATTCCGGAAGGTCTTACTCCTCTGCAGATATGCAGTCGGTGTATGCGATAGCCTCAACCGACTCGGCTGAAATTGCACCGGAGATGATTTGAACATGGCAAAGGAGAGGACACCTCAAGAGAGGAACTGGATAGTAGCATATATGGGCCACCAAAACACGTCGATAAAATCAGCCATTATTAACAAGTGGTCATCTCGATGATTTTGCCGTTTTTGTTATCCAAATTAAAGGAATCCGACGAATCTATTTGGAGAGCTGAAAAAATGTGTGGATCATGAAAGTTACTCAGATAACCTAGTCCCTAAAAACCAAGCAAAGAGATCTAGAGGAATTGAAGATCAGAGGAAGATTCACGACTCTTCAGACCACAGCACTGTTAAAATCAGCTAGAATACTGAAAGTCCTGAAAACGTGAGTGTACGATGTCTCTCAGACTTTTGTGAACCCCCTCCTATGAACACTGGAGTGAAAAACCAGCAAGTGATAAAGTAATAAAGTTTGAAAATTATCAAGACTCCGAGGATTGAACACACTCATCAATATTGGCGAGCTTAAAAGAGTTCTGAAAACGTTTGCAAAGTATAAGAGGAATTGAGATACAAGGAAGAAAATAGGATTAATGAAATTAGCAGGAATACCTGAGATACTGGTTTCTATTTAGTGTTCTTATGTGAATTCCTAATATTAATAGAGTTAAAAAAAATCATAATAGTTTTTTACTAATTAAATCGTTGAATAAAGCAAATGAGATCAGCTAATACATTGCCGGGATCTGGGAAAAGCTGAGATAGTGTTTAAGGATTTTAGAAATTGTCACTCATTATTCAGAAGTAGCCAGTAGATAAAACAGTTGATTTTTTATGGTATATCAAACTTCGAAGGTTATTTAATGTCAAACCTATCCTTGTAAAAAAACGGTAGAGATGCTGTTAACAGATAGCTGGGGGATAAGGGAGTTCATGCCTTTTTCGTAGGTATTAATCTGAAAGTGAACGTAATAGCGTGCCTGAAATTCGAACTCGCTTACTACGATATCACTGTTCAACACGGTAGCCACGATGCCACGTTGAATACATAAATTTACAAAATTCTCATAGGAGTTTTTTTTTCTTTTTGGGGTTATATTTTTAGAATATTTATATATTTTTATAAGTTTAAGTATAATAGTGTTTTTTTTTTCTTTTTTCCATAGAAAAAAACTTTGGTATTTGAAGGTTCTGGTTTAATGTACAGAATGCAAATGAGGAATCATTTTGGCAAAGATCAAAACCCAATGGGTATCAGACAAATTAAAACTAACGCCAATAGCTTTCTTTCTTTCTTTCTTTCTTTCGTTTTCCATCCTCCTACTTCATGGACTTTTTCTTTTTGATTCTGTTCTTTATTTCGAATGAGTTATTTCCTTTTGGTTCTTCTTCTTCTTCTTCTTCTTCTTCTTCTTCTTCTTCTTCTTCTTCTTCTTCTATTCATGCTAGTTTTCTTTTATTTTTCCCATACTCTTTCTTATGCTTTACGTACATCTTCCTTTACCATCTTTTTCTTTGTTGTTTTCTTTCTTTTATCATCCATCGTTTCTCCCTTTTCTTCCGCGATTTTCTTTCTTTCTTTCTTTCTTTCTTTCTTTCTTTCTTTCTTTAAAGTACAAAGGATACCACCCTATTGCCCGCCACCCACAAGATTGGTGCACACCGTGATGTTTGAAACCTTCACCTTTATTCATTGTTGTAAAGAAAGCAGTGAAGTCAGTTGTAAAAACAAACAAAGAAACAAACACCCGCAAGTGGGTTTAAAGCTGTAGAACAATATCCAGTTCGGTAATGGGCTAGAAAAGAGGTCAGCCAAACGATTAGAAGTGGCGGGGTAAAAGCTGGGTGCGTTGGAGAAACAAAAATTCGAAACGGAGATCGAGAATGCTTTTTGCAAAATGTATTTCATGGTGGACAACAAAAACTCAGAAACGGCCGGCAAGAAGGTGAGCAAGCCAATAAATCTTTGAGTGGCAGTAGGTAATTATTCCAAAACGTGTTATATCAGAAATCCCCGCTTTCTCTCTTTATCTGTCTCATGCATACACGTACATAGATACACACGCGCATATATATATATATATATACTAACACACAGGCATGTGTGCATGTGTATACAGTATGCATGGATGTACAATTGTTTTAAGAAATGCCATCTCAGCATATAGAATGGACAAGTCGAGTTCAAAGCCCAGCGGAGACTGTTGCATTCACTTCAAACTTGGGACACATACACACACACACACACATATATATATATATATATATATATATATATTCACCAACGTCTTCGCACAAGAAGGATGCGACACAGTCGGTTTTTAAGCGGAGTTTATCTGATTTTAAATCTGAGTTTTTCGCCTCCTAAACTGGTTGCCATACCAAGTTTAATGAACCAAATCTGCCCTACTATTTACCCATAGCTGGTTGTTAGTGCTCCTGAAATACAGCCAGCTTCCTCCAAGATTTATATGTAGATCGGTACGTCCATTTCCTCCGACGATAAATCACAAGAATCCTCCAAGGATATATATGAATAAAGTTGGCGACCTTAGTCGAAGTTAACCCAAAGGCTTACTTTTCAATAGCTACTAGACCGAGATGAAGGAGACGGTGCTACTCCATTCTTTGGATTGCTCCACTTTACCCTTGATCCTTACCTTATAATGCTGAGTGTTAAGCAAGGCAGCATCAAAAACCATTTTTGAGTCTTTGGTATGACTTGACCTGGGATTGAACCTCGGTCTCCTGGACCATTGGCAAACACTCTACTCATAAGACCAATGACCCGGTGCATATGTTTTTTTTTCAAATATGAAATAGGATAAAACTTGCGATTTCGATCCTCAGGTGAGTAATATTTAACACGTGTAACGTTCTGAACTGAATTTTTTAAACATCTTTAATAGAAAATATCAGACATACTAAATATAAGCTCACATTAAAAAAAGCTTGAAACTATGGGTGGTGAGTTTTTATATTGTTTTATATCTTATTCTCTATTTGAAACATAATGTGATATTGCCCTGCATTTTCATTCACTGCAAATATTTTACGGAATATTAAACGCTTTTAGCATGAATTTTAATCATAATCATAAAAAGAAATACTTAATACCCGTAACCGTGGATACTTCCCAAGTTTCAGCTGGGCCACCAAGTATTTGTGCTGTGCACTTAACCTACGGGTCTGGTGAATCTCTGACTAGCAAGGTCACCTGGCATACGTGCCGGGAGATTTAGCAAACGCTACCATAGTTTATAATGCACCTAGAGATTTTATGACCAGCATTGACCTGGTGGGAGACACGAATAAATATCTTATAGCAATAACTATGAGCAAATTATTTTTTAAGAATAGTCACTTAAATTAATAATTATTTATTAAGGATTACTTTTGTTAATTTCAGGAAATCATATAATTGTACCACTCACTGATGCTTGATAGGAATCTTGAAAATTATATAACTATGCGCAAACAAATAATTTTTATCTGAAGTACTTTAAACCACATAATTGAATATAAATTATTAGTATTAGATATGAATAATTAGTAAGTTTGTATGACTTATTAGAAAAAAAATTTCTTGGCATAAAAATGGCATATTTAGTGTTGTGTTCTGTTTAGTGAAGTAGTAGTAATAATAAGACAAACCACGATATGTGAGGAAAATAGTTATATGAACAGGAAAGAGTATTTACAAGAGAGAGAGAGAGAGAGAGAGAGAGAGAGAGAGAGAGAGAGAGACTGTTAGTAATAAGAACATAGGATTAGTGATAGAGTAAGGATATACTTCAACAATAGGAACGACTCTTCTGGTCTGACTCGTAGGCATATCCTTCTCAGACTGATCTCCGCTACTGCCATATATGGCAGATGAAAACAGCTCATTATGCTCAAAAGGTAGGTGATACCCAACATTTAGAACTGAAAAAAAAAACCCTCTCTGCTAATATCACACACCGTCTCATTGAATGATATTATGGCTCAGCCCTTTACTCTTGTGAGTTGAGTATTCTCCAATGGTCCAAGAGAGCGAGGTTCGATCTCAGGTCGAGTCGTTCGAACGATTCAAAAAATGGCACTTGATTCCTCCTTGCTTAACACTCAGTGCTTTAAGGTACGTATTAATGGTAAAGTGGAGCAATCTAGGGAAAAGACATGTGATCTCCCCTACACCATGGTGTAGAAGCTATTGAAAAGGGAACCTTCGGGTCACCCTCGACTACGGTCGCAAACTTTACTTTATACAACAAAGGGGACTGAGAAGTTCCGGTAAATACTATATATATATATATATATATATATACAGGGTGACCAAAAAAACAAAACAAAACAGAACCTATATATTTTTGTAGAAGTAATAATAGGTTCTGTTTTTTTGAGTCACCCTCTGTGTGTGTGTGTGTGTGTGTGTGTGTGTGTGTGTGTGTGTGTGTGTGTGTTACACATTTGTAGAATGGCAGCTGTATAATTGGCAGTGTTGACTCCAACAAATCCTTCATCAGATGATGACTTTAGTTTCAAACGTGGTTTTGGGGCCGATGTATTTATGCCTTATATATATATATATATATATATATATATTGTATTTCTGGTACAAGAAAATTTATGTAAACAGATTAACGGAGACCTCATTGGTAACAAAAGAAGGAAAACTATACTAAAATAGTAAAATGAACGCGTGCCCTTTCAAATTTATACACTGGAAATCGGTTAAAAACAGGTATATATATATATATATATATACATATATATATATATATATATTACCTTTTGTCTGATAGTGAAGGTCTAAGTTTAGTCACGTGGGTGGACGGTGAGTTGGCAATAAAACAATGGCATCCAACCTCAATTGGAAATATGTTTTTATATAGCCAATTCTGTCTCATTGTTCTCGCAGATCTTCCTATATTTTCAACTTACGCAGATGCGCTCTGCTTATAATTTCTTCAAAAGGATCATTAATTCGACAGGGAAAACTTTCTTTTAATTTAAGGACTAAATGAAGACAAGTTGATGCTGGGCAAGTAACGTTATCCTTGTTGGAAAAATGAGCTTATGCGTTAAATCAGTGAAACCATCAAACAATAATGATTTGTGCCTATTTTCACGTGACTTTTTTTAAATGTTCCCTTGTTAACGAAATAAATTGCTCTATTACTGTGATTAATCAAAGGCAGGCTCACAATACCTTTTTGTGGCATCGACAATACTCCCTTAGGACTTCCTTCTACCTCCACGAATAGATTCTGAAGGCATAATCACATCCAGTAAGAATACGTCTGAAGGCTGGCAGTTTTCCCGTATGCTCTCCATTGGTCAGATGTGAATCTATCTATCTATCTATCTATCTATCTATCTATCTATCTATCTATCTACGGTGTTGCTTTTCTCTAAAATTAAATTTCATCAAATTCTTTTATTTGTATTAATTGCAGTATAGGTATTCTTCGAAAATGTTCGGCAAGCGATCAGTGTGTTTCTCTGTCAAATATATTTCCTGAGTTTCCTCAGAAGGACAAACGCGAGACTTAGATATCCCAATCTTAAATAAAGAACTATATTTCGTATAATTTGTTTTCTTGAAGAAACCATTATTTTTTGTCTGTATTTTGATAGACGTTTTTTTTTGTAATTTTATTCATATCGTTTATTAATTGGATTATTTCCCTTGTCTATAAACAAAGGAAAATTTAAAAAAACGTAGACGAGGAAATAGTTCAATTAACACTATATATTGTGAGAGACAAAGAGAGAGAGAGAGAGAGAGAGAGAGAGAGGAGAAAAATGACTATACATAGAAGAATATTTCCTTAGAGTTATTTATTTTTCAATATTATAATAAAAAATAGTAAACATACATCCGATGATCGCATGGGCGAGAAACTGACAGTTCCAAAGTGCTAGTGACTCTACGCCATTCTTACGTAGATATACATGGTCTATTGTGTATAGTGAGGATTTTTCATACATAAATAGACCAAACAACATTATCAATATATATATATATATATATATATACATGATATTAATTTCACTGAAAGTTTTCGGAAGACCTCAATTATATGAATGAGCATATAATCTCATATATATATATATATATATATATATATATATATATTCTTACGTATGCTCTCCTGAGGTTAATTACGTATATATGTACCAATAAACAAACCTTTTAGTGTGGTTATATTTACTTACATATATATATATATATATATATATATATATATATATATAAGCAAATATAAGTGTGTGGGTATACATATATATATATATATAAGTAAATATACCCACAAACTAAAACAAATTCATTTATATGTATATATATATAATTAACTTCATGAGAATATATGTAAGTGTATATATATATATATATATATATATATATTGAGAGACAGAGACAGAGACAGAGAGAGAAAAAGAGAGAGAAAGAGAGATTTACAAAAGAGATAAGACAGAGATATCTCTATGTAGCCATCAATTTTTGAATCTTTCATTCTATATGAGGCTCACGTAGTGTAACGGTTGTCGTCGTTGGAAATAGAGACGGTGAACAGACTTTAATTTCTGGACGATGCTCTCCATTTTACATTGCGCTTTGTTGGGAAATGGAGGCATTCAACTGTCCTACAACCAGCTATGGAAAATATACACGAGCAGATAACACTCTTAAACCGTGTCATACCAACCAGTCCGGAAGAAGGAAAACTCTGGAATCAAACCTGATGAACTCAACTTCTAAACAGACCTTGTATCATATCTTACACATGTGGAGGTGTTCTTAAACATACACATATACACGCGTATATATATATATATATATATATATAAAGTGATGTCGAGCTTACGTCCGCAGAAAGTTTCCACATAACTTCAAATTTATTAATGTACTTATACACCCCCCCACACACACACTTATATATACATGTATGTATAAAGATCTTCGAATGAATTGAACCCTCTGGTATCCAGTACGGCAAAATGCAAACAAACGAAAGCTACTACATAATGCCTTATAACTCCCGAGTTGACGTATGTCGACTGCTGGCTGAGTGGTATGGTACTAAGTCAAACTTATAGTGGGCGAGTTTCGATCCCAGCTTGAAGCATCCTTCATGTCTAGCCACACTTATGAGTCGTGAAACAGGATCTCTGTGGATGACTATATATATATATATATATATATATATATATATATATCTTTCCAGCCTTGGCATTATATCAACGATCACATTTTATGAAAAAATCAATTCTTATAAATATTCATTCTATCATATATATATATATATGTGTGTGTGTGTGTGTGTGTGTGTGTGTGTGTGTGCACGTGTGTGCAAACGTCTTCTTATGAACTGAGCAGTCCGGTAGCCGTTAGAGGTATATATAAAACACATAAAATATATAAGTAAGATTCCTTCGCTTACGCTGAGATTGACGATGGCTCCGCGGTAAGATATCCGACTAAATTCAGCCGAGTTTCCATCCTAGCTTGAAGCATCTCGTGTATCTAGCCACACTGATGAGTTGTGATACAACAAAACAATCTATCTGTGGATGACTTATATATATATATATAATCTCACTATTACATGCATACATAAATGAGCTAAAAACAATATGATCCTATAATCAGTAGGTTGCTAACTATCCTTGTTCAATAAAAATAGACTCTACTAGCCCGATAAAATAATTGTACCAGGATGTACTAAATTCCTTAGTTATCATATTTACCCAACCCCTCCGCTCGAGCAGGATATGACACAAGATCAATTTTTTTAAGCGGAGTTTAACAGGTTTGAATTCAGAGTTTTCCTTCTCCTAGACTAGTTGCCTCACCAAGGCTGAAGAACCTAGTCTACCCTACTATTTACCCATAGCTGGAGGGAGAATAATTGGATTCATACCTTTCCCAAGGGTATTAGTGCTATGTGAAGTGCAATCAGTCCAGGATTTGAACTCGTGTCGCCGTGTCCATATCCGGCGACGATAACCATTACACCACGGGCACCTCCTTAGTTATACGTTACCCAAACGATCTCACCGTATTCAACAGTTACCTATTTTCCCATCACAATAACGTTGCAATCTTGACTGCTATCCACTGTATTTAGTAAGAAGTATTACCCTTTGGGCATAATTCAGCTGTGCCCTGGCTCATTGTAAACGCTTTAGACTATTAACATTGGTTAGTATGAGTACCATAACTTAGTAGCCTCATACACAACGAGGATCGATGGACTGTATAGCACAAATAAGAGCTATCTGCATCTTGTGCCATAGAAGCGCTTAAGTAGTCTCGTAGTTAACGGGGAAAACTAAGCCACTTACAGACAATGGAAGTATACAAGCTCGTATTCATCAGCAGAGAGTACAAGGCCATTTTACTCCAATCAATATTAGATAAAAAGAAAAAAAACAAACAAATATATGCTGTATGTTATAAAATGGAAAAGACGACATGTAATTAAACCATTAAGAATAAAATAAAATGACACAAAGAAAAAGAAAAAACACAATAGAAATAATGTAGAACGTAAAAACCTGCGTAATATATACATAACATTGCCTTATACAGTTTTTAGTAGTCACACACACACACACACACACACACACACACACACACACACACATATATATATATATATATGTGTGTGTGTGTGTGTGTGTGTGTATATATTATATATATATATATATATATATATGTTTATATATCTAGCTGATAAATGTACCGGCTAAAATTACTTATTAAAAAACGTTAACATATATTGACAGTTTCAAAGACATGAACCTATTAGAATATTAATTTAAAAGGCAACAAATACCACTGAAATATATCAAAGTTTCTTTGTATTCAAAAGTGGTAAAATGTTGACTTTAACCTTGAAAATGACATACACTAGTTGTAAGAGTTAAGAAAAAAAAATGGATATATATATATATATATATATATATATATATATATATATATATATATGAAATAGAATATGATCTAGTTATTTTTGTATTTGAGTATTTTCCTGAAAAATATTTTTAAAATATTCCCATTAAAATATTTTTTCTTTAAATAATCTAAAAATAATATTACAAAAATATTCTAAAATAACTTTGGTAAGATATATTTCTTTTAATAATTTAAAATATATTTCTTGAAATTAGAAAAAAAACACATTTTACTTTAAATATTTTTAAAAAGGGAAGTATTGTGAAATATTTTCTTTTAAATATTTTAAACATATTCTTTTAACTATTTTAAAATATTTTACTTTAA
>OY757927.1:72671132-72676132 GCA_963585895.1 Sepioteuthis lessoniana | reverse complement strand
AATGATATTATGAAAGATGAACAGGCAATTTACTAAGAATTACACCTCTCTTAATATTATGTATAAAAGATTGCATTGTTCTCTGTCACTAACATTGAACACATATTAATTAGAGATATAGAAAAACACTTTATAAACATAAACGATATATTTTTCAAATATACCTTTTGGTATTCATCAATTCAAGTCCAGAAAGCTTATATTGGTCGAAGCGCACCTGAAAGTTTTGATTCTTTTAGTTTGGTTTGGTAGGTTTCTTCGTTTAATGGTGTATCAACCTTCGTGGATTTGTAATATAATGGCCGAGGGATTTCGTTTTATATATCTTGGTTTTCGGTTTAGTTAGGCTGAGAAGCTTTCGCTTAGTTAGGTGCAACATGAGCGCAGGTGTTCACGCGCGTGCGGGGAGGATGTGCCATTCAGATATGTCAAAATAAAAATCCCAGATAGGAAATTCTGACCGGGGGATATGAATGAAGTTATGCACCGGAAGTGTGCGCGGAGGATTTTGGGAGATTTGAGAAAGTCAGTTAGTTGAGTTCTGCCTCGGAAGAAGAAGGTTGACTTTCACTTGCACTCCGAAGCCAGGCCAGTGGCCTTGCCGCAGGTGTCGCACTAGATTGGGGGTGGGGCAGATGGAAAAGTCAGCATAGAAAGAATGTGTATCTCTCTCCTTATGTTGAAAAACCTTTTAGCTCAAAGGTAATAAAAAGTTTCATACCTGAACTAAGAAGTCGTAAGTGTTTTTGAGTTTCGGGATTCCTATGTGCGTTATGAACATTCTATGTACATTTCACATATTCATGTATGGCCATGTTACAGATTATTTAATGCCGAAGCCATTCTTCTAGAAGAACAGTAGTGGTACTATTTAACCCATAGCTAGGAGGATAAGGGGGTTCATAACTTTCCCAAGGGTATCTGTCCGAAAGTGAACGTAATAGCGCGACTGGAGTTCGAACTCGTTTACTACGATTCCGCAGTCCATCGCTTTAACCATTACACCACGAGGACGAACCCGATTCTTTTAATATCCTTCACATCCACAAATCATCTTAATCTTGAGGGAAGTTATAACTTTATGTATATAACAGATGAACAAAGGCATTTGTTAAAAAGATGCTTTGTAAATCGAAAAAATTCTTAAAAGCCGGCCTGAAGAGCAGTGTAACCCCACCCCCAAAAATACAATCTTCAGAAGTTAGGATATCTTAGACAGAAAGCAAATGGCGTTTGGTGACGGACACTTTTTTCACATGATGCGATCATCAGAATAAATTCTTGGTCTGATTATCGCCTCGGCAAAAAAAAAAAAACCCACGAAAAGAAAAAAAAAAACAATCTGCGTCTTACCTAGCATGCTTGGCTCTGCGTCAACGCTACCAAAAATGTGATATTTTATTTCTCTATCACCGATATCCAACAAGAGAAAGGTAAATATTATAAAATCAATAGATGCGCTAATGAATTTGCTATTTTAGAATTTTATCTTTTAAAATTTTGCCCTACACATGTTTCTGACTTCATAGTTGTCTGAAGACAACCTATTCATTTAATAATAATAATAATGATGATAATAATAATAAAAATAATAATAATAATAATAATAATAATAATAATAGATAGATAGATAGATAGATAGATAGATAGATTTCGACGGATTGATTGATTGATTAATTTTAACGGATATCAAATCTTTTTTTGGTTAACCTATTCGTAGATGTTATGGATTGGTTTCGTTTGTTTTTATGGCATATCAACCATTGTAGGTTATTTAAGGCCAAATCTCTTTATATATATATATATATATATATATATATATATATATATATATATACGATTTGTAAACAGATTTTATTGATAACATTTTTAAACGATTCTGGCCTCATTTTTTGCACACAGTTAAATGTTTACAAGTATTACAATCTGATATGAATTATTGTCTTTGGTGTTAATCCTTTGTTTGCACACAGTTAGATAGCGCCAAGTATTGCTATCATTCGGTTCAACGTACTCGTTCGTTTCTACACAGTTAAATGGTTTCAAGTATTGCTATATAAAACGAACTATTCAATTAAACATCAGTCTCTTTTTTATACATAGTTTAATGATCTAACAGTTCCATTTCTTGCAATTCAGTTTAGCATAAGTCATTTTTCTCTCGGATTAAATTTCAAACGGTTCTATTTGATCCAATGATACGACCTCATCAGGTGCGACCACTTCGGGTGAGAATGCATCGGGGAGGGATGTTAATGAAGTGGTAGTCCACATTCCCCGAAGCTCCAGCATTACTGGAGCCTCACCATCAGATTGTTTAATCTCATAAATAGGACACTCATAGATCTTACCCCTTCAAAGATGCAGTTGGTTTATTTTACAGCCCTAACCGACTAGGCTGTAGATATTGTGATATCGCATTGTATTTTCATATTCACATTGGCATGTAGTTGTTGCACTGGATTTTTTCACAATGCTTTTTTTGATACGAATGATTTTGAAACATGCATATTCGACCCCTAGATGTGGGATTAACGGGTAATATCACTCCAGGTAGGTGTAAACCCGGAATAATGGTAATGAAAGGGTACATTCCCCGGGGCTCCAGGATTGCATCCTTACCATGAGATAAAGTTTCGTGTCATATCCAGAATATCAGTTTTTTTTGGAGGGGGAGTCTAACCTTTATGTTGGGGATTCAATCATAGTATTCCAAGTGCCACAGAAAAGCACACAGAGAGAGAGAGAGAGAGAGAGAGAGAGAGAGAGAGAGAGAGAGAGAGAGAGGATATGCACACCCTGCTAGAGATATAAAGAATATTTTTAAAAAAGCAGGTTACAGGTGGACAGATATGAATAATGGAGACAATGTTGTAACCTTACCATAAGATATAGTTTCGTTTCATATCCAGAATATCACTTTTTTGGGGGGTCTAACTTTTATGTTGGGTATTCAATCAGAGTATTCTAAGTGCCACAGACAATCACAGAGAGAGAGAGAGAGAGCGAGAGAGAGGGGGGGTTATGCACACCCTGCTAGAGATATAAAGAATATTAAAAAAATACGGGTTACAGGTGGACAGATATGAATAATGGAGACAGACAGGAAGTTAGATCGATATGATCATCATTCCGTCTTTTCTTACCTATAAGTTCCGAGAAACATGCAGCCATTTACTCCTAATATTAAATTAGAAGTTTCATCTTATTAAAATCCCTGTACATTTTCCGCAATATATTCGCTGAAAATAAGCTGGCAAAAGGCCCCGAGGGGTGCACAGCTAAACGCTATCTCCCTTAAAACGAGGATAGAATGGAAACTTCACACTCCTCTTCAGAGTTCAAGAACCAAACTGAATCCCTATCTTTTCCCTACGGGGATCCCCATGGAACGAGTTCCCTTGATTTTATACTTGAAGAGTGAAAACGCGTAAATATGAAAAGCATTTCAACTGGACGGCATTATTAGTTTTTACCGCCATTTTCTTCGCGCTTCATCGACACTGGGTTTGTTTCGTATCCGCCTTTGGGCATGACGGTACGAAATGAATCCAGAGTGGGTTGACACGTTTCAATAAAGTGTCCGCTTGCAATATTTGCCAGAAAAAAATATTATGCTAAAATCCTTACGTCGGAGGAATGCAGTAAATTTCTTCCAAATCAGTTGGAATCGCTTATCCCAGGAACTACCCACATCCAACACCCGCAGGAAATCTATGAATTATTTTCAGAGGTGGCAAGAAGATGATAACTTGCTGGGGATAAAAAGTACAATTCTTAAAAAGCTGTAGATCCTAAATAACTCTTTCTCTAAAATCTAACCGTTTTATCTCTCTCCTTCTCTTTGTATATATATATATATATATAAGATCATAATATAAATATATATATATATATATATATATATATATATATATATATCATCATCATCATGTCGCACTGGTAGCACGGATCTCCCTGAACCTTTCTCGCCACTCCTCCCTATCGTTCTTCGCCATAGGTAGGTCTTTAGGACAACATCCCGTATCCTCACATAGCTGCTGAATGTATGTTCGTGCTGGTCGTCCTGTTTTTGCACGGCCATGTGTGGGGGTCCATAAGAGAACATCTCTTATGAGTTCGTCCCTGCTTCTCCAGCAGTGTCCTGCAAGACATTAGGAATTCTAAAGTTTTGAAACATAAAAATAGGTGTTATATATTCATTGAAGACAGATTGACTTTTTATGTGAATATAATCTGAAAGAAGATTTCTTAAAAATTGAAATTCTACTGATTCGATACACGCTACATATCTTCTGATTTTTTTATATACAAATAAAAGTTTATCTCAGTCGGCTGGGACTGTTGAATACACCGACTGCTTCTCTACAGAGGTATAAGACCCCTCGCCCTAACGAGTGTCCTGATATGACACTAAACAATCTGATGATGAGGTTCCAGTAACGCTGGAGCTTTGGGGAATACGGACTATCCCTTCATTGCCATGGCTTCCAGGTCCACTCTATCCTGGAGTGATAGCACTTGGTAGGGTCCTATCAATGGGTTAAATAGAATTAAACTATGTATTTGTGCTAAACCGAATTGTTGGAAATAGAACTTCAGGAGAGACGTGTTGACACAAGCTTACCTAATGATCGGCCTCATTAAACTCAGAATCTTGAGTTTTTTCACTATTTTATTTCATTTTATAGAAGAAAATGTATTAGAAACATTAGGAGTTCGTTACTTAAAGTTTCATGAGCTGTACACAATCATCAGACAGAAAAGTAGCTAATCAGTTATAATTATTGAGTGGTTTAAAGGCTAGTAGGTAGAGTGTTCGCCAATGGTCCGGGCGACCTGGGTTCAACCAAAAGACTTTAAGAATTGTACTTGATACCTCCTTGCTTAACACTTAGCAATATAAGGTACGTATCAAGGGTAAAGTGGAGCTATCCAGGGAAAGGAGTAGCACCCTCCCCTCACGTCGGTGAAATAGCTTTTGTAAAGGGAGCCTTCTG
>OY757927.1:72646132-72668632 GCA_963585895.1 Sepioteuthis lessoniana | reverse complement strand
TAAACAAAGTGGAATGCTACGTATATGTCCGAATGTTGGAAATGCCCAAACACAATAAAGTAAATTTGTTTATATATATATATATATATATATATATATGTATATATGCAAGAACTTTCATGCAAAAATAAATCGCGTGACACTATATATATATATATATATATATATATATATATATATATATATATATATATATATAGTATTTGAACATACCTTCTTATAAATACACAAATCCATGTACTTTATTTTGGCTTTGTTGATGTTAGATAAATATTTGAATAAAAGATTGAAGTAAGAAAAAAAAAAATATATATATATATATATATATATAACTCACGGAACAATTAAACCAAGAAAATTTTGCAAAGAAGATATCGTGTCTGATATCGACTGACAGGGGACATTAAAGATATTTTTTAACAAAGCTGCTGGTTGATGCGTTATTTAGAGTTAAAAAGAACCCTTTGCCTTAGCTAAAACATGTGCCAAGTTATAGCAAATAAATCGCAGGTGCATTTCTGCCCACGTTTCTTCTTTAAATGCTCTGATTGGCTCACGTTATAATGAGTGAAAAGAGTGTAAAGAAGAATGGAAATGAGGCGGGTGAACGTGAAGGAGAAGAAAAGAGTGAGTGAGAAGTAGGAGAAGAAGAAAGAGAATGAATGAAAGAAAGAAAGAACTTAAAAAGATAGAGAATGTTCCTGTAAACGAATGCGAATTTTATTTGAAGTAGTGGAATGAAATGAAATAGAAAGAAAAAAAATCAAAAAAGGTGTCAAAATGGCAAGAAAAAGAAAAAGGAAGAAAATGAAGAAAATAAAAAAGAAAAGAATAACGGGATTTAAAAAAAAATGAAATTGAAAGAAAAGAGCGAAAAGAGTTAAAAGAGGCCAAATGATGAATGAAAAGGAGGATAACGAAAAGGAAAAAAAAAACAAACGATAGAAAAAATGAGAATAAAAGAAGAAAAAATAGAGGAAGTGAAGAAGAAAGAGAGAAAAAAGAAATAAAGAAGTGAATCTCAATGAATGTAATAATAACATATAAGGAGAAGAAACAGAAGGGTTTCAAAATTAGAAGAAGAAGAAGAAGAAGAAGAAGAAGAAGAAGAAGAAGAAGAAGAAGAAGAAGAAGAAGAAGAAGAAGAAGAAAATATAAATCAGGTGAAAAAAATAAAGGAGAAAAAAATGTGACTATAAATGATTTTAAGAGAAGAAAATTAAAAAAAAGAATACAAGAGAATAATAAGCAATGATTATCAAAAATAAACAAAGGAGATATAAAAATAACAAACAAACAAAAAAACAAACGAAAAATTGAAAGGATTGGTCATTTTTTTATTTTATGGTATATCAATTCTTTTAAGATATTTAATGTCAAATTATGTATATACACACACACACACTCACTCACACACACACACACACACACACACATATATATATATATATATATAGGAATGTAAGCGAATTGTTTATAAGTAACCTTGTTTTTACACGGGTTCGAGCTCATTTGTTTGCGCACCGTTAAATCGTTTCAAGTATTCCTATCAAACACTAATAAATGTATTTATAATCAATCCTTTGGTTTCAAACTGTTAAATGCTTTAATAATTCTATAGAATATTAATCATGTGGATGCACACACGTAAATCATTTCAAGTTTTCCTATCTAACTCTAGGAGTCATATTTAATATTAATCATTCGATAGGACAGAGTTAACTGTTTTCATATATTGCTATTTAATTTTAGTAATGATATACATCAAGTATTCTTATGTTATATAAATAATTTGCTTACTGCTGTATGGTTTAAGATTATAATAGATACCATACCCAACAACTAAACACCGATAACTTGTCTACCTGGGATGTGGGGGATCCTAACAGCACATATTAATGAGGAAATTTATTCTTCGCTTGTATGCCGCGGACTGATTCCCGAAGAACAGAAAGGATGCTACTGGGAAACAAGAGAAACAAGAGAAACAAGTGGTTTATTCTATATTGACCTGCACATTCTCAACGAGAACAAAGCGAGGTGAAAAGATATCGACATGGTGTTGATTGACAACAAAAATGCCTATGATATGGTCCCGCAATTCAGTATAGTAGATTGTCGGAAAAATGTATAAGATATCTGACAAACTCATAAAATTCATCACGGAAGCCAGATAAAACTAAAACGTTGAATTGACAGCTGGAGGAAAAACTTCAGCTGAGGTGAAAATCCTTCGAGGCATCTTCCAGGGAGATGCGCTTTTATCATTAGTATTTGCTGAAACTATGATGCCACTCAATTAAATGCTTAGGTAGTGCGCTGGCAGCTACAATTTACAATATCGCAAGAAAAGATTAATGATATTATGTACATGGACGATATTAAGTTGTTTGAAAAAAAAAATGAAATAAAAATAGAGACTTTGATGAAAAGAATAAGAATATACATTCCAGGTTGAGGAATGGAATTTGTAAGGGGAAAATGTGCCTTGGGGGTAATGAGAGGTTAAAAAAATCAAATAAAGGAAGAAATAGAGATAATTAATCAAGAATGAATCAAAACCATCGGAGAAAAGGAAACTCATAACTGCGTGGGAATATTGGAAGCAGACACCACCAAACAATCGGAGACGAAAAAAAAGAAAAAGAGTTCCTCAGACGAAGGAGAAAACTGAAAACCAATCTTAACAACAGAACTCTCATAAGAGGAATAAACACTGTCTTATAAGATACCCAGGACTATTCTTAAAAGGGACAAGTGAAGAAAAAAAAACAGAGGACAAGAAAGTTGATGCACAAGGTTTAACATTCGATAGATGACAGACACAGACTACATGTGCCAAGAAAAGATGGAGGATTGAAGATAGCGTCGATGCACCAACAAGAGGACACAAAGACTACATTAAAAAGGACAAAAAAGGTTAACGACAGCGGCCAATAAAAGCAGTAGCAATATAAGAATCAACAGAACAACAATAATTTGGAAACAGAATTGGGAAGAAAAACAACTGCATGGATATTTCAAGCAACAAACTCACAGAATCTCACGCAAAAAAAGACTTGTACATCGCTAAGAAAGGGAACATTTTTGATAGAAATTAAATCCCTTCTAATAGCAGCAAAAAACAACGCCATGAAGGCTAATTACATTAAATTGAGAGTCTACAATATGCAAGAGGATGGTCAGTGTAGATTATGTGAAGATAGAGACGAAATGATTAATGACATAATAAGCCAATATAGCAAACTCGTGTAAAGAGAGAATGAAACTAGAAACGACTGGGTGGAAAATGTTTTACACCGAGAATTATGCAAAAACTGACATTTGACCATTCAACCTAATGGTAATCGCACAAACCAGAATCTGTCCGAGAGAATTAGAGACAAATTTTCCTGGAATTTTGAGATAAAAATGTATAAAAACATCCAGCTCAGAGGACAATAACTTAATAAAAATAATCAAAAAGAAAGAAAACAAAGAACTTGACATATAGAGTTCTTTTTCGTCCCAGTTGAATACTGTGAAATGAAAAGAAAGCTAAAAGGGAGAGAAGTACTTTGACTTTGCTAGAGAACTAAAAAGATTTCTTGATATATGAGTTTGACGGCGATACCAATTGTAATTGGCGTGCTTAGAACGGTCTCCAAAAGCTTGTAAAAGGGACAGGAGGAGTTGAAAATCAGAGAACGAACCGAGGCCATCTAAACTAGAGCATCGTTGCAATTGTCAAGAATACTGAGAAGAGTCCTGAAGACCTGAAGAGACTTGCTGTCACTAAAACCCGAGTAAAAGACCAGCTAACCCTAGTGTGAAAAATCTTGCAAGACGTTAAATAATAATCTCAAGTAAAGGATTAAATAATTCTATTTGGACTATAAATCGGACCCGAGCAAGTTCTACCTACCCTGGTCTGAGTGGACCCGGAAGTAATGGTAATGAAGGTGTATTCCAATATCTCACAATCAGATGCAGTTTAGTGACATACCAAGGTGACTCGTCGGGGAGTATTTACACTCTGCAAAAGTGCAGTTGGTATATTCTACTGCCCCAGCCAAAAAGGGACAAAGAAAAAAAAAGAAAATTATATTAATTCAAAGAAGAAGAAAGAGAAGAAATTACTATGAAACTGAAACTTCCCAAAGGAACTTACAGAAAAGGTCAGAGGTAAGTAAATTGGAAAACCTTAAAACGTATAAAAATCTTTTATCTTATTTTTTGTCCTTTTCCATGTGCATTTTCTTATTATATTTCTTTTTTTTCTGCCTTCTCTAGTTCTTCATCTTTCTCGCTTCCTTTCATTCACTCTCCGTTTATTCGTCTCTTCAATTCTGTCTCTCTCTGTATTTCTCTCCAGCACCGAATCAACTTCTGAACAAATAACCCGAAGTCAAATAGACGCAAGGAAAATCAAGAAATAAATACAAAGGTAAAATATCTACCAACAAAATTCTCACAAGAATCTCACTGTTTCTTTCTCCATCTTGACACACACGCACGCACGTATATATATATATATAGTGAGTGAAAGAGAGAGAGAGAGAGAGAGAGTGAGAGAGAGAGAGAGTGAGAGAGAAATATATTTCATATTATTAATCTAATGAAGAAAGATGCGTTTATTTTAAACAAAAACTATTCATTTTTGAATATTATTTCCGTCGTGAATATTAGTTACATAGATCGATCATTATACTGAGAAAAATACAGTTAAAATTTTAGCTAAAGACCATGTATCAACAAATGAAATTATTGATGCACCCTCGTATACACAGGTACACGCACCCCACATATATATATATAAATTCGTATATATATATATATATATATATATATATATATATATATATATATATATATATATATTGTCATCCACAGACAGACTGTTTCGTTGTATATATATATATATATAAAGTAAGTAAAGTTGGCGGCCGTAGTCAAGGGCGACTAGAAGGCTCTCTTTCCAATTGCTACTACGCCGAGGTGTAGGGGAGGGTGCTACTCCCTTCCCTGGATTAGTCTACTTTACCCTTGATACGTACCTTATATTGCTGAGTATTAAGCAAGGAGGTATCAAGTACTATTTTTAAAGTCTTTGGTACGACGCAATATATATATATATATATATATATATATATATATATATATACGTATCTATGTATATACAGAGTGTGTCAATATACATGGGGCCCATATGACAGCTTTTAACTCTACAAATAAGAATGTTGTGTGCTTTTTCATTTCAGATTTTTAAAATAATCTACTATAATATCTATTAATCCTCGATAACAATGCCTTAGACAAGAGAGGAAAATATTTTACGTCACAACTTATTTGGAGGCAATATCATTCAAAACTGCCCCAAAAATTTCTCCGGAAGAATAACTTTAAAAATTATCCCCATAAAAGCCAAGTCTATCGTAATGTCGTACATAAACTTCAAACCACAGGTCAGCAAATAACCTCAGGCAGAAAATCTCAGATCTGGCACGATGTTGACTGCAAGATGTCCTAACAATGTCGATGCAGTGGAAGATTCTGTTGGAAGGAGTCCGAAAAAGCCCCTCCGAAGACGTTTCCAAGAATTTGATCTTTCACGTGCATTGTTACAAAGAATCTAAAAGAAGGATCTTCAGCTGTACTCAAACAGAATCCAGATCAAGCATAAACTCCCACCATCTGACATGGAAAAACATTTGGTGATGCGCAGGTGCTTCGGCAACAAGATTGAAGAAGATCCTGACTTCTTTGAAGATGTCTGGTTCGGTGACTAAGCACGCTTCTGGCGCTAAAGACCTGTCAATAGCAACAACTGTATGTACTGGGGTGCAGAATTCCTTGCATTCTGAGAAATGCACGACCTGAGTGGCCATCTCAAAACATGGAATAATCGGACAATTTTAGTTTGAAAACGGAGACGAGGAGGCTGTCACTGTCATAAAGGACGAGACTGATTGCATTTCACATACCCTTGGGAAAGGTATGAATCCAATTATTCTCCCTCCGGCTAGGGGTAAATAGTAGAACAGACTAGGTTCTTTAGTTTTCCCCGTTAACTACGAGACTACTTAAGCGCTTCTATGGCACAAGATGCAGATAGCTCTTATTTCTGCTATACAGTCCATCGATCCTCGTTGTGTATGAGGCTACTAAGTTATGGTACTCATACTAACCAATGTTAATAGTCTGAAGCGTTTACAATGAGCCAGGGCACAGCTGAATTATGCCTAATGGGTAATACTCCTTACTAAATACAGTGGATAGCAGTTAAGATTGCAACGTTATTGTGATGGGAAAATAGCTAACTGTTGAATACGGTGTGATCGTTTGGGTAACGTATAACTAAGGAGGTGCCCGTGGTGTAATGGTTATCGTCGCAGGATATGGACACGGCGACACGAGTTCAAATCCTGGACTGATTGCACTTCACATGGCACTAATACCCTTGGGAAAGGTATGAATCCAATTATTCTCCCTCCAGCTATGGGTAAATAGTAGAACAGACTAGGTTCTTCAGCCTTGGTGAGGCAACTAGTCTAGGAGAAGGAAAACTGTGAATTCAAACCTGTTAAACTCCGCTTAAAAATTGACCTTGTGTCATATCCTGCCCGAGCGGAGGGGTTGGTAAATATGATAAAGGAGCATCACTTAGAATTGCTGAATAAATCTGTCCGGTTGTTGGAATACATCGCGGTGTGAATCGAGATTCGCAATGGTTCCAACAAGATGGAGCAACTCCGCAAAGAGCCAACATTTTGATGAAGTTGCTCAACCATCAATTCCCAAATCGGCTGATTAGCAGGTGCTGCGATTAAACATTTATGAACATAAAACAGCATTTAATCCATGTATTGCAAAGTTAACAGCCATCAAAGCGTTTATTCTAAAATGATATAATTACTTATATCTCACTAAAGAAAATGCTTGAAAGAAAATTACTAGCTTGTTTTGAAAATACTTATGAATTACAATAATCAACACTTTCTATCTTGCCCAGTCGGCTGAGGCTGTAGAATACACCGACTGCTTCCGTATAGACGGGTAAAACCCTCCTCAACCATGTCGTGATATAACACTAAACAATCTGATGATGAGGTTCCAGTAATGCTGAAGCTTTAGGGGATGCTATCACTAGCAGGTCCACTCTGGCCTGGAATGATAGCACCTGATAGGGTCCTATCTATGGGCCAAATAGCACTAAACTGAATTGCTTGAAATAGGACTGTTTTGGCATTTAAATTGCGTACTTATGTGAAACTGAACTGTTTGAAAATAACTGCTTTGACATTTAACTGTGTGTCAACAAAAGCTATACTTATACTAAACTGAATTGTCTGAAATAGAACTGTTTGACTAAACTGATTTAAACTATGTACTTATGTTAAACTAAATTGTTTGAAATAAAATTCTTTATTTGCATAAAAATGAATTTGGCATTAAATAACCTACAAAGATTGATATGCCATAAACCCAAACAAACATATCTATCTATCTATCTATCTATCCGTTTGTGTGTATCGGGAAGAAAGATCAGCCATCCTAGAATACCCGGATGCAAATAACTTAGAAAGAAAAGGTCAACTAGTTTCGAAATGTAGAGACTTGAAAAAAGTTTCTCTTTTATAGTTTTGCTAAAGATTAAATGGAATATTCGATTAATAAAAAATATCTAATAATAATTAAAAGCAACAATTAGAATATAAAGCACAATTTATTAATGTATATTAGAATAGAAAAAAGCAACGCAGGTTATCAACTCGCACAATAATATCAACAACAAATATGAGAAGTGGTAGCAGTGAACTACATTCACCTCCCAAATATTGTGTACTTGGTTTTCGTACGAACATCCAATGAAGTCATACGATTCCCCACTACCGACTGGAAAATGCTCCAACCGCATTAAACTCTGCGTAATGAATGGGTCTGTAAAGTGAGTCCCGTAAGTCGATGGATTTTGTGCAACGAACTCATAAGCGATGGACTACTACACATGGACACACCAGTAACAGCCAAGCGGTAAAAACTCTTATTCACTGGCTCTGTGTGAATTTTGGATGCCATCTTGAGAATTTATCAAGTGCTATGGCCGATAGAGAACTGATGGTGCGTGTGTGTGAGAGAGAGAAAGAGAGAGATAGAGTGAGAGAGAGAAAGAATTTAAAAAATCTGTGCTGTTGGCTAGTTTTGATGATATATATATATATATATATATGAAATTTTGTTGTAGGTCCAAAGAGAGAAAGAAATATTTTAAAATGTTTAGGTCCACGAAGAAATTTCTATTTTTTCGGATTTATGAATCCTGGAAAAAAAACAAATCTTTTCGTAGACCTACACATTTTAATATATATATATATATATATAAAGAGAGAGAGAGAGAGAGAGAGAGAGAGAGAGATTGCTCAATATGAGTTGAGTTAGGATTGCGCAGACACAGTGTCATTTGTCACATGACTGTATAGGCAAGAAACCTTCACCCTGTGCCGTTGACTCTGTGTCGGCGCTAACTTGACATTCAGAGAGAACTGTCGTCATTTATAAAGCTCTGAGAAAGCAACGAATTCATATAAGTGCAACATTAGGTTATTTTTATTTCTACATTATTATTTTGGTCTCTATACCGTCATACAACACTTTCCAGTTGATAAATATCAGTGAGCATCTTAAAAAACTGTAACTGGAAGAGGTGTAAATTGGAGGACAAGCCGAGGCCACCCAAACTATAACCATGTTAAGAACGGCGAGAATCCTAGTGACCTGAGGAGACTTGCTGTCATTCAGATTCCAGAGAACGACCATCAACTAACGCTGGTATAAAAGACTCGCAGGGAATGATTATGATAATTGAACTGTCCGTCTAGTGAATTTTGCCCTCCCAGCGGACTCCAGATTGAAAATCAAAGATAAGAGTGACAAGTACTTGGATTTTACGAGGGAATTAAGAATTATGAGGAACATTAGTGAGACGGTGATACCCGTTGTAATTAGTGCACTGGGAACAGTCTTCGATAAGAGACTTGAAGAATTGGAAACCAGAAAAAGATTTGCGACCATACAAAATACACTGCTGGGATCGTACATAATACCGAGAAGAGTCCTGGTGACATGAGGAGATTTAGTGTCACTCAGACTACACTGAAAAACTGCCGGCCAATGCTGATTTAAAAAAAAACAAACTCGCAAGGAACAAAATAATGATAATAAATTGGAAATTGGACATTGAATTGGGACAATGCAAACTACAGCATAGTTGGAATCAACTAGAATTGTCAGAAGCGTCACGAAGACTTGAAGTGACTTGCTGTCACTCAGGCTCCAGTGAAAGATCCTCAGCTAAAGATAGTACGAAAAACGTTTAATGATAATAATTTTTTAAAATGTGAAAAATTGATCACACGCAACAGAATAGCAATTGTGGCTCGTGGAGATAGTGATAAAATGGTTAATTGCATAAAAAATGAATGCAGCAAATTATCACAAAAGAATACAAGGCACGATTGGGTGGGGAAGATGATAAACTGATAATTGTGCAAAAGATGAAATTTGACCATTCGGCCAAATGAAATATGCAAAAATCCGAATTAGTCTTATAGAATGAAAAGCATAAATTTCTTTGGATTTCGAGATCCAAACGTTTCACCGAATCCCGGTCAGAAGATCAGACCCAGAGTTTATTATTAAGAAAAAAAACAAACTTGCTATCACGTGAATTTTTGGAGGTGCCTGTGGTGTAGTCGTTATCGTCGTAGGAAATGGACACGGCGACACGAGTTCAAATCCCGGACGAGACTGATCGCATTTCACATAGCACTAATACCCTTGGGGAAGGTATGAATCCATTTATTCTCCCTCCGGCTATGGGTAAATAGTAGGACAGACTAGGTTCTTCAGCCTTGGTTAGGCAACTAGTCTAGGAGAAGGAAAACTCTGAATTCAAACCTGTTAAACTCCGCTTAAAAATTGACCTTGTGTCATACCCTGCCCGAGCGGAGGGGTTGGTAAATATGATCACGTGAATTTTGCTGATATGGCGGTTGATTGGTTGGTTGTTTATTTGTTTTACGGCGTATCAAACCTTTTGGGTCATTTAACAACGAATTAATTTGTTTTGATGAAAGTTCAAACAATTAAACAGATTTTTGTTAAGTGTCAAGACAGTTGTATTTCAAACAATTTGATTTAGCATTAGTACGAAGTTTAATTCTATTTCACCCATAGATAGGACCCTATAAGGTGTTACCACTCCGGGACAGAGTGGACCGAGGAGCGATGACAATGAGGGTGTACACCTCATTTTCCAAAGCTCCAGCATAACTGCAACTTCACCATCAGATTGTTTAGTGTCACATCCAGGATATTTATTTGGAAAATTTTACCTGTCTGGAGAGATGCAGTCGGTGTATTCTATATTTAAAAAACTGTGGAACATGAGAGTGACGCTGATAACGATTGTAGCTGGTCCGATTGGAACGGTTCCCAAAGACACAGAAAAAATAAAGGAAATTAAAGGAAGAATAAAAACCATCCAGACCGCAGCATTGTTAAAATCGGTTAGAATACTGAGAAAGGTCCTGGAGATGTGAGAGGCTTGAATTGGACTGCAATTAAAGACCACCAGCTAACGCTCAAGTGAAAAACTCCTAAGAAGTGAAGTAAAAACCTCTAAAGCACATTTAGTACTTTCAGCGGCTCGTTAGCCAAGTGGATAAGGTGTTCGCTAATGGTCCGGGAGATTTGGGTTCAATTCCAGGTTGCGTCATACCAAAGACTTTAAAAATGGTACTTGACACCTTAATACTCAGCATTATAAGGTACGTATCAAGTGTAAAGTGGAGCAATCCAGGGAAAGGAGTTGCGCCCTTCCCTACACCTTGGCATAGTAGCTATTGAAAAGGGAGCCTTTTGGTTGCCCACGACTACGGTCACGAACTTTACTTACTTACAGAAGAGTAAGACCCCTCCAAATTGGAGTCTCCTGAGTATGACTCTAAAGTGTATATATATATATATATATATTGTGGTACTTACATGATTTAAATAAATTTTTAATAAAGAACCCATTTTTAAAATATTTTAAGAGTGAATGAAATATTTTAGAATTCTTCAAAAAGAACCCTTTATTTCGCTGACTTTTCTTTTGAGAATTGTGTCCGTAATTCTTGAGATAATATGTGAGGGATTGAGGAATTCAACTTTCGGGTAGGGACAGACAAAAAACAAAGAGGTGGGAAGGAAAAGAATATGCTGGCTTACCGTAAATTTTTTCCTTTCCTCCTCCTTGCTTTTTTGTTTTTCGCTCACTACCCAAAATTTGAATTCTTCACATATCGACAAAAGTATTACGGACATAATTTTCTGAAGAGACGTAATCGAAATAAAGGTTCCCTTTTTAAGAATTTTAAAATATTTTAATCACTTTTAAAACACTTTATTCTTTTTAAACATCCTTACATTATCAAAAGCATTATTTAAAAAAAATATTTTTTTATCATACAATGTGTGAAAGTACGTGCGATACTCTGTCCTCATCAGTCGCCAACCAGGGTGATAACATAGTTTTGGTAGCTCAAGGCAGTACTGCCACTCCTGGCGCTACCCAGCAGCTTCTGCCACATTATATATATATAATTCGCACGTTCAACCTATGTCTTCTCTGTCTGGCTAAATATCTGTCATTGACTCTCTCGCCCTCTCTCCCTCTCTCTCTTTCTGCCGCTCTCTTACACAGTCTCTCTCTTTCTCTCTCTCTCTCTCTCAATTTTCCAATTAAACATTTTTTTTTCTTTTTTCTGATCACCCTTTTTTCCCCTTCTCCTTTCTCTCTCCTCACTTCTCTCTCGATCTATCTAAGTCTGCCGATCTGTTCAACATTATGTCTGTTACTGTCTGACTCTATCTGTCTGTCTATCAGTCTGTCTGTCTGTTTCTCTCTCAGTCATTTACTCGTTTTCTTTTGTCTTTTCCAATCATTTACTCATTCTTTCTCTTTCCATCCTCTAATGTTACCTCTCTATCTATCTATCTCTGTCGATCTGCCCGGCTCTATATCTGTCACTGTGTCTGTGTCTGTCAGCGTATTTCGGGAAGTCCCCGTAACGTTGTGGTTAAAGTGATCGACAGTGATATCGTTGGTCAAATTCTAGTAGCACGATTGCATTCCCTTTCAGACTAATACCCTTAGGAAAGTTATGATCCTTCTTATAGACCCAGCCAAGGCTTATGTAGTACTACCTCTGTTCTTCCACAAGGGTGGTTAAGCATTGAATAATCTATGCAGGTTCATATGCCTTTAAAAAAAAGAAACCAAACCAACCTAAAACTCATTAATAACTGAGGAAGACATTAATCCCAGCAAGTCTATGGCCACTGGAATTAGCTTGACCACTGTCTACTTCATTACCATAATTGTTTTTATCTTCCTAAGATATCTCTGAAAATGCTATGGCGCTCGTGATGTAATGGTTACCGTTGTAGGCAATGGACACGGTGACCTAGGTTCAAATCCATGCCTTTTCCATTGCACTAATACCCTTGCGAAAAGTTTGAATCCAATTATCCTCGCGGGGTTTGGGGTCTCCGAGTTGTTAAAGCGTGGTTAAGTGCTGGACTGCGGAATTGTAGTATGTGAGTCTGAACTCAAGTCGTGCTATTACGTTCACTTTTGGGCAAAATAACTTTGGGAAAAGTATGAATCCCCTTATCCTCTAATCTATGGGTTAAATTGTTCCACTACTGCCCCCCCCCTCAAGGATATATTTGGCATTAAATAACTCGAGAAGGTTGATATGTCATTAATTAATAAACAAACAATTATTCTCCCTCCAGTTATAGGAAAATAGTAGGGCAGACAAGGCTCCTCAAACTTGGTATTGGAGAAAAACAACCCCGAACTCAAACCTGTTTAACTTTGTTTAAAATAGACATTGAATCGAATTGGATGGATTTCGATCACGGCTTCGAGCATCCTGCGTGTCTAGCCACACTGAAGATTTCTGATAGAACGAAACAGTCTGTCTGTGGATGACAATATATACGCCCCCCATGGGGGTTGAGCACTCTGGCGAAGGAATTGTCGGCCTCCGCTCGCATAATGCAAAGCTCTTCGAAAGAATTGAACACTCTGGTAGCCGATAGGGTATAAAAAGGTAAACAAACGGACGCTGTGGCTGTTGCTACATAAATACCTTAAAAATTCCCTTAGCCAACGTGGTCCGCTTGTTAGCCGAGTGGTCTGAGACTTAGTCTGACGTAAAGTTGAATGGGTTTCGATCCCGGCTTCGAGCATCCCGCGTGTTTAGCCACACTGAAGAGTTCTGATAGAACGAAACAGTCTGACCATATATATATATGGATGAAATATCGATGTTTGTACATTTTCAAAAGACCTTCTTTCTGATCAAAAGAAAAATTCTTTCATATTTTTTCTGATGAAAAATTTGTGGAGAATTATATTTGTTTATTCATTTTCTTCATTTAATTCCTTCTTTTACAGATTTTTGTTGCTTTTCGTTCGGCTTTCTAATCACAAAATATCTAAATAAAATTGGATTGTTACTAAATACTTTTACAAGGTCAAGTCTACAGTTTTGAAATATTTTACTATGTACAAATTGGCGGAGCGTATATCACATGAATGAAGCAGTTCGAACTGCGGTGGGCATTATCGAGATAGTTGGAGCTTTGACACGTAATACATTGCTTAATTCTCCGTTTGCTCGTTTGGATTTAATGGCATATAAACCTTTGTAGGTTATTTAATGCCGAGTCAATTTTTTATACAAATGAACAGTTATATTTCAAACAATTCAGATCAGCATAAGTACACAGTTTAATGTCAAAAACATTTCTATTTCAAGCAATTCAGTTTAGTCAAACAGCTCTAATTAAAACAATTCAGTTTAGGATAAGTAAAGATTTTCCACTTAGTTAAATGTCAAAACAGTTCAATTTTAAACAATTCAGTTTTGCGTAAGTACAGTTTCAATGTCAAAAACAGTTCTATTTCAAACATTTCTGTTTAGCATTTGTCCGCTGTTAAAACACGACGAAAACAGTTTGATTTCAAGTAATTCAGTTTAGCATAAGTACGCATTTTAGTTCTATTTGACCCATAGATATGACCCTATCAGGTAGTACCACTCCGGGACAGAGTGGAACTGGGAAAGATGACAACGAAGAGGTACTTTTCATTCCCCAAAGCTCCAGCATTACTGGAACATCACCATCAGATTGCTTCGTGTTATATCCAGGACACTCGTTGGTGGGAGTCTTACACCTGTGCAGAGGTGCAGTCGGTGTATTCTCTAGCCCCAGCCGACTGGGTAATTGACTCTTTGTGTTTTTTAAAAGCTACACAGATGAACGTGCAACACTGTTTAATTCATGATATTATGTTTTACTGGTTCGACCTTGCAGAGTTGATACCTTTAAAGCAGCCAGATGTTTTAAGGAATTTCGGTCAGTTTGTTCAAATTTAGATCAGACTAGTTCATATGGGCCCAAAACTGGGGATGTAGAGGCCGTACTCAAAGACAGTGAGATAAATCCAGTGAGTAACATTCTGAGAGTTTCAGGCGAGTTCAGCATCTTACAGTTCAGAGTTATTAGTCACTTTCACGAACTTGGCAAAAACATCCGGAGTTGCCGAAATGTGTTTCACGTTAAAAAAATATAGCAAAACTTTTGACTTGCCCCAGTAAATCTTTTTACGAAATGATTGCATCTAAATAGCTTATTTTTTGCAGGGAGGAGGATTTGTTTGCAAAGATGAATATCATGAACTTTGAATTACCTCATGGAATCACATTAAGAAAAGTGAATTCTGCTTCTAAGATGTAAATACAAAAAGACGACACTTGTGAATCCAAATATTTAACCATTTTGAAATCGTGACATTTTCCCCCTAAAATTTTATCGAACTAAATGTAGAATAGGGAAAAATAACCATGAAAATCTAGGTTAAACCTATTTTTGATTATTCGAAGGTTGGCTGAAATATTCTGAAACTCTCATATGATGATATCATATCAGTTGCTGATGGCTTTACAAACAAATGGAATCAGCGGACTGCAAACATCGATGAAAGGAAAATAAACCCCAATTAGTCAAATTTCATAAGAAAATCTTGTTAAGCCTATGAGATTTTCAGTCAGAGGGATCAATAAAATGAAAAAAAGGGTTTAAAAAGGAGAGGGAGTAAATAAGGATAGGAATTTTTCAGCATCAGAGTACATGAATGAGAGCACATAACATCTAAAGACTATAATGCATAATATATATATATATATATATATTGTGCACGTGTGTACCCCTGAATACTGATAGCAAGATGGTGGAAAGCGCTTAGATTAGTATGGGGCGCTTTCTTCATCTTGATCGAAACATAAGAAAAATAACAAGAAGACTTAAACGTCTTGACTTGAAGATCTTAAAAAGAAATCAACACACCGCCTTTAACTCAGAATACTTATATATATATATATATATATATATATATATATATAATGTTTTTAATGTAATATAATATGATATGGTATATATATATATATATATTATCCCTTGCTCGTCATCCGTCTCTATCATCCATCACTTCCGGTAGGTCTTCCAGGCTATATCCTGTGTCCATACAAAACTGTTGTTGATAAGTTCTTGCTGGTCGTCCTACACTTGCATGTCCGTGTGAAGGGGTCCATAGGAGAATGTCGCTTACGAGTTCATCAGCATTGTCCTTGTTTGTCTAATTTGGATGGTCTTCGTGATGGGTGGTAGGTGGCCTACAGCTGCTGTTTTGTGGGATTTTGCTTCCAGGATACCGGGAAGCAAAATAGAGAATAATTAAAAAACATTTTTTTAGTCTGATTAGTCCAGTTTTAAAAAAAATGTATTAGCTCTGTTATTCAAGCACGTGTCTCAATTAAAGTTTAGCCAAATATGAGTGAGAAAAAACAGAAATGACAATTAATCTATGATTTCCTTAATGCCAAAACCAACACAAAATTTCTTTGTCTACCGTATACAAAGCAAAGAAAAAATTTACTTATAAAGAACTTTTTAAGGAAAAGCGAAAGTGGAGGATTAAGCAACAAACGAAAGAAGGCTTTTTAACTGCTTTCGGTACGGTGATTAAGAAGGACTCCACGACGTCAATAAGAAAGATCGCTAATGAATTGAAAGTCCACGAGATAATTATGTGGACAGAAATTAAATAAGATTTAAGCTAAGACCTTAACCCCTTGATTACGCTATATGGGGCGTTTTAGAGAACAAAACAAATGCAATTTACCATCCAAATATTGGTTCGCTTTAGACTACTATTGTGGAGGAATGGAATAAAATGTCGGAAGAATTTATTTTGAAGGCTTGCAAATCGTTTCGAAGGCGTGTTGATATAATAGTTTTATAAAATGGTGGCCATATTGTGCAAATTTACTGTTTTGTGTCTGTCTTCTTATTTTGTTGTTTATTTTTTAAAATAAAAATTAATCCTGTTTTATAATAATAATAACGATATGTAATGCTTCGAGAATCTGAAGTTTTTGTTTATTATTTTGATGTTCTAATATGTTCTAACACAACAATATATACTAATGTACTTAAATGTCTTTAGCTACTGGCACTAAATATAGAATCACATTCAAAAATAAACGCCAAAACCTTTAACGGCAAAGACGCCCTTACACAGTAGTAATATGCTAAAACAAAAGTTACATCACTTTTGTAGTAGATCCTCCCCTGATGTTGGCCCAAAGTCGGGCAGAAAGTACTAGGGATACATGCAACTATGGACAATACATAAATCAATTCCCCCAGAATACAATAAAAGCAATACGGGAATTCGAACGGATCCAAAAGAAAATATGTAGACATAAAATATATATATATAGTACAATTTGATGGAGACTCAAACTCGGTTAAGTAGTCATCATGAATTTATTTCGGTGGCGAATATTACTATCCTCTCCGTCTCATCAGATGACTATTTACATGCTTCTCTCTAGTTGCAGAGTAGCAAATGTGGAGTTACAGTTCGTATTTAGAAGATAAAATAAAGAAATTAAAAAGAAAAATAAATAAAAAATAGAAAATAAAAATAAAAATAAAAACAAAATAAAAATAAAGATAAGCACAAAAATAAGACTAAAAGTGGGAATCAAATTACAAATTTCCTTCATAGTCGTTGGCTGAGGGGGTCAAAATGTTAGGTGTTAGAATGATTCGGAAACAGGAGTGGAATTAATCTACCGGTCATATATATATATATATATATATATTATGAGTGTCCTAGTTTTAAGGCAAGATCACCTGTTCGTTGAATCCAGTGATAGTCGAACCCCTAATCTCTTGTAAAAGTCTCTGTGTACAGCTTGATTCCTACTTAACTACGGCAGTTAACCCAATTACTGGCATGTAAATAAACATCTATATTCTTGTATGCATGAATGGTTGGCTGAAATTAGGTACGTTTTTGCGTATTTACCTATCTATCGCATATATCCACATACCTATCTATCTGTTTGTTCAGTTATATACATCTCCTTGTGTATAGACCTAGACATCAGTACACGCCAGCCACTCACAAAGGCAGCTAGCAAAATTTTTTAAAGTTCCAGCTTGTGTATTTAGTTGCTAAAGTCATTCGGTCTTTTAGGAGCCCCAACATACGGATGTTTATAGACTGGGCACACACTAATGCAAACACCTGGCTTTCCCTAACTGAAATGTTTGTGTTACTCGCGAGGCAGGGACCCTAGACAAATAGACACATACTATCTTCGCATTGTGACTGAGTCATTGGCAAATAACAAAACGTTTGCAGCCGGATTTGCGTGTCGGCAAGGGAGGAGAAATTAGAGGTTGGAATGAACAGCTTGAGAAATATATAAAAATTAGGGTCTTGTGGGGAGAGGCAGCTTAGTTAAATATTTCTCCCCCGTGATCAAAACTGTGTCATGTCACGCAGAATAGTAAGAAGTCCTGATGTGCTTGGTGGCGAAAGAAAAAAAATTAACCTTTCGACTGTTTTCTTTCTCAACGAAAACTAATTTGCAGATTGATTAACTAATTGATTTTAACGTCATACTAACTTGTCTTGGGTTAATTTTTGCCTAGAGGATAACGAATCACGTTCATTGTAAATTTATATTTACATTCTATAGGGAGTTGTTCTCTAAGAGTTTTTTGTTGTTGTTGTTGGAAATCGAATACAAATAATAGTAAAACAGATCTACTTGGTTTGGTTTTATAGTAAATCAACTATGGTAGGTTATTTAATGCCATATCTTGTTTATACTTATCTATCAAATATATATACGATTTATAAGCACATATTGTAGGTAACATTTTTAAAGGAACCTGAGATCTTTTTTACTCATTGTCTAATGGTTTCAATTATTGCTATTTAACAGTCACAATTTAACATCAGTCATTTGTTTGCAAATAGAGTTTGTTCTATTTGACTCATAGATATGACACGATCAGGTGCAACTACTCTGGGTCAGAGTGGACCTGGGAGCAATGGCAATGAAGGGGCACTCCAGATTCCAAAAATCTCCAAGCCTGGAATCTCGCCATCAGATTGTTTAATGTTATATCCGGGAAACTCCTTGGTGCGGGGTTTACCCCTCTGCAGAGATGCAGTCAGTGTGTTCTACAGCCCCAACAGACTGGGCTAAATCTTCTTGATGCATATGTCGGGCTCTAAGAGGTATTACCCCATGGGGTCAAAGTTGATTTGGAAGTTAGGTGAATAAGAGGTACTCCCGTTCCCAAAATCCCCAGCAATGGAGCCACATCATCAGATTCACTTTAGTGTCATAATCAGAACACCCCGACTTTTGGGGAGGTATTACCCCTCTACAGGTTGGTTTGGCTTGGTTTCTTTGCTTTTAATGGCATATCAACCTTCACAGGTTATTTAATGCCAGAGCAGTCCTTAAAGAAGAACAGTGGTGATGCTATTTAACCCATTGCTGCAGAGATAAGGTGGTTCCTACATTTCATCCGAAAGTGAAAGTAATCGCGCGACCGGAGTTCGAACTTGATTCTTCTGAGGCCACTGTTCATCACTTTAGCCATTACGTCATGGTGACTTCCCCCTCTACAGGAGATAGTCAGTATAGTATCAAATATGGTTTGGTTTCTTCTTTTAAAGGCATATGACCTCTTTTTAGGTTATTTAATGCCAAAGCCATTCTCCTAGAAGAACAGTACTGGTACTATTTAACCCATAGCTGGGAGGATAAGGGGGTTCATACCTTTCCCAAGGGTATTTGCTCGAAAGTGAATGCTATAGCGCGACTGGAGTACGATCTCGCGTACAAAGATTCCGCAGTCCATCGCTTTAACCATTACACCACGAGGACACCCCCTGTATTGTATCAGTCCGGCTGAGAAGGCAGTATATTATAAGTGGGTTGCTACGCAACTAGTTACATATATTTCATTATGGTGTCTTCTAATTTCAGAGTACAATGTTGGTGGTGCGATATTAAATGTTGAAACTTCCGTCAAATGACTCCAAAATGTTTTGCTTTGTTACTGATCGCAGCTGGGCAGTAGCCCAGCAAAATGGCACCTGAAATGCAGGCAGAGCATAGCATTAAATGTCTCTACCTACTTAATGAATGGATAATGCGTCGAGAGTGTTGTGAGTGTTAGCAAAAATTGGCAAGACAATAATCAATTCACGAGATGAAGTTACATCCCGATAAGAAAAATGCGTGAATTAGGGAAGTGACAGATGATATACAGGGATAACGACATCATCATCACTGCCGTGAAAAAGTGGGCACCTTTTACTGGTGCTGGTTTAAAAGAGACCGACATGAAGCCTCCAGTTCATGACTAACACATATACAAGAGTAAGTAAAAAGCTTTGCAATATTTTGGTACGTAATTGTTTGCGGTGCTTATGTCACGTAACCGAAGTAGTTCAAGTTCTGAAAAGTACCCACTGTAGTTAGTAGTATTGTGGTAGTTTGTGCGCAGACACATTGTGCATTACTTCATTCCTAGTGTGATTTGAAAACCATACAGATAAACTTTCAACGTATTCTAATTCAGCAACAAATTCTTTACTTGTAAGAAGTGGACCAAAATACCACTATTATAACCAAAAACATTCGTTCAGCAAAAGGTGAAAGCAGAATTGATCACAGTATTGTAACTGGATGCTACAGGTATTTTTTCGGTTTGCAAGACCTTCGACAATCAAACCAAAACAAGGCAGGCTCAAAACCCTGGATTTCGGGCTCGTGCTCAAAGTCATAGAGACAAATTCGATGAGTATCAGATTCGTTCAGCATCTCACAGTTCAGTGTGGTTTGTCAATGTTATGACTTCAGCAAAAGCATACGGAGCTGCCAAATTGTGGTCTTACATTAGCAAAATATTGCAAAACCTTTGACCCCATCCCATTATATATATGGGGGGGATGATCACCTAGTGTAGTGGGTAATGTGCTGGACTACGATGTTCGAGTTCAAACTGCAGTGGCACTATTACGTTAACTTTCCGACTAATCATCATCATCATCATGATCTTGTCGTACCGCAAGCACAGATTTCCCTAACTCTCTCTTGTCATTCGTTTCTATAGACCATCCAACCGCCTGTGTCTGTATAGGGCTGTTATAGATAAGTAATAGCTGATTATCCAACTCTTGCTCGTCTGTGTGATGTGGTCCATAGGAGACGTCGCTTATGAGTTCATCTTTACTTCTCCAGCAGTGTCCCGCATGTTTTGTTCCTCTAATTTGAGTGGTTTTAAAGATGGGAAGAAGGTGGCCGTACAGCAGCTGTTTTGTAGGATGTTGCTTCCGGGATTTGTTCAATATAGTTCGTAGCATTTTTTAAATAGCTGTCGAGCTTTTTTTTTTCTAGTCTGCATCCATGTAGTGTATCCATATAGAAGAATGGACACAACCGTTGTTTTGAATAACTTGAGTTTTATTTTGTTGGATAGATCTGACTTTCATATGACCAATAACCTGTCAATAGTTGACCATAGTTTTGCTTGTTACGATTTGATGTCATTTTCCGTAGATGAGACTCTGCTTCAAAGGTAGGTGAACTTGTCCACTTATGTGGAAACGTCACTTCTTTGATTAAACCACATTTAAACTAATCATCATCATCGTGTCGTGCCGCTAGCATGGATATCTCTGACCCTCTCTCGCCACTTTTCTCTATCGTTCATCGCCTCTGGCTGGTCTTCAAGGCTACATCCCGTATCCTCACATAGCTGCTGAATGTATGTTCGTGCTGGTCGTCCTGCTTTTGCCCGGCCATATGTGGGGGTCCATAGGAGTACATCGCTTATGAGTTCGTTCCTGCTTCTCCAGCAGTGTCCTGCATATCTGGTTCGTCTAACTTGGATAGTTTTTGTGATGGGAGGTAGGTGGCCGTATAGTTGGTGTCTTGTAGGATGTTGCCGCCAGGACTTGTTCAATATTCCTCGCAGTATTCTTGTGTAATTGCCGTCTAGATTCTTCTCCAGCCGTTTTGTTAGTGTCCATGTAGTGCATCCATACAGCAGTATTGATACGGCCGCTGCCTGGAAGAAACTGCGTTTCATTTTATCGGTTAGGTCTGATTTCCATATGATCGATAGCCTATTGATAGCTGTCCATGCCTTCGTTTGCCGCGTGTCGATGTTCTTTTCGGTTGATGAGACGCTGCTTTCGAGTAAGTGAATTTGTCTACTAGTTTAAGAGGGGTTCCGTCTAGTGTTGAGAAGTCACCTCTTTGATTATAGCATATATATTCCGTTTTATGTGCATTGACATGGTAGCCTATGCCTGCGGCTGCTCATTCCAGACTATGCAGTAGTGTTTCGGCTTGGTTGGGTGTATGTATTTAAACAGGATTTGGCATTAAATAATCAGTAGGTGTTGCTATACCGTTAAAACAAATAACATAATCTTATCCTTCCTTCTGTGATTTAAATAGTATCACTTACGTTCTTCCACAAAGAAATGACTTTAGTATTTAATGATATAAAAGGTTTTATGGCAGCAGACTTGCTCTGCGATATTATTGCGATATTTGTGTCTATTGTCGTGGTTATATGATTATTTGTCACTGCCTCCCACCAGACAGGACCAGACACAAGTCAATGATTATAGTGAGGATTTAGGGGAGGGGGAGGTTGGACACGAGCCGAGGATCGAACCCTGCTGGTCTATGCTGCTCATTGACCCACCAAGTGCAATGTGGGTCTAATGAGACAAGCATTTTCACGACCCCAAATCTGGGTCCGGGCACGGATGCCAGGTTATAGCTTGAACTAGACAGTAAGGTCTAGTGCTATACATAGGGGACAAAGGTGTCAATGTTGCAGCTCGCCCACCCAAAGGTGGCCCAGGTTGGGGGCCTTTCGGCCTCGAATCTGCCATGGATTTCGATACCCCATCCAGCACGAATGCCAGACAGCCCAGCTAAAGCCAGGTAAAACTTGCTCTGTGATATTATTGCGATCTTTGGGTCTATTGTCGTGTTTGTATGA
>OY757927.1:72601132-72641132 GCA_963585895.1 Sepioteuthis lessoniana | reverse complement strand
TGTGTATATACGTACATATAATGCTTCCGTGTTTGCATTAAACGAAAATGAATCAATATTTAGAAAGACAAATGAATAATAAATGAAACAGTAATTTTCTTCAAAAAATACCCTTTCAGCTTATTCCATCATGTTCTTAATTGGTCGAAGCGTCTTCGGAGATCATTTTTTGATAGGCGTGAATCTGCATCATTGTATTCTTTTAACATCCTGCACATGCTCGAATCTTTCTCTTGAAAAGAAACTTCTGTTTAGAAAATAAGAGAAACTTGCATACATCAAGGTAGAGATACAATATACTTAAATATGTTAGTGTTTTCCGAAAAAAACGTCGATACTGATTCATTTCGATTTCCCGGTATTATTTTACGATATAAAGTGTGCAGATATATCTTCCTTTAAATTTCAAAATATTAAGGTTTCAGTCTTGATATTAGATGTTTGGAATGGTTTGGTTTCTTCGTTAATGGTATTTCAACCTTCATGGGTTATTTAATGTACAAGACAACTTTCAAGGAGAACAGTAGTTGTACCTTTTAAACGTAGCCGGGATGACAAAAGAGTCATCACTTTGCCTTGAGTAATTCGTCCGAAAATAAACGTAATAGCATGACTGGAGTTCGAACTCGTTTACTAAGATATCACAATCCAGCACGTTAGTTACTACACCACAGGTAGTTGATTCAACTGTAACTTATAAAATAATATTTGATTTCATTATAAGAAAACACTCTCAAAACAGAACATTGCGCAGCATGCGCAGCATGCGCAGCATGCCCAGAATTAAGATACACTGCACACGACTAATGCTGAATGTGGCTAAGTTGGCTGGTGCTGCAGTAAACACCGACTGCATATCTGCAGAGGGATAAGACCTCCTCAATGGTGATTTTCTAGTAATGCTGGAGTTTTGGGGAATGCGGAGTACCCCTTCATTGCCATTGCTACTCTGGTTCGGAGTGGTAGCACCTGAGAGGGTCCTATCTATGGATCAAGTAGAACTAAACTGCATACTTATGCTACACTGAATTGCTTGAAATAGGGCTGTTTTGACATTTAAACTGAGTACTTATGCTAAACTGAGTTGTTTGAAATGGAACTGTTTTTGCATGCTAAACTGAATAATTTTGAATTATACTATTTTTGAATTTGAAGCTTTTTTTAGGCTAAAATGAATTGTTAGAAATAGAACTGTTTTGACATTTAACTGTGTGTCAATAAAAAAAAGTATACTTATAGGAAACTGAATTGTTTGAAATAAAACCGTTTGACTGAAATAGAAATCATTTTGACGATTAAACTGTGTACTTATTCTAAACTGAATTGTTTGAAATTGAACTGTTTATTTATATAAAGATGGATTTGGCATTAGATAACCAACAAAGGTTGATATGCCATAAAACCCAAACAAACAATAATACACATATTGTGTACAATGTGCAAATATTAACAGGAAAAATTAATAGTCAAAAAATTTATTACCTGGAAATGTTTGTTCTCACCTAATCCTTAAATGTATATATATATGTGTTTGTGTCTATGTGTATATGTGTGTGTATGAGTATGTGTGTATGTGTGTGTATGTGTGTGTGTGTGTATTGTGCGTCAGGGTTATTATTTTTTTTGTTTTTTATTTATTTATTTATATATAACATTTGTTTTACAAGTAGAAACATGCATTTTGTAAGTCTTCTCCTACGCAAAAATGTTCATAGTCACGTGTGTAATCTGATATTCAGATGGTAATTTCGAATGACGTATATTCACTCTCTCCCTGTCTCTCTCTCTCTCTCTCTCTCTGTCATCCCTGCGTTTGATTTTGGGTTTATATTGTTTTCTCTCTCTCTACCCTCCCTCTCTTTCTCTCTCTCTCTCTCTCTCTCTCTCTCTCTCTCTCTCTCTCTCAGTGGTCACTGCGTTTTTTGGGGGGGATTAATATTATTGTTTTCTCTCTCTCTCTCTCTCTCTCTCTCTCTGTCGTCCCTGCATTTTATTTTGAGTTTATATTATTGTTTTCTCTCTCTTTCCCTTCTTCCCCACTCTTTCTCTTTCTCTCTTTCTCTGTCGTCTCAGCGTTTTATTTTGGGTTTATATTATTGTTTTCTCTCTCTCTCTTTCTCCTTTTCTCTCTCTTTCTTTATCTCTTTGTCGTCTCTGCGTTTAATTTCGGGTTTATATAATTATTCTCTCTCTCTCTCTCTTTCTCTCTCTGTCATCCCTGCATTTTATTTTGGGTTTATATTATTGTTTTCTCTCTCTCTCTCTCTCTCTCTTTCTCTCTCTGTCGTCCCTGCATTTTATTTTGGGTTTATATTATTGTTTTCTCTCTCACTCTCTCTCACACACACACACTCTCTCTCTCTCTCTCTCTCTCTGTTTCTCACGGTCTTGGATCAGAAAGTAATCTCTTTAGCTATCTATCTGCGTGCGTGCGTGTGTGTGTGTGTGTGTGTGTGTGTGTTTTAACGTAAATCGCTATGGCACCCAGTTTTTCAGACGAAGAAACAAATGTCAACTGTTAGCTGTTACTTCAAGAAAGTAATCTCTTTTATAAAAGAAAAAATACGCCAAAAGACAAAAACAAAATACAAAGTCACATAAATGAACGTAAATGACGTCATCATCAACATCATCAACTCGTGCTGCCAGCGTGGATTTCCCTGACTCTCTGTCGCTCTTCCTGTGTCCTTATTGGACACCGCTCTCGACAGGTCTTCCAAACTCCATCTTGTGTCTGCACAAAGCTGATATAGATAACTTCTTGCTGGTTGGCCAACACTGGTTGGTCAGTGTGTAGGGGTTCACTTATGAGTAGTGTCCTGTTTGTTTTGTTCGTCTTACTTGGATGGTTTTTGATTTTTTGTTCGTTTGTTATTTAATGGTATATCAACCGTCTCGGGGTATGTCATGCTAAATCCACTCTTTTAGAAGGACAGTAGTGGTAATATTTAACTCATAAATGAAAGAATAAGGAGTTTCATACCTCTCCGAAGGGTATTTGACCGAAAGTGAACGTAATGGCACAACTGGAGTTCGAACTCGCGTATTACGATTCCGCATTAACCATTACACCATGGGGACACCCACGATGGTTTTTGAGATGAGATGTAAGTGGCTGTACAGCCGTTGTTTTGTGGGATGACGAAACCGTTACACGAGATCAGCAACTCTATCAAGTAGAAGAAACAAACTCGTGATTATAACTAAATGTTACGCATTTCTTAACAGTTCAAACCCAGATAAATTCAAAATTCGAAGACTGAGTAATCTGGAATTCATGGATATTATTGAAAAACCCAAGCCCCTAAACTAAACTGCTACGTTGGCCCATAAATTAGCATATGACTGAAAGCGCGCTTAGCGTAACGGTTATCGTCGTATAAATTAGAATAGGTGACCAGAGTTAAAATCGTACAGGCGGCTGTTTACGTTTCACGTTTATGCATTTGAGAAGGACCTGAATCTATCTTTTCTCTTCCCGGGCAAAGGTTAAATATTGCAACAGATTGTATTCTTTAGACTTAGTAAGGCAACCACTATAGCAGAAGGAAAATTCTAATTTCGAATTAGTTTTAATCCGTTTAAAAGTTTACCTTGTGCTGTACACCACATGTACGTAAAGACCTTGGAATTTGTGCTAATCAGTTAACAGTTTTAAAACGATTTTATTTTTGTTTACTTTTTTTTTTTAAACGCAAGTAGATAAATATATTTTTAACAATGTATTTTATATTTTATTTGATAAAAAAGAAGGAAAAAAAACTACACCCCGAAAAGGAAACGAATAAGGAATTTTTATAAAAGTTATTTTGAGTTAAAAAGAGATAAAGTTTTTAAAGGGCCAAAATATCTATGTTGATATCCACTAAAAAGGAATCATTCACTTATTAAACATAAGTTACTGTAAACGCGTAATAACATCAACCGCTGAAAGTAAACGCGTTTTTTAAATCACAAACTGCAGTCAGAAAACGAAGATTAACGTCCAATATAGTCTCAGCATTTAATTGATCTGGCGTATATATATATATATATATATATAATTCTCTTAATACCCTGTCCGGTGGCAAAAGCTGCTTGGTAGCGCCAGGGGTGGCAGTACCGCCTTTAGCTACCGAAACTGTGTTATCACCCCTGGATGGCGACTGATGAGGACATGGTATCGCACGTGCTTTCACACGTTGTATGATGAAAAAAAATATATAGAAACTCATGGAGTAACCATTACCGCCGTAGATTTGGTTTAGCTTAGTTTTGTTTTATGGCATATCAACCCTTTTTAATTATCTATTGCCAAATATTGTTTACACATGTACTCACATATACTTATATACGTAAGTAATATTATTTCTAAAAGTACCAGATTGCCCAGTCGACTGGGGTTGTACAATACACCGACTGCACCTCTGCAAAGAGGTAAGGCCTCCTTCCCCAATAAGTGTCCTGGATATGACCCTAAACAATCTGATGGTGAGGTTCCAGTGATGCTGGAGCTTTGGGGAATGCGGAGCACCCCTTCATTGTCATTGCACCCATGTCCACTCAGGCCAGGAATTTTAGCACCTGATAGGCCCCTGTCTATGGGTTAAATCGAACTAACTGCATACTTATACTAAACTGAATTGTTTGAATTAGAACTGTTTAACTAAATTGAATAGCTTGAAATAGAAATGTTTTTGACAAACTGTATACTTAATTTAATTTGTGTGCTTATGTGTTTGACAAAGTGTGTACTTAATTTAATTTGTGTGCTTATGTTAAACTGAGTTGTTTTAAATGGAACTATTTTTGACATTGAAACTCTACTTACACTAAACTGAATTGTTTAATATAGAACTTCTGTACATATACTAAACTGAATAAGCTGAAGTAGAAAATTTTGAATAAATTGAATAGCTTGAAATAGAAATGTTTTTGACAATTAAACTGTGTGCTCATGCTAAACTGAATTGTTTGAAATAGAATCCTTTGCATAAAAAAAGATTTGGCGTTAAATAAAATGAGACGGATAAACTTTTTTGAGATACAAGCAGATCACATCTGTCTAAAGACCAGACCTAGTGATTGTCAACAAAAAAAAAAAAAAAAAAAGAGAAAGAAAAAGAGAACCTGCCGAATAGTGGACTTAGCTGTTCCTGCTGACCAAAAGGTAAAACTGAAGGAAAGTGAAAAAAAATAAAAGTCCGTAGACCTTGCTAGAGAACTGAAAAACTATTCAACATGAAGATTACGGTGATACCAATTTTAATTGGCACGGTCGGTACAGTCGCCAAAGGACTGGTACAGGGACTGGAGGAGACAATCCAAACATACAAACGGATCAACTAATCCCGGCCAGAAGACCACACCTTATAATAATCAACACACACACAAAAAAAAGAGAATTTGCAAAATTGTCGACTTTGCTGTCCCGGTGGACTACAGAATAAAACTGAAGGAAAGTGAAAAGAAGGATAAGTACCTCGACCTTGCTAGAGAATTGAAAAAGCTGTGGAACATGAAAGTAACGATTGCGCCAATTGTGATTGGTGCTTTTGACACAATAACTAAAGGATTATTAAAAGGCATGGAGGACTTAGAAGTTGGGGGAGGGTAGAGACTATCCAAACGACAGCATTGATTAGAACGGCCAGAATCCTGAGACGAGTCCTGGAGATTTGAGGAGACTTGCTGTCACTCAAACTCCAGTGAAAAACCATCAGCTAACACTGATGTGAAAAACTCTAAAGGAGTAAATAATAATAAATAAATATATATTATATATATATTTTTTTATTCATGGAATTCAGACTACGACCCCTGGGTTTCATGGAGTTTTTTACAAAATAACAATCATCAGGCAGTTAAGAAAATGAAACTGAGTTATTCAATGACAAATTCTATATAATAATAATAATAATAATAATATCAACCACAGAATAAATCTGAAGGAAAGTGAAAAGAATGATAAGTACCTCGACCTTGCTAGAGAATTGAAAAAGCTGTGGAACATGAAAGTAACGATTGTGCCAATTGTGATTGGAGCGTTAGGCGCAATAACTAAAGGATTATTAAAAGGCCTAAAGTAGTTGGAAGTTGGCGGACGGGTAGAGATGATCCAAACGACAGCATTATTGAGAACGGCCAGAATCCTGAAACGAGTCCTGGAGACTTGAGGAGACTTGCTGTCACTCAAACTCCAGTGAAAAACCATCAGCTAACACTGATGTGAAAAACTCTAAAGGAGTAAATGACAAATAGATAAGATACAACCATAGGAAGTGTATGTTATGAGGTGATGCAGAGGAAGTGATCAATCATATAATAATCAATAAATTAAAAACAAAAAGAATATAAGAAAAGACATGAGCGAGTTTTACGAGAAATTTAAATTTGACCCAACGGACAAGAGTCATATGATCAAACCCAGCATTCGACCTGGAGAATGAGACGCACAATCTTTTTGTGATCAAGACTGATCTTCTAATATCGGACAGACAACCAGATATAGTGATAGTCAACAAAAAATAAAAATAAATAAAAATAAATAAATAAAATGAATAAAATAGAATAAAAAGAGAACCTGCTAAATAGTGGGCTTTGCCGTTCTGGCAGACCACAGAATAGAAATTTTCAAAAAATGAAAAAAGAGATAAGTACCAAGACCTTGCTTGAGAGTTTAAAAGATAATGGAATTTAAAGGTGACGGTGATAACAGTTGTGGTTGGTACACTTTAGATAATCTCTAAATGATTACTAAAGTGTCTGGAAGATTTGTAAATAAGAGGACAAGTAGAGACCATCCAGACACCAGTATTATTAGGATCGGTCAGAATACTGAGAAGTGTCTTAGAGATTTGAGGAGGCACGTTCTCGCTCAAACTCCAATGAAAAACTATCAGTTAACAGTGGTGTGAAAAGCACTAAAAGGAGTAAAGAAAAATAGATGAATAGATTTGATGATCAACTTTAATGGTATATCAACCAATTCAAAGGTTAGGGAATAGCACTCATTATTTGATCTATATTTTGTTTGTTCCTTAGGGTTTTTTTCATAAGGTCCTGTTGTAATATAATTGCGGAGGGATTTTTTTATATTATCATTTTTCGTTTTATATATCTTGCCTTTCGGTTTAGTTAGCCAGAGAACCTTTCGGCTCAGTGCATGGGTTATTTAGGTGCACACATTGAGTGCAGGTGTTCACGCGCGCGAGGTGGATGTGATAATCACAGATGTCACAATAAAAACCCCAGATAGGAAACTGGACTGGCGACGTGAATGACGTCATGCCCGGAAGCGACAAGCTGAGGATTTTGGGATTTGAAAAAAAGGAGTTAGTTGAGATTTGGGCTTAAACGAAGCAAGTCGATTTTCGGACCTCGCCGAGGTCAGACCAGTAGTTTGCAGCGGGGGCCACACGTGGTGGGGTCAGATGGAAACGTCAGCATAGAAAGAAATTGTGTCTCTCTCTCCTCATGTCGAAAAACCTTAAACTCAAAAAGGTAAATAAAAGTTTCGTACCTGAACCAAAAGAACGTCGTCAAGTGTTTCGAGTGTTTTCGGATTCCTGTGCGTTATGAACATTGTGAACATTTTCCATATATCTATTTCACATATTCATATTTTGCTATGTAACACTGTTAAATAGAAATAATCTTTAATCAGATCTGTTTTTTACTCATATATTGGATTCTAACAAAAAGTCTCACTCTTAGCAGACTTGGGAAATATGGAAATGAAGTGGTACTTGACATTCCTTAGATCTGCACAACTTAAGCCTTACCATTAAATGAAGTTTAGTTTCTTATCCAGAGCATACCTTTTTTTTCTAAGGGAAAAGTCTTATTCATCTGCAGGGGAAACAGTCATTGCATTCTGAAACCGTGAACTGAACGAAGTTTCTAAAGAATTAAAACAAAGTTATTTGAAACTATCCAAGTCACGAAAACTATCCAAGTTAGACGAACCAGAACTGCAGGACACTGATGGAGAAGCAGGGACGAGCTCATAAGTGATGTACTCCTATGGACCCCCACATATGGCCGGGTAAAAGCAGGACGACCAGCTCGAACATACATTCAGCTGCTATGTGAGGATACGGGATGTAACCCTGAAGACCTGACAGAGGCGATGAACGATAGGGAGAAGTGGCGAGATTGGGTCAGGGATATCCGTGCTAGCGGCACGAGATGATGATGATGATGATGATGATTTGAAAGAAAAGAAAAATAAAGAGAAAGAAATGGTTAGATGCAGAGATAGAGACAGACAAAAAAAAAAAAAAAAAAGAAAGAACAGAGGGAGAAACTGGATTATAATGAACTTACTATTTATGATGTCACCAGTACATAGTTCTGTATCAAATCTGCATTTGAATGTCCTGTTTAATTTCAAAAGATTTTCGGTTAATGTCATACTCACTTCATTTTATAACTACTCATCATAATCAATAAGAATTCCAACCAACAAAAGAACAATGAAACTCTTCTCGCCACAATTCAACTTTTCATTAATTTACTAAAAGCATGTTATTTATTGTCGTAAGACAACCGATTACTTCTTCAGTTGTCTTTTTCTGTACAAATACGGTACACCGTTTTAATTCACCGGTTTTAACCATTTATTACTATGCCGGTTATGTGAATGGTTAATGATGACTTAGTTCCTAAGGGGACCTTCCCTCCAGGCTATACCTACTTTTCAGAGTTTATAGCTGGGCACCTGAGGGGCCCCAATAGGGAAATAGAGACGAGTCCAAGCATTTTTAGGGGGGGGATCAGCCGCACATGAGTCTCACTATAAAACAACCTTGTGTCATTTATCGACTTGGCGGGAAGTCGGTTACATTCTTCTTAACCATTTATTACGTTCAATAGAGGCTCAGGTAAGCTAAACGAGTCAAGAGTTCTTATTACATCGGTCAAACAGAAATGGTTTATATTTTCTATCAACGACACTTCCATTTAGTTTAATAACATTGGCACTGATTTTCGAAACTATTTTTTCAAGGGCGTTTTGGTATAAAATACGCATTTCACCTCAAATGACATTATCCACTTAAGAACAAAATCGTCTTGCCAAATCTTTTTTGGCAACGCAATAATAAAGTACATAGTTTATTCCCACCTTCAAAAAATAAATGATTTAAGCATTATAAAAGATTGTTGATTCGAAATGTCTTGACCTTTGTGGTTATAAAAAAAATCTCGGTTTAAATTAATTAGTACCGAAAATGTCACTGATCACTTATATTGTTTATCTAAAATTCTTCTTTACGGAACAGTATTGGTGAGGCAAACATGCAAGTCGTTTTAATTTCTTTGTTTCATATTATAACGATACAAAATCTGATTGAGATTCTATTTTCAGTCACTTGATAGATTTGTGGATAGAAGTTCGTACTGATAATCATTATACAACGAATTTGATCCTAACTGAGAAACTCATTTGTTGAGACGTATGCTAGACTAATGAAACTGTAAAGCGTACTATTAGAAATATGTATTTGTCGCTGCCTTACACCAGACAGGACTTGACACAAGGTCAAAAGCCCGAAGGCCGATTAAAGTTGGGATAAGGGGAAGGGGAAGATAGGGAACGAGCCGAGAGTCGAACCCTGCTAGTCATTGACCCACTAAGCGCAATGTGGGTCTAATGAGTCAAGCAGTATCACGGACCTAAATTTAGATCCGGGCTGTATGCCAGAATATAGCTTGAACTAGACCGTGAGGTCTAGTGATATACAAGTAGTTCAAGGGGGTCTGAAAAGCAGCTTGCCTACCCGAGGGTGGCCCAACCGAAGTTGGGGGCCTTTCGGCCTCGAATCTGCCATTGGTTTCGATACCAGTAAGTAATGTTAATCCAGGTAAGTATGCGTACTATTAGTAGTATCTACAGGAGGGAACGATAAAATTGTCGTCCTAAGGAAAAAAACACTACAGCTTTATTTTAAAACTTTTATTGAAAAAATCAATTCAGGTAACTTGATTATGTAGTAGAGCTGACATCTATTCAATGTAGCTGCCTTCAGCCTCAATCACCGCTTCGATACGGATCCGGAACTGGGAGCATGCCTTTTCCACAAGCGCCGGCAGGAGCTCGGCGAATACTCTACAGATGGAGGTGATCAGCCTGGTTTTGGTGTTGTGAGAGGTCATGTTGGTGATGTTCTAGACGTAGGACCAAACGAAGTAGTCCAGCGGGTTCAGGTCGGGGGAGGAGGGGGCCATTAAAAGAAGGGTACAAAGTCGTAGCACTCCTGAAGCCAAGCCTGGGTCTCTTTGGACTTGTGGGCTGGCGCCGAGTCCTGTTGCCACCCAGGGTCTGCCACCGGCCACCTGATTGCACCAGGGGATCACCACACGCTTCAGCACATCCAGGTACACTTAGTCGACTTCGAAGATGTGAGGTGGCATTATGTGGCCCTCACTTGAAACCACACCAAAGACCATAACCGTAGCCGAAAAGTTTGTTTTCCTCACCCTGGGCATGTCCCTGTTATTCGTGGCAATCCTGGCTGTCATAACTTGGATCGGTAGAGCGCCTGAGTTGTACAGCGGCGCATCTCCGATCTCGGTCGTTGAACATGGTGTCACTTTCAGACATGATAGAAGGCTCCTATCGCTCTTGGGATTTGTACACAACTGGCTAACTAGTAGATGATCTGCAACAAAAAAGAAAAAAAGAAAACCGGTTTTCATTTAACGGAAATGGAATCATGTCGTCTTTTCTAGGGCGACAATTTTATCGTTCCACCCTGTAATTGGTCTGTACATTTTGCTATTTGACATACACGGATTATCAAGATAAATCTTGTTATATATATATATTTTGTTTAATTGCATATCAACCTTCGTGGGTAATTGAATGTCAAATTAATTATTCTAGAAAGACAGAAGTGATATTGTTGGGCCGATAGCTGGAGGGGTAAGGATTTCATATTTTTCCCTAGGGAATTAGTCCGAAAATGATTTTAATAGCGCGGCAGGAGTTCGAACTCACTAATTACAATGTCCCAGGCCAACACGTAAACCACTATAAATTTGCGTGAATAATATTAGAAGAGAAATTTTGCCATTTTATTCGGAAGCAATTTTAGGAAAATTTTTGTCATTTAAAAAACTATATTTCGTTTATATTTGACGAGCATTAATGTACCAGAAAAGTTGTTTTACAGATACTTTAGATATAAATAAGTTAATAAATGAAAAAAACGAAGATATTACGATATATATATATATATATATATATATATATATATATATATATATATATATATAAGAGAGGGGGGAATGAGAGAAAGAATAAAAAAGAGAAAAATCAAATAAAAAGGGAAGACAGACAGAAAGACAGAGAGAAAAATTGGGAAAGGAGGAGAAAATAAATAGAAACAATTACATTTGAGAGAAAAAGGAATGAATCAATGAATGTGATGAGAGAGAGAGAGAGAGAGAGAGAGAGAGAGAGAGAGAGAGAGATGAATGAAAACGAAAATATAAGAAAGAAAGGAAAAATTAAATGAATTCGGAGGAAAAGAGATAGAAATAAAAAGAAGCAAAGAAAGAGAAAAAGTGAATAAAAACGAGTATGTCAGAGAGAGAGAGAGAGAGAGAGAGAGAGAGAGAGAAAGAGAGAGAGAGAGAGAGAGAGAGAATAAAATATTTAGATCATACATGTAGATAGACAGACGAGTGTTCGATTGGTTTGGTTTGGTTTGTTGGGTTTCATGGCATATCAACCTTTGTAGGTTATTTAACGCCAAATCCATTTTTACGTAAATATGTTTTATTCAAAGCAATTCAGTTCAGCATAAGCACACAGTTTAAATGTAAGTACAGTTTAATTGTAAAAAAACATTTCTATTTCGAGCAATTCAGTTTAGTCAAGCAATTCTAATTCAGCTAATTCAGTTTAGTATAAGTACAGATTTTGTTTACACAAAGTTACATGTCAGAACAGTTCTCTTCCACAATTTAGTTTAGTGTAAATACGTTTTCAATGTCAAAAAACAGTTCTATTTGAAAAAATTCAGTTTAGCATAAGAACGCAGTTTAAATGTACGCATGGTTTAGTTGTCAAACATTTCTATATCAAGCTATTCAGTTTAATCAAACAATACAGTTTAGCATAAGTATGCCATTAGTTCTATTTAACCCACAGATAGGGCCCTATCATATGCTACCCCGCCGGGCCAGAGTGGACCTGGGAGCAATGGCAATAAAAGAGTACCCCGCATTCCCCAAAGCTCCAGCATCACTGGAACCTCACCATCAGATTGTTTAGTGGCATATCCAGGACACTCGTTGGTGGTGGTGGTGGGGGTCTTGCCCCTATCAAAACGTGCGGTCAGTGTACTGTACAGCCCCAGCCGACTGGGCAAACAAGTGTTCGAGGTGTAATCGTTATCATCAAAGGAAATGAATAAGATGACCCGATTTCAAATCCTTCTCGAGGTTGTTTGGATCTCACATTGGAAAAGACCTGAAACTTCTTATTTTCTCTCCAAGACAGAGTAAATAATAGGGTATTAGTATAGAAATCGGGTTTAGGGTACAGGAAACTCTTAATTCAGATCTGTTACACTGCTAAAAAAATGACTATGTCGCATCCTGCTTGCGTAGAGCAGTTGGATGAATACATTCAAACACCCAGAGAGAGAGAGAGAGAGAGAGAGAGAGAGAAAGAGAGAGAGAGAGAGAGACAAATACAGAGACAGAGACAGAGAGAGAGAGGTAGACTGACAGACAAACAGACAGAGAGGTTTAATTAAAACTAAGATATTACAGTGAGTAGGAGAAAGTGTTATCGAATAACGAAAATAAAGGTGTTAGTGTATTGAAGTTTTTTTATTTTTTTTTATTTCATTGGTTGTTGGTGCCATTATGGGGCTGAGACAATTTTGCTTAGTTATCTGAGGTTATGTTGGTCCTAGTCGTTGGTTGTTGAGGTCTACTGGGATGATTTTGAGTTTCGTATTTGACTCCTTTTTCCTTCTTACTCCATTCAGTATCCTCTTATGGTTGACCAAAGCTGTATATAAACATTAACTGGAGAAAAAAAAGTTTGTTTGTTTGGGTTTATGGTATAGTAACACTTACAGGTTATTTAATGGCAAATCATTTTTATTCATATATATTAAATATATAGGATTTGGTTTGGTTGGGTTTTATGGCATATCAACTATTGTAGGTTATTTAATGCCAAATCCATTTTTATACGAATAAACAGTTCTATTTCAAACAATTCAGTTTAGCATAAGTACACATTTTAATTGTAAAACATTTCTATTTCAAGCTATTCAGCTTAGTCAAACAGTTCTAATTCAAACAATTCAGTTTAGTTTAAGCATAGTATTTGTTTACACACAGTTAAATGTCGAAACTGTTTTATTTAAATCAGTTGAGTTTAGCGTAAGTACATTTTCAATGTCAAAAGCAGTTCCATTTCAAATAATTCCGTTTAGCATAAGTACACAGTATAAATGTTAAAACAGTTCTATCTCAAGCGATTCAGTTTAGCATAAGTACACATTTTATTTTCCTTTGACACATAGATAGGATCCTGTCTGGTGCTTATACTCCGGGCCGGAGTGTGCTAAGGAGTGATGGCAGTAAAAGAGTACTCTGCATTCCCCAAGGCTCCAGCATTACTGGAACCTCACCATCAGATTATTTAGCATAATGTACAGGACACTCGTTGGGTGGAGGTATTACCCCTCTGCAGAAAAGCAGTTGGTGTATTGTTCTCTCCCAGCCGACTGGGCCACAGGACACTTGTTGGGGGGGTACCCCTCTGCAGAAATGTAGTCTGTGTATTCGACAGCCCCAGCCGACTAGGAAAAAAAAAAGGGAAAATACTAGGATACTTTGAAACTTAACTTTTATTCAAAGTAGGACAGAAGCCTCCTAGGAAATGATTATTTTTTTGTATTTGTTCTTTTTATTTTATTTATTCATTTTTTTAAATTTCATATTTAGTCCCACAAGGTATTAATAATAAACCTAAATAGTGAATGTATGCCCACCAGACTGACCTTCGTAAATAAATAAACTTTCTGTAATAATTCAGGTTTAGTGTTGTAGTTTCTTACTATGAGACAGCCAGATGACGATCACCCTTAGTTTTTGAGTTCGGTTGTATGCTATACGAAGGAAATAGATATAAGAATAGAGAAGGGAAGGAAAATAGAAAGATTACAGAGTTAGGGAAGAAAGAAAGAAAGAAAGAAAGAAAGAAAGAAAGAAAGAAAGAAAGAAAAAGTCATACTACATTAAAAAAAATAGTGTAAATGTATTGAAAGAAAGAAAGAAAGAAAGAAAACAGTTGGAAAGAAAAGAAACAAATAGGTTGAAGAAAGAAAAAACATTTTAGAGGTGGGGAAAATAAGTAAACAATCCTGAAAGAAATAATAAAAAAGAGTTGGAGAAAGGAAAGAGAAAAAGAAAGAAAATAGAAGTGTAAAAATAAATAAACAAGTTAAAGAAAGAAAAAAAAACAGTAGTCGAAGAAAGAAAGAGTTGGAGAAAAAAGAGAGAAAAACGAAATGGAGGAAATAAAGAAATAAATCATTTTTTAAAGAAAGAACACAGAGACGAAGAAAGAAAGAAAGAAAGAAAGAATTAAGTGAATAAAAGAAGGAAAAAAAGAATACTAAAGTGAAAGAAGGAAGGAAAGAAAGAAAAAAGAAAGAAAGAAAGAAAGAAAGAATTCAGTGGATAAAATAAGAAAAGAAGGAATACCAAAGTTAAAAAAGAAAGAAAGAATTCGGTGGATAAAAGAGGAAAAGAAGAAATACTAAAGTTAAAAAAAAAAGAAAGAAAGAATTAAGTGGATAAAAGAAGAAAAGAAGGAATACCAAGTTAAAAAAGAAAGAAAGAAAGAAAGAAAGAAAGAAAAAAGAAAGAAAGAACGAATTCAGTGGAAAAAAGGATGAAAGAATACTGAAGTGAAAAAAGAAAGAAAGAAAGAAAGAAAGAATTTAGTAGATAAAAGAAGGAAAGAAAGAATACCAAACTGAAAGAAAGAAAGAAAGAAAGAAAGAGAGAAAGAAAGAATTCAGTGGATAAAAAAAAGAAAGAAAGAATACTGAAGTGAAAAAAGAAAGAAAGTAAGAAAGAAATCAATTGATAAAGGAAAGAAAGAAAGAATACCAAAGTGAAAGAAAGAAAGAAAGAAAGAAAGAAAGAATTCAGTGGATAAAAGAAGGAAAGAAAGAATACCAAAGTTAAAGAAAGAAAGAAAGAATATAGTGGATAAAAGAAGGAAAGAAAGAATACCAAAGTTAAAGAAAGAAAGAAAGAAAGAAAGAAAGAAAGAATTCAGTGGATAAAAGAAGGAAAATAAGAATACCAAAGTTAAAGAAAGAAAGAAAGAAAGAAAGAAAGAAAGAGAGAGAAAAAGAAAGATTTCAGTGGATAGAAAAAAAAGAAAGAAAGAATACTGAAGTGAAAAAAGAAAGAGAGAAAGAAAGAATTCAGTGGGTAAAGGAAAGAAAAAAGAATACCAAAGTGAAAGCAAGAAAGAAAGAATTCAGTGGATAAAAGAAGGAAAGAAAAAGTACCGAAGTGAAAACAAAAAAGATTGAAAGAAATTGGTTGAAGAAACAAAGAAGTTAATATAAGAAAGAATGATAGAAAGAAAGATTACTGAACTCGAGAAAAGAAAGGTTGAAAGAAATACATAAGTGGAGAAAATAAATGAATATATAGATGAATGAATAAATTAAAAGACTTAAGAAAAAAAAGAATATAGAAGTGTAGAAAATAAAGAAAGTAGAAAGTAAAAAAGAAGATAAGAAAATAAACTTAGAAAGAAAACAGAATAGAAGAAAAATGAATAAAGAACAAATAAAAGAAGAAATGAAAGATAGAAGGAAAGAAAACAAAAGGGAAGAAAATAATTGAATGAATAAATCAATAGGTTTAAGAAAGAAAGAATATGGAGTTAGAGATAAGAAAGAAAGAAGAAAGAAAGAATAATCCAGAGATGGAAAAAGACAAGAAAGAATCCGGGTGTAGAGAAATGAAATTAAAAAAAAAAAATTGTACAGTTGGAAGGAGTAAATAAACTGAAGGGCGAAGAAAAGAGAGAAAGAAAAGAGTCAGGACAGAAAAATTAAAAAGAACTCTCCGCCCCCCCCCAAAAAAAAACAAACAGACAAAAAAAGTAGTAAAATATAAATGAAATATTTGAAGACAAAGAATGATTTAACGTAGAACATAAGTCAAGTCACGTTTGTAGTCGAGAGTCTCGTGTTAGTTCCTTAAGTGGCTACGAGAACAGAGTGATAACTTTGGCGTGACGACTGCTTCCCGAAGTCAAAAACGCGAACAAAGTCAGAAGACAACAGCAGACTCACCCATCTCTTTCCTAAAATTGGATCCTTCATCTTTCAATGAAGGACCACTCTAGACTTATTTCTAAAAATCAAATTAATCTATGAGGAGACGAGAACCGATAATGTAAAATCTAATTAATTTAGAGACGTCAATATTTCTTCTTATTTTTTTTTAAGTTTGTGTGTCAAAATAAGCTAATATGTAAATAAATGCAATTGAAATTAGAAAGTGAATATTCAATTGTGGTGTTGGAATTTGTTGAAAAGAAAGACATTGTGGGTATTGAACGATTATATAACCATCAGAAAGTTTCCTCGAACAGGAAACAAAAACCGTAGATCTTATAAGGATGATGGAAGAAGTTACATTTTAATCTGCGATTTTATTTCTTGATTTTTGATTGATTGACTGATTTTAATAGTATATCAACATGTGTAGGGTTATTTTATGCCTTGAGGTTAGGGAATTAGGTTCAGTGTACATTTATATTCATATTTTGTTTTGTATTTAATTCTGAAGTGTTTTTTCCACAGAGTGATACACAGTTATATAATATCAAATATTTCGATTTTATACAAATAACTTGCTGACTGGTGTATAATTTCAAGTATTTATCAATATTTCATTCAAAATTATTTTGTTATAAAAAATTAGATCCTTTTAATAATTTTGCCAAGTCGGCTGGGGCTGTAGAATACACCGATTGCACATCTGCAGAGAGGTAGGATCCTTAAGCGACTGGATTGGTATGACACTAAACAATCTGACAGTGAGGTTACAATTCTGTTGGAGCTTTGGGAAATGCAGAGCACTCGTTCATTGCCATCACTCCTACGTCCACGCTTGACCGGAGAGGAACCATCTGATAGTACCCTGTCTATGGATCAAATAGAACTAAACTGTGTACTGATGCTAAACTGAATTGTTTGAAATGAAACTGTTTTTGACATTGAAACAGTACTTACGCTAAACTCAATTGTTTAAAATAGAACCATTTTGACATGTTACTGTGTGTAAACCAAATCTAAACTAACACTAAACTTATTTGTTTGAATTAGAACTGTTTTAATAAACGGAATAACTTGAAATAGACTGTGTACTAATGCTTAGCTGAATTGCTTGAAATAAAACTGATTTTTGTATGAAAATGGATTGGGCATTAAATGACCTACACAAGTTGATATGCCATAAAACCTAATCAACCAACCCATCAACCACCATTTAATAATAATCATTGTTTGAGTAAAATACGTAATTAGGGTCTCCGGGTGATTGTGGGTTATTTCTTAAGACGATGGATAAGAAAAGTATATATAAGGAAAAAATGAAACGCATAAAAGAAGGACAGGTTTCCTAAATCCATATCATCATAGCAGCTGGTGCCCAAGTTAAAAATAGAAACGTATCAGCTGCGAATCAACAACGAGTTCTGGTTGGCTGGAAGAAACTCAAACGGAAAACCGTCGGGAAAATGAATACGTGATAGAAAAGAGGAAAAGAGGACAGTTGGCTTCGTAACGTGACGAAAGAAAGATGCAGTTGAACACTAGCCTCGACGATTTGAAGACAGCTGAAAGTTACAGCCCCCACTTTGGGCTGAACTCTGCGAATGAGTCTCACACCAGACGCTAAGCTGTGTAGACAGAAATAATAAGCAAGCACACGTTATAACGGCAAACAAAACGGGAAAGTTAAATTCGAGGTCTGTGTCTGCTGTCTCTCTCTCTCTCCTCACCACAATAATTTTCTTGTTGTCTAGCCAACGCAGTCGATTCAGTTTTCGTACGCTGTTTCTCTCCTCTCGACGACTACCAAAATATGTGGCAGCGAATACACTTTGGTATTAACGAACCAAGACGGTGTTTTTATGTGTTTGTCACTTCTTTATCCCAGTGGAGATTATTAAGAGGTCCAACTAACACTTCTGACGTAGTACTACACGTAAAAACCTGTTAGAACCGTTGTTGGACAAATGTATATGTAGTGCCGTGGAACTACAAGGGTCGACAGAAAACCATAATAGTACAAACATCTATTGAGACAGTACCAGCACAAACATCCATTTGAGAACCGTGCCATTACAACCATCTTTTTAGTGTGCAAAAGTAAATTTGAACAGTTATATGATTAGAAGTAATTAGACAAAAGATTTGCTCCCAGTTTTATGATTTCGTGTTTTCCTACCTAGTACTTGTATTTTTTTCTCAATGTTTTTAACAATCTATTTCTATTTATCAATAATAATTTGTTTGCAGAAAGTTATATGGTTGTTTTGTTGTTTTGTTTTAATGCATATCAGCTCTTTTGGGGATCACTTAAGGCCGAATTAAATCATTTTGATAAAAGTTTAGGTTTTGTGGAAGTGCTCGTGGTGTAAGGGTTATCGTTGTAGGAAATGGACACGGTGACACGAGTTCAAATCCCGGACAAGACTAATTGCATTTCACATAGCACTAATACCCTTGAGAATGGTATGAATCTAATTATTCTCCCTCCATAGTAAGACAGACTGGGTTCTTCAGCCTTGGTGAGGCAACATGTCTAGGAGAAGGAAAACTCTGAATTCACACCTGTTAAACCCCGCTTAAAAATTGACCTTGTGTCATATCCTGCCCGAGAGAAGGCGTTGGTAAATATGGATAAAAGTTTAAAACAATTCAGTTTAATATAAGCACAGATTTTTGTTTACCAACAGTTAAATGTAAAAAAAATATTTTAGATAATTCAGTTTTGTATAAGTACGATGTTTAAATATCAAAACAGTTCTATTACACAGTTTCAATTTTTAAAAAACAGTTCTATTTCCAACACTACAGCTTAGTATTCAAAAACAGTTCTATTTCAAATAATTCCGTTTATCATGTATACAGATTAAATGTCAAAATAGTTCTATTTCACACTATTTACTTTAGTTTAGCATAAATATATAGTTTATTTCTATTTGACTCACCATCTGATTGTTTAGAGTTATAAACAGGATACTCGTTGGAGGAGTCTTACCCTTCTGCAGAGGTGCATTGGTGTATTCTACAACCCCAGCCGAATGGACAGACAGTTATATGGTTTCAAGTAATTAATGATTTTAATCGTTAGTAAACATTATATTTTCAATTTACTGTTCTTGATATAGATAATTCACACTCGGTTCCGTTGTTTTGCGCAATGAGAATACTTTTAAACGAATCTACTTGACCAATAGATGATTCTCTAACCCGGGTCAGAGTAGACCTGGTAGTAATGGTGATGAAAGTGTACTCTACACTTCCCAAATCTCAAAAACTGGAGCTTCGACATCTGATCAATATTAGTGTAATACTCAGAACACCTATTTTTGCAAAAAGGGGTCTTACCCCTCTGCAGGGGAATACATATTCTAAACATCATCAACAGGGCGTTTCTTTGTTTTAATTATATCAAAGTCTTGATCCTTTCCCTTCTTTGTATTTCTTCCTCTTCTCAGACGCTGGTTCTCCGGAAAGCATTTCATCTTCGAGCCTGTCAAATACAACAGGCGTCGACAGGAGTCGAACATGAACTGTTAAAACTTCTACTTGACTTTTCCGTCTCTATCACATGATGTCCATCAACTAATCAGCGCGGAGTTAACCATTTAGTTCCCATTACCCGATATGCTCTCATAATGAGCACACAATCGGTTTCCTACACAGGGGTGTGGCACATCGCTGACCCTGCCCGACCTCGAGGTTTACATTCACAGCAATTCTCAACTAACCGGTCTATTACATAACAATTAATCAGTTCCTTTTAATTGTTTCTATTGACAAAACAAATCTACATGGGTGTCTATCGTTGAGCATGAGATCCACATTCTAGAGTAGTAATATAGGTTCTATCTTGTTGATCCAACATCGTGTCTCACATATAATCCGAAAGTGTGATTAGTGAATTTGGATTTTGGCTGCATGAGCGTCAACCATGAAAACTCTTACGGTAGGTGCAAGAAATAGTCACACACGAGAAATAGTAATTTTTTAAAAAGGGTAAAGTCGTTAGTCATTTACTGGCAGAGCACAAGTACCGAATTAAATTTTGGGGTTTGTGAAACCATCTCTGTTATTGGGGGTGGGCAATGAAATGTTAAACCATAGATCTTCCTTCATCGACTCGAGGATCGCTCTTCACGTCTCGCTATTAATGAGCTTGGCCCAGAATGAAATTGCAACGCCGATTATAACGTGAGTAGAAGTTTTCTGTGACCACGTGTCTGACTTTTTGATTTCTGATGTGAATTCGTTCTCATCTCTTTATATCGTCTTTGCCTCCGATAATTTTTTCCGAGACGCCATAACGCCATAAAAGCTCGTCTGCCAGCGTTTTTTTTTTAGCTTAGTGAGAACGATCTTCACTGTCTGAACCCTAATCTGCTGAAAAGCAAGATCATTTCTTAGATTATCTGCCGGCATATTAAATTTGATCTTCAGTAAGTTGTCCATAATTGCGGCTCTTGAAATTGACGGGCGTTTAACTGAGACCGATTTACCGCAAGATCAAAAATATCATAATGATTTTGATCCTCACTGTGTTGCGCCCAACCAGTTTTTGCTATATAAGCATCTTCTCAGGCAGGTCGTTACCTCTCGCTGCTATTTTTCTCTCGTGACCCCTAAGTTGGTCTATATCTTCGTTGATCGATGTTCTTTACTGAGATAAACAAAACAGTTTCTTTTGTGCAATGTATATATATAGTCATCCACAGACAGATCTATTTCGTTCTATCAGAACTCATCAGTGTGGCTAGATATTAGCTTCCCGTAGCTGGGATCGAAACCCGGTTGACTCAAACACCAAGCCAAGTCTCTAACCCTTCAGCCATGAGGAGCCATTAGATGCGAAGTAAATTTTAAACGGTTATGAATCACAATTACTATTATTTACATACACCCGTTCAAACGGCTACCGAGACCTCAATTCATATATGAAGAGGCTTGCAATAAACGCTATATATATATATATATATATATATATGTATGTGTGTGTGTATGTGTGTGTGTGTGTGTATCATCATCATCATCATGTGTTTTTTGGGTATGTATGTATATATATATGTATATATATATATATTATGTATGCATATATCATATGTGTATGTATATTATATGTATATATATATATATATATATATATATATATATTCCGCCCATTGGTCTAGTAGATAGAGTAATCACCAATGGTCTGAGAGAAGGAGTATCTTGATCAGCTACTGGACCTTTTAGTTGACTTTGGTATATTGGTACCGATATTTTCTTTTTTTATTCAAACATTGAAAAACTAAATTATTGTTAAATCTTAAGTTCTGCAAAATCTCGAGTTGCTTTGTGCGGGTCCTCTTCAACATTGAAAAGTGTAATTCAAGGTTTCAACTCTTTAACTATCAACGATTTCGTTGAAATAGTTGCTTTCTTTTTTGTTCTCATGTACCGGGCAACATCGTATTGCCATTCTGGTCTCCAAGAAAATAGAAATTGATAATATGTTAAACAGTCCACTTTATAAGTCCCTGTTTATGCCAATTGGATCGGGAACACGCAGGCAAAAATCACACACTAGGAGCATGCGAAATGACAAGTGAGTCTGCAAAATCAATAACATTTGCGTCGAATTTTCTCTTCATAGTTCAGACACATTGGAACGATTTTTTCGGCTACCTGCAAGACAGTTCAGTGAACTATATTGCAGAAATCAATGGTAGCTTGCACATAGATAGATAGATAGATAGATATGAGCATACAAAGACGCAGAAAGATAGATATGTGCAGACTAGGATAGATAAGAAGTGTCCGAACTTCAATCTCGGTATTAAGTTCACTTTCGAGCTAATACCCACGCGAAAGTTGCCCAGTCGGCTTGGGCTGTAGAATACACCAACTGCACCTCTGCAGAGAGTTAAGACCCCTCGCCCAATGGGTGTGTTGGATATGACACTAAACAATCTGATGGTGGGGTTCCAGTGATGCTGAAGCTTTGGGAATGCAGAGCACCCCTTCATTGCCATTCCTCCAAGGTCCACTCAGGCGCGGAATGGTAGCACCTGATAGGGCTCTATCTAAGGGGTTAAATAGAACTAAACTGCATACTTATGCTAAACTAAATTGTTTGAATTAGAACTGTTTGACTAAACTGAATGGCTTGAAATAGAAATGTTTTTTACAATTAAACTGTGTACTTACATTTAAACTGCGTGCTTATGCTAAACTGAAATCGAACTGTTTTTGATATTGAAACTCTACTTACTCTAAACTGAATTGTCTAATATAGAACTGTTTTGACATTTAACTGTGAGTAAAAAAATCGATACTTATACTAAACTGAATTAGCTGAATTAGAACTGTTTGAATAAACTGAATAGCTTGAAATGGAAATGTTTTTGACAATTAAACTGTGTACTCATGCTAAACTAAATTGTCGGAAATAGAACTATTAACATAAAAAATGATTTGGCGTTAAATAACCCACAAAGTTTGATATCCTAGAAAATCCAACCAACCAACCAACCAACCAGACTTGGGAAAGGTATGAACTCCCTTATACTCCAAAGAAATGGGTTAGATAGTACCACAAGCGTTCTTCTCAAGGATGATTTGGGCATTATATAAGTAGTGAAGGTCGACATGCCATTCAACCAAGAAACAAAACGGAACTAAGGATAGATGGATAGATAGATGGATAGATAGATATATCGGATCAGACTAAAATAGAGAGATATGAAAGAGATATTTTTCATGCAGAGATGTTTTTATTTAAAGAGATAGGAATGTATGTAAAATGACCCAGGTAGATAGATATATAGATAAGTGTGAACAGAGTCTCATAGTAAAAAGGGTGCATGAAAAATAGGTACATAGATGCCTAAAAAGACTGCAGTTTAATAGACATAAAATAAATTTTCATAACAATGAGATTAAGAAAGTAAAGAAGGAAATAGTAATAAAAATAGAGGGAATTGGATAGATACATACACAGATATTGAACTCACTTATAATGGTCTGCGAGATATACAATGTATTCTGCAGATTATTTCCAACAAGGTCGTTTCTTGGGCGGGGATTTTCATTGTTAAGTTTAACTTTATTTAGCAGATGTCATTTCGAATGTTAAACCCAAAAGAGAATCGAACTCGTTTCTCAGATACGGAAGAATAAGAAAAAAATTTGTCAAGCTAAGTAAATAACCAAACCGAAACTTAGAAAATTATGTTTTGAAAATAAAATGTTTTACATAAAGTTTTGAAAATAGTCTCTGGAAAGAATTTGTTTAGAAATCTATTATACAGATGATTCGTTTGAAAATGGATTACGTTGGTGATTTGACTGAAAATAAAGAAGAACTATGATTTGTTTGAAAATAAACGGTACAAGTGCTTTGTTTTAAAATGGACAATGCAGGGGCGTTGTTTTAAAATGGACTACACGTGAGATTTGTTTGAAAATCGTCTAAACTGGGGATTTGTTTGAAAATTGATTACGTTGGTGATTTGACTGAAAATAAAGAAGAGCTATGATTTCCATGAGAATGAACTATAGAAGTATTTGTTTAAAAATGGTCTTAGCTGAGGATTTGCTTAAAAATGGATTACGTAGGCGATTTGATTGAAAATAAAGAAGAACTATGATTTGTTTGAAAATAAACTGTACAAGTGCTTTGTTTTAAAATGGATAATGCAGTGGGATAGTTTTAAAATGGACTACGCGTGAGATTTGTTTGAAAATGGATTACGTTGGTGATTTGATTGAAAATAAACAATAGTAATGATTTGTTTGAGAATAAACTGTACAAGTGCTTTGTTTTAAAATAGTCAATGCAGCGGGATTGCTTTAATATGGACTACGCGTGAGATTTGTTTGAAGATGGTCTAAGCTGGGGATTTGTTTGAAAATGAAAAACGTTGGTTATTTGAAAATGAACACGAGTGATGATTTCTTTGAGAATGAACTATAGAAGTGATTTGTTTAAAAATGGAAAATGCAGGAGGTATCTTTAAAAGTTGATACCATGGCAGATTTGTCAGAAAATGGACTACGTTGCAGTTTTGTTTGAAAACATACCATGTGGGAAAATTCTTTGAAAATAGACTACGCCGGAGATTTTGTTGAAAATGGACAATGCTAGTGACTTGTTAAAAAATAGACGACGCAAGAGATTTGTTTGTAAATGTTCTATGCATGAGATTTGTTTTAAAATAGGCTATGTAAGGAATATATTTGAAAATAGATTACGGATGTGATTTGTTTGAAAATGGACTATAGAGGGGATCTTTTGTAAAATAGGCTATGTCGGTATTTTCTTTTGAGGTGGACTATGCAGGTAATTTGTTAAAAGTGGATTACGAGGGATTTATTTGAAAACGAACTATGCGGGAGATTATATTAAAATGGATTATGTTGCGGATTTGTTTGAAAATGGTCACAGCAGATGATTTCCTTTAAAAATGACTATGAAAAGAATTTGTTTTAACATGGATTATGCAGGGAATTTCTTGGAAAACGAAATGTGCTGGAGATTTGTTTGAAAGGAACTATTCAGAGAATTTTTTTGAAAATATACTGAGCATAGAATTTTTTATATAATTCTATATTCAGGATTTGTTTTAGAATGGACTGGTCAGGGCATTGGTCTGAAAATGGACTATGTAGGGAATTGGTTTGAAAATAGACTATGCAGGGAATTGTTTTTAAAATGTACTATGCAGGAAATTGGTCTGAAAATGGACTACACAGGGATTTGGATTGAAAATGGACTATGCAGAGAATTGGTTTAAAAATGGACTATAACGAGAATTGGTTTGAAAATGGACTATACAGGGAATTGGTTTTAAAATGGATTATAACAGCAATTAGTTTGACAATAGACTATGCTGGGAATTTAAGAGGAAATACATTCTGCAGGAGATTTGCTGAAAAATGCATTATACAGGGAATTTGTATGAAAATGGACTATTATGGGTACTTTTTTGAAAAAGAACTATGAAGGAATTTGGTTTGAAAATGGACTATGCAATGAATTGGTTTGAAAATTGACTATGCAGGGAATTGGTTTGAAAATGGACTATGCAGGGAAATGGTTTGAAAGTGGTCAATACAAGGAATTGTTTTGAAAATGGATTATAACCGGAATCAGTTTGAAAATAGACTATGCAAGAAATTTTAGAGGAAATGAATTCTGCAGGAGATTTGCTTAAAAATGTATTATACAAGGGAATTTGAAAAAAATGGACGATAACAGGAATTGGTTTGAAAATTGACTATACAGGGAATTGGTTTGAAAATCGACAATGCAGGGAATTGGTTTGTAAATGGACTATGCAGGGAATTTGTTTAAAAATGATCTATGCAAGGAATTGGTTTGAAGATGGACTATGACGGGAATTGGTTTGAAAATGGACTATGCAAGCAATTGTTTCGAAAATGGACTGTGCAGGGAATTGGTTTGAAAATGTACTATGCATGGAATTGGTTTGAAAATTGACTATGCAGGGAAATGGATTAAAAACGAATTATGCAGGTAATTGCTTTGAAAATGAACTATTCAGTGCATTGGTTTGAAAATGGACTATGCAAGTTGAAACTTAGAAAATGGACTATACCGGGAATCTTTTTGAAAATAGACTATGCAGGGATTTTATTTGAAAATTGGCTATTCAATTAATATGACAGAAAATGGACTATGTAGGAATTTTTTTTGCAAATGGACTATGTAAGTAATATCTTAGAAACACACTTCAACTTTTGAATACAGAGTGAATGAAACTCAATTTTTACCAATTGATTTGATGATTGATTTTAAGGGCATTTCAACCCGTCTCGGTTATTTTATGTCCATTGGTTAGGGAAATGGACACATTTACATTTATATCTTTTAAGATTTTCCTTTCTTTTGTACACTGATGTAATATAAAGTGTTTCAACATAAGACAAATAATTTATAGACAGACCTATTTAAACTATACGTGGGGGCATTAACACTTACTATCAATCTGTGTCGATATAGGGATAAGAGTAATGGCAATGAATATATACTCTGCACTCTCCTAGAGCTCCAGTAATGGGGAATTACAATCAAATGCAATTCACTGTCATTCCCATAACACCACTTTTTCTTGAGAGTTAGGGGTGTTTACATGATTCCCAAATTTCTAGGCATAAAATAACCCTTGATTGGTTGACAGGCCGTTAAAATCAATCTACTTCTACAACTCATATTATAACTACTACTACCAATAATAATAATAATAATAAGAAGAAGAAGAAGAAGAAGAAGAAGAAGACAAAGAAGAAAACTTTTAGAAAATTGATAATCCCTTCTGCAGCTATCAACCTGGCAAAGCAAATAATACAAGAAAACATATCTATAAAAGACTGTCATCACTGGCACTAGAATTATGTGCATGTAGGATTGGATTATTGTGATGAAGAAATCCACTGAGTGAATTCGAATTTGACAAGTCAATATTTTTCAATGATTAAGGGTTATATCAATAGTTATCCTAATAAAGTTGACGAAGATGCTGTCGTTCGTCGTGTATTCAAAAAATAAAGGGAATTTATTTATTCATTTACTTAACTAAGCTGCATACACTCTAAAAAGTAAAGCCCTGGACTTGTAATAGTTTATTGAGCTTTTTGCTTAACTGTGGGACCAGGCCGTATGAATGGGGCACCAAATGAGAGTTGAACTAATTCGAATAGGTTTGCTAGTCTAGCTAGCTCGCCATTATACCACGAAGGACTGGATTTTTAATATTTGAGTTGGATGACCCGAAGAAGAAAACAGAAATAGTTCGATCGAAACGCAATGACAAACTCTTAGTAATTTGATGAGGTATAAAAAAATCCAACTGTGTTTCTTTTTGTTTTTAATTGCGTGGTGCAATGAGGCGCATTTTCTGCCTTGGACTAATCAATACATAAGAGACTATTACAGGAAAGAACTGCCATTTAGTACTAAAAAGACACACATGAAATCACAATGATATATATATATATATATATATATATATATATATATATATATATATATATATATGCTTTTTGTGTGTATTTATGATTCTACGTATCTGTGGGTGTATATATATATATGTATATATATATATATAGGCATGTATATATATATATATATATATATATATATATATGCTTGTGTGTGTATTTATGATTTTACGTATTTATATATATATGTGTGTGTGTGTGTGTGTGTGTGTGTGTGTGTATTTGCACATGCTTTTATGTTCATATATACGTGAGCATCTTTGCATATAAAAAATATTTTTGAATGTTTGTGCAACAAATAAAAAATATATACATATGTATGTATGTGTATTGGTTTCTATGTAAGCATATTTTCATGCATAAATACATATTTGCGTGCATTTCTGTATGCATATTTATATGTGTATAGATATATTTATTTGTATGTATGTATATGTTTATATATGGATGTCTGTATATATATATACATATATAAGTATATATGTTTTCATCTTTGATTCGTCTGTGTGTGTGTATGTATACATTTATGTAAGTGTGGGTGAGTTATATATATATATATATATATATGCTTGTTTCTATTGCATGTATATATGTATGTATATATGTAAACAAACACACACACATATATATATATATACGATGAAGGATGTAATTGTCTGTGGTTAGGTTTGTGTATTGATTTGTAAATAAAATCTAGGCTAGACTTAAAGCTTTTTACTATCATGGTTGCGGGATAGACTGACTGGTTGACTGAAGCGGTTAGGTTATTTGCAGACTGCCAGGTGGTTGGCTTTATTTTTGTTGGCATATTTCGTTTTTTTTTTCAGCTTGAGACTTGTTTCCGTGTGGATAGAAGTTGGTGAGGGTTAGTGAGAATCTGTCCTGTGGTTAGGAAGTATGAGGGTTTGGGAGAATCCGGACATGTGAAGGTTATTTAGTGCCTGCAATGATTGCCTATCTGTAAAGACGCCATACAGTTCTGCTGGACAGACGACCACATGTCATTAAAAGTGCAAGACACAACGCTAGAGTCAAACCGAAGAACACCCAGTGATATCACAATTAATTTGTGTGTATATATATATATATATACACGCAGACAGAGATTGCTAGAGACAGACTTAATAAAAATTAAAGACACACGCACATATATTTGTGTCTATGTTTCACTGATATAGATATATTACGTTCTCTCAATTACTCTGTACACACATACACACGCACACAAATATATATATATATATATATGTGTGTGTGTGTGTGTGTGTGTGTGTGTGTGTGTTGCAGTCGTCTGGTTCATTACCAATTCGTTCATCTATTACTAAAATTTTCATTATATACATTATATTATATATATATATATTATATTATATATATATATATATATACTTGTATTGAGAATTGCCTTTTCCTTATTTACCCTAATTCTCATTATATACATATATATATATATATATATATATATATATATATATGTATATATGTATGTATGTAAGTAAATAAGTTGCTGACCGTTGTCGAGGGCGACCAGACAGTTCTCTTTTCAATAGCTACTACACTGAGGTGTAGGGGAGGGTGCTACTCCTTTCCCTGGGTTGCTCCATTTTACCCTTGATAAGTACTTTAAATTGCTGAGTGTTAAGCACGGAGGTATCAATTACCATTTTTTAAAGTCTTTGGTATGACGCAACCTGAGTTTGAACCCAGGTCTCCCGGACCATTCGGCGAACACTCTACCAATTAGGCCAATGAGCCGGTATATATATATATATATATATATATATATATATATATATTATATATATATATATATATATATATATATATCCTCAATTGTCTCAACCATTGATTCAACCATCTTGCATGAATCGAGCATCAGTTTTTGAGTGGCATAAGACATTCAAGGAAGGTAAGGAGTCTGTGAAGGATGATGAGAGGTGTGGGAGGAGTAAGGAAATCAATACACCAGAGTTGATAGGCCAAAGGTTTAGGGTTTGGGTTACTATGTTGAAGTTTTAAGGGAGTTCAGGAAGAGATTCCTAGGGATGAGGTCAGCACTCTTCTAATCGGGTCAGTGGCATTTCCACCTGGACAATACACCAGTTAACAACTCCATCCTTGTCACAGACTATTTGACAAAGATGAGCATCAAGACAGTTCCTCATCCTCTCTATAGTCCAGACCTTGCTCCCTGTGACTTTTGGTTATTCCCTTAGCTCAGAGGCTGTCGTTATGAGACAATTGAGGAGATGAAAGAGGCTGTGACGAAGGTCATTGACATGCTCACACAAGAGGCCTTCCATGAGGCCTTCCAGAAGTTGTTGGAACGTTGCAAAAAGTTCATTGCTGCCGGAGGAGATTACTTCGAAGGCGACTAGAAGTGCATCTGTGTACTATCAATAAAAGTGCCTATACGAGAAAAGTCTGTAAACTTATTTAATGATCCTCGTCGATGGGGAAGAAGAAATGAATTCATGCCTTTCCTAAGAACATTTGCGCAAAAGTGTGACATAATTAGTGTCATCCAAGATTTGAAGTCACGTTGCCAGTACTATATCCAAGACGATAATTTTGGTTGCATATTGTATAGAAAAAAACACATTATTGAGTAATGTTTATTAGAGCAACACACATTAAATGTTCTATATTAAAGATTGAACGATTTCCTGTCCAACTTGCGACAGGATGGTATAACTTAGTTATCGTGCCTGGCTGGATGTATAAAACACCCAGTGAGATTCGAATTCATTGATAATGGTCCACTAATCTTGATCAATAATCGTTACAGTATTGTCACACACACAAATAAAAGAAAACTGTTATGTAGAAGAATGTAGTGATACCAACTCGGGGTTCGAACATGGATCTTGAGGTAACAAGTAAAATTGTTGAAATGGATTTTACTACTGGAGTTCACGTGACTAGAAGTGGTGGATATATAAATTGGGTCAAGCAGAAGTTTGACAGAAGATAAAGTAGACGTATGCAAAATGTATGTGGAATGTAACATTGTGTGTAAGTATTTTTTTGCATTCCAGACTCAGTATTGGACATTGTACGAGAATAAGGACATTTTAAGTATCGGCCAAAATTACTACTCCCCTATGGAACATTACAAAAGTGGCGACGAAGATTAGTTCTGGACATTATAAACAAAACAAAACTAGGAGGTGCCCGTGGTGTAATGGTTACCGTCAGAGGAAGCGGACACGGCGACACGAGTTCAAATCCTGGCCGAGACTAATTGCATTTCACATAGCACTAATACCCTTGGGAAAGGTATGAATCCAATTATTCTCCCTCCAGCTATAAGTAGGGCAGACTAGGTTCTTTAGCCTTGGTGGGGCAACTAGTCTAGGAGAAGGAAAACTCTGAATTCAAAACATGTTAAACTTCGCTTAAAAATTGACCTTGTGTCACATCCTGCCCGAGCGGAGGGGTTGGGTAAATATGATAAACAAAACAAAACTAAAACAAGCAAAAAAAGAGTAATATACAAAACCAAAAACCAAGCAAAAACTCAAACCAATGTTATCATTATCATCATGTCGTGCCGCTAGCACGGATATCCCTGACCCTCTCTCGCCTCTTCTCCCAATCATTCATCGCTTCTTGCAGGTCTTCAGGGTTACATCCTGTATCCTCACAGAGCTGCTCTATGTATGTTCGAGCTGGTCGTCCTGCTTTTGCTTGGCCATATGCGGGGGTCCATAGGAGTACATCACTGATGAGTTCGTCCTTGCTTCTCCAGCAGTGTCCTGCGTGTCTGGTTCGTCTAACTTGTATAGTTTTCGTGATGGGAGGCAGGTGGTCGTATAGTTGGTGCCTTGTGGGGTGTTACCGCCAGAACTAGTTCAATATTGCTCTCAACATTCTTGTGTAATGCCGTCTATCTCCTTCTCCATCCGTTTAGTTAGCGTCCAAGTAGTGTATCCATATAGCAGTATCGATACGACCGCTGCCTGGAAGAAACTGTGTTTCATTTTATCGGTCAGGTCTGATTTCCATATGATCGAGAGCCTATCGATAGCTGTCCATGCTTTCGTTAGCCGCGTGTCGATGTTCTTTTCGGTTGATACAAAAATACATTTGTGAGATAGCACCTGAGGATCGAACTCTTTACTTGATATCACCCCCGGAGCAGAGTGTGGAATACATTAACTGTAACCAATGCAGAAAAGTAAGATTCTGCTTCCCACAAAAAAAAAAGGGTGATCAAGGTATGACACTAAACTGCAGTTAATGTTGACGGTCCAGTCCTGAAAATCTAGGATTTGTGAAGCACCCACTTATGGAAATTACTTCCCGGTGAACTCCAACTCGAATTGGTGTACCTGTTTCGATTCCCATGTGGAGATCAAAAAGAAATGTTTACAAATTATTCATATTTGATATACATACCTGATATGAAATGACAGAGCGCTAAAGCGTAAGAAACTACACGAAAATATCAATATGAACGTACAATGTAGGCAGTTTTCGAAACTTAATGGATAAAATTATCCCAGTCTGATGGAAGTCTTATTAAAATAAATTGACAATTCTCCTCGGTTAATTGATTGTTTGGGGTTTATGGCATATATACCCCACTGGGTTATTCAATGACAAATCCTATATAATAATAATGATAATAATAATAACCACAGAATAAATCTGAAGGAAAGTGAAAAGAAAGATAAGTACCACGACCTTGCTAGAGAATTGAAAAAGCTGTGGAACATGAAAGTAACGATTGTGCCAATTGTGATTGGTGCGTTAGGCACAATAACTAAAGGATCATTAAAAGGCATGGAGGACTTGGAAATTGGCGGACGAGTAGAGACTATCCAAACGACAGCATTGTTAAGAACGGCCAGAATCCTGAGACGAGTCGTGGAGACTTGAGGAGACTTCCTGTCACACAAACTCCTGTGAAAAACCATCAGTTAACACTGATGTGAAAAGCTCTAAAGAAGTAAATAATAATAAACAAATATATATTAGATATATATATATATATATATATATATATTTTATTCATGGAATTTAGACTGCGAACCCTGGGTTTCATGGAGTTTTTTACAAAATAACAATCATCAGGAAGTTAAGAAAATGAAACTTAACTGCCTGATGATTGTTGTTTTGCAAAAAATTCCTTGAAACCCAGTAGTTGCAGTCTAAATTCCATGAATTGAATGTATATATCTAATATATATTAATTTATTATTATTATATAATAGCTCTATCCCAGATATTGAGCTCTCTCTATATTATATTGCACTTATATTGCACAAAGTGATTTAGTGACAACCAACACTGTTATAATATATATATGAATGTGTATATATATATATATATTACATGTAAGTGAATAGGTTGAACGCCGTGAAATGGTTTCAAGTATTATTATCCAACAGTAATAATTCTTTTTAGTATGTATCATATGTTTGCGTACAGTTAAATAGTTTCCAGTATTACAATTTAAAATCAGTAATTGTATAATTGAATATTGGTTTGGCTTGCTTTACTGCATCTTAGCGGTATGTCAACCCATTTGGAGCTATGCATTGCTTACTGAAAATCACATCACGATGAAACGCCAACAATAAACAAAATAGTAAGAAAAATAACGTCTGAAGATTCTGTGATTTTTTTTTTTTATAAAAGATTATTTACACCCTTATATTTCTTCCACACACACACACACACACACACACACACACACACACACACACACACACACACACACACACACACACACACACAAATATAATCGTAATGTCCGCTTTCTTGCCACTTTTCTTATATAAGGTGGCGTATGTTTTGAAATTTACGCTTTTCCTTTCTTTTCCTGCGTTTGGTAGAAGTAACGATTTTCAACGTATATCAAAAACACAGTATTTCTTTTAATCCTTTCCCTAAGGAATTATATTTCTTACATTCGTTTATTATCGAGAAAGATAATCATAATTTCAATACACACTGATATGAATGTTTTTTTTATAAAAGCTGACTTACTTCCTCGTATTTCTTACACACATAGAGACCTACACACACATAAGTAAACACATACACGCTCAAACACACACCGATATCCTCCTCACACAGTCAGCCAGTGTGGAGATGCGCTTAGCTCAACGGTTAAGAAATGGAATCGGTGACCCGGATTCAAATCTTGGATAAGACTGTTTGCGTTTTCCTTCACATTTTCTCATAGGAAAGGCATGAATCTGTGTTGCGTAGTCAGATACACGAATATGGCCCTGTGCTAAATGGACATATAATGTTCATAACAATAGAACATATAAAGAACATAGGAATCTCGGAATTCGAAAACACGTAACGACTTCTTGTTCAGGTACGAAACCTTTTTATTAACTTTGAGTTAAAGGTTTCGACGTAAGGAGGAGAGACAGAATCTTTTATGCTGTCTTATTCATTTGGCCCCAAACACGAGCGGCCCTCCATAGGGCGCAAGTTCGCTTCGTGCCTGCGAGCTCGAAAAATCGATCCTTCTCGTTTGGCGTCTAATTCTCAACTCTTACTTTCTTCAAATTCTCACACAAACCTCCGCGCGCTTCCGGTGCGTGACGTCACCCGCACCCTGTCACCCCATTTTGTCTCGGAGTATTATGACATCTGAGTGACACCACCATCCACCCGTGTGCGCCCACGTTCATACCTGCCTCAATGTTGCACCTAACTAACCCATGCGCCGAGCCAAAAGGTTCTCAGCCTAACTAAACTCAAAGGCATGAACCGAAATCCCTCGGCTATTATATAACATCTGTCTGTCCTATTCCCAGCTATGCGAAGATAGCGGGACATACTGGATTCTTTTTGTTTTTGCTCGGCCACCAGTCAAGGCATGTAGAGTGTTTTCAAACCGCTTTAAAATGACCTTATGTCACATCTTCTGATGGAGGAAGTGTAGGATAAATGCACTATATATATAGTGCGTACGTGTGTGTGTGCGAAAGTTTAGATGAGTATAGATGATTGTGTATATAAGGTTAGCAGTCAGCAAATTATAGAATCCAGAAGTATACACACAAACATGCACACATACACAGATACAGGAACCCCCCCCCGCGCACACACACACACACACACACACACACATATATATATATATATATCCACATCAATTCGCGCTGCTTGCACGAATTTCCCTGATTCTCTCTCCCTCGTCTCTCTCATACATCGCTCCCGATCGGTCTTCCAGACAACATCCAGTGTCCACACAGAGCTCATGTAAACAAGATCTTATGGTCAGTTAACACTGGCACATCCATGTGGGGGGGGTCCATAGAAGACCGTCAGATATGAGTTTGTCCTTGCTTCTCCAGCAACATCCCACATGTCTAGTTCGAGTTTTTTGGATAGTTTTCCTGATTGGAGATGAGTTGCATTACAGCGCTTATTTCTTCGGGTGTTGGTTCCAGGATTTTTTCAATATGACTCATAGCATTTTTGCGCAATTCCCGTCGAGCTTTTTCTCTATTCGTTTTGTCAGCGTCTATGAGGTGCATCCATATAGTAGTGATGACACAACTGCTGCTTGGAAAAAAAAATTGTTATTTTATCGGATATATAGATAGTCTATCGATAGCAGTCCGCTTCTTCGCTAGGTGCATATTGACATCACTTTCAATAGATGAGACACTGTGTTGTGGTTTTGAAGGGCCAGAAATGAATAATACAAAGAGATGTAAAGTTTGCAGCAGTATATATTTACAGAAATACAGACAGTAACGGTTACCGGTGACTGACTAGATTCGCTTGAATCGTTTATCGAATCAGTCCCTATTTACGGTGTGTGTGTGTGTGTGTGTGTGTGTGGCTTTAAAACGTTCCTTGTATTCACGGTAATTCATATGCTAATTTCTTTAAAGATTTAACTATTAGCTGGGGAATCTATTGGTAGAATACTTCCGTTTCGAGGATTTTTTCCCAGAAGATGGATTCCAATTTAATTTGCTTTTTGAACAGAATACACTGTTCATTGTAAAATAATCCAAGCACACTTGGTGCTGGGGGACACCTTCCTCCGTAGACAAACGACCATAAAAATTACTTTACAGGAAAGGAATTCACATGATAGGTCTGGCTACCTAGAAGAACGCTGCTAACGGCCCATTGGCATAATTGTTAGAGTATTCGCCTCTGAAATGGGAAACCATGGTTCAATTTCTAGTCAAGTCATATCAAAGACAAAAAAAGATAGTACTTGATGCTTCTTTGCTCAACACTCAGCATTAAAAGGTACTGATCAAGGGTAAGTGGAGATTTCCTGATAAATTAGTAGCACTTTTCTCTACACCTTGGTGTAGTAGCTATTGAAAAGGGAACCTTGTGGTAGCTATCGACAAAGGTCGGCCAAATTACAATATATATATATATATATATATATATCTTTCAAGAAAAAAACCAAAGACCGGTTATTTTAGGATTTTAAATTTATTTCCATCCTGTTTTTCGTTTCTGGTGTGAACCAAAAGCACGAAAAAAAAGAGGAGGTAACTCTTTAAATCTCTTCCCCCTTTCTCCCCTCCCACGTGTCTATTCTGTTTTATTTATCCATTGGATCTGAAGAAGTCCTGTTATAAAAAACGGAAATGGATAATATATATATATATATATATATATATATATAAAGAACAGACACATAAACAGAATATTATTTTATATATATTACTGTGCTAATTCCAAACTGCTTCGGCCACCTTCAGGTTATATTCATTTCATGACTGTTTACATTTCCTTTGAAGTCTGAAAGGGATATGGATACCACAGGATTGACTTCCCATGTGAATGAAACTTGAAATTTAAGACCCAATGATTTAAACATTCATCTTTGCTCGTTCATATAAAGACACTGGGATGTTTTCTCGTTTTTTAAGGAAAATACTAAATAAGAATATGCGTCTAAATAGTTAAGAATTTTAAAATCATTTATTCCTAAATATTTTATTAAGTATTCGAAGGCTGAAATGTAGGGCTTTTGGGGTTGTTTGTTCTTGAATTCAGTTGGAGAAAGGGTTTTAAGTTGTAAATTATGTTTTTTTTTTTTTATTAAGAACATAGCATTTCTATTCGCACCATCATCTGTCTTACAGAGAAGTTGTTCTACTTAGATTATTTTATTATGATATATATATATATATATATATATATATATATATATATATATATATATATATATATATATATATATATATATATATATATATCAAATAACTTATTGAATAATAGCACTTACGGTAGGGAAAAAAACCCGCAAGTAATTCGAAGATAAAAATATACAACGAATCACTGTCTAGGGGAAAATATATATACTGGAAAAAAAGAAAAGGCCAACCTTGTCATACCAATTGAAAAAATCAACAGATACGCAATCGATTGGTAAAAAAAAAAAACCCCACCGTAATTGCTGCTAAGCTACAAGTGCAAAAAAGTGCTCAATACTAAGTAGAGCAAAAGTCGGGATTAGGTACGCTGATGAGCCGCTTAGGTGAAACTGTAGTAAGTTAGTTCCTGACTCACGAAATAATTTTTTCACTATATATATATATATATGGAAGTCAATAATGGAAAATGATGTGATAATGTGGAGGAAAATATTGAAAAACAAAGTAATATAAAGTGAAGAATTTAATATGAAAGAAAGTCGACGTGTATAACCTTTCTCTTTTAATAAAACATCATCAGGATGAAGAAAAGATATTGTCAAGTGTCGTTAGATCCCCAATGAATGCTTAATAACACTTCATGACATCTTTTTTGGGTCCTGATGATGGTTTATTAAAACCGAAACTTTATAACGCCGACTTTCATATTAAATTCTTCACTTTAGATTACTTTGTTTTTCAATATTCTCTTTCTCTCTCTCTCTCTCTCTCTCTCTCTATCTATCTATCTATATATATATAACAATATATATATATATATATATAATTTTTACCCGAAAATCATCATTATTTGCATCAAGGTATAATGATTGCAGGGATTCCTTGGATTCTCGGCATCAGTCCCAATCGGTCTTCATTCTTGGCAAATCTTCTAGATGTCATCCAGTATATGAGATTGTCTTCAAACCGCTTAAAAATGTCCTTATAACACGTAAGGAGGTGTAGGATAAACACTCATACGCGCTTGAACGAGTGCAAACACACACACACACACATATATATATATATATATATATATTTGTGTACGTGCAATCGTTCATGCGAGTGCGTACACAAATACATATACATATATATATATATATATATATACATATATATATACATATTTGTGTACGCGCACTCGTTCATGCACGTATGAGTGTTTATCCTACACCTCCTTTACGTGTCATAAGGACACTGAAGTGTTGTGATATAACGACACAGTCTGTCAGTGGATGACAATATATATATATATATATATATATGTATATATATATAATGCGTACGTGTATTTGCGAAAGTTCATATGAGTATACATGATTGTATATAGAAGATTAGCTGTCTTACAAAGAAACATTCATCGACTCCCGTGTCCGTACAGGATCAATGAATGTGTTTACTGGTCGGCTGAAACTGGTTTGGTGTAGTTGTCCATAAAAGAACGTCGTTTATGAACACTCCCTTTCTTCACCATCAGCACCCAGCATGTCTTTCTCATCTTACTTCGATGGTTCGTGAGATTGGAGGTAAATGGTCGTACAACAACTGTTTTCTAGGATTGTTCAAATCAGTGCACAGCGTTTTTGTGTAATTCCAATTTAGCTTTTTCTCCAGGCGTCTCATTAAACTCTTGAGGGCTTAAACCTATAGTAGTACCTACACGGCTACAATGCTGACATCATTCTCAGCAGATGAGATATTGCTACCGAGTGATATGAAGAGGTCTACTAATTTCAGGTGTCTTGCAGTTTAACAAGAAGCAATGACTCATAGATGTTTAAAAAATAAATTCAACCAGCGTGACTCACTGACGTTTTAAAAAGGATTGGAAGAAGTTCTAAGACCGAGGGGTCAACTTAATGAAAATACAGACAAGATCTTTCGAAAATCGGCACAAAATTTCAAAAATCATTTACAAAGGTTCTCAATGAAACACATTTTGATCTGTTACTACAAGGTACCAATTGAACATATTCAAATAACATCAGTATCAATTCGATTAAGTTTATCAACAAACATATATATTATCTGTTACATTTGTGTCAAAGAACTTAATATATGTTTTTAAGATAAAACTGGATACATTGGAAAACAGCCAAGAATATTCTACAAGTGGATCAATTCACTGTTGATTGTTTCAACGCAAAACACACAAACGACATTTTTTCTCCAATATGTTTCCTTTCGTATTTCAGAAAAAGCAACTGAATGACTGATGGAGTGTTCACGGTACCTTAGACAAACACAGTTTTTCCAAAGCACAAAAAAGAAAAAAGAATTTTTGACTAGTTCGTATTCAAAGTCTTCGATTGCTCAGTCGGCTGGAGCTGTGAAATACACCGACTGCACCTCTGCAGAGGGGTATGACCCCACTAACCAGTGTTCTGGATATGACACTAAACAATCTGATGGTAAAGTTCCAGTGATGCTGGGGCTTTGGGATATGTGGAGCACCCCATCATTGGCATAGCTCCTAGGTTCACTCCGGCCCGGAATGGTAGCACCTGATAGGGCCCTAACTATGGGTTAAATAGAACTAAACTGTATACTTATGCCAAACTGAATCGTTTGAATTGGAACTGATTGACTAAACTGAAATAGAAATGTTTTTGATAATTAAACTGTGTACTTATGCTAAACTGAATTGGTTTAAATGAAACTGTTTTTGACATGGAAACTGTGCTTACACTAAACTGAGTTGTTTAATGTAGAACTGTTTTGAAATTTAACTGTGTAAACAAATCTATACTTATACGAAACTGAATTTTTTTTTAATTAGAACTGTTAGAATAAACTGAATCGCTTGAAATAGAAATGTTTTTGACAATTAAACTGTGTACTCATGCTAAAACTGAATTGTTTTAAATAGAAAAGTTAATTTGTACAAAAATGTATTGGCGTTAACTAACCTACACAGGTTGATATGCCATAAAACCCAACCAACCAACCAACCAACTAACAAAGCCGTAGATCCTAATCTGAAGAGAAGCACCCAGGGAGTGTTGGGTGACTTCACCATCTTATAGTCCATTTTTTTAGTCATCTTTAAGACCGCAGCCAAAATATACAAAGCAAACTAAGTCGAATGGTAAATAAGTGAATAAAAAAGGTTCCACGATAGCATTTTGATTCCAAATTCAAGGTAAAAATACTATTTAAATTGTTGAAACTGCCGTTTTGATTTATTTGATAATCTATTTTATTCATAAAATTGTCCTTGAAAATGAACTTGCGAAATGTCTTCGATGCTTTAGAAAACGTATCAGCCAAACTTGCATGAAGTTTAAATTGATTGAAAATATAATTGCCATTAGTATTGTCATACCGGAAATTAGTTTCCTCCAGGTAACGCCGGATAGCCTTGCTAGTATATATATATATATATATATATATATATATTTGTGTGTGTGTGTGTGTGTGTGTGTAATTTCTAATCTTACCATGTTTTCTCTTGGGAGCCAACCGTCTTGTAAAGATTTTGCGTGTAAGAAAAAAAAAGTTTCTTTCATTTTTCATTCCACGAATTTTATC